>CM038675.1:738581041-739781041 GCA_021605145.1 Aegilops bicornis | reverse complement strand
TTGCTCGAGCACCGCAAGCTCCCAATCAAGTGAGTGGGGGAAACAAATGCGGGAGCTGAACATAGGGGAACACACACTCGGTCCCGGCGGTTACAAAGTGGCGGAGCCTATATGGGACAAGGAGGAGGCGGACCGTGCCGAGCAAGGCCTACCGCCCCTCTTCGATACATACGGTGACAAGCGGACCAGAACTTTGTCGTGGCCCGCACAAGAAGGACCCAAAACAAAGGAGCTTACCACGGATCCAAGACCAGGCAGCTTGAGCTTGTTCTCGTAAGGAATACACCCCGCCGTAATTAGCTCCATATGGTTGCATTCTAATTAATGAAGCCGAATTTCTAAATGGTTCACATTCCTTCCGCAGGCGACTGAAAGCAGTAGCGCGGGGTCGACTCAGAGCAACCCTTGGGACACCACTCTAAATAGGGGGTTGAATGTAATGAAGAACAAGGATAAGCTCAGTAAGCCGACGTCAGTTGGTCGTGTGGCCGGCAAAGGCTTGTCGACAAAGTGGGGGTCATACTATACCGCTGGTGTGCGGAAGGAGAAAAAGACCAACTCGGAAAGCCAGGCGCGAGAGGTTTAAGAACTCAAGGCACAGGTGGGGCGAATTCCGGAGATTGTCCAAGAGCAAGTGGAACAACGACTCGGAGCGACGATCACCGCCCTTGTGCCTACCTTGATCTCGGGTTGAGGCGTGGATTGCGGGCGGCCAACAGGGGCCGCCCCGATTCCTAGCTTCACGGCCAGCAACTCGCATAATGCGATGGCGGGTTATTGGTGCCTCCGGCGAGGCGGCATTGGTGTCTCCGACGCCGCACGGAGCTTAATGCACCCGGTGTACGCCGCCGGCACCTCTCGCAGAAGCGCCCCTCCATCCATCGCACGCCGCCGTTGGCGGTGCCTCTACATTAGCCGAGCTCGACGCCATCATCACGGTAACTAATTAAGCCTCTCGCCGAGGACTTCATCTCCTTGCCTTTGATCGGGCATCCCCGACGCCTACATGTTTTCGCAGGGCGCCGCCGACGCTCCGGCCCACTCTCCTCCACTTCGTGAACAACAAGTTGGTCGATGTCGCCAAGGGCAAAATCGCTCAACCGGCAACCCTTGTTCCACGGTACCCAGATGCCACCCAACTTGTTTAGGGTTCAACTGGTTCGGTGCTGCCAGGCTGCGACGACTTGTTACCTCCGAATCGACCCGTCGGGGCCGACGATGATGACGTGATGACCCTCGGCCGCCTGAGCTGGCCCCTTCTTTGGTCAAGAGCCAGATTCGCTTTGGGGCGGGGACACCACCCCAAAGACAACACCGCCAGTCGCGTGCGCCAAGTCGGCCCCATGGCAAGACCGCCGTAACGGTGCCGGACATCCCTATGCCATCGATCCAAACATGCATATGGCATGTGATCGTAACGACGACGATTTACTATGATACATTTGGCAACGCCGATCAGTACTTTGCCGAGCATGGGTACGATGGCGACTTCATGGGGCCTCCTTCTCAAGAACCAAACCCAACAAAAGACGTGTGCGATCTAGCTCGCATCATGGAGAAGCCAAGTTGCAACAGCGCCGTCTGGCGTTCAGCTCTCGTGAGACGCCTCACCGCCGACTTCACCGAGCCTCAGATAGGCGAGGTGCGAAATATTATCAGCCCCAACACACTCAAGAAGGCGGTCTGTGAGCAAAACTCGGTCCCATTACAGGAGAAGAAGAAGGCACGCAAAAGAAAGACTAAGAAGGGTGCGAGCCAGCCGGCACCGAGTACGATCCGTGCTCAAGACGGGCCACCTTCACCGCAGGATATCTCGAGGAGGGTGCATGTGGCGGGTAGGGCGATGCTACCGACAAATATGCTCATTGCTGCAACCGGTGCCATGCGGAGTCTGCATGATGTTGTTCTTTCTTTGGAGAAGCGGCGTCTCGTGGAGAAGGATGTGGCATACCCGGTTTTCGCGGCCAAGGTGCCAGAGGGCAAGGGCTTTGTGGATAACTCCATCGGGCGATTTATCGTCCCCGCGCTTTGATGACATCCACGCTATGTTGAACCTTCATCCGCTGCACTACACCTTCGCTCGCTATTTTCACTGAGTATGGAGATGCGGATCATTCGCGACAAGACCCCAACATCGTGATAGTTGACCCTTCTACATGCGTGCCAAGATCTTGGGCAGCGCTGGGACCGCAAGTCGCGAAGTTCTTACATCAAGGCGCCATTCTCGCAAACCAAGATAAGGATAACTTCCTCGTGCCTTACTTTCCCGAGTAAGTCCTCCCTCAACCGCCCGTAATATATGAATTCTTACATTTCGATCATTTTTCTTTTAACATTCCGTGTTTTCTGCAGCGACACATGTTGCACGCTCATCCTCCTAAGCCCCAAATATTCCATGGCCACGTATTTCGACCGGACCGTCGATCGAACATAGACTACACAAATGTCAAGAAGGTTCTTGATGATGTTCTCCTGCCACGCCAAATCTGGAGGCACCTTCACCAGGCCTATTCGTAATGCACGGCAAGCACGTGTTCTCCCACAATACGACGCTCGCTGCGTCAAGGCCACCGCGGTCGGAAGGGTGCCTACTATGCCATCCATCACATGCGGGCGATCGACGGGACCATCATCAACTTCGCTACCGAGTAAACTCCAAGATTGGGCCGCGAGCGTGTCGGCAATCCAGACGCCGGACCTCCGACAAGAATTCTTTCGCATCCAAATCGGAGTTTGCGGAAATCATCCATCAAGATGTCCTTCGTACTCGGGGCAGTTCTACCTCGTAAATCAACCGTCCAAAGACATCGACACAATGCTACAAATGCAGGATGACAACGCCTGCTCTTTCATGACTCCCACGATAGACGGCGGCTTCATCCACGCTTCGTCCCTTGAGTCGAGTTGTCTAGTTCGAAACATCGATTGGCTCATGTTGTAATTAAACTTTAATGAACTTGTAGTATGTCTCTTTGGTTTTAGAGTCGCTCAACTTAGATGTAATCGATGCTATTAATGTCTTGCTTTTCTCTTCCGATCGCTCGCTGTATACTTATATATTGCTTATGTATTGTCTGTGAATTGGTACTAACGCTTCGCTTGGCTAGTGCATAGCGATGCCGACGTATGTCGTGGTACAAGGGTAAGGTTCCCGGAGTCTACGATGATCGGGAGGAGTGTCGGAGACAGGGTCACCGTTTCAGCGGTAACAGTTACAATGGGTACACCACTAGGGCCGAGGCCGAATCTAGATACGCCCGCTATCTAGCGGGCGAGGGGAGGGAGCGTTGGAGGAACCGGATGAAGACGAGTTTCATCGTGATGATGCTCATCGTGATGACCGCAGCTCTCTTCTATGTGAGGGTAGTTTAGATGATCGATATCGACTTGTAATGTGAAGACAAACTCGCTACTCGCGGTCTCGAGACTTGTAATATAATGTTCTATCTTTGTTCGGTCTTTTTCAATTCGAGACTAATATGATGAATTGTATTCGGAGACTAATATGATGAATTGTATTCAAAGACTAATCTTCTATTGTATTTGATGAATCTATTGTTGATGTGTGTTGTCTATATTTTGTCAAATTATACATTTTGTAACCTGTGCAGAAAACAGAAAATAAAAAAAAATAAAAAAAAACCTAATATTCATACTAATGACGCATCACATGACAGTGCGCCATTAGTATGACAGTGCATACTAATGGCGCATCACTGGGTAGTGCGCCATTAGTATGTCATGTTACTAATGGCGCATCCAGAGGTGGTGCGCCATTAGTATGCCAAAGCACTGGTATACATGCCTCGCGAGGCATACTAATGGCGCACTGGCATATACTAATGGCGCAGGTGGTGCGCCATTAGTATACCAGATACTGCTGGCGCACCCGGAGGTGCGCCATTAGTAAAAATTACTACTGGCGTGCTATTAATGGCGCACCAGTGATGCGCCATTAATGGCCAAATTAGGTGCGCCATTAGTAGTGGTTTTTCTAGTAGTGTCATGTCGGGCTGCTCCCTAGGCTATAAATAGCCGCCCCCTACAACCACTAGCGGGCTGGCTGCTCTGAGAGAACTTGACACCTGTCATTTGAGAGCAACCCATCCTCCGAGAACTTTGAGCGAAAATCATCAGAGTGAGGAAAACCCAAAACCAAACCCCTACAAACCTAAAGTGATTGAGCATCACTGAAGAAATTGATCCTGCGTGGATCCGACGCTTGTTACCTTTGAAGACTGTGCTTCTTCCAGCCGGTTAGGCGTCAAGGTCTAGAGCATCCAAGAGGAATTGTGGATCGCCGAGTGACCAAGTCTGTGAAGGTTTGGAAGTCGCCTGAAGACTTACCACGAGTGATTGGACGAGGTCTGCGTGACCTTAGTTCAAGGAGAATACGGTGAGGACTGGGTGTCCTAAGCTGCGTCCTCAGCGACTGGGTGTCCGGGACTGTGTGTCCTCGAGTTTAAATACTCAGCCGCTCCAACCAGACGTACAACTGAGACAGCAGTTGGAACTGGTCTACCAAATCATTGTCTTCACCAACCTCACTGGTTCTATTTCCTCAACCCATTCATTTCCTCATTACTGTGTTGAGTGTTTGTATCTGTGTTTGAAGACTTTGATCAAGACTTTCTCAATTTCCTCAGTTCAATTTCTTCAGTCTGTTTGTCTTCATCTTGTGTTATGCTGTGATTATGCTTTCTGTACTCTGTGCTAGTCTTCATTTCATCATGATGACCATGCTTGTATTCTGTTATGCTTACTTTTGAGTACCTATTCCGCTGCTAATAGTTCTTTGCTAAGGAATTTCCTCACCGGCAAATTCCTCAGTGAAGAATTCATAAAAATTACCTATTCACCCCCCTCTAGTCGACATAACGCACTTTCATCAGCGACCCGTGGTGGGGAGGGGCTTTTTGATGCCTCGGACCAGGTAGTAGAGCAACAAGGTTTTACTCCTCGCATGGGCGGCGTTTGAATGGATGCAGTGGCTAAAGCCACGTTGTGGCCATGTATTCATGCGACTACACAGCATATCGGTAAGTTAACTAGCCCCACTTAATGTATGACTACATATAGCGAAATCACTAATTAAGGAGTACTCCTTCCGAAAATCACTCCAACTTTCCCAGGTTACGACAAGTGGCGCGATGCATGTGCGTCACTTGTCGCAAACTGGGTGTTTTTCTTTTTTTTGTAGATCCGTTTATTCAAAACGTTTTATCTCTTAAACCGTGTGTGCAAATCTCGAACCGCTTTCGTCGTTGGATTCCTCGCGTCGAGATCTTCAAAATTAGATCCCATGTTGATAGATTTTGACGAACTTTTTTTTCATTAAAAAATCGGACGAAAAAACTCGACGAAAAAATCGAACCGGGAACACGGGTTTTTTTTCCTTTACGAAAGAGGCACGCCCATGCCTCTGACGAAATCACAACCGTGCCTCTCGCGGAAGCAAAGCCATGCCTCTCACGAAAGAAAAAAAAAACAGAAAAACGGGTTTTTTTATCCCTTTTCGAAAGAGGCACGGCCGTGCCTCTCGCGAAAGCACAACCGTGCCTCTCGCGGAAACAAAACCGTGCCTCTCGTGAAAGAAAAAAAACAGAAAACACGTTTTTTTTCTTTCCGAAAGAGGCACGCCCGCGCCTCTTGCGAAAGCACAACCGTGCCTCTCGCGGAAGCAAAACCGTGCCTTTCACGAAAGAAAAAAAACAGAAAACGTGTTTTTTTTCGTTTCCGAGGAGGCACGGCCGTGACTCTCGCGAAAGCACAACCGTGCCTCTCTCGGAAGCAAAACCGTGCCTCTCGCAAAAGAAAAAAAACAGAACACGTTTTTTGTTTCCAATAGGCAAGACCGTGCCTCTAGCGAAAAAATGTGTTTTTTGTGTAAAAAAAATTCGAATTTTCTTTGGTCGGAAAGCTAGGAAAGACCGGTGGAAAACCAAAACGTAAAAAAAAACCTCAAAAAAAACCGTTTAAAAAACCGAAAACGCATGCGAAAAAACAAAAATAAAATCCGGAGGAAGCGCCCAGAGCGTGACACGTGGCGAATAGTTAAAAACGCGTCAAGTGACGCTGATCGTTCCAAGGCTCCCGAAGGAGCGCTCGTTAATTAGTTGCTCTCAAGACAAGCCGTACTAGCTTGGCGTCACATTTGGCTGGGCTAAAAAAAATTAGTCAATGGGATTTCTGGACGGCCCGATTGCATATACTGCCTGCGGTTGCGAAGGTGTAAGCCTGGATCCCGTGATTTTCTCTTGGACGGTTCGACGTTGCTCCGTTTCCACCTTCGTCCGTGCACAGCCGCCGGCCGCGGTAGCTTCGTCAATCGTCGCGCTCTCCGTCAGGCATCATCGATCCTAGCCGGGAGGAGCGAGCGACACACCGTTCCCGTCGACGTCGTCGTCCGTCGACATCCGGTATGGCTGTACGCTATACCTGTGCTGATTGGCATCCCATCCAACACCAGAACGTGACACTCTTCAGTTTGTTTTTTCAGAAAAGGAGGAAGGCCCCCGGCATCTGCATTTGGACGATGTCTGTAGCCATTTTATTAATTGTTCACATAATACTTGACAAAGTAAACAACAATAAGACTAAAGCCACTGTCTAGGCAACACCTCTCGCTACTCATATTCAATTGATGAAGGAATGGTGATAGTTTGGACCTAATACCAAACAGACCTCGCAGCCAAACCTACAACCTAAGACCTGAGGTCCCATCCAGGACGCCTGCCGGGTATGGGGCACCCACCGGTTCGGCGCACTCCTTAACCAGGACACCTGCCGGGTATGAGGCCGCCGCAGTAACCTGCCACCAATCCATCTTCAGAAATGTACTGTTGCATCTACCTTGCCCGGTCTAGCTGTCGTTGAGGCCACCACGACGCTAGACCGCGTCACCCTCCTGCGCGAGTCCATCTCCGCGCATCGGACGCCGATCACCACAGCGCCATGCCGCCGAAATCCGCCGCCATCAATGAGTGAGATGAAGCACCGCTCCACCAAAGAATTCGTCCTCTGGTCCCTCGATCACGTGTGCACCTCCAACAATGACGCCTCAAAGGGGGAACACACTAGAGCGCCGCCGTCATCCGATCATCCGATCTAGGGTTTCCCCGGAGGTAGCAAAGAGTGGTTTTGAACTTCTCCACGGCGATGCCTTCAAGAAGGGAACGATGCAGATAGCGCTGCCATCGCTGGCCTTGGTAGTAGCCGAAAGCAAGTTTTCACCCAGATCTGTTCGAAGGAATCCAACTCCCGTGCACGGCCGCCGCCACCACCAGGCCAAGCACCCGCCGCCACCGGCACCTCCACGATGCCCAGAGGCTGTGAGACTCGCCGCCGCCACGCCTGGGCCCCCGGCCATCGCTGCCAACACCAACCCCTCGCCCTCCCCCCATCCACCGGTTCTGGGCAGGATCCCAGATCCGCATCCCCCGCCACCTACCACCACGGAGGGGAGGAGGTGGCGCCAGCGAAGGACACCGGGAGGGGGAGAAGGAGCCGAGACAGGGCCGGCCCGATGCCCGACGCCACTAGGTAGAAGGGAATGCCCCGTGGAGTCCCCAACTCCGTGTGGGAGAGAGCCGCCCCGCCGCCGCCAACTCCACATGGCCTTTGGCCGGCGACGCCTCAAAGTGACAGCGAGGAGGGGTTGAGGCGAAGGGGCGACGGGGCGGCGCTTAGGTTTACTCCTCGGGCGCCATGAGGCGCCTGGGAGGGAGAGAGGGCTAATTAGTCTGGCTAGCCCTCTTCAGTTTGTAAGTTTTATTTTTCTTCTCTTCTACTCTTTCCGTAAAGAAATATAAGAGCGTTTAGATCGCTAAACGTTTTTATATTTTTTTTCTTTACGGAGTGAGTAATTTTTTCTTTCACGAGTTGTATAGAAAGTATGATATCATAGATTGCTATTCAACCTTCATTAAGAATTTGGATCTTGTTTAATCCAAAATAGATGAAAACAAAATTCGAAAAAAAGGAAATAATTGGATCTCAATTTTCTTAGCAGTATCAAAGTATACATGATCGCAAAGAGCTGCTACCATAAATATGTTATGTACCTCTGTAATAATGTATGGTCTTTTTGGTTCATGTTTACCTTGTATGTTAAAAAAAATCATTGGTAAAGTTTGACATCACAAGGTTTAAATCCTGGCATTGCCACTGGATGGATGGTGACACTTCTTCTTTGAGTCAGTCTTCTGGACTCCGATCCTTCTCAAGATCGTCTGTTGGAACGGATTAGACGGTGCTTCGTCGTAGATTCCTCCCAGCTCCTCGGGGCGGCAAGGTTAGGTTTCTCGTCGTGCGTATGCAATGGCGATATTTGGTGTCAAGTTCTTCAGATCGATTCAAGGATTCAATTACGACGACTCTGGCTCCACGATGCTGGCATTAGGGGCACGTGCACGAAGACTTTCTAGCTGTCATCGACAAGGTCAGGCCGGCTCCGGTATGGGAGCGAAGACAGTGGCGCGTCGACGGCTCGTTCTGGTGGCGACAATGGCCGTTCGGTGGTCCATAGACCTTGATATAATTTTTATTATGTTTATTAAGGTGTTTCTTTACTTCCGCTGAATCTTTATAATAGATCTGATAATTTTTGAAAAAAAAACAAGAAATAGCAAGTAGCGTGGTGGTGTTGCATGTGCGTGCGAGCCTCAATGGCTTGGGTTTGAATCTTGGTGAACGCAGTGTTTTCTAATATGTTTAATTTTCTTTCTATGCTACTGGCATGTAGGACCCAGACGTAGATATAATTTTTTCCTCTACCACTGGCATGTACTACCTCCGTCCTGATTTATTAGTCCCCTTTATAATTTGTGCCCAAATTTTGACCAAAAGATTTAACTAGCAAAATGTCAGTGCATGTCAACAAAAATTATATCATTGGATTCATATTTGAATATAGTTTTCAAGGATATAACTTCTGGTGACATGCAGGAACATTTTGTTAGTTAAATCTATGTTCAAAATTTGACACAAAATACAATAGAAACCAATAAACCAGGACGGAGGTAGTAGGACCCACACATAGATACAAAGTGTGGGCCAGCTGGCGTGCACTGTTTAATGAAGAGTTAACAACAATGATGATAATTTACTCAGATGTACCCAAAACACTAGTTGTAGGACCGTGTGTCATTTTTCAAGTTTATGTATGAATTACATCGAATGCAAACGTTAGTGTATCAAAAGTGTAATTAACTATTTTTCTCACATAATCTTTTTGATTTGATTGTGCAGGGGTGAACGGACCAATACCTTTGTATTGGTCTTAGTTGTGGTGGGGTGTTAACTTTGGAGTTCGATGGTGTGTCCGAAGTGTTGCTCAGGTATGATTCGTTCAACGGCAATGGCTTCACTTTTGGTGAGCCATCTTGGAGGTTCGTAAAGCTGTATATCAGCGATGGAGCCGCATCGAGCTCGGGTGAGGAGGTGATCCGTTATTATTTTTTCTTCTTCGATAGCTGCTGGTGGTGTCGGAGGAAGGTGACAGGTATTGGTGTCAAACTTAAAGACGTTCCGCTGTCTTTTTAGTTTTGCCATGTTAGTCATTACATGATTTGTACTTGGATTTGTATGATACATATGAATGAGACACGTTTGCCATGAAAAAGAAAAAAGAAAACCTTTACACCGGGGGTTGAGTTGTGGGAGTCTGGCTCGATGCTTGGGCTGGGTGAAGAATAAGGAATTCTTCACCCTGAGTGTTTAATACCAAAATATATATGTATCTAAAATATATATATTTAGAAAAAAAACTCAGTAAAAACATTGAGTAATACAGGCTTTGTGTGTGCTTTACACGAGCAGTCATGCTATTTGTAACTTAGAAAAAACAATCATATTTCTAAGTGGTCATTCGGTTTTTACTAATCTAATTGAGTGGTGTGCTTCAATATAAACTCCCCTCCCCCTTCCCCAATTTTTCACGGATTTTTATGTAAATAGGCAGTTTAAAATAAGGGTGTGGCTAGGCCTCAATCGACTGAGACATCTTTTCCTAATAATAAAGCACGGATTGAGTCTTCGGGTTCATCGTCACAATACGCTTTTTCCCGTGATTTTACGTTTTCACTTTAAATTTAAAACATATTCGAGGTGGTACTAAATTTTGTCTCTGCAATATTATCAACTCGATTGACCGCTGCGTTCTTTGTTGCTTAGCTGGGCTGCGATCCAGTTGGGCCCTGGCCCGTCTCTCTATTGTTCGGTAATAGAGGTAAACAGTGTCCGGATGGGCAACTACAAACAACGCTGTGATTTCCTAAAAGAAGAAAAAATTGTGTCCCGATCCCATCTCGACGCTCCAGCGCGCCGCTACCTCCTACCGACCGCTGCCCCGGGCACTGCCACACTGACGCCAGGTCAGCGGGCGGCTCCCGCCCGCCTACCTATCATGGTGCCGCCGGGACTCCTCCCTGCTGCTTCCACCTCGACAATGGTTCCCGCAACCCCGCCGGATTCGTCACCAGCCACTCCTTACCGCCGCACTGTGCCCACCGTTGGGCCAATCTGCCTAGCTCCTGCTGCAAACAACGCCGCTGAGTGTTGTGGAACGTTGCAGAAAATTAAAATTTTTCCTACGGTTTCACCAAGATCCATCTATGAGTTCATCTAAGCAACGAGTCATGGGAGAGAGATTGCATCTACATACCACTTTGTAGATCGTGTGCGGAAGCGTTCAAGAGAACGGTGATGATGGAGGCGCGCCTCCCTAGGGCCGGCCGCACCCCCCCCCCCCTTTCCTAGTTGGATTAGGTCTTGGGGAAGGGGGAAGAGCGAGGGGGCGCCGCCTCTCCTTGTCCTATTCGGACTAGAGGGGGAGGGGCGCGCGGCCTGCCCTGGCCGCCCTCCTCTTCTCCCTTATGGCCCATCAAGGCCCATTGACCCCGGAGGGTTCCGTAACCCCCGGGTGTTCCGGTAAAATCCCGATTTCATCCGGAACCTTTCCGAAGTCCAAACATAGGCTTCCAATATATCGATCTTTATGTCTCGACCATTTCGAGACTCCTCGTCATGTCCGTGATCACATCCGGGACTCCGAACAAACTTCGGTACATCAAAACTTATAAACTCATAATAAACTGTCATCGTAACGTTAAGCGTGCGGACCCTACGGGTTCGAGAACTATGTAGACATGACCTAGAACTATTCTCGGTCAATAACCAATAGCGGAAACTGGATGCCCATATTGGTTCCTACATATTCTACGAAGATCTTTATCGGTCAAACCGCATAACTACATACGTTGTTCCCTTTGTCATCGGTATGTTACTTGCCCGAGATTTGATCGTCGGTATCCAATACCTAGTTCAATCTCGTTACCGGTAAGTCTCTTTACTCGTTCCGTAATACATCATCTCACAACTAACTTATTAGTTGCAATGCTTGCAAGGCTTATGTGATGTGTATTACCGAGAAGGCCTAGAGATACCTCTCCGACAATCGGAGTGACAAAACCTAATCTCTAAATACGCCAACCCAACAAGTACCTTTGTAGACACCTGTAGTACTCCTTTATAATCACCCAGTTACGTTGTGACGCTTTGGTAGCACCTAAAGTGTTCCTCCGATAAACGGGAGTTGCATAATCTCATAGTTACGTAAACATGTATAAGTCATGAAGAAAGCAATAGCAATATACTAAACGATCAAGTGCTAGGCTAACGGAATGGGTCTTGTCAATCACATCATTCTCCTAATGATGTGATCCCATTAATCAAATAACAACACATGTCTATGGTTAGGAAACATAACCATCTTTGATTAATGAGCTAGTCAAGTAGAGGCATACTAGTGACTATATGTTTGTCTATGTATTCACACATGTATCATGTTTCCGGTTAATACAATTCTAGCATGAATAATAAACATTTATCATGAAATAAGGAAATAAATAATAACTTTATTATTGCCTCTAGGGCATATTTCCTTCAGTCTCCCACTTGCACTAGAGTCAATAATCTAGTTCACATCATCATGTGATTCAACACTAATATTCACATCTGTATGTGATTAACACCCATAGTTCACATCGTCATGTGACCAACACCCAAAGGGTTTACTAGAGTCAATAATCTAGTTCACATCGCTATGTGATTAACACCCAAAGAGTACTAAGGTATGATCATGTTTTGCTCGTGAGAGAAGCTTAGTCAACGGGTCTGTCACATTCAGAGCCGTATGTATTTTGCAAATATTCTATGTCTACAATGCTCTGCACGGAGCTACTCTAGCTAATTGCTCCCACTTTCAATATGTATCCAGATTGAGACTTAGAGTCATCTAGATCAGTGTAAAAAGCTTGCATCGATGTAACTCTTTACGACGGGCTCTTTTATCACCTCCATAATCGAGAAATATTTCCTTAGTCCTCACTAAGGATGTTCTTGACCAATGTCCAAAGGATCTACTCCTAGATCACTATTGTACTCCCTTGCCAAATTCAGAGCAAGGTATACAATAGGTCTGGTACATAGTATAGCATACTTTATAGAACCTATGACTGAGGCATAGGGAATTACTTTCATTCTCTTTTATATTTTCTGCCGTGGTCGGGATTTGAGTCTTACTCAATTTCACACGTTTGCAACACAGGCAAGAACTTTTCTTTGACTGTTCCATTTTGAACTACTTCAAAATGTTGACAAGGTATGTACTTATTGAAAAACTTATCAAGAGTCTTGATCTATCTCAATATATCTTGATGCTCAATATGTAAGTAGCTTTACTGAGGTCTTTCTTTTAAAGAACTCCTTTCAAATACTCCTTTATGCTTTCCGTAAAAATTATACATCATTTCCGATCAACAATATGTTACTCACATATATTTATCAAAAAGGTGGTAGTGCTCCCACTCACTTTATTGTAAATACAGGCTTCACCGCAAGTCTCAGATAAAACTATATGCTTTGATCAACTTACCAAAGCGTGTATTCCAACTCTGAGATGCTTGCACCAGTCCATAGAAGGCTCGCCGGAGCTTGCACATTTTGTTAGCTCCTTTAGGATTGACAAAACCTTCTGGTTGCATCATATACAACTCTTCTTTAATAAATCCATTAAAGAATGTTGTTTTGACATCCATTTGCCAGATTTCATAAAATGTGGCAATTGCTAACATGATTCGTATAGACTTAAGCAACGCTAGAGTTGAGAAAATCTCATTGTAGTCAACACCTTGAACTTGTCGAAAACCTTTTGCAACAAGTCGAGCTTTGTAGATAGTAACACTACTACCAGTGTCCGTCTTCCTCTTGAAGATCCATTTATTTAACTTGACTTGCTAATCATCGAGCAGGTCAACCAAAGTCCCCACTTTGTTCTTATATATGGATCCTATCTCAGATTTTATGGCCCCAAGCCATTTCATGAATCTGGGCTCATCATCGCTTCCTCATAGTTCGTAGGTTCATCATGGTCTAGTAACATGACTTCTAAAATAGGATTACCGTACCACATTGGTGCGGATCTTATTTTGAAGACCTACGAGGTTCGGTAGTAACTTGATCCAAGCTTCATGATCATCATCATTAGCTTCCTCACTGATTGGTGTAGGAATCACAGGAACTGATTTATGTGATGAACTACTTTCCAATTCAGGAGAAGGTACAATTACCTTATCAAGCTCTACTTTCCTCCCACTCATTTCTTTCGAGAGAAACTTCTTCTCTAGAAAGGATCCATCTTAGCAATGAATAACTTGCCTTCGGATCTGTGATAGAAGGTGTACCCAATAGTTACCTTTGGGTATTCTATGAAGACGCACTTTTCCGATTTGGGTTCGAGCTTATCAGGTTGAAACCTTTTCATATAAGCATCGCAACTCCAAGCTTTAAGAAACGACAGCTTAGGTTTCTTTGCTAAACCATAGTTCATACGGTGTCATCTCAACAGATTTAGATGGTGCCCTATTAAACGTGAATGCAGTTGCCTCTAATGCATAACCCCAAAACGATAGTGGTAAATCTGTAAGATACATCATAGATCGCACCATATCCAATAAAGTGCGGTTACGACGTTCGGACACACCATTATGTTGTGGTGTTCCATGTGGCGTGAGCTGTGAAACTATTCCACTTTGTTTTAATTGAAGACCAAACTCAGAATCTCAAATATTCATCTCCAGGATCAGATCGCAGAAACTTTATTTTCTTGTTATGATGATTTTCCACTTCACTCTGAAATTCTTTGAACTTTTCAACTATTTCAGACTTATGTTTCATCAAGAAGATATACGCATATCTGCTCAAATCATCTGTGAAGGTCAGGAAATAATGATACTTGCCACGGGCATCAACACTCATTGGATCGCATACATTAGTATGTATTATTTCCAATAAGTCAGTAGCTCATTCCATTGTTCCGGAGAACGGAGTTTTAGTCATCTTGCCCAAAAAGCACGGTTCACAAGCATCAAATGATTCATAACCAAGTGATTCCGAAAATCCATCTTTATGGAGTTTCTTCATGCTTTTACACCGATATGACCCAAACGGCAAGGCCACAAATAAGTTGCACTATCATTATTAACTTTGCATCTTTTGGCATCAATATTATGAATATGTGTATCACTACGATCGAGATCCAACAAACTATTTTCATTGGGTGTATAACCATCGAAGGTTTTATTCATGTAAACAGAATAACAATTATTCTTTAACTTTAAATGAATAACCGCTTTTGCAATAAACATGATCAAATCATATTCATGCTCAACGCAAACGCTAAATAACATTTATTTGGCTGTTAACACTAATCTCGAAAATATAGGGAGTGTGTGATGATGATCATATCAATCTTGGAACTATTTCCAACACTCATCTTCACTTCCCCTCAAGTAGTCTCCGTTTATTATGTAACTCCTGTTTCGAGTTACTAATCTTAGCAACCGAACAAGTATCAAAACTCAGGGGCTACTATAAACACTAGTAAGGCACATATCAATAACCTGTATAGCAAATATACTCTTGTTCACTTTGCCATCCTTCTTATCCGCCAAATACTTGGGGTAGTTCCGCTTCTAGTGACCAGTTCCATTGCAGCAAAAGCACTTAGTCTCAGGCTTAGGTCCAGACTTGGGCTTCTTCACTCGAGCAACAACTTGCTTGTCGCTCTTCTTGAAGTTCCCCTTCTTCCCTTTGCCCTTTTCCTTGAGACTAGTGGTCTTGTCAATCATCAACACTTGATGCTCTTTCTTGATTTCTACCTTCGCTTATTTCAACATCACGTAAGAGCTCGGGAATCGTTTCGTCATCCCTTGCATACTATAGTTCATCACGAAGTTCTAGTAACTTAGTGATGGTGACTAGAGAATTTTGTCAATCACTATCTTATCCGGAAGATTAACTCCCACTTGATTCAAGCGATTGAAGTACCTGCATAATCTGAGAACATGCTCACTAGTTGAGCGATTCTCTTCCATCTTTTAGCTATAGAACTTGTTGGAGACTTCATATCTCTTAACTCGGGTATTTGCTTGAAATATTAACTTCAATTCCTGGAACATCTCATATGGTCCATGACGCTCAAAACGCCTTTGAAGTCCCGATTCTAAGCCGTTAAGTATGGTGCACTAAACTTTCAAGTAGTCATCATATTGAGCTAGCCAAACGCTCATAACGCCTCGCATTTGCTCCTGCAATAGGTCCGCTACCTAGCGGTGCATCAAGGACATAATTCTTCAGGCAGCAATGAGGATAAACCTCAGATCACGGATCCAATCCGCATCATTGCTACTAACATTTTTTAATACAATTTTCTCTAGGAACATATTAAAATAAACATATGAAAGCAACAAACATAGGGAAGCAACAACGCGAGCTATTGATCTACAACATAATTTGCAAAATACTACCAGGACTAAGTTCATGATAAATTAAAGTTCAATTAATCATATTACTTAAGAACTTCCACTTAGATAGACATCCCTCTAATCTTCTAAGTGATTGCGTGATCCATATTAACTACACCATGTCCGATCGTCACGTGAGATGGAGTAGTTTCAATGGTGAACATCACTATGTTGATCATATCTACTATATGATTCACGCTCGACCTTTCGGTCTCCGTGTTCCGAGGCCATATCTGTATATACTAGGCTCGTCAAGTTTAACCTGAATATTTCGCTGTGCAACTGTTTTGCACCCGTTGTATTTGAACGTAGAGCCTATCACACCCGATCATCACGTGGTGTCTCAAAGACGAAGAACTTTCGCAATCGTGCATACTCGGGAGAACACTTCTTGATAATTTTAGTGAGAGATCATCTTATAATGCTACCGCCAATCAAAGCAATATAAGATGCATAAAGGATAAACATCACATGCAATCAATATAAGTGATATGATATGGCCATCATCATCTTGTGCTTGTGATCTCCATCTCAAGCACCGTCGTGATCACCATCGTCACCAGCCGCGACACCTTGATCTCCATCGTAGCATCGTTGTCGTCTCGCCAACTATTGCTTCTACGACTATCGCTACTGCTTAGTGATAAAGTAAAGCAATTACATGGCGCTTGCATTTCATACAATAAAGCGACAACCATATGGCTCCTCGCCATTGCCGATAACTCGGTTACAAAACATGATCATCTCATACAATAAAATATAGCATGACGCCTTGACCATATCACATCACAACATGCCCTGCAAAAACAAGTTAGACGTCCTCTACTTTGTTGTTGCAAGTTTTACGTGGCTGCTACAGTCGAGCAAGAACCGTTCTTACCTACGCATCAAAACCACAACGATAGTTTGTCAAGTTGGTGCTGTTTTAACCTTCGCAAGGACCGGCGTAGCCACACTCGGTTCAACTAAAGTGAGAGAGACAGACACCCGCCATCACCTTTAAGCAACGAAAGTGCTCAAGCGGTGAAACCAGTCTCGCGTAAGCGACGCGTAATGTCGGTCCGGGCCGCTTCATCTCACAATACCGCTGAACCAAAGTATGACATGCTGGTAAGCAGTATGACTTATATCGCCCACAACTCACTTGTGTTCTACTCATGCATATGACATCAACGCATAAAACCAGGCTCTGATACCACTGTTGGGGAACGTAGTAATTTCAAAAAATTTCCTAAGCACACGCAAGATCATGGTGATGGCATAGCAACGAGAGGGGAGAGTGTATGTCCACGTACACTCGTAGACCATAAGCGGAAGCGTTATAACAACGCGGTTGATGTAGTCGTACGTCTTCATGATCCGACCGATCCAAGTACCGAACGCACGGCACCTCCGGAAGTTCAAGACACGTTCAGCTCGATGACGATCCCGGGCTCCGATCCAAAGAAAGCGTGAGGATGACTTCCGCCAAGACGACGGCGCAGTGACGATGATGATGCTTCATCGGCGCAGGCTTTGCCTAAACTCCGCGACGATATGACCGAGGTGGAATATGGTGGAGGGGGCACCGCACACGGCTAAGGAACGATCACGTAGATCAACTTGTGTGTCATGGGGTGCCCCTGCCTCAGATATAAAGGAGCATGGGGGGGGGTGCGGCCGGCCCTTGGGTGGCGCGCCTGGAGGAGTCCTACTCCCACCGGGAGTAGGACTCCCCCCCCCCTTCCTAGTTGGATTAGGTCTTGGGGAAGGGGTAAGAGGGAGGGGGGCGCCGCCCTCCCTCTCCTTGTCCTATTCGGACTAGAGGGGGAGGGGGGGCGCGGCCTGCCCTGGCCGGCCCTCCTCTTCTCCCTTATGGCCCATCAAGGCCCATTGACCCCAGGAGGGTTTCGTAACTTCCGGTGTTCCGTAAAATCCTGTTTTCATCCTAACCTTTCCAAGTCCAAACATAGGCTTCCAATATATCGATCTTTATGTCTCGACCATTTTGAGACTCCTCGTCATGTCCTTGATCACATCCGGACTCGAACAAACTTCGTACATCAAAACTTATAAACTCATAATAAACTGTCATCGTAACGTTAAGCGTGCGGACCCTACGGGTTCGAGAACTATGTAGACATGACCTAGAACTATTCTCGGTCAATAACCAATAGCGGAACCTGGATGCCCATATTGGTTCCTACATATTCTACGAAGATCTTTATCGGTCATACCGCATAACAACATACGTTGTTCCCTTTGTCATCGGTATGTTACTTTCCCGAGATTTGATCGTCGGTATCCAATACCTAGTTCAATATTGTTACCGGTAAGTCTCTTTACTCGTTTCGTAATACATCATCTCACAACTAACTTATTAGTTGCAATGCTTGCAAGGCTTATGTGATGTGTATTACCGAGAAGGCCTAGAGATACCTCTCCGACAATCGGAGTGACAAAACCTAATCTCAAATACGCCAACCCAACATGTACCTTTGGAGACACCTGTAGTACTCCTTTATAATCACCCGATTACGTTGTGACGCTTGGTAGCACCCAAAGTGTTCCTCCGTAAACGGAGTTGCATAATCTCATAGTTACAGGAACATGTATAAGTCATGAAGAAAGCAATAGCAATATACTAAACGATCAAGTGCTAGGCTAACGGAATGGGTCATGTCAATCACATCATTCTCCTAATGATGTGATCCCATTAATCAAATAACAACACATGTCTATGGTTAGGAAACATAACCATCTTTGATTAATGAGCTAGTCAAGTAGAGACATACTAGTGACTATATGTTTGTCTATGTATTCACACATGTATCATGTTTCTGGTTAATACAATTCTAGCATGAATAACAAACATTTATCATGAAATAAGGAAATAAATAATAACTTTATTATTGCCTCTAGGGCATATTTCCTTCAGTGACATGATATGGCCAATATCATATAGCTCCTTCGATCTCCATCTTCGGGGCTCCATGATCATCTTCGTCACCGGCATCACCATGATCTCCATCATCATGATCTCCATCATCGTGTCTTCATGAAGTTGTCACGCCAACGACTACTTCTACTTCTATGGCTAACGCGTTTAGCAATAAAGTAAAGTAATTTACATGACGTTCTTCAATGACACGCAGGTCATGCAAAAATAAAGACAACTCCTATGGCTCCTGTCGGTTGTCATACTCATCGACATGCAAGTCGTGATTCCTATTACAAGAACATGATCTCATACAACACAATATATCATTCATCATTATCACAACTTCTGGCCATATCACATCACATGACAATTGCTGCAAAAACAAGTTAGACGTCCTCTAATTGTTGTTGCATCTTTTACGTGGCTGCAATTGGGTTCTAGCAAGAACGTTTTCTTACCTACGAATAACCACAACGTGATTTTGTCAACTTCTATTTACCCTTCATAAGGACCCTTTTCGTCGAATCCGCTTCAACTAAAGTGGGAGAGACAGACACCCGCTAGCCACCTTATGCAACTAGTGCATGTCAGTCGGTGGAACCTGTCTCACGTAAGCGTACGTGTAAGGTCGGTCCGGGCCGCTTCATCCCACAATACCGCTGAAGCAAGAAAATACTAGTAGCGGCAAGCAAGTTGACAAGATCTACGCCCACAACAAAATTGTGTTCTACTCGTGCAATAGAGAACTACGCATAAACCTGGCTCTGATACCACTGTTGGGGAACATTGCAGAAAATTAAAAATTTTCCTACGGTTTCACCAAGATCCATCTATGAGTTCATCTAAGCAACGAGTCATGAGAGAGAGATTGCATCTACATACCACTTTGTAGATCGCGTGCGGAAGCGTTCAAGAGAACGGTGATGATGGAGTCCTACTCGCCGTGATTCAAATCACCGATGACCAAGTGCCGAGCGGACAGCACCTCCGCGTTCAACACACGTACGGAGCGGATGACGTCTCCTCCTTCTTGATCCAGCAAGGGGAAAGGAGAGGTTGAGGAAGAAGGCTCCAGCAGCAAAGACGACGACATGATGATGGTGGAGAGGCAAGATTCTCGGCGTGGCTTCGCCAAGCACTCAACAGAGGAGGAGAGGTGTTGGGAGGGAGGGCTGCGCCTTGGATCGGTGTTCAGCCCTCCCCGCCTCTATTTATAGGGAAGGGGGGGGCCCCCCTCTAGATGAGATCTAGAGGGGGCGGCCACGGAGGGGGCTTGCCCCCAAGCATGGGGCGCCCACTAGGGTCCCCCAACCCTAGGCGCATGGGCCCGGGGCGCCCAGCCCTCCAGGCTGGTTCCCTGCCCTTGCGCCCATGAGGCCCTCCGATAGTGGTGGACCCTTCCGGTGGACCCCGAACCCCTCCGTGGCCCCTGATAATACGATATGCCCTCAAACTTTCCGTGTCCGTATGACAACTTCCCATATATAAATCTTCACCTCCGGACCATTCTCGAACTCCTCGTGACGTCCGGGATCTCATCCGGACTCGAACAACATTCGTAATCACATACAAGTCTTCCTAATAACCCTACGCCATCGAACCTTAAGTGTAGACCCTACGGGTTCGAGAGACATGCGAGAACATGACCGAGATGGCTCTCCGGTCAATAACCAACAGCGGATCTGGATACCCATGTTAGCTCCACATGCTCCTCGATGATCTCATCGGATGAACCATGATGTCGAGGATTCAATCAACCTCAGATACAATTCCCTTTGTCAATCGGTATGCGTTACATGCCCGAGACTCGATCGTCGGTATCCCAATACCTCGCTCAGTCTCGTTATCGCAAGTCACTTTACTCGCATCAGTAATGCATGATCCCGTGACCAAACACTTGGTCACTTTGAGCTCATTATGATGATGCATTACCGAGTGGGCCCAGAGATACCTCTCCGTCATAACGGAGTGACAAATCCCAGCCTCGATCCGTGTCAACCCAATGTACACTTTCGAGATACCGTAGTGCACCTTTATAGTCACCCAGTTAAGTTGTGACGTTTGGTACACCCAAAGCACTCCTACGGTATCCGGGAGTTACACGATCTCATAGTCTAAGGAAGAGATACTTGACATTGGAAAAGCTCTAGCAAAGCGAACTACACGATCTTGTGCTATACTTAGGATTGGGTCTTGTCCATCACATCATTCTCCTAATGATGTGATCCCATTGTCAATGACATCTAATGTCCATAGTCAGGAAACCATGACTATCTGTTGACCAACGAGCTAGTCAACTAGAGGCTTACTAGGGACGTATTGTGGTCTATGTATTCACACGTGTATTATGATTTGCGGATAATACAATTATAGCATGAATAAAATACAATTATCATGAACAAGGAAATATAATAATAGTCCTTTTATTATTGCCTCTAGGGCATATTTCCAACACTGAGTGCACCGAAATCCATCGCATGGGACCTCGCCGCCCGCCACCCCGCTCGAGGTTGGGCAGCTCCTACCATACTACAAGATGAACTCTGCTCGAGTACACACCTGATGTCTACTATACAACCTTCTTCTTGTAGACGTTGTTGGCCTGCAAGTGCACAGGTTTGTAGGACAGTAGCAAATTTCCCTCAAGTGGATGACCTAAGGTTTATCAATCCGAAGGACGCATGGGATGCAAGAGTATCAATACTTCCCTAACTCCAAAAATTATGAAATAAAATTCTCACTGCAGTAAATTTATCAGAGCTCATTACGCAAAAGGTTTCAACATTATAACACTCTCTGACTTTTCTAGGGAATTTTTACAACAGTGGTAAACTTTCTGTTTTCAAACAGCAACGTGTATACTAGCAAAATAAGCATGGCAAAGGCTATCCTTGACTTTTTTATTAAAACTAAAGATGCAAAACATTACTATAAATAACAGCAAGCTAGTATTAACAAAATAAAATGACGCTTCAAGAAAAACACATATCATGTGGCGAATAAAAATATAGCTCCAAGTAAAGTTACCGATGAACGAAGACGAAAGAGGGGATGCCTTCCGTGGCATCCCCAAGCTTAGGCTCTTGGTTATCCTTGAATATTACCTTGGGGTGCCTTGGGCATCCCAAAGCTTAGGCTCTTGCCACTCCTTATTCCATAGTCCATCGAATCTTCACCCAAAACTTGAAAACTCCACAACACAAAACTCAACAGAAAACTTGTAAGCTCCGTTAGTATAAGAAAATAAAACCACCACTTAGGTATTGTAATAAACTCATTCTAAATTGATATCGGTGTAATATCTACTGTACTCCAACTTATCTATGGTTCATACCCTTCGATACTACTCATAGATTCATCAAAATAAGCAAACAACACATAAAAAACAGAATCTGTCAAAAATAGAACAGTCTGTAGTAATCTGTATCAAACGTATACTTCTGGAACTCCAAAAATCCTACCAAATTAGGAAGTCCTAAGAAATTTGTGTACCAATCCAGAGCAAAAAGAATTAGACCAGAAGAACATTTCTGTGAATTAAAAAAACTAATTTACTGGGTGCAAAAGGTTCTGATTTTCAGCAGGATCAACACAACTATCACCATAAGCTACCCTAAAGGTCTTACTTGGCACTTTATTAGAATAAAAGCTATAAAACATGATTACTACAGTAGCATAATCATGTGGACACACAAAAACAGTAAAGGTAAATATTGGTTTGTCTCCCAACAAGCGCTTTTCTTTAATGCCTTTCTAGCTAGGCATGACAATGACAATGATGCTCACATAAAAGATAAGAATTGAAACATAACGGGAGCATCATGAAGCATATGACTAGCACATTTAAGTCTAACCCACTTCCTATGCATAGGGATTTTGTGAGCAAACAACTTATGGGAACAATAATCAACTAGCATAGGAAGGTAAAACAAGCATAAATTCAAAAATTGAAGCACATAGAGAGGAAACTTGACATTATTGCAACTCCTACAAGCATATGTTCCTCCCTCATAATAATTTTCAGTAGCATCATGAATGAATTCAACAATATAACCAGCACTTAAAGCATTCTTTTCATGATCTACAAGCATAGAAAATTTTCTACTCTCCACATAAGCAAGATTCTTCTCATTCGGAATAGTAGTGGGAGCAAACTCAACAAAATAATTATCATGTGAGGCATAATCCAATTGAAAACTAAAATCATGATGACAAGTTTCATGGTTATCATTATTATTAATAGCATACAAGTCATCACAATAATCATCATAGATAGCAACTTTGTTCTCATAATCAATTGGAACCTCTACCGAAATAGTGGAATCATCACTAAATAAAGTTGACACTCTTCCAAATCCACTTTCATGTTCATCACAATAAGATTCAACATCCTCCAAAATAGTGGGGTCACTACTTTCTAAAGTTGACACTCTTCCAAACCCACTTTCATCAATATAATCATCATAAATAGGAGGCATGCTATCATCAAAATAAATTTGCTCACCAAAGCTTGGGGGACAAAATATATCATATTCATCAAACATAGCTTTCCCAAGCTTGTGGCTTTGCATATCATTAGCATCATGGATATTCAAGGAATTCATACTAACAACATTGCAGTCATGCTCATCATTCAAAGATTTAGTGTCAAACATTCTATAGATTTCTTCTTCTAGCACGTGAGCACAATTTTTGTTTTTATCATACTCACGAAAGATATTAAAAAGACGAAGCGTATGAGACAAACTTAACTTTATTTTTTTTGAAATTTTCTTTTATAAACTAAACTAGTGATAAAACAAGAAACAAAAAGATTCGATTGCAAGATCTAAAGATATACCTTCAAGCACTCACCTCCCCGGCAATGGCACCAAAAAAGAGCTTAGTTGACGGGGTGTGAGTGAGTGCCCTTTACCTAGCCTCCCCGGCAATGGCGCCAGAAAAGAGCTTGATGTCTACTACACAACCTTCTTCTTGTAGACGTTGTTGGGCCTGCAAGTGCACAGGTTTGTAGGACAGTAGCAAATTTCCCTCAAGTGGATGACCTAAGGTTTATCAATCCGAAGGAGGCGTAGGATGAAGATGGTCTCTCTCAAACAATCCTGCAACCAAAACAAAGAGTCTCTTGTGTCCCCAACACACCCAATACAATGGTAAATTGTATAGGTGCACTAGTTCGGCAAAGAGATCGTGATACAAGTGCAATATGGATAGTAGATATAGGTTTTTGTAATCTGAAATAATAAAAACAGCAAGGTAACTAAAAATAAAAGTGAGCACAAACGGTATTGCAATGATAGAAAACAAGGCCTAGGGTTCATACTTTCACTAGTACAGGTTCTCTCAACAATAATAACATAGATAGATCATATAATAAGCCCTCAACATGCAACAAAGAGTCACTCCAAAGCCACTAATTGCGGAGAACAAACATAGAGATTATGGTAGGGTACGAAACCACCTCAAAGTTATTCTTTCGGATCGATCTATTAAAGAGTTCGTAATAGAATAACACCTTAAGACACAAATCAACCAAAACCCTAATGTCACCTAGATACTCCATTGTCACCTCAAGTATCCGTGGGCATGATTATACGATATCGCCACACAATCTCAGATTCATCCAATCAACATAAAAGTACTTCAAAGAGTGCCCCAAAGTTTCTACCGGAGAGTCAAGAACGTGTGCCAACCCCTATGCATAGGTTCATGGGTGGAACCCGCAAGTTGGTCACCAAAACATACATCAAGAGGCACGTGAAATCCCATTTTCACCACAGATAAACACGGCAAGACATACATCAAGTGTTCTCATAAAAGACTCAATCCGATAAGATAACTTCAAAAGGGGAAATTCAACTCATCACAAGAGAGTAGAGGGGGAGAAACATCATAAGATCCAACTACAATAGCAAAGCTCGGGATACATCAAGATCGTGCCATAGAGGGAACACGAGAGAGAGAGATCAAACACATAGCTATTGGTACATACCCTCAGCCCCGAGGGTGAACTACTCCCTCCTCGTCATGGAGAGCGCCGGATGATGAAGATGGCCACGGTGATGGGTTCCTCCCCTCAGTGGTGCCAACGGGCTCCCGAGAGGTTTTTGGTGGCTACAGAGGCTTGCGGCGGCGGAACTCCCGATCTATCTTGATTTCTGATGGTTTTAGTGTACGTAGTATATATAGGCGAAAGAAGTCGGTCGGGAGGTGCTCGAGGGGCCCACGAGACAGGGGGCCGCGCCCTGTAGGGGGGGGGGTGCGCCCTCCTATCTCGTGGAGTCCTCGAGGATCTTCTGACGTGAACTCCAAGTCTCCCGGATTGGTTCTGTTCCAAAAATAACTTTTTCGAAGGTTTAATTCCGTTTGGACCCCGTTTAATATTCCTTTTCTTCGAAATACTGAAACAGACAATAAAACAGCAATATGGGCTGGATCTCCGGTTAGTACGTTAGTCCCAAAAATGATATAAATGTGTAAAATAAAACCCATAAACATCCAAAAGGGGTAATATAATAGCATGGGACAATAAAAAATTATAGATACGTTGGAGACGTATCAACACCCCAGGGTGTCTGACAGGGATTCCTTTGTCCGTTCTACAAGCCGATGTAGGCATGTATAAGAATGCCTCGACTACTCAACGGAAACCCCTGCTCAATTGCTTCCCATGCTCGACATTGCTGCATCGCAGTTTTGCGGACTTTGCCAGAATCTTGCCGTTTTGCAACTTCACCGGAATTCTGTCCACCCGTTCTCCACCCATGGTACGAGCTCCTGTGCCTTCCGGCTGATTGATGTAGATAAAATTATACTGCTGACTTCTTATAATTCGTCATCAGGAAGATGTGTTCTATATGTTTGGTTAACAGCTGTTTTGATGTAGGCCTTAGTTTTGTTTTTTATGGCTGCAGGTTCATAATCTGGGTTGCACCAACTGCTTTTGGTTGGCGATGACTGCCATTCAGTTCTCGCCATGTTTGAACCACTCTTCACATGGACATCTCTATGCTCCTTATCTTACTGGTCATCATTATTGTTGATTATTTCTCCTTCCGTTCTTTTCTGTTATCCAATAGGTATTCTCTTACTACATATAGTTTTGGAGGACTAAGGAGCATGCCGTCCCTGATTAAATGTTGGTTGTGCTGATAGATTAAACCCCAATGTTTTCTATCCGAATGTTCTTTCATCCAATTAATCATCTATTTAGTTTCAGAGATTAAACCCAAATTTATTTATGCATCCAACTAGAAATAGCTCAACTGCAATGTTATTATTTTTCTATTAAATTTCACAGTAAAGATTTTGCAGCCGATGACCCACTGTACGTAGCCACATCCTTTCTTCCTCACCCAGCGCATTTACATTCTGGTTAGCCTCATACTATGGAGATGTTTGACGAGATGTGCGACAATAGTTTCAGTAAGTTTGTGTGATCGATTTTAACATGGCAGATATTTCGTTGTGTGCTTGTCAGTACTGTACATGAGGTACCATGCAGGGTGGTGACCCGGGATATGCTGGCAAGGCCAAAGAGTTGGCTCGCTGCGATCAGGCTGCTGGAGGCTCTTGCGGTCGCAGTCGGCATGTCTGCTGGAGGTAAGTTTTGTAGCCTCTTCCTGTTAGTAGATGCTCTTGGTGTCTGAATTACCATTTAGGCTGTGTCTTCAGTGAAACTTGCAGGTATGTTGCTTGGCCCTACTATTCCTGTACCATCTCATGCATTAGGTTTTGTGAAGTTTCAGCTCAGCCCTATGCCATGTTCTTTGTTAGTGTTCCAAAACATATTATGTCCGTGCTCTCCTTTCTCTATCTAAAATATCCGTTACGCGGTCCTTTTGGGCATATCACCGAAAAAATCTGTGTGAGATGTTACAACAATAGTCATTATTTATTGCGAATTCATCGGCATTCAAATACAGAGAAAACTGCAAGAAAACAGATCCTGATGGGGTCGGGCCATCAGATGCATGTAGTGCCACTGCTTTCAGATATGTCTGGAACACTGATTTTGAATGGATAACTAAATAGGAGGTGCTACATAGCACTCTGACATACACAGTATAATTCCAAGTTAAAGTCTGTACTGTACTTTTACTTAACCCCTAAAAAAAGACATTATTATACAAACTAACATGTAACACAAGGTTTAGTCAGAATTGGCAATATTGTACAGATTAATGCACGGGCATTTGTTACAGGAAATATCAAGCCCAAGTGAATATATAGTTTCAGTTTTGTATAAATACACCTTTGTGCCTTTTAAAAGTGTATCCAAACTTTCACTAAGTATGTAACGGGTATTTTTAATTTATTGCAGGTATGGCAGTGCAGTTCTGAATATCAAGTTGCAGCAGACACTTAATTCTACTGAACCTAAACTGATAAGTGATAACTACTGATAAGCGTATAGTGAGAGTTTGGTATCCTAATACAGTGAGTTCCATTCTTCTGTGAACAGTGTTGACCTCATTTTTTTCATGGGTGGCATTGACTAATTTATTATTTGTTAGATGACGATGACCTCATCTCACTATTTCCTTTTTACGGAAATAACTTGATGAGCATTGAACCTAACTGTGAATGAATCCCCACCACCCCATAACTGAAAACCTCCAAATCCTATTTTGCTAGGTGCAGATTCGGCATTTTCCTTTTACAAAACTGGACTATGTGGGACATTGCCGTTTGTTGAAACAATTACGGTAGAGTAGTACATTGTTATCACTTTCGGTAACTTCATTCATGACACCTTTGAACCATTCAAATGAGCCTTACGGTTAGCTTGGCCCATTACTACTCCTGTTGGATCCAATTCATTTTAGACATTGTGCATTTGTATTCATGTATGAGAAAGAACTTTCAGTGATTAAGTTACTTTATTGGACTTTATGTTGTTCAGGAGTTCCTTCAGTATGCTGATGAAAGAGACACACCAATTCCAAGCCCAATAAGCAGAAGGATGACATATTTCTTTGAGCTGGTGCACTGAAAGGGCCATCAGTAAAAATCTGGGAAATCTAATGAAGACAGCCAAGTCACTAAGGTTAGTGAGGAGGAGCAACAGTGTCGGTTCAGATATTCTCACTTGCATGTGTTTTTTTTACTGATTTATTGTATCGACATTGTCAAGTAGTCAATTAGCGATAGTACTTGTTTTCTGATTCTTGCATATTTGAGAGGGGCCAACTGTATGTGGGATTGATGATCAGGAACTAATTGAATGTCAGCCTCATTGCCATTTTGGGTAGAATTCTTATCAGCTGAACATTGCTTCTGATTAGGACTTGATGACGATACAAGACGGTGTAACAAGACAATGTAGTACGAGAATATTTCACAAATCACACAATCTGTGAAGAAGACTATGCGCTACTACACCGGATTATATAGATTCACACTTGATCTAAGATAGTACTGTATAATTCATTCAGTTCAATCTACATATGTAGGTAGCGAACAAGAATTATCTCGTAACAGAAAATACTTTACAAAGTTGTCATATTGGTTATTATTACGCCTAATAATGATGCATTAACGATGTTAATAGCTACATATGTCTGCAATAAGAGAACGTAAGCCTCGAAGTGCGTTGAGATTGTACTTACACATATCACTTCATCTGTTTGATTCATTTTGATTCATGACAAATGGCCTCTAAAGCTTGTGTCATGTAGTCGATCAACTAAATATACTGTATTAGGATATCAATCACTTGATTTTAAGGCTGCAAATTTATTATCCCGTTGCAACGCACGGGCCCTTTTGCTAATAACATCTAAGAAAGAAAAAAAAAGAAAAATTCCGCTGCTCTTAAAGTAAGATCTCACGAATATATCATTGGTTGAGACATCACATAACCAAGTCTACTTGACTACGACTTTTTTTTTGTGAAAAGGATCAGATCTATTATAAAGATTCACCAGAAGTACAAAGCACCTCAAACATAATAAAAATTACATCAAGGTCCATGGACCACCGAACAATCATTGTCACCGCCAGAATGAGCCGTCGATGCGTTGCTGTCACCGCTCCCATACTGGAGTTGGCCTGACCTTGTCGATGACAGTCGGGAAGTCTTCGTGCACGTGCCTCTAAGGACCAGCGCCCTAGAGCCGTACTCATCGCCTTTGAATCCTTGAATTGATCTAAGAACCTGACACCAAATATCGTCGTCGCATACTCACGACAAGAAACCCTAACCTTGACACCTTAAGAAACTGGTAGGATCCTATGCCGGAGCTTCGTCTAATCCGTCCCAATGGACGAACTTGAGGAGGATCGAAGCCCGGAAGACTGACTCGAAGAAAGAGCGCCGCTGTCCGTCCAAACGCCACCTCCACGAGGACTAAAATACTACCTATCTACTAGCGAGAGTCGAGACACCAAAATTCTGTAAATTGACTGAGATTTAGCAAGACTATTAGAATAAATCTAACCACGTTTGTGGGTAACGCGGCACAGGTGTTCTCGCTTGAAAATTGTTGAACATCTGTACATGTACGTAGGTCTGGGTTCTGTATGCAGTACCTGTAGTATCTGTCTCCCCCTGTATGTACGTGTATCTTGGGAGACAAGATACCGGTCGCACCCCTTGTACCTATATATATGTGCCTAGTGCACGATCAATCAATTATCCATGCACCAAATCATTCTCTACATGGTGTCTTTCGCAAGTCGATCTCCCCGCTTCCGCTAACCCTAGCCGCCGCCTCGGGCCGCCGCCGCGATCTCCCGCCGCCGCCGCCCCACGCCGCTGCCACCATCCCTCCTCCTCGCGTGCCCCCTCCTCCCCATCAAGGCCTCCACGCCAAGGCCGCCTTTTCCCGCCAAGGCCGCCGCTTCCGCTGCCGCGCCGCCTCTCCTTCGCCGCGCCGCACCGCCATCATGTCTTCCAACGCCTCCTCCTACTCCAACCCCTTCGCCGTCGACCCTGCCGAGATCCGCGACATCAACGTCCATGCCCGCGTCCCCGTGACCCTCGACGCCTCCACCTCCACGTGCCAGCGTGGAAGACGATTTCACGCTGCTCTTCGCGAGAACAATCTCGTGGATCACGTGGATGGCACCGTGGACTCCCGCACCATGGCGGATGACGCCGAGTGGACCGCGATCGACGCCACGATCATCCGGTGGTTCTTCACCACCATCTCCAAGGACTTGTTCCACACGGTCGTGAGCGCCGGCGACGACGCCTCGCCTGTGGGTCAAGCTGAACGGCCTCTTCACCGACAACAATCTTCAGCGCCGCGTTTTTTGCAGCAGGAATTTTTGACCGTCACCGGGATGACCAGTCCATTGATGACTACCGCCGCGCCGAAGACGCTATGGACGAGCTCACGACATTGGAGCCAAGGTGGACGACGACCTCCTCCTCAGCACACTCACCGCCGGCCTCAACGAGGACTTCGGCAACGCCACCTCCAACCTCACCTTGATGCCGGAGCCCTCCTTTCCCAAGTTTGTGGCGTACTTGAGGTTGGAGGAGCGCCGGATGAAGGGGGTCAAGAAGCGTGTGCAGCACCACGCACTTGAAGGAAATATGCCCTAGAGGCAATAATAAAGTTATTATTTATTTCCTTATTTCATGATAAATGTTTATTATTCATGCTAGAATTGTATTAACCGGAAACATAATACATGTGTGAATACATAGACAAACATAGTGTCACTAGTATGCCTCTACTTGACTAGCTCGTTTATCAAAGATGGTTATGTTTCCTAGCCATGGACAAAAGAGTTGTCATTTGATTAATGGGATCACATCATTAGGAGAATGATGTGATTGACATGACCCATTCCGTTAGCCTAGCACTTGATCGTTTAGTATGTTGCTATTGCTTTCTTCATGACTTATACATGTTCTGTAACTATGAGAATTATGCAACTCCTGCTTACCGGAGGAACACTTTGGGTACTACCAAACGTCACAACGTGAATCGGGTGATTATAAAGGAGTACTACAGGTGTCTCCGAAGGTACATGTTGAGTTGGCGTATTTTCGAGATTAGGTTTTGTCACTCCGATTGTCGGAGAGGTATCTCTGGCCCTCTCGGTAATGCACATCTTTATAAGCCTTGCAAGCAATGTGACCAAATGAGTTGGTTACGGAATGATGCATTACGGAACGAGTAAATAGACTTGCCGTAACGAGATTGAACTAGGTATTGGATACCGACGATCAAATCTCGCAAGTAACATACCGATGACAAAGGGAACAACGTATGTTGTTATGCGGTTTGACCGATAAAGATCTTCGTAGAATATGTAGGAACCAATATGGGCATCCAGGTCCCGCTATTGGTTATTGACCGAGAATGGTTTTAGGTCATGTCTACATAGTTCTCGAACCCGTAGGGTCCGCACGCTTAACGTTTCGATGACAGTTTTATTATGAGTTTACAAGTTTTGATGTACCGAAGTTTGTTCGGAGTCCCGGATGTGATCACGGACATGACGAGGAGTCTCGGAATGGTCGAGACATAAAGATTGATATATTGGAAGCCTATGTTTGGACATCGGAATGGTTCCGGGTGAAATCGGCATTTTACCGGAGTACCGGAGGTTACGGAATTTCCCGGGGTTAATGGGCCTACTTGGGCCACGAGGGAGAAGAGAGAAGGAGCCAGGAGGGGGCCGTGCGCCCCTCCCCCTCCTAATCCGAATAGGACAAGGGAAGGGGGGCGACGCCCCCCCTTTCCTTCCCCTCTTCTTCCTCTTCCCCCCCTTCTCCTATTCCAACTAGGAAAGAAGGGAGTCCTACTCCCGGTAGGAGTAGGACTCCCCCCTTGGCGCGCCCTCCTTGGCTGGCCGCCTCCTCCCCCCTGGCTCCTTTATATACGGGCGGGGGGAGCACCGCATACGAAGTTGATCTACGGATCGTTCCTTAGCCGTGTCAGTGCCCCCCTCCACCATATTCCACCTCGGTCATATCGTCATGAGTTTAGGCGAAGCCCGCTACCGTAGAACATCATCATCGCCACCACGCAGTCGTCTGACGGAACTCATCCTCAAGCTTTGCTGGATCGGAGCCCGGGATCGCCATCGAGCTGAACGTGTCAACTCGGAGGTGCCGTGACGCTCGGTGCTTGGATCGGTCGGATCATGAAGACGCATTTACTACATCAACCGCGTTGTCATAACGCTTCCGCTTACGGTCCACGAGGGTACGTGGAAGGACACTCTCCCCTCTCGTTGCTATGCCATCACCATGATCTTGCGTGTACTTAGGAAATTTTTTGAAATTACTACGTTCCCCAACAGTGGCATCCGAGCCTAGGTTTTATGCGTTGATGTTATATGCACGAGTAGAACACAAGTGAGTTGTGGGCGATATAAGTCATCGCTTACCAGCATGTCATACTTTGGTTCAGCGGCATTGTGAGATGAAGCGGCCCGGACCGACATTACGCCAGACGCTTACGCGAGACTGGTTTCACCGCTGAGCACTCGTTGCTTAAAGGTGTCCGTGGGTGTCTCTCTCTCACTTTAGTTGAACTGAGTGTGGCCACGCCCGGTCCTTGCGAAGGTTAAAACAGCACCAACTTGACAAACTATCGCTGTGGTTTTGATGCGTAGGTAAGAACGGTTCTTGCTAAGCCCGTAGCAGCCACGTAAAATTTGCAACAACAAAGTAGAGGACGTCTAACTTGTTTTTGCAGGGCATGTTGTGATGTGATATGGTCAAGATGTGATGCTATATTTTATTGTATGAGATGATCATGTTTTGTAACCGGGTTATCGGCATCGGCAGAGCCATATGGTTGTCGCTTTATTGTATAAAATACAACGCCTGTAATTGCTTTTACTTTATCACTAAGCGGTAGCGATAGTCGAGAAGCAATAGATGGCGTAACGACAACGATGCTACGATGGAGATCAAGGTGTCGCGCCGGTGACGATGGTGATCATGACGGTGCTTCAAGATGGAGATCACAAGCACAAGATGATGATGGCCATATCATATCACTTATCTTGATAGCATGTGATGTTTATCCTTTATGCATCTTATCTTGCTTTGATTGACGGTAGCATTTTAAGATGATCTCTCACTAATTATCAAGAAGTGTTCTCCCCGAGTATGCACCGCTATGCGAAAGTTCTTCGTCTTTGAGACACCACGTGATGATCGGGTGTGATAGGCTCTACGTTCAAATACAACGGGTGCAAAACAGTTGCACACGCGGAATACTCGGGTTAAACTTGACGAGCCTAGCATATACAGATATGGCCTCGGAACACGAAGACCGAAAGGTCGAGCGTGAATCATATAGAAGATATGATCAACATAATGATGTTCACCATTGAAACTACACCATCTCACGTGATGATCGGACATGGTTTAGTTGATTTGGATCACGTGATCACTTAGATGACTAGAGAGATGTCTGTCTAAGTGGGAGTTCTTAAGTAATATGATTAATTGAACTTAAATTTATCATGAACTTAGTCCTGGTAGTATTTTGCAAATTATGTTGTAGATCAATAGCTTGCGTTGTTGCTTTCATATGTTTATTTTGATATGTTCCTAGAGAAAATTGTGTTGAAAAATGTTAGTAGCAATGATGCGGATTGGATCCGTGATCTGAGGTTTATCCTCATTGCTGCGCAGAAGAATTATGTCCTTGATGCACCGCTAGGTGACAAACCTATTGCAGGAGCAGATGCAGACGTTATGAACGTTTGGCTAGCTCAATATGATGACTACTTGATAGTTTAATGCACCATGTTTAATGGCTTAGAATCGGGACTTCAAAGACATTTTGAACGTCATGGACCATATGAGATGTTCCAGGAGTTGAAGTTAATATTTCAAGCAAATACCCGAGTTGAGAGATATAAAATCTCCAACAAGTTCTATAGCTAAAAGATGGAGGAGAATCGCTCAGCTAGTGAGCATGTGCTCAGATTGTCTGGGTACTACAATCGCTTGAATCAAGTGGAAGTTAATCTTCCAGATAAGATAGTGATTGACAGAATTCTCTAGTCACCACCACCAAGTTAGTAGAACTTCGTGATGAACTATGAAGCAAGGGATGACGAAAAAGATTCCCAAGCTCTTCGTGATGCTGAAATCGACGAAGGTAGAAATCAAGAAAGAACATCAAGTGTTGATGATTGACAAGACCACTAGTTTCAAGAAAAGGGCAAAGGGAAAGAAAGGAACTTCAAGCGTAATGGCAAGCAAGTTGTCACTCTCGCAAGAAGCCCAAAGCTGGACCAAAGCCTGAAACTGAGTGATTATACTGCAAAGGAAATGGTCACTAGAAGCGGAAATGCCTTGAATATTTGGTGGATAAGAAGGATGGCAAAGTGAACAAGGGTATATTTGATATACATGTTATTGATGTGTACCTTACTAGTGTTTATAGTAACCCCTGAGTATTTGATACTTGTTCGGTTGCTAAGATTAGTAACTCGAAACATGAGTTACCGAATAAATGTAAACTAGTTGAGGTGAAGTGACGATGTGTTGGAAGTGGTTCCAAGATTGATATGATCATCATCGCACACTTCCTATACTTTCGGGATTAGTGTTGAACCTAAATAAATATTATTTGGTGTTTGCGTTGAGCGTGAATATGATTTGATCATGTTTATTGCAATACGGTTATTCATTTAAAATCAGAGAATAATTGTTGTTCTGTTTAAATGAATAAAACCTTTGATGGTCATACACCCAATGAAAATAGTTTGTTGGATCTCGATCGTAGTGATACACATATTCATTATTGATGCCAAAAGATGCAAAGTTGATAATGATAGTGCAACTTATTTGTGGTAATCGCCGCTTTGGGTCATATCGGTGTAAAGCGCATGAAGAAACTCCATAAAGATGGATTATCGGAATCACTTGGTTATGAATCATTTGATGCTTGCGAACCGTGTTTTTTTGGCAAGATGACTAAAACTCCGTTCTCCGGAACAATGGAACGAGATACTGGCTTATTGGAAAGAATACATATCGATGTATGCAATCCAATGAGTGTTGATGCTCGTGGCAAGTATCGTTATTTTCTCGACCTTCACAAAATGATTTGAGCAGATATGGGTATATCTTCTTGATGAAACATAAATCTGAAATAGTTGAAAGGTTGAAAGAATTTCAGAGTGAAGTGTAAAAATCATCATAACAAGAAAATAAAGTTTTTGCGATCTGATCGCGGAGACGAATATTTGAGTTACGAGTTTGGTCTTCAATTAAAACAATGTGGAATAGTTTCACAGCTCACGCCACCTGGAACACCACAATGTTATGGTGTGTCCGAACATCGTAACCGCACTTTATTGGATATGGTGCGATCTATGATGTCTCTTACTGATTTACCATTATCGTTTTGGGGTTATGCATTAGAGACAGCTGCATTCACGTTAAAAGGGCACCATCTAAATCCGTTGAGACGACACCGTATGAACTATGGTTTAGCAGTAAACCTAAGCTGTCGTTTCTTAAAGCTTGGAGTTGCGATGCTTATATGAAAAAGGTTTTCAACCTGATAAGCTTGAACCCAAATCGGAGAAGTGCGTCTTCATAGAATACCCAAAGGTAACTAATTGGGTACACCTTCTATCACAGATCCGAAGGCAAGTTATTCGTTGCTAAGATGGATCCTTTCTAGAGAAGAAGTTTCTCTCGAAAGAAATGAGTGAGAGGAAAGTAGAACTTGATGAGGTAATTGTACCTTCTCCCTTATTGGAAAGTAGTTCATCACGTAAATCAGTTCCAAAGTGATTACTACACCAATTAGTGAGGAAGTTAATGATGATGATCATGAAACTTCAGATCAAGTTGCTGCCAAACCTTGTAGGTCTTCCAGAGTAAGATCCGCACTTTAGTGGTACGGTAATCATGTTCTGGAAGTCACGTTACTAGACCATGATGAACCTACGAACTATGAGGAAGCGATGATGAGCCCAGATTCCACGAAATGGCTTGAGGCCATAAAATCTGAGATATGATCCATATATGAGAACAAAGTATGGACTTTGATTGACTTGCTCGATGATCAACAAGCCATGTTAAATAAATGGATCTTCAAGAGGAAGACGGACACTGATAGTAGTGTTACTATCTACTAAGCTCGACTTGTTGCGAAAGGTTTTCAACAAGTTCAAGGTGTTGAATACGATGAGATTTTCTCACTCGTATCGAAGCTTAAGTCTGTCTGAATCATGTTAGCAATTGCCACATTTTATGAAATCTGGCAAATGGATGTCAAAACTGCATTCCTTAATGGTTTTCTTAAAGGAGAGTTGTATATGATAAAACCAGAAGTTTTTGTCGATCCGAAAGGTGCTAACAAAATGTGCAAGCTCCAATGATTCATCAATGGACTGGTGCAAGCATCTCAGAGTTGGAATATACGCTTTGATAAGTTGATCAAAGCATATAGTTTTGTACAGACTTACGGTGAAGCCTGTATTTACAAGAAAGTGAGTGGGAGCACTACAGCATTTTTGATAAGTATATGTGAATGTCATATTGTTGATCGGAAATAATGTAGAATTATTCTGCAAATCATGAAAGGATACTTGAATAAGAATTTTTCAAAGCAAGACCTCGGTGAAGCTGCTTACACATTGAGCATCAAGATCTATATAGATAGATCAAGATGCTTGATAAGATTTTTCAATGAGTACATACCTTGATAAATTTTTCAAATAGTTCAAAATGGAACACTCAAAGAAGGAGTTCTTGCCTGTGATGCAAAGGTATGAAGTTGAGTAAGACTCAAGACCCGACCATGGCAGAAAATAGAAAGAGAATGAAAAGTCATTCCCTATGCCTCAGTCATAGGTTCTATAAAGTATGCTATGCTGTGAACCAGACCTATTGTATACCTTGCTCTGTTTTTGGCGAAGGAATACAATTTTGATCTAATAAGTAGATCACTGGACATGGGTCAAGAATATCCTTAGTGAGGACTAAGGAGATGTTTCTCGATTATGGAGGTGATAAAAGAGCCCGTCATAAAAGTTACAACGATGCAAGCATTTACACCAATCCAGATGACTCTAAGTCTCAATCTGGATACATATTGAAAGTGGGAGCAATTAGCTAGAGTAGCTCCGTGCAGAGCATTGTGAACATAGAATATTTGCGAAATGCATACGGCTCACATATGATGCACCCGTTGACTAAGCTTCTCTCACGAGCAAAACATGATCATACCTTAGTACTCTTTTGGGTGTTAATCACATAGCGATGTGAACTAGATTATTGACTCTAGTAAACCCTTTGGGTGTTGATCACATAGCAATGTGAACTAGATTATTGACTCTAGTAAACCCTTTGGGTGTTGATCACATGATGATGTGAACTATGGGCATTAATCACATGCAGATGTGAATATTGGTGTTAAATCACATAGCGATGTGAACTAGATGATTGACTCTAGTGCAAGTGGGAGACTGAAGGAAATATGCCCTAGAGGCAATAATAAAGTTAATATTTATTTCCTTATTTCATGATAAATGTTTATTATTCATGCTAGAATTGTATTAACCGGAAACATAATACATGTGTGAATACATAGACAAACATAGTGTCACTAGTATGCCTCTACTTGACTAGCTCGTTTATTAAAGATGGTTATGTTTCCTAGCCATGGACAAAAGAGTTGTCATTTGATTAATGGGATCACATCATTAGGAGAATGATGTGATTGACATGACCCATTCCGTTAGCCTAGCACTTGATCGTTTAGTATGTTGCTATTGCTTTCTTCATGACTTATACATGTTCCTGTAACTATGAGAATTATGCAACTCCTGCCATCGGAGGAACACTTTGGTACTAACAAACGTCACAACGTGAATCGGGTGATTATAAAGGAGTACTACAGGTGTCTCCGAAGGTACATGTTGAGTTGGTGTATTTCGAGATTAGGTTTTATCACTCCGATTGTCGGAGAGGTATCTCTGGGCCCTCTCGGTAATGCACATCTTTATAAGCCTTGCAAGCAATGTGACCAAATGAGTTGGTTACGGAATGATGCATTACGGAACGAGTAAGGAGACTTGCCGTGCAACGAGATTGAACTAGGTATTGGATACCGACGATCAAATCTCGCAAGTAACATACCGATGACAAAGGGAACAACGATGTTGTTATGCGGTTTGACCGATAAAGATCTTCGAGAATATGTAGGAACCAATATGGGCATCCAGGTCCCGCTATTGGTTATTGACCGAGAATGGTTTTAGGTCATGTCTACATAGTTCTCGAACCGTAGGGTCCGCACGCTTAACGCTTCGATGATGCTTTATTATGAGCTTACAAGTTTTGATGTACCAAGTTTGTTCGAGTCCCGGATGTGATCACGGACATGACGAGGAGTCTCGGAATGGTCGAGACATAAAGATTGATATATTGGAAGCCTATGTTTGGACATCGGAATGGTTCCGGGTGAAATCGGCATTTTACCGGAGTACCGGGAGGTTACCGGAACCCCCCGGGGGGTTAATGGGCCTACTTGGGCCACGAGGGAGAAGAGAGAAGGAGCCAGGAGGGGGCCGCACTCCCCTCCCCCTCCTAATCTGAATAGGACAAGGGAAGGGGGCGACGCCCCCCCCCCCCCTTTCCTTCCCCTCTTCTTCCTCTTCCCCCCCTTCTCCTATTCCAACTAGGAAAGAAGGGAGTCCTACTCCCGGTGGGAGTAGGACTCCCCCCTTGGCGCGCCCTCCTTGGCTGGCCGCCTCCTCCCCTGGCTCCTTTATATACAGGGGCGGGAGCACCCTGCATACGGTTGATCTACGGATCGTTCCTTAGCCGTGTGCGGTGCCCCCTCCACCATATTCCACCTCGGTCATATCGTCGCGGAGTTTAGGCGAAGCCCTGCGCCGTAGAACATCATCATCGTCACCACGCAGTCGTCTTGTGGAACTCATCCCGGCTTTGCTGGATCGGAGCCCGGGATCGCCATCGAGCTGAACGTGTGCTGAACTCGGAGGTGCCGTACGTTCGGTGCTTGGATCGGTCGGATCATGAAGACGTACGACTACATCAACCGCGTTGTCATAACGCTTCCGCTTACGGTCTACGAGGGTACGTGGACGGACACTCTCCCCTCTCGTTGCTATGCCATCACCATGATCTTGCGTGTACTTAGGAAATTTTTTGAAATTACTACTTTCCCCAACAGTGGCATCTGAGCCTAGGTTTTATGCGTTGATGTTATATGCACGAGTAGAACACAAGTGAGTTGTGGGCGATATAAGTCATACTGCTTACCAGCATGTCATACTTTGGTTCAGCGGCATTGTGAGATGAAGCGGCCCGGACCGACATTACGCCAGACGCTTTACGCCGAGACTGGTTTCACCGCCGCGAGCACTCGTTGCTTAAAGGTGACCGTGGGTGTCTGTCTCTCTCACTTTAGTTGAACTGAGTGTGCATACGCCCGGTCCTTGCGAAGGTTAAAATAGCACCAACTTGACAAACTATCGTTGTGGTTTTGATGCGTAGGTAAGAACGGTTCTTGCTAAGCCCGTAGCAGCCACGTAAAATTTGCAACAACAAAGTAGAGGACGCCTAACTTGGTTTTGCAGGGCATGTTGTGATGTGATATGGTCAAGATGTGATGCTATATTTTATTGTATGAGATGATCATGTTTTGTAACCGGTTATCGACAACTGGCAGGAGCCATATGGTTGTCGCTTATTGTATGAAATACAACGCCTGTAATTGCTTTACTTTATCACTAAGCGGTAGCGATAGTCGTAGAAGCAATAGATGGCGTAACGACAACGATGCTACGATGGAGATCAAGGTGTCGCTACCGGTGACGATGGTGATCATGACGGTGCTTCGAAGATGGAGATCACAAGCACAAGATGATGATGGCCATATCATATCACTTATATTGATAGCATGTGATGTTTATCCTTTATGCATCTTATCTTGCTTTGATTGACGGTAGCATTTTAAGATGATCTCTCACTAATTATCAAGAAGTGTTCTCCCCGAGTATGCACCGTTATGAAAGTTCTTCGTGGCCGAGACACCACGTGATGATCGGGTGTGATAGGCTCTACGTTCAAATACAACGGGTGCAAAACAGTTGCACACGCGGAATACTCGGGTTAAACTTGACGAGCCTAGCATATACAGATATGGCCTCGGAACACGGAGACCGAAAGGTCGAGCGTGAATCATATAGAAGATATGATCAACATAATGATGTTCACATTGAAACTACTCCATCTCACGTGATGATCGGACATGGTTTAGTTGATTTGGATCACGTGATCACTTAGATGACTAGAGAGATGTCTGTCTAAGTGGGAGTTCTTAAGTAATATGATTAATTGAACTTAAATTTATCATGAACTTAGTCCTGGTAGTATTTTGCAAATTATGTTGTAGATCAATAGCTTGCGTTGTTGCTTTCATATGTTTATTTTGATATGTTCCTAGAGAAAATTGTGTTGAAAAATGTTAGTAGCAATGATGCGGATTGGATCCGTGATCTGAGGTTTATCCTCATTGCTGCGCAGAAGAATTATGTCCTTGATGCACCTCTAGGTGACAAACCTATTGCAGGAGCAGACATAGACGTTATGAACGTTTGGCTAGCTCAATATGATGACTACTTGATAGTTTAGTGCACCATGCTTAATGGCTTAGAATCGGGACTTCAAAGACATTTTGAACGTCATGGACCATATGAGATGTTCCAGGAGTTGAAGTTAATATTTCAAGCAAATACCCGAGTTGAGAGATATAAAATCTCCAACAAGTTCTATAGCTAAAAGATGGAGGAGAATCGCTCAACTAGTGAGCATGTGCTCAGATTGGCTGGGTACTACAATCGCTTGAATCAAGTGGAAGTTAATCTTCCAGATAAGATAGTGATTGACAGAATTCTCTAGTCACCACCACCAAGTTAGTAGAACTTCGTGATGAACTATAAAGCAAGGGATGACGAAAACGATTCCCAAGCTCTTCGTGATGCTGAAATCGACGAAGGTAGAAATCAAGAAAGAACATCAAGTGTTGATGATTGACAAGACCACTAGTTTCAAGAAAAGGGCAAAGGGAAAGAAAGGGAACTTCAAGCAGAATGGCAAGCAAGTTGTCACTCCCGCGAAGAAGCCCAAAGCTGGACCAAAGCCTGAAACTGAGTGATTATACTGCAAAGGAAATGGTCACTAGAAGCGGAAATGCCTTGAATATTTGGTGGATAAGAAGGATGGCAAAGTGAACAAGGGTATATTTGATATACATGTTATTGATGTGTACCTTACTAGTGTTTATAGTAACCCCTGAGTATTTGATACTTGTTCGGTTGCTAAGATTAGTAACTCGAAACAGGAGTTACAGAATAAACAGAAACTAGTTGAGGGTGAAGTGACGATGTGTGTTGGAAGTGGTTCCAAGATTGATATGATCATCATCGCACACTTCCTATGCTTTCGGGATTAGTGTTGAACCTAAATAAATGTTATTTGGTGTTTGCGTTGAGCGTGAATATGATTTGATCATGTTTATTGCAATACGGTTATTCATTTAAAATCAGAGAATAATTGTTGTTCTGTTTAAATGAATAAAACCTTTGACGGTCATACACCCAATGAAAATAGTTTGTTGGATCTCGATCGTAGTGATACACATATTCATAATATTGATGCCAAAAGATGCAAAGTTGATAATGATAGTGCAACTTATTTGTGGCACTGCCGTTTGGGTCATATCGGTGTAAAGCGCATGAAGAAACTCCATAAAGATGGATTATCGGAATCACTTGGTTATGAATCATGTGATGCTTGCGAACCGTGTTTTTTTGGCAAGATGACTAAAACTCCGTTCTCCGGAACAATGGAACGAGATACTGGCTTATTGGAAAGAATACATATCGATGTATGCAATCCAATGAGTGTTGATGCTCGTGGCAAGTATCGTTATTTTCTGACCTTCACAAAATGATTTGAGCAGATATGGGTATATCTTCTTGATGAAACATAAATCTGAAATAGTTGAAAGGTTGAAAGAATTTCAGAGTGAAGTGTAAAAATCATCATAACAAGAAAATAAAGTTTTTGCGATCTGATCGCGGAGACGAATATTTGAGTTACGAGTTTGGTCTTCAATTAAAACAATGTGGAATAGTTTCACAGCTCACGCCACCTGGAACACCACAACGTTATGGTGTGTCCGAACATCGTAACCGCACTTTATTGGATATGGTGCGATATATGATGTCTCTTACTGATTTACCATTATCGTTTTGGGGTTATGCATTAGAGACAGCTGCATTCACGTTAAAAGGGCACCATCTAAATCCGTTGAGACGACACCGTATGAACTATGGTTTAACAATAAACCTAAGCTGTCGTTTCTTAAAGCTTGGAGTTGCGATGCTTATATGAAAAAGGTTTTGAACCTGATAAGCTCGAACCCAAATCGGAGAAGTGCGTCTTCATAGAATACCCAAAGGTAACTAATTGGGTACACCTTCTATCACAGATCCGAAGGCAAGTTATTCGTTGCTAAGATGGATCCTTTCTAGAGAAGAAGTTTCTCTCGAAAGAAATGAGTGAGAGGAAAGTAGAACTTGATGAGGTAATTGTACCTTCTCCCTTATTGGAAAGTAGTTCATCACAGAAATCAGTTCCAGTGATTACTACACCAATTAGTGAGGAAGTTAATGATGATGATCATGAAACTTCAGATCAAGTTGCTGCCAAACCTTGTAGGTCTTCCAGAGTAAGATCCGCACCAGAGTGGTACGGTAATCATGTTCGAAGTCATGTTACTAGACCATGATGAACCTACGAACTATGAGGAAGCGATGATGAGCCCAGATTCCACGAAATGGCTTGAGGCCATAAAATCTGAGATATGATCCATATATGAGAACAAAGTATGGACTTTGATTGACTTGCTCGATGATCAACAAGCCATGTTAAATAAATGGATCTTCAAGAGGAAGACGGACATCGATAGTAGTGTTACTATCTACTAAGCTCGACTTGTTGCGAAGATTTTCAACAAGTTCAAGGTGTTGAATACGATGAGATTTTCTCACTCGTATCGAAGCTTAAGTCTGTCTCGAATCATGTTAGCAATTTCCACATTTTATGAAATCTGGCAAATGGATGTCAAAACTGCATTCCTTAATGGTTTTCTTAAAGGAGAGTTGTATATGATAAAACCAGAAGTTTTTGTCGATCCGAAAGGTGCTAACAAAATGTGCAAGCTCCAGCGATTCATCAATGGACTGGTGCAAGCATCTCAGAGTTGGAATATACGCTTTGATAAGTTGATCAAAGCATATAGTTTTGTACAGACTTACGGTGAAGCCTGTATTTACAAGAAAGTGAGTGGGAGCACTACAACATTTCTGATAAGTATATGTGAATGTCATATTGTTGATCGGAAATAATGTAGAATTATTCTGTAAATCATGAAAGGATACTTGAATAAGAATTTTTCAAAGCAAGACCTTGGTGAAGCTGCTTACACATTGAGCATCAAGATCTATATAGATAGATCAAGATGCTTGATAAGATTTTTCAATGAGTACATACCTTGATAAATTTTTGAAATAGTTCAAAATGGAACAGTCAAAGAAGGAGTTCTTGCCTGTGATGCAAAGGTATGAAGTTGAGTAAGACTCAAGACCCGACCATGGCGTAAAATAGAAAGAGAATGAAAAGTCATTCCCTATGCCTCGACCATAGGTTCTATAAAGTATGCTATGTCAGAACTGCACCTATTGTATACCTTGCTCTGTTTTTGGCGAAGGAATACAATTTTGATCTAATAAGTAGATCACTGGACATGGGTCAAGAATATCCTTAGTGAGGACTAAGGAGATGTTTCTCGATTATGGAGGTGATAAAAGAGCCCGTCATAAAAGTTACAACGATGCAAGCTTTTACACCAATCCAGATGACTCTAAGTCTCAATCTGGATACATATTGAAAGTGGGAGCAATTAGCTAGAGTAGCTCCGTGCAGAGCATTGTGAACATAGAATATTTGTGAAATACATACGGCTCTGAATATGACAGACCCGTTGACTAAGCTTCTCTCACGAGCAAAACATGATCATACCTTAGTACTCTTTTGGGTGTTAATCACATAGCGATGTGAACTAGATTATTGACTCTAGTAAACCCTTTGGGTGTTGATCACATAGCGATGTGAACTAGATTATTGACTCTAGTAAACCCTTTGGGTGTTGATCACATGATGATGTGAACTATGGGCATTAATCACATGCAGATGTGAATATTGGTGTTAAATCACATAGCGATGTGAACTAGATTATTGATTCTAGTGCAAGTGGGAGACTGAAGGAAATATGCCCTAGAGGCAATAATAAAGTTATTATTTATTTCCTTATTTCATGATAAATGTTTATTATTCATGCTAGAATTGTATTAACCGGAAACATAATACGTGTGTGAATACATAGACAAACATAGTGTCACTAGTATGCCTTTACTTGACTAGCTCGTTTATCAAAGATGGTTATGTTTCCTAGCCATGGACAAAAGAGTTGTCATTTGATTAATGGGATCACATCATTAGGAGAATGATGTGATTGACATGACCCATTCCGTTAGCCTAGCACTTGATCGTTTAGTATGTTGCTATTGCTTTCTTCATGACTTATACATGTTCCTGTAACTATGAGAATTATGCAACTCCGTTTACGGAGGAACACTTTGGTACTACCAAACGTCCACAACGTAATCGGGTGATTATAAAGGAGTACTACAGGTGTCTCCGAAGGTACATGTTGAGTTGGCGTATTTCGAGATTAGGTTTTGTCACTCTGATTGTCGGAGAGGTATCTCTGGGCCCTCTCGGTAATGCACATCTTTATAAGCCTTGCAAGCAATGTGACCAAATGAGTTGGTTACGGAATGATGCATTACGGAACGAGTAAGGAGACTTGCCGGTAACGAGATTGAACTAGGTATTGGATACCGACGATCAAATCTCGGGCAAGTAACATACCGATGACAAAGGGAACAACGTATGTTGTTATGCGGTTTGACCGATAAAGATCTTCGTAGAATATGTAGGAACCAATATGGGCATCTAGGTCCCGCAATTGGTTATTGACCGAGAATGGTTTTAGGTCATGTCTACATAGTTCTCGAACCCGTAGGGTCCGCACGCTTAACGTTTCGATGACAGTTTTATTATGAGTTTACAAGTTTTGATGTACCGAAGTTTGTTCGGAGTCCCGGATGTGATCACGGACATGACGAGGAGTCTCGGAATGGTCGAGACATAAAGATTGATATATTGGAAGCCTATGTTTGGACATCGGAATGGTTCCGGGTGAAATCGGCATTTTACCGGAGTACCGGGAGGTTACCGGAACCCCCCGGGGGGTTAATGGGCCTACTTGGGCCACGAGGGAGAAGAGAGAAGGAGCCAGGAGGGGCCCGCATGCCCCTCCCCCTCCTAGTCAGAATAGGATAAGGGAAGGGGGGCGGCGCCCCCCCTTTCCTTCCCCTCTTCTTCCTCTTCCCCCCCTTCTCCTATTCCAACTAGGAAAGAAGGGAGTCCTACTCCCGGTGGGAGTAGGACTCCCCCCTTGGCGCGCCCTCCTTGGACGGCCGCCTCCTCCCCCCTGGCTCCTTTATATACGGGGGGGGGGGCACCCCAGACACAGAAGTTGATCTACGGATCGTTCCTTAGCCGTATGCGGTGCCCCCCTCCACCATATTCCAGCTCGATCATATCGTCGCGGAGTTTAGGCGAAGCCCTGCGCCGGTAGAACATCATCATCGTCACGACGCCGTCGTGCTGACGGAACTCTTCCCCGAAGCTTTGCTGGATCGGAGCCCGGGGATCGTCATCGAGCTGAACGTGTGCTGAACTCGGAGGTGCCGTACGTTCGGTGCTTGGATCGGTCTGATCGTGAAGACGTACGACTACATCAACGGCGTTGTCATAATGCTTCCGCTTACGGTCTACGAGGGTACGTGGAAGGACACTCTCCCCTCTCGTTGCTATGCCATCACCATGATCTTGAGTGTACGTAGGAAATTTTCTGTGAAGGACGCCCGTACACGGATGGTGCTCCACCGATGTGATAGCCCGGACGACCTCTATCCAGTGCATCCCTCCGGCACCACCACCACCACCCGTCGCCCCGCCGCCTTCGCCGCCAGTGTCGATCTTTTGCATGCTCGTCTCGGTCATCCCAACTCCACCGTTATGCGTCAGATTCTTCAAAGTTTTTCTTTTTCATGTAATAAGGTCGACGACCACACTTGTGAGGCCTGCCGTCTTGGCAAGCACATTCGTCTTCCCTTTAGCGAGTCTAAAAACATTTCCACCTTTCCGTTTCAGCTATTGCATAGTGATGTTTGGACGTCCCCGGTTGCTAGCAACACGGGCTATTTATACTACCTGGTGAAATTGGATGATTTTACTCATTATGTGTGGACATTCCCCCTCCGTCGCAAGTCCGACGCTCTTGCCACACTCACCGCCTTTTATTCATATGTCGCCACACAGTTCGGTCGTCCTATTCTCGCCTTGCAAACCGTCAACGGCAAGGAGTTTGACAACGTCGCCGTCCGCAATTTACTTGCGTCCCACGGCACCATCTTTCATCTCACCTACCCCTACACGTCTCAGCAGAATGGTCGCGCCGAGCGCGTCCTTCGCACGCTTAATGACTGTGTCCGCACGTTGCTCTTCCACTCCTACGTGCTTGCTCGGTTCTGGCCGGACGCGCTCGCGACCGCCAGCCTCCTCATTAACATTCGCCCCTGTCGTTCCCGCTGGAACTACACCCCTCACCAGCTCCTCTTGGGTGCGGTTCTGTCTTATGATCGTCTTCGCATTTTTGGGTGTCTCTGTTATCCTAGCACCGCGTCCACTGCTCCTCACAAACTCGCGCCTCGGTCCCTTCCTTGCATCTTCCTTGGCTATCCTCCTAACACCAAAGGTTACTGGTGCTATGATCCAGTCTCCCACCGCGTTTTCACTTCGCTGCATGTGTACTTTGATGAGCTCGTGTTCCCGTTTCAGCAGGTACCGTCACCTTCGGAGTCTCCTGCGGCGCGGTTCGTCCCTGCCTCCACCTCTGGCGGACCGCCCATCCGCACTGGTGCAGCTGCTCGCGCTCCTGCCGGTGGTGGCCTCGCGCCAAGCCGCAGCCCGATGCCGCGGCCTCCTCGGCCCCGGCGCTGCCCCCTAGGCCCTGTCGCGGCCCCGACACATGACCTCCTCGGCCGCCGCCGTGGCCCCCCGCCGGCCTCGCCAAGGGCCCGTTGCATGCCCCCAGGCCCGTCGCCCGCCCGTCGTCGCTGCCCCCCAGCGGCTCCCGCCGCCCGCCGCACTCCATCACCGTGTGGTCACTGGCTCGGGATCGGGACCTGCGTCCCCGACGCTACTTGTCGGACAATGCGCCTGCGGCTTCTACCTCGACGCCGTCACCACTCCCCACCTCCGCTCGCGCAGTCTTCGATCCGGAATCGGCTAGCTGCGATGCGTGAGGAGTTTGACGCCCTGCAGCGCAACCGTACGTGGCAGCTTGTCCCGCGGCCACCCCATGCCAATGTCATCACTGTCAAGTGGGTCTTCCGCCATAAGACTCGCTCTGACGGTTCTCTCGAGCACTACAAGGCGCGTTGGGTGGTGCGCGGCTTTCGCCAGCGCGCCGGCGTGGACTTCACCGACACCTTCGCCCCGGTTGTTAAACCGGGCACGATTCGCGCTGTTCTCCAGCTCGCTGTTTCTCGCGCTTGGCCTGTTCACCAGCTCGATGTGTCTAATGCTTTCTTGCATGGTCATCTCGATGAGCAGGTGTTCTGTCAAGAATGACTGGTTTCGTCGACACCGACTATCCCGACCACGTGTGCTTGCTCTCCCGTTCTCTACGGGTTGAAGCAGCACCTCGGCCTGGTACCAGCGGATCGCGGCCTTCCTCCAGCAATAGGGGTTCCGGTCCACACGGTCCGATGCCTCCTGTTTGTCTACCACTGTGGCCACGCCACCGCTGCATTCTCCTCCTCAGACGTCGACGACATCATCTTGATCAAGGCCCTCGCCAAAGACTTCTTCAAGAGATCACAGCTCGCCTCGGCACCGAAGTTCGCTCTCAAGGACTTGGGGTTTCCACTACTTCCTCGGCATCGAGGTAGTGCTACATCGGGCTTACTTCCTGCACCAGCAGAAGTACGCCACTGAAGCTTCGAGCGAAGCGGCGTGCTTAATTGCAAGCCTGCTTCCACGCTTGTCGACACGAAGGCTAAGGTGTCCGCCGTTGAGGGCTCTCCGCGTCCGACGCCCTTCTACCGCTTCCATCGTCGGTGCGCTTCAAGACCTTACACCGACGCGTCCGGACATTCAAGATGCTGTCCAAAGGTGTGCCTTCACATGCACGCCTCGTGACACCCATTGGGCTCTCGTGAAACGTATACTTCGGTACATACGTGGCACCACAGCCATGGGTCTCACCCTGACGGCCTCGCCAGACACCAGCCTTGTCGCCTACTCCGACGCCGACTGGGCTGGGTGTCCCGACACTCGACGCTCCACCTCCGGGTTATCTGCGTCTACCTCGGGCCCTCTCTGATTTCGTGGTCGTCTAAACGACAACCCACGGTCTCACGATCGAGCGCCGAGGCCGAGTATCGGGCCGTGGCCAACGCCGTCGCGGAGTGTTCCTGGCTACGACAGCTACTCCAGGAGTTGCTATGTGCGGTCACCAAGGCGACGCTCGTCTACTGTGACAACGTCTCCGCGGTCTACCTCGCTGCCAACCATGTCCATCACCGACGGACGAAGCACATCGAGCTCGACATCCACTTCGTTCGGGAGCATGTCGCACTTGGTCGTGTTCGTGTTCTCCATGTGCCCACCGATCAGCAGTTCGCCGATGTGATGACGAAGGGGCTACCTACCTCGACGTTCGAGGGGTTTCGGTCCAGTCTTTGCGTCACCGGCGACGCTTCGACTGCCGGGGGGTGTTGAACATCTGTACATGTACGTAGGTCTGGGTTACAGATGCAGACCTGTAGTATCTGTCTCCCCTCAGATGTAATGCGTGTATCTTGGGAGACAAGATACCGGTCGCACCCCTTGTACCTATATATATGTGCCTAGTGCACGATCGATCAATTATCGATGCACCAAATCTTTCTCTACAAAAATGTTTTGGATGAACAGCACACATAAGACCACGCAAGAAAATTCCTGAGCTAGATGATGTAACGCAACACACGCCTGATTCCACCTCATGCACGTACGCCTAATTCCTCCACCTTTTCCCGAGCTAGCAACATGCATGCAAGCTGATCACTCATGTCACCTACGTACGCGCCCTCACACTCGCCCACTTACGACGTAGGTTATCTAGTAGGATCACAGCGCACGCCACGATGAAGTGCGGGTCGGAGAGGAGGCAGCGCCATGATCGGCAGATGGCGCGGAAACGGCCGACCGATTCGATCGGGAGGCGCAGCAGGATCTCCTCCAGCACGTCCGGCGGCAGCTCGGCGCCGGTGGTCACGGCGGGGACGTCGTCGTCGGCTGATGGGTCGCTCCCCGGCTCCATCGGTCGATCGTCGGAAGTTTTGGGCGATCCGTTGGTTTTGGGAGAAGACCGGACGGGAAACAATTCGGGCCCGTGTATATAGAAACGACCCAAACATCGGACCATGCAGCAATATGTTTTTTTTTAGTAGCTGCAGCAATATGTACATTCTCATGTCCAACCGGCCATCGTCTTCATATATCATAGCCCAATCTCAGCCCGAGATCGACAGATCGAACTGTCGACGCCTCATAGACTATTTCTTGCCTATTGCGAGTTCGAGTGAGTGCTCGCCTACACGCGCCAGTTCGTGGACCGCGGTTCATTTCTTCCTTCATGCGCTTGCTTTCAGGTGGACTTGATCGGCCGGGTTACAAAAATGTTCATCGGGTATTTAGAAAAGTTCATCGTGTATTTTGTAAATGGCTACCATGTATTTACCAATGTTCATAGTGTACTAACAAATATTTACTTTTCCACAAAAAAAAAACAAATATTGACTTCATCTTGCATTTTAAAAAGGTTCATGTAATTTTAGAAAGTGTTCAAGTGATTTTAAAGGTTCATTCAATTTTACAACGAGTTCTAATGTTTTTAAAATGTTGGTGTAACTTCTCCACAAAAAAAGTAATTTTAAAAGGGTTCACCCATTTTTGCAATTTTAAATATTCATAAAAAGTACACAAACACGAGGAAAATAAAAGCCAAAAACCAAAGAGAAAAGAAAGGGCAAACCGAAACAGAAAAAGCCCGTCACTTCAAAGCCGGCAATCACAATTTGATAGGGAAAACCCAAAAAACTGCTAGTCAGTTTTTTTGGGGGCTCGCTCAGCTTTATTCAACGACGACATTCAAAGGGATCATTACAAGATCATGGAGATTGCTAAGCCAAACATGTCGGCATATAGCAAAAGATAACAAGGATTGAGCTAAACTATAATTATTTGCACCACGTTCATGACTAAAACTACAAGTTTCAAAATCATTCTTCCTGGCTATTATCTCCTTGACACTTGTGTCATTGAATCCTCCCGCGGCACCTTCGATGTCCTTAACAAACTGATGAGCAATTAGTCGCCACGAACAACTTCTGAATAGCCACATCTGCCACCAAAGCTTGGGCTTCTCTACAAGATAGAGTTTCAAGCATGGATGGATCATTTATGTTAGGGAAAGCCACAGATGAAGCTCCAATGAAGTGACCTGCATGACCACGGCAAACAACAATAACTGAACCAAAGGGAAGTCAGCTAGAGCCAACGATGCCAGAAATCAAGAAGAATCAGCAATTTAGCGGGTCGGCCCATGCAGAATGACCAAATGCGAGTGCTATATATATATATATATATGCCCGTCTGTCCACGGTGTAGAGACCTCCTAATCAGCGGGCACCCCTATTTCTCGCTTGACGCAAGATAGGGGGAAGCGCTCACGTCTGGCGGACCCAGATTGGCCGGCCCAGCCGCGCGGGAGCCACGGCCTGTTTTATTTTATTTTTTCAGTTTTCAGTTCTCTTTTTTGATTTATTTTTGTGCTTTTCTTTATACTTTAACATATTCTATACACACACACACACACACACACACACACACACATATATATATATATATATATATATATATATATATATATATATATATACACACACCCAGGGAGACGAATAGACAATCCCTATATATATATATATATATATATATATATATATATATATATATATCATATATATATTACAAAAATACTCTTCAAGACACATTTGAAAATAAATGTTGAACAAGTATTTAAATATATTAAATAAGTATTAAAAAATATAAACGAGTATTTAAAAATATTAAACAAGGATTTTTTTTTTCAATAAGTATTAAAATTTCTGAACAAGTATTTGAAAATTAGTATTAAACAATGTTGAACGAGTATTTGAAAAATGTTGAAAAACAATTTGAAAAATGTTGAATAAGTATTGAAATGTTGAACGAGTATTTAAAGAAATACTGAATTAGTTTTTAGAAATGTTGAGCAGTATTTAAAAATGTTGAATAAGTATTAAAATGTCAAACAAGTATTTGAAAAATGTAGATTAAGCATTCGGACAATGAAAAAATGAAGACAAACGGAGAAGAAAAAAAAGTAAAGAAATGAAAAAAAAACGGAGAACAAAAGAAATGAAAAAAAAGGTGAAAACCGGCATGTCATGCTTCAAGTGGGTTGCGCCCTTACTGTAACCATAGACTATTGGTTTGGCGTCGTGGCTAGTGCCCGTCGTTTCTTCCTACGTGACGAAGGATCCATCCTTGATACTTGCCGTTTTCTTTCCCCTTCTATTTTTCTGTGCAAAAATGAGCCAGCCTAATAAACGATCACGGCAGGAAACTACTAGCTTGGCTTAATACCCCGAAATGACTGATTAAGGAACACTTAGGCCTTGTACAATGAAAGGTGCTTAGAGACATGTGCCGTGAATCATTGTCATTTGGAAAATCTAACACCCTATTCAATCTGCAATTTCTCTTTGGTCCCTCCATGCACAACTTGATTTTACATCTCCAACTCTCCGTATAACTCCTTTTTTCACAAGTTTCAAACCAAAGATGATATACCCTTCCAAACAGTACAATGTTTCTTTCTAACCGTCCTCCAATGCCGCTCGTGCAGTGATAATGGGACGGGACGACTCTGCCCTCTACACCAAAGCCCCTTCCCCCTGCTCCCCTCTCCCTTGTCGTCGGTGGTGGTCGTCACCACCGGTGTCGGTCCCTTGCTGGTCAGTGCTTTCCCATGTTCCTTGGTGTGTGCCTGTCCTCCACCCTCTTCGTGCTCCTTATAACAATCATGTCATTGTCATGTCTTTCTGATTGAGAGATGGTGCATGAGCGAGTTGACATATAGGATTAGGGTATTGAGGGGAGCCAGGCATATGTAATATGTTTGATGCATCACACAATATCGTTAGGTAGTATGCACGTGTGATTTGCTACATGACGCAGACATTCTCCAAGTGTGGCACTTCGCACACGGGCCGACGCGACAATCATATTGCACTTGTTTCGTGCCAACTGTGTGCGATGGGAGGTGTTGATAGGCATGTTCTGGCTATTCTACTTTTTTTTAGTTATTCGGTTCTGCTGCCCTAGTAGTACGGCAACAAAGCGACGGGGCGACAACATGCCTTGCAAGGTTGTTCCCAATGAGAGTGTGTTCGATACTTTTAGGGCATGTACAATGGTTGATAAGGCGGTCTTATCTAAAGTCTTGCATGTAATTTAGAGATGACAAACAAAATTGTCTACAATGGGTCATCTCTTAGTCTTATCTTCAATAAATAGTTATTCCTAAAAACGCGGTGAGACATATTGTGCTAAGAGGTCATCTCTTGTCTTCTCTTAAATAAGAGAAGACAAGCCTTTTCTTGAGAATTATCTATCCTCCATCTCATTATTTATCCTACGTGACGCTCCTAAGATAGCACCATTGTACATGCCCTTAGGGGTTCTCATCTATTAATATGGGCTACTCGCGTGAATTTTCTAGCTTGTGCCAATTTTTCCCTCTTCAATCTTTTCACTTAAGGTTTGAGAAAAGTTGAGATGCAAAAAATGAGACAGAGGCAAATGACATAGAGACACTTAGATGTAGTAGCTTTTAGTTTCATCATAATAGTGTCCGTCTGTGTCTAATGTTTACCAATACGATGAACTGTATAACGTTGCTATCAATCTACGTACTAGAGGTCGATCAATAGAGCGAGATCTACACTAGCTATAATAACAAGAGAGTCAAATCTATAGTCCAAATAATCAAGAGTTTAAATACATGATTAGTTAAGCTATAAATCTTTCGCTCGAACGAATTAACAATCCATCCCTAGTTCACGGCAAAAATAATAACAGTAGCTATATATATCTATCTAAAGTATCTAACTAGCTTTGCTTGCACCGATCGAAGGAATAGACATGGATGGATGATCTATCGCCTAATCATGCCGGTCCACCACCTCCACTTCCAGCGCTGGTCCTCGGGCAGCGGTGTGGTGTACCACCACCCTATCCTCCAGACATAGTCGTCGTGGTCGAGCCCCTTCTCCATGTCGCGGATGCAGGTCCTGAAGTGCGCCTCGTTGCACTGCATGCACTCGCGCAGCTTCGTCGTCCTGTCCATGCACCTCCGCACGTCGGAGCCGGCGCCCTTCAGCTCCCTCTTCTCACACCACCGCCGCGCGTCGTCGAACTCCGCAAGGCACCCGCCGTCCTCCATCCGCGCCTTCACCAGCACCCTCTCCGTGTGGTAGTAGGACAGGACCTGGGTCATCTTGTTCCCCATGGCTCTCGAGCTATGTGCGTGCCAAAGGGTTCTATAGTTGGTACGTCACGATCGATTCATCGTCCGCTTATAAATAGCAACAACTTACCCTGCGCATACATGCCGTGCACACAAAGACACGGACGCGCACGCGTACGGCGTCAGGAATTTGTTGTCCTACTGCCCCTCTGGCGATCAAAAGGAGAACCGACTGTATCGATGTCCAAGACCAGTACTTCTTTATCTTTATCTTTATCTTTACTTAATAATAAAGAGAATTGGGTTTCTGTCGTACGTCACGGAATTTGCCCATAGAGTTCACATAATTTACCCACATATGCCCCCGGTAAGTGGAAAAAACGATTCGTTTTTTTTAGTCGGCCATTGCTTTTGGTTCAATAAGTTCTGATTCCCTAAAATACGTCAAGGACTTGGTCAGCCCGGCTGTCTGGACTCTCCCTCTCCCTCTCCCCTAAAATCAGTTCGTATAGAAAAATAGCAATATAATTTATCATTCTTTAATAAATGTTAATCATATATTAAAAAAGTGTCAAATGTGCATACAAAAAATGTTTTTTGATGTATAAGAAAAATGTACAGAAACATATATAATGTGGTATGGAACAAAGTAGACATAAAAAAAATACTGTATAAGTTTTCAAAAATAGTACGTGTATTTGGACTATGTTAAACGTGTATATAAAAATATTCCTGATGTATACAAAAATTTAGGATATGTATAAAAAGTATACATAAAAAATATGTTTTTAAAATGTTGACCATGAAATTGGAATGTATTAAATGTGTATATATAAAATGTTTCTGATGTATAAAAAATGTATAGTGTTGCTGATACAAGCTTTACGTAAACCAATGGTTTGACTTTAATTTTCATATTGTTTTAAAAAAAAATCATTTTTTTAAGAATATCAGTGTTGATATGCAACCTTGAACATTTGGTATGCATGTCCTTACAAATTGATTGTTTTTTATGGAGTTGTCTAATATGTTTGCAACCAAATTAAGATTTGACTTGGATTACAAAATAAGCACATATATAAAGGAGGAAAAAATAATGCTCTTATGCAAATGCTATCATTAAATAATAAAATATACTTTGCTATTTTCATTGTAATGCAAATATTTGTTGGGCACCAGTGAGGAGGAACGACAACAAATGCGTAAAGATATACCTGCAACTAGATATATATTTATATTGTCTAAATTGGAAACACCTTGAATACACTTCAAAAATCATCACGTCTTTATGTTTTTGCGCAACATCACTTATCATGTTGTTTTTTATGTGGAATCGTGCACGATTTCAAGAGATTTGCTGATGTATCGAGAGTGTGTATGAGAGGTAATTTTTTTCTCCCGTTGCAACGCACGGGCATGTTTGCTAGTAATAGGAAACGGATACTGCTAGATATCCCTATGAAGAAAGCACACACGCACGTATACCCGACCCTTATGAGCATCTCCGAGATACTGAGCCGGCACAACATCTTGAGATTGACAACGTAATAGCAAGCGCCTCATAGAGGACCGGAAGTCTCCTCTAACATCACCGAAAAGCCTGAAATAAACCAAGAAAAATGTTTGCACCAATGTCAGGTCTAAAACTTGAACGCTAGTGGGCTGATTTCACCATATACTCCCTCCATTCCTAAATATTTGTCTTTCTAGAGATTTCAACAAGTGACTACATACGGAGCAAAATGAGTGAATCTACACGCTAAAATATGTCTATATACATCCATATGTAGTAGTCATTTTGAAATCTCTAAAAGACAAATATTTAGAAACGGATGGAGTAGAACCTAACCATATGAGTAACGCCAGTCTACAACTTCTTTGTCTATTGTAAGTATCTTTTGGAGGATCTATTGTTCCAATTTAATAGCCATGTCCTTCGCAAACAAAAAGAGATGAGCTATGGCACGCATGATTTGGGTGTGCGAAAAAGAGCATGTATATGATATGACTATGTCAAATATTAATTCTCTATGCCAATGTGGATGGGGTTTGACCGGATTTTCCTTCTTGACATGCCAGCCTGTGATTTGTTGTAACACATGAGTACAGACGGAGCAACATGCGATGTATGATATTGTCTATTACAGATCTACCACCGGCTCCACCTCGGATGCGGTGTCGGGACTCAGAAGTGTCCCGAAATGGGATTTTTGCAGTGTTGACGTCGTCCTCCCACGTCGATGGCCTCACTACATGTGCTGCTAGGAGCCTAGGATCGCGGAAAGTGGAGGCGATGACACATTCGGACTTCTTGAGTACCCAGTTTCAAGCTCTATGGTGAAAACCCTAGGTATGATCATAGTTGGTCATACCTGGCAATGACGATGTTTCACGTTTGTTTCCTTGTTGAAGCATTTGCTTGGAACTTGTTTGGACTTGTTCTTCTGGGTGAAAACCCACAATCTGGGATTTCGTAATTGGATGTGGCGATGGTGGCGCTTGTGTATCGTTTCCTTCGTAGAGGCGTTGCTTTTGAACCTTAATTGTAACCAATTTGTTGCAAGATATGGTTGGTGCCGATGGTTTTTGCTGCATTTTGTCGAGCGCTATTTTGATCGCCTCTGGGTCTTTTCTTTTTCTTTTTCCCGCCTTGGCATAGATTCCATCTTGTATGATTTTCCTTTTGTCAGAGGGATCATTTGTGTGTGTGTGTGTGTGTGTGTGTGTGCACTGGTTTGATCGTGTGCATCCTAGTCATGCAGAGGTTGAGTGTGTTTTTTTGTGTTTGTATCCCCTTTGTTCTTCATTATGAGTCGGCAAAAAGCGCCCATTGTTGAAAAAACATAGATGTAGTAATTTTTTTTGGGGACATTCACATTTGTGCCCCTAACTCGAACCCACTACTCAAACTTACCCCTAACTTTTTTGTGTGCTCAAATTTGCTCCTAAAAAGCATTTTAGGTTGCAAGAATGCCCTTCCATCTGGTCAAACTTGTTTGACCGAAACTTTGAAAATTCATAGCAAATTCATATGAACCCAGAAGAATGCAAAATAAGATATCAAAATGTTCATCAAAACATCACCTATATGCACATGTCATTTACGTTCATGCATAAGCACTCTATAAAGCTTTTTAGGGTTTATAACATTAAAAAAGCTATTTAGGGTGAATGCAAATAAATGCACGTGTAGGTGATGAATGTAAATGACATGCATGTATAGGTGTTATTTTTATGAACATTTTGATATCTTATTTGCATTTTTCTAACTTCATATGAATTTTCAACGTTTCGGTCAAACAACTTTGACCAGCTGGAAGGGCATTCTTGTGGCCTAAAATGCTTTTTTAGGGGCAAATTTGAGCACATCAAAAAGTTAGGGTAAATCTGTAACACCCCGGAAGTAACTTTCCATATTTGTAACTCCAACTCTTGCCTTTTTCGGCATTGTGATATGATATTCCCTCCGTGGTTGGGTTTCTTCATTTTGCATTTTGTCCGTGTCATGCATTTTATATCATGTCATCATGTGCATCGCATTTGCATACGTGTTTGTCTCATAATTCCGAGCATTTTTCCCGTTGTCCGTTTTGCAATCCGGCACTCCTATCTCCCCCGGCGGCCCCTTTTACGTTTTTTCGTGTGCGGGTATTAAACCTTCTCGAAATGGACCGAGGTTTGTCTAGTGGCCTTGGTATACCACCCGTAGACCACGGGTCAAGTTTCGGGTCATTTGGAGCTCGTTTGGTACTCCAACGGTTAACCGCACTCTCGCAAAGGCCTCTTTTAAGTTGCAGCCCAACACCCCTTCAAAACAGCCCAATAACCCATCTAAGTCACTCCCATGCTCTCCGTCGTTCGATCACGATCGTGTGGGCGAAAACTACACCTCATTTGGACTCTCCTAGCTCCCTCTATGCCTATTTAAGCAAACCCTCCTCCAAATCCGGGTCTTCTTCCTCCCTAACCCTAGACGAATTCATCCCCGCGCCGCCGGACGCGTCCAGCCGCTACCGGACACGTCCGCCCCGCGCCCTAAATCAATCGCCGCCCACATGTCGCGCCCGCTTGCAGCTGCGCCGCCCGCGCCTCTCCAGCGGCCGGCCCTGCCACCGCCGCCCTCCGCCGCCACCTCGGCCGCCCCGGCGGCCCGCCCGCCGCCGGATCTCGCCCGGCCCGCCGCCCGCGCCACCGCGCCTCCTCTCCGGCCGGGCGCTCCTCGCCGCCGTCCGGCCGGTCGCCGGCCCCTCGCCGGGATCCGCCGCCCGGCCGCCCTCGCCCGGTCGCCCGGCCAGCGTCCGGCCGCCGCGCCGCCACCGCCCGTCGGCCGATCCCGATCCGGCCTCGGGCCACGCGCGCCCGTTGACTTCTCTTCCCTCTCCTTTTTCTCCAAGTCTTTTGCATCTCGATATTTTGTTGCATTTCCGAAGTGGTATATCTTTGCATCTGTAGGTCCGTTTTGCGCGTATAATATATCAAAATGTTCGCCTCGAAGAGTAGATCATTTCATCTCATTGCATCATTTTCATTTGACCTCATCTTGGTGCCCGAAATGCTGCTGGAAGAGTGCTATGTGATGTTAGTTTCTGTTTCTTAACAGAACTTGCACTTTTGTTATTTTTGCCATGATTAATGGGTGCATCCTATGTATTTGAGTCCTACATGTGTTTTGTAATATGCCATGCCATCTTTACAGGGGTGTATGCCATGTATTTTTGTGATCTATGTGGTGACTAGCACAAGCATGCAAAGTAGGTGTCCTGATGTTGCTGATTTCAGCCCTGTTTTAGCTGATTTTGATGCCATGTTAACTTGATGATACCCAGAGATCTATGCATATTTTGAGATACTTCATTAAGGATGTTTTGTAAAGCATGTCTTGCTATATCCATCCATGCCTTTGTTTGCAATTATGAAGTGCCATAGCTTGAGTAAATCGAGCTCTACTTTTGCTATCAAATGTTTTCTGGCAGATTGTTTACATGTTATTCAATTTTGCCAAGGTTGTTGTGGTTGATCCATGTAGGCTATGTTATTGTTCTTGCCATGTATGTCTTCTATGCCATGTCTTCTTGATGTATGTATGATTAGTTTATCATTTAAGGCTCTGTAGTGAGTGCATTGATCTTGCAAACATGCCTACTTGTTATCAGTTTTTGACATGCCATGTTGCTGAATCTGTTAACGAAACTTTCAATATTGACATGGGTGTTACTATATTTTCTCGTCCTTTTTGGCTTATGGCCAGTAAGGGACTTTTGATATATGCTTTGAGTAGATTCATGCCATGCCATGTTTTGCTATCTTAAGGTCCTGTAGCATGTAGTTTTGCTGCTCTGAACATTGCAACCTGATGCTGTTTTGCCATGTCCAGCCTGATATTTTGTGCACTTGCCATGCTTGTTTGCACCTGTTATGATGTGAACTAGCCGTAGCTCAGTGCTCATCTTTTGTCGAGAATCTTGTGTAGATCAATGCCATATACTTTGTTGGTACGTTTGGGTGCAGTAGCTTAATTATTTGTTGCTTGCTAAGTGGCATCATGCTGTTAATGGCAGATTTGAGCCATTCTTGTTTTGCTTGTCATTTGCAAACTGTGCATCCGATTCCGGTGATCCTTATATCGATTTCAACCGAAATCATCTCATCTTTCTAGTGGCATACTTGGTTTGCCAAGTTGATGCCTGGTTCATCATTTACCTTCCGGAGCGCACATAAGCATTGCATATCACATCATGCATATCATGTCATGTTTTGCATCATGTTGATTGTGCATTGCACCGTGATTTATTGTGGTTCCTTTGTTTGTGTTGTTGCTTTGGGTAGAGCCGGAGACGAGTACGTGAACGAGGAACCTGTTGAGAACGCTTACGAGGATCAAGCTTTCGACAACTCTGAGAACATTGCAGGCAAGATGACCATACCCTCGAAATCACTTCTATCTTTGCTATGCTAGATGCTCGCTCTTTTGCTACGCATATGCTACGATGCCTACCACTTGCTATATCATGCCACCCATATTGCCATGTCACCCCCTAACCATCCTTTCCTAGCAAACCGTTGATTGGCTATGTTACCGCTTTGCTCAGCCCTCTTATAGCGTTGCTAGTTGCAGGTGAAGCTGAAGTTTGTTCCTTGTTGGAACATGGAGATGTTGTTCCTTGTTGGAACATGTTTACTTATTGGGGTTATCACAATATATATCTGCTATGTTTAACACATCTATATACATGGTAAAGGGTGGAAGGCTCGGCCTTATGCCTGGTGTTTTGTTCCACTCTTGCCACCCTAGTTTCCGTCATACCGGTGTTATGTTCCTTGATTTCGCGTTCCTTACACGGTTGGGTGATTTATGGGACCCCCTTGACAGTTCGCTTTGAATAAGACTCGTCCAGCAAGGCCCAACTTTGGTTTTACCATTTGCCGCCTAAGCCTTTTCCCCCGGGTTTTCGCGAGCCCGAGGGTCATCTTTATTTTAACCCCGGGCCAGTTCTCCTCGAGCGCTGGTCCAAACCTGTCGACCGCCGGTGGCCATCAGGGGCAACTCTGAGATGGCCTATCGGAAGTTTGGACAATCCGGTGTGCCCTGAGAACGAGATATGTGCAGCTCCTATCGGGATTTGTCGGCACATTCGGGTGGCTTTGCTGGTCTTGTTTTATTGCTGTCGAAATGTCTTGTAGTCCGGGATTCCGAGATTGATCGGGTCTTCCCGGTAGAAGGAATTTCGCCGTTGACCGTGAGAGCTTATAATGGGCTAAGTTGGGACACCCTGCAGGGTAATATCTTTCAAAGCCGTGCCCATGATTTATGAGGCGAGAGGGAATTTGTTAATGTCCGTTGTAGAAAACCCAAAGTTGACCTCAATATAAAATACACATCAACCGCGTGTGTAACCGTGATGGTCTCTTCTCGGCGGAGTCCGAAGTGAACACGGTGTTGGAGTTATGTCTGACGTAAGTAGTTCAGGATCACTTCTTGATCACTACTAGTTTCACGTCCGTGCTTTGCTCCTCTTCTCGCTCTCTTTTGCGAAATAGCCACCATATATGCTAGTCGCTTGCTGCAGCTCCACTTTACTACTCTGTCCTTCCTATAAGCTTAAATAGTCTTGATCTCGCGGGTGTGAGATTGCTGAGTCCCCGTGGCTCACAGATACTTCCAAAACAGTTGCGAGGTTCAGGCGATGCGGTCAGGTGACTCAACCGAACTCAAGTGGGAGTTCGACGAGGAACGTGGTCGTTACTATGTGTCTTTTCCAGATGATCAGTAGTGGTGCCCAGTTGGGACGATTCGGGGATCTGTGTAGCATTTGGGGTATCTTCTTTTATTTTGGTTCCGTAGTCGGACCTTGAGTGTACTCTGAATGATGGATGTTTATTTATGTACTGTGTGAAGTGGCGATTGTAAGCCAACTATGTATCTCTTTCCTTATTTATTACATGGGTTGTGTGAAGATTACCTCACTTGCGACATTGCTTTCAATGCGGTTATGCCTCTAAGTCGTGCCTCGACACGTGGGAGATATAGCCGCATCGGGGGCGTTACAAGTTGGTAATCAGAGCCTTCCCCAACTTAGGAGCCCCCCTACTTGATTGTTTTCTGGCGTTGTTGAGTCTAGAATGGAAAATATTTTGAGTCTTAGGGTTATATATATCGGAGAGTAGGATTCTTTTTACTCCCCAGTCCCTTAAATAAGCTCTGTGAGGTCTCCTGACGTAGAGTTTTGACTCTTCTCTTCTCAAATTTCACTAAAAATTTCTTTTAGGATCACGTGGGTATCTTGGAATCGTTCCGATGGTTTTGTGACGAGAACATTGTTCTTGGTGCCTCCTGACATTTAGGGGTTGTGGCAGTGTCCCGGGGAGTTGAGCTCCGAGGTGTTGTCGTCACAATTATATCGTTGCAGTTCTGGAATACCTGAGTTTTGCCGACATCGAAAATCTCTTTTATGCAGTTGTTGGTGAGATAACCCTGATAGCCCGCATCGAGGCGAAAAGGGAGTATTGCCATGACTTGTATAACGGATGTTTTTCAAGGTCGAGGTACACGATTTCCGAGGATTTCTTGGTTATGTGTTGACGGATGGATACAAATTTGGATCTAGGTATTGTTAGTTTGGGTGATATATTTTGTGTCCCTGTATCCCCAACACCAGATTGCATAACCAGAAAGTTTCGGAGTTTATAGGTGGGAATTCTAGTAGCTTACAGGATATTCTTTCCGGCGGATGTATGATTTGAGATTGGGGTTCAAAGTTTAGTGGTCCGCCCATTCACGGTCGATTTACAAAGTGGTCGCGAGACGTCTTAAAGAATCCTTGGCTATGCTGATTCGGGGACGTCTTGTTTGTCATTCGTGACGTCCGCTATACGTCGTGCCCGTGTGGGCCCCACCACGAACACTTTGGGTGAAATCTCTATCATGTGTTTGTTCCGGCTCATTCTAGAAGCCAATCATTTGTTTTCAGTTGTGATATTCGATTTGTTTCTAAGTCAGGTGTTGTTTCCATATCTTTTATCTAAGTGGCCTCTCACCTTAATGGACGTGTGATGATTAACTTTGGAATTCATTCGTTCATTCTTGTTCGAATGTTTATTGTGAAGACTATATGTTGCAATTTCTATCCGTTGATTCTACTTATCTATTTTGTCTATCAAAGGACTAACGGATGTCACCCTCTTCAGGATGGCTCCGCCAACGCGTCTGAATCCGGATCGCAATGATGGGGATCAGTCGAACCCTCCACCTCCACCCCACCTCCGCCTCCGGAGGCCTGGCAAGCTATCATGGCAGCCACCAATGCCAATGCTCAGATGATTTTGCAGCTCTTGCAAGAACGTACTCAGGGGCAAGGCACTCAAGGAAATCAAGGTCAAGGCAACAATCAGCCGCATTTTGCTACTCTCAGTCAGTTCCTCGCTAATCAGCCGAAGTCTTTCAGTTTCTGTGTCGAGGCCACAGACGCTGACGATTGGTTAGTGGACATCTGCAAGCACTTTGACTGTAGCAATGTCAGACCTGAGGACTTTGTCAAGTTTGCATCGTTTCAACTCAAGGATCAAGCTGCTGAGTGGTACCAACAATACAAAGATTCCAGAGGAGGTCGTGTCATTACCTGGGATGAGTTCCGCCGTGATTTCAGAGCTCATCACATTCCGAAAAGTGTTGTTGAGAGCAAGCGTGAGGAGTTCCGCAATCTCAAGAAGGGCAACATGTCTCACTATAAAAACAATATCCAGTTCGAAGCTTCGCTTGCGTTTTGCTAAGCAAGACGCACTGATGAAAAGAGTATGATCTATCAATTCAGAGGTGGTCTGAGAGAAGATCTGCAATTAGCTCTTGTGCTTTTGAGCCGGATAAGTATGATGATTTCTACAACATGGCACTTTGAAGCAAGAAGCTGCCCAGCTCAAATGTGAGGCTTCTAAGAAGAGAATCGGGGATGCAGTTCAGTCTTCTTCTTCCTCTCAAGTGGCAGCCAAGCAGCAGAAGTTTTACCTTCCTCCTCCTCCGCTCCGGCCTTACCAGTGAGAAGAACTCGGTGGCCGTGGATCTTCCCACCCACCCAACCCAAGCTATCGTAACAAGTCTAATTCTCAAGCTCCAAGGTCAAGTGCTCCTTACCACCGTCCGCCTCTACGAGGTGACTTGCAACAAATGTCGTAAAGGTCACTATGCGAACAAGTGCTTCAACCAGAGGCGCCTTCCGCCTCCTCCTCCGTGAAATCTTCCAGCAATGCAAATGGTCAAGCATAATCCCAAGTTTGCAAAGGTGAACATGATGAATGCAGCTCAAGCAGAGGATTCTTCTGATGTGATCATGGGTAATCTTCTTGTTAATGATATTCCTGCAAAAATCTTATTTGATACTGGTGCATCGCTTAGTTTCATCTCTAAACCATTTGCATCTAAGCATGAGTTGTCTTTCCAAGAGCTGCCTAGACCATTAGCAGTTGTCTCTCCGGGTAAATGCATGAATGCAAGCTACATGGTTCCGGATGTTTCTATCAAGATGGGCGATTATAGATTTCTGTCTAAACCAGCTTGTTCTTGGTGACTCGGATATTGATCTTATTCTCGAATGGATCGGCTTTATCAAGACAAAGCTCAGCTTGACTGTGCTGCCAGGAAATTCAATTGACTCACTCTTCTAATGATGTGATCATCTATGGCCTTTCGTGATAAAACCATTCGGTTGTTTTCTCTCAATGAGAAGGGCGAACTGAATGCCATCTCTCGATTCCAGATCGTTTGTGAGTACCAAGATGTCTTTCCGGAAGAGCTTCCGGTATGCCTCCTCATCACCAGCTTGAGTTCGTTATCGATCTTGAGCCCGCATCGAACCCGCTTGTAAGCGTCCATACAAGCTTGGACCTGATGAGCTGAGGGAATTGAAGAAGCAGCTCGATGAACAAGAGCGTCTGGGTTTGATCGCACCGAGTTCATCTCCTTGGGGTTGTGGTGTTCTTTTGTCCTAAGAAGGATGGCACGGACCGACTTTTGCGTCGACATCGTCCTTTGAATAAGAAGACAATCAAGAACAAGTATCCACTTCCCAACATCAATGAGCTTTTCGAGCAACTCAAAGGTGCTACAGTGTTCTCTAAGCTGGACCTTCGTATGGGGTATCATCAGATTCGCATTCGTGAAAAAGATATTCCCAAGACAGCATTCAGAACAAGCTTTGGTTCTTATGAATATACTGTCATGTCTTTCGCCTCGTCAATGCTCCTCCAACTTTCTCTCGGATGATGAACTTCATATTCAACCCCTACACCAATGAATTCGTCTTGGTCTATCTTGATGATATTTTGGTCTTCTCCAAGAATAAGAAGGATCATGCCAAACATTTGCGATTGGTGCTAGACAAGCTCAGAGAGTATCAGTTCTATGCGAAGTTCTCCAAATGTGAATTTTGGCTTGATGGAGTGCTTTATCTTGGTCATATCATCTCCGCCAAGGGCATCGCTGTTAATCCCGAGAAGGTGTCCGCAATTGTGAATTGGGAACCTCCTCGAATGTCAAGCAGCTCCGCAGTTTTCTTGGTCTTGCAAGCTATTGCCGAAGATTCGTTGAGAACTTCTCCAAGATTGCAAAGCCTCTTTCCAACCTTCTCCAGAAGCATGTGAAGTATGTCTGGTCTCCTGAGTGTGATGTTGCTTTCAATACCCTCAAAGAGAAACTCGTCACAGCTCCTGTCTTGACTCCTCCTGATGAATCCAAGCCATTTGAAGTTTTCTGTGATGCTTCTCTTCAAGGTCTCGGTCTTTGTGTTAATGCAAGAGAAGAGAGTTGTGGCTTATACCTCTCGCCATTAAAGCCCAACGAGAAGAACTACCCCACTCACGATCTTGAGTTGGCGGCAGTTGTCCATGCATTGATTACATGGAGACATCTCTTGTTGGGAAGGAAAGTGGACATTGTCACTGATCACAAGAGTCTCAAGTACATCTTCACTCAGCCCAACCTCAACCTCGAGTGCGGACTTCGATGGGTCGAAATGATTCAAGAGTATAACCCAAGTATTGAATATACTCCGGCAAAGCCAATGTCATTGCAGATGCTTTGAGCAGGAAGGCTTCTTTACTGTGATCTAATCCTCAAGCCCTTTCAGCCGGATCTCTGTGAAGCTTTCCATGGCTGAATCTTCAAGTTGTTCCTCAAGGCTTTCTTGCAAACCTCATAGTCTCTCCTACTTTGGAAGATCAGATTCGTGAGGCTCAACTTCTGGATACCATGGCGAAGAAGGTGAAACGTGGTATCGACAAGGGCATTTCCAAGTACAAGTGCTTCCACGTTGATGACAAAGATACTCTTTTCTTTGAGGACCGGATTGTGGTTCCTAAGGGTGATCTACGAAAAGTCATTATGAACGAGGCTCACAATTCGCTTCTATCCATTCATCCCGGAAGTACGAAGATGTACCATGATCTCAAGCAGTCATATTGGTGGACTCGAATGAAGCGAGAAATTGCTCAATTCGTGAATGAGTGTGATGTCTGCAGAAGAGTGAAAGCAGAACACCAAAGATCACCGGTCTCCTCCAACCTCTTGCTATTCCGTAATGGAAGTTTGATCATATCGAGATGGACTTCGTGGATCGGCTTTCCAAAGTCCAAGCGTGGAAATGATGCTATCTTCGTTGTCATTGACAAGCTTACTAAAGTGGCTCATTTTCTTCCTATCAAAGAATCCATCACAGCAGCTCGGTTGGCGAGCTATACACCTCCGAGATTGTCTCCTTGCACGGCATTCCACAAGTGATCTCTTGAGACCGTGGCAGCATCTTTACCTCCAAGTTCTGGGATTCTTTTCGTAAGGCCATGGGCACCAACATTCGTTTCAAAGACAGCTTTCCATCCTCAAACAAGTGGCCAAGTTGAGCGAGTTAATCAAATCCTTGAAGATATGCTCGTGGCTTGTGTCATTTCCTTCGGTATGAAGTGGGAAGATTGTCTTCCTTATGCCGAAGTTCTCTTACAACAACAGCTTCCAAGCGAGTTCGGCAAGGCCCCATTCGAAATTCTCTATGGCGAAAGTGTCGTACTCCTCTCAATTGGTCTCGAGACAGGTGAACGCCAACTTCTTGGCAATGACTTGATCACGTATGTAAGAGATGTGCCAAGTCATTCGTGAGAATCTCAAAGCCGCGCAATCGCGCGGAAGAGCTATTATGATGATAAGCACCGTGATGTGGCTTTTGAAATCGGAGACCATGTCTACCTCCGCGTCTCTCCAATGAAAGGCACTCGTCGCTTCGGTAACAAAGGGAAGCTTGCCCCTAGATACGTGGGTCCTTTCAAGATCATTGGCAAAAGAGGCGGTCTCGCCTATCAACTTGAGCTTCCATCCAACTTTGCAAACGTGCACGATGTGTTCCACGTGTCACAGCTTCGCAAGTGCTTCAAGACTCCTGAACGCACTATCAACTTCGAAGAGATTGACCTTCAAGAAGATCTCTCTTATCATGAGCACCCCGTTGCTATTCTTGAAGAAACTGAGCGCAAGACTCGCAACAAGTCAATCAAATTCCTGAAAGTGAAGTGGTCACAACATTCCGACGGAGAAGCTACCTGGGAGCGCGAGGATCACCTCCGTTCCGAATATCCGGAGTTCTTTCAGTCCTAGATCTCGGGACGAGATCCTCTTGTAGTGGTGGAGTGTTGTAACACCCCGGAAGTAACTTTCCATATTTGTAACTCCAACTCTTGCCTTTTTGGCATTGTGATATGATATTCCCTCCGTGGTTGGGTTTCTTCATTTTGCATTTTGTCCGTGTCATGCATTTTATATCATGTCATCATGTGCATCGCATTTGCATACGTGTTCGTCTCATAATTCCGAGCATTTTTCCCGTTGTCCGCTTTTGCAATCCGGCACTCCTATCTCCCCGGCGGTCCCTTTTACGCTTTTTCCGTAAAGCGGGTATTAAACCTTCTCGAAATGGACCGAGGTTTGTCTAGTGGCCTTGGTATACCACCCGTAGACCAACGGTCAAGTTTAGTCATTTGGAGCTCGTTTGGTACTCCAACGGTTAACCGCACTCTCGCAAAGACCTCTTTTAAGTTGCAGCCCAACACCCCTTCTAAACAGCCCAATAACCCATCTAAGTCACTCCCATGCTCTCCGTCGTTCGATCACGATCGTGTGGGCGAAAACTACACCTCATTTGGACTCTCCTAGCTCCCTCTATGCCTATTTAAGCAAACCCCCCTCCAAATCCGGGTCTTCTTCCTCCCTAACCCTAGACGAATTCATCCCCGCGCCGCCGGACGCGTCCAGCGGCCGCCGGACACGTCCAGCGGCCGCCGGACACGTCCGCCCCGCGCCCCCAATCGCTGCCGCCACATCCCCGCGCCGCCCGCCGTAGCGCCGCCGCGCCTCCGCGCTCAGCCCGGCCCTCGCCGCCGGCCGCCCTCGCCGCCACCTCGGCCGCCCCGGCCGCCCGCCGCCGCCACCGGCCCGCCGCCGCCGGATCTCGCCCGGCCCGCCGCCCAGCGCCAGCGCCTCCTCCTCCGGCCAGCCGGCGCCTCATCGCCGCCGTCCGGCCAGTCTTGCGGCACCTCGCCGGGATCCGCCACGCCGCCCTCGCCCGATCGCCCGGCCAGCGTCCGGCCGCCAGCGCGCCACCGCCCGTCGGCCGATCCCGATCCGGCCTCGGGCCACGCGCGCCCATTGACTTCTCTTCCCTCTCCTTTTTCTCTAAGTCTTTTGCATCTCGATATTTTGTTGCATTTTCTAAGTGGTATATCTTTGCATCTGTAGGTCCATTTTGCGCGTATAATATATTAAAATGTTCGCCTCGAAGATTAGATCATTTGATCTCATTGCATCATTTTCATTTGGGCTCATCTTGGTGCCCGAAATGCTGTTGGAAAAGTGCTATGTGATGTTAGTTTCTGTTTCTTAACAGAACTTGCACTTTTGTTATTTTTGCCATGATTAATGGGTGCATCCTATGTATTTGAGTCCTACATGTGTTTTGTAATATGCCATGCCATATTTCCACGGGTGTATGTCATGTATTTTTGTGATCTATGTGGTGACTAGCACAAGCATGCAAAGTAGGTGTCCTGATGTTGCTGATTTCAGCCCTGTTTTAGCTGATTTTGATGCCATGTTAACTTGATGATACCCAGAGATCTGTGCATATTTTGAGATACTTCAGTAAGGATGTTTTGTAAAGCATGTCTTTCTCTATCCATCCATGCCTGTGTTTGCAATTATGGAGTGCCATAGCTTGAGTCAGTCGAACTCTACTTTTGCTATCAAATGTTTCCTGGCAGATTGTTTACATGTTATTCAATTTTGCCAAGGTTGTTGTGGTTGATCCATGTAGGCTATGTTATTGTTCTTGTCATGTATGTCTTCTATGCCATGTCTTCTTGATGTATGTATGCTTAGTTTATCATTTAAGGCTCTGTAGTGAGTGCATTGAGCTTGCAAACATGCCTACTTGTTATCAGTTTTTGACATGCCATGTTGCTGAATCTGTTAACGAAACTTTCAATATTGACATGGGTGTTACTATATTTTCTCGTCCTTTTTGGCTTATGGCCAGTAAGGGACTTTTGATCTATGCTTTGAGTAGATTCATGCCATGCCATGTGTTGCTATTTTAATGTCCTGTAGCATGTAGTTTTGCTGCTCTGAACATTGCAACCTGATGCTGTTTTGCCATGTCCAGCCTGATATTTTGTGCACTTTTGCCATGCTTGTTTGAACCTGTTATGATGTGAACTAGCCGTAGCTCAGTGCTCATTTTTTGTCGAGCATCTTGTGTAGATCAATGCCATATACTTTGTTGGTACGTTTGGGTGCAGTAGCTTAATTATTTGTTGCTTGCTAAGTGGCATCATGCTGTTAATGGCAGATTTGCGCCATTCTTGTTTTGCTTGTCATTTGCAAACCGTGCATCCGATTCCGGTGATCCTTACATCGATTTCAACCGAAATCATCTCATCTTTTCAGTGGCATACTTGGTTTGCCAAGTTGATGCCTGGTTCATCATTTACCTTCCGGAGCGCACATAAGCATTGCATATCACATCATGCATATCATTTCATGTTTTGCATCATGTTGATTGTGCATTGCACCGTGATTTATTGTGGTTCCTTTGTTTGTGTTGTTGCTTTGGGTAGAGCCGGGAGACGAGTACGTGAACGAGGAACCTGTTGAGAACGCTTACGAGGATCAAGCTTTCGACAACTCTGAGAACATTGCAGGCAAGATGACAATACCCTCGAAATCACTTCTATCTTTGCTATGCTAGATGCTCGCTCTTTTGCTACGCATATGCTACGATGCCTACCACTTGCTATATCATGCCACCCATATTGCCATGTCACCCCCTAACCATCCTTTCCTAGCAAACCGTTGATTGGCTATGTTACCGCTTTGCTCAGCCCTCTTATAGCGTTGCTAGTTGCAGGTGAAGCTGAAGTTTGTTCCTTGTTGGAACATGGAGATGTTGTTCCTTGTTGGAACATGTTTACTTATTGGGGTTATCACAATATATATCTGCTATGTTTAACACATCTATATACATGGTAAAGGGTGGAAGGCTCGGCCTTATGCCTGGTGTTTTGTTCCACTCTTGCCACCCTAGTTTCCGTCATACCGGTGTTATGTTCCTTGATGTCGCGTTCCTTACACGGTTGGGTGATTTATGGGACCACCTTGACAGTTCGCTTTGAATAAGACTTCGTCCAGCAAGGCCCAACTTTGGTTTTACCATTTGCCGCCTAAGCCTTTTCCCCGGGTTTTCGCGAGCCCGAGGGTCATCTTTATTTTAACCCCGGGCCAGTTCTCCTCGAAGCGCTGGTCCAAACTCTGTCACCGCCGGTGGCCATCAAGGGCAACTCTGAGATGGCCTATCGGAAGTTTGGACAATCCGGTGTGCCCTGAGAACGAGATATGTGCAGCTCCTATCGGGATTTGTCGGCACATTCGGGTGGCTTTGCTGGTCTTGTTTTATTGCTGTCGAAATGTCTTGTAGTCCGGGATTCCGAGATTGATCGGGTCTTCCGGTAGAAGGAATATCCTTCGTTGACCGTGAGAGCTTATAATTGGCTAAGTTGGGACACCCTGCAGGTAATATCTTTCAAAGCCGTGCCCATGATTTATGAGGCGTAGGGAATTTGTTAATGTCTGGTTGTAGAAAACCCAAAGTTGACCTCAATAAAATACACATCAACCGCGTGTGTAACCGTGATGGTCTCTTCTCGGCGGAGTCCGGGAAGTGAACACGGTGTTGGAGTTATGTCTGACGTAAGTAGTTCAGGATCACTTCTTGATCACTACTAGTTTCACGTCCGTGCTTTGCTCCTCTTCTCGCTCTCTTTTGCGAAATAGCCACCATATATGCTAGTCGCTTGCTGCAGCTCCACTTTACTACTCTGTCCTTCCTATAAGCTTAAATAGTCTTGATCTCGCGGGTGTGAGATTGCTGAGTCCCCGTGACTCACAGATACTTCCAAAACAGTTGCAGGTTCAGACGATGCGGTCTGGTGTGACTCAACCGAACTCGAGTGGGAGTTCGACGAGGAACGTGGTCGTTACTATGTGTCTTTTCCAGATGATCAGTAGTGGTGCCCAGTTGGGACGATTGGGGATCTGTGTAGCATTTGGGGTATCTTCTTTTATTTTGGTTCCGTAGTCGGACCTTGAGTGTACTCTGAATGATGGATGTTTATTTATGTATTGTGTGAAGTGGCATTTGTAAGCCAACTATGTATCTCTTTCCCTTATTTATTACATGGGTTGTGTGAAGATTACCTCACTTGCGACATTGCTTTCAATGCGGTTATGCCTCTAAGTCGTGCCTCGACACGTGGGAGATATAGCCGCATCGGGGGCGTTACAAAATCTGAGAGTGGGCGCAAATTAGGGGCATAAATGTAAATGTCCTAACTTTTTTTTACAACTGATTGTACATGTTCTTTTTGTGGGGAGTTCATTCTACATGTTAAGTATAATTATGTTGATATAAAAACTATAATTTTGTTCAATATTCGGTATCAATATGTGTATGTGGAGATGTAAACCTGAAGGACTAGCCACCTGCCTGTAACTAGATGCTCCTTTGAATTAGGCTTTCATCCCACTTTATCAGTACAATAATTACCATGTCCATACAAGTAGAACAAGGGTCTGAACGAAAATCAAAGCAGTTTGTTGGGGCATCAACACTAACACACCCCAATGATAGCATTAAAGAAAATACAAAAAAAGACCATCAAGTGGCGGGAAGATCAAGGGTGTTGAGTCAACGCTAGCTGGCGTGCGGCATTAATTCTCGCGTCCATCATAAGGCCAAGCCAATCGTGATCCCGTTGCCTAGAGAGCAGGTGCCAATGTTGCATGAATGCAAAGAGTTTGAAGACAGAGTCGCATCAAGAAAACCCGCTCAGTAATCATCTTGTTACGCGTCGTCCACATAATCCAAGTCAGCACCATAAAGACTAGCTAGAAGAGGCGTCTCCTCCTTCAGATTTGGTTTGCATGGGTTTGGAGGAACCCAACCAGAACCTCACGGGCAAAGCTCCAAATGAATCTCGCCGCATGGAAGAGAAAAAGTTGTGAGAACCAATCTCTGGCACCCCACAAAGGAGGCATAGTCTAGTCCCAGAGCCATGCCGCTTGATCACCTTTGTCCCAGATGGAAGGTGGTCTCGTAGAAGCATCCAAACAATGTTTTTTAATCTTGAGTGGCTGGGAGTCTTTCATAGCGGAAGGATTCATGATAATGATGGTCTACGACATAAGGCATGGTAGCCCGAGCCAACCGAGAAAACCCTCAAAGGGGGCAATCACCACAAAACAGTGCAAGGATAGTCCGCGAGCACCCGAGGGAGTGTAGGAAATAAGCTGGCCCACTCCTCCATCTCACCGCAGTGCTACGAGATGGGTTAATAGGCATGTTTGTCACAATGGCCTATGTTACTTTTCTTCATCTAGATTGTACGGCAACAAAGGAACGGTGCCACAGCCTGCCTTGTAACATTGTTTTTAGACCAGAGTGTGTTCAATACTTTTAGGGTTCTCGGCCATTGATATTGGGCAGCTCTTGGAACTTTTCAAAACTTATGAGGTTAGTCTGGTTTTGTGTCCTCTTTAGTTCTCCGTCGTAGGCTTGAGAAAAATTAAGATGTGAAAGATTTAGTAGCTTTTAGATTCATCATAATTGAGAAAAAATATATGCGAAAGAGGCATCCACTTGGAGATATTTAGATGTACTCCCCCGTCTCATAATATAAGAGCGTTTTTTACACTAGTATAGTGTCAAAAATGCTCTTATATTACGGGACGTCGAGAGTAACTTTTAGTTTCATCATAATTTTTTGTTGTTCATATACGTTAAATTATACTTGGAGTAATATATTGTTATCAATCTACGTCGATGGTGCGAGGTATACACTAACTATAACAAGAGAATCAAATATATAGTCTAAATAGTTAAGATCTTAAACACACAAGTAATCATAAGCTATATATATCGTTCAGTGGAACGAAATAATACAAGCATTAGATCTATCTATCCCTAGTTCATCGCAAAAATAATATTAACTGCTATAGCTTTTTCTTTTTGCGGGAATTAACTGCTATAGCTGCTTGCACCGAAGGAATCAAGTACTAATAAACATGGATGGATGTACTATCTATGGCCTAATAATCATGCCGGTCCACCACCTCCACTTCCAGCGCTGCTCCTCCGGCGGCGGTGTGGTGTACCACACTATCCTCAAGGCCTTGTCGTCGTGGTCGAGGCCCTTGTCCATGTCGCGGATGCAGGTCCTGAAGTGCGCCTCGTTGCACTGCATGCACCGGCGCAGTCTCGCCGTCATGTTCATGCACGTCCGCACGTCGGAGCCGAAGCCCGTCGACTGCCTCTTCTCGCACCACCGCCGCGCGTCGTCGAACGCCTCGAGGCACCCTCCCTCCTCCATCCGCGCCCTCACCAGCACCCTTTCCGTGTGGTAGTAGGACAGGACCTGGGTCATCTTGTTCCCCATGGCTCTCGAGGTTTGTGCGTACCAATGGGTTCTACTCCTAGTTGCCAATTGGTAGGTAACGATCGATTCATCGTTCGCTTAAATAACAACAACTTACCCTGCGCATACATGCCGTGCACACAAAGACAACAGACGCGCACACGTACGGCGCTAGGAATTGTACGTTATTATCCTGAAAAACTCACTACTGTACACGTACGGGTCAAAGTAATGTTTTGCACAACTCCAACAATATAGTTATGTGTTGGAAAGGAGAGTTGACTGTATCGATACCAAGACCAGTAATTGTAGGAAACGGATACTACGCAAAGGAGTAGCTCCAACGTCACAGGTGGTATCGTCAAATAAAAGGTCACGGGTAGGGCAAGGTGAAACTAGTGTGGAGTTGTACCTACCTACCTACTAATTTATATAGGGCGATGCTACGCGTCCGCTAGCGGATAAAACGAAAACATTGCCCCCCCGCCCTCCTTCTAGGGCCAACCCATTGATGAAAAGGAGCTATCAGATCTCCCCAAACGTGTGCGTCATGGTGTGCAACAAGCTGATTGTTGGTTCACTCTGCAACATGGCTTCGTTGCAAAACCACCCAAAATCGGGGTTTTTAGAATGATGGGTTATTTCTTAAGTGTTATTTTTGCAACAAAGGTCATGTTACAAAAAAATATTTGCAACATAGGTCATATTACAGAAACATTTTTTTTATCTTTCACCTTTTTGCAACATAAATGATGTTGTGGAATTTTTTACAACAAGGATGATGTTGTAGAAATTTTCAATGAAAAAACTGATCAAGCTATATACGTTGGGTACTCATTGGGGCTTCATAAGTTTGCAACATAGTCTGTGTTACACATTTGAGTTTGCAACATGCCCAATGTTACAAATTTGCTGGTCTGTCTCGCATAGCGCTACGCACTGTATAATTAAAATCATATCGGATGGCTTTGGAGGTGGCGGATACGCGCGAGTCATCAGCCAGTTGAAAGGTAGTGTTTCCCATCTATATACCTACTAAATACATATTCTTGGTCCGTACTATTATTTTCCAGAAAAGCCCCTTATGTTTTTTTAAATCTACCCGTGGACCATAAAAGATTCGCAATGTAGTAGGATATTCGTCTAGGCTACGCTCACTTCACTTGAGACAGCCGACAATGCCCCTGATTTCTCCCATATACCGGTTCTGGAAAGCTACAGACCATGAGATCGATTCATTTCCATTCCCGTGCACGCAATCGTCTCTGAGAAACCAAGATCTCCACAGGAGTAATGCAAATTTGCTTCTAATTTCCTTTGGGATGTTGCATAGTAGAATTTGTAACCAATCCTCCCTTGTGTGCCTAAACTGAATTTTGTTTGCAAGAATCCCATAGCTTGACATAGTGATATGCTCTTAGGGTGTGTTTGGTTCCTGGAATGGACTGGAATGTCATGGGTCGGGCCCATTCTTGGGCCTAGTTCTCGAGTTTGGTTCGTGCATGGAATGGTAACCAACTCGTCCCCGCAGAGCGAATATTCGGCCCAGATCCAGAACCAAGTGGAACCTCCAAATCGAGCGGACGACAGGGAACCGCTCCCTCATCTCACCCCCGCGAACCCAATCGAGCCTCACGCTCTCCTGGTGCGCCGCTTCCCCTTGTATCTATTCCTCCCTCGATCTACTCCGCCCCACTAGTTCCTTCCAATTCTCGCTGTCGGCTGACTCTTTCCTCTCTGTTGATCTGCCACTAGTAGACAAAGGCCCATCTGTCCCGGTTCCAGATGCCCATTTGTCCCGGTTCTGGAACCGGGACTAAAGGGTCGGTACTAAAGCCCATGACCTTTAGTCCCGGTTCGCTCGCGAACCGGGACAGATGGGGCTCCACGTAGCTGCTGCGACTTGCCCAGGCAGGAGGGCCTTTAGTCCCGGTTGGCAACACCAACCGGGACCAAAAAGCATCCACGCGTCAGCGGTTCAGAAGTTGGGGTTTTTGTTTTTTTTGAGGGGGGGGGGGGGTTGGGGGTTTTGGAGGGTTAATTTAATTAGGGGTTTCATATATTGTGTTAACTAGCTAATAGAGAGAAGAGTGACCTCTCTTATCTCCGTGCTTGATCGACGCTACGTACTATACGTATAGAGGACTCGACACGCTAGTTAGTAAGAAAATGAAGGATACCATTAAGTACAAAAGATCGTCATGAACATATACAGAGAGAAGTGATCGACCTCTCCTTCTCCGAGAGATTGGTCGAACAACAAGTTTTCGTATATCTATCCGACGCTACTAGCTACATATATACAATATAAGATCTATTACAATCCTTAAAGTCTGAAGTCAAGTGCCACATGGTATTCTCCGGCTTTCTTGATGACGTGGTCAAGAAAGAATCCCGTCAATTCCTCTTGAATTGCTTTTATGCGATCATGTGATAGGAGCTCATCTCGCAGCTGCCAGATATAAATCGAAGAAGAGGGTCAATACATGTGTATGAATGAAACTCAACACAAATGATGGTAATAAAATACAAGTGTGAATATTTTTTCTTATGCACTTGATATTGTTTTTCAGTGTAGCCCCGCTTATTCTTGGTCGTCTTGTTGTAGATGAACTCGCAAACGTAGTATCCACAGAAATTATTTCCTTGTTCCTGCCACAAGCACTTTACAAGAAATAGAGGTCAATCAAACTGATAAGCAATCATGCTAAATGGTATTGATGAAACTAGCTACAATTAATGGGAGATGCGTGGAATTAGTTACTAGTACTTACTTTTGGTGTTTTAAATGTCAGCTCGGTCAGCAGTCCCGGAGAAATTGCGGTGAACTTTTTCCAAACTCTGCTAGACAAAGAAAATAATTACTTGATATCAGGAAATGAACAAAGTTGCCGATATGGTGCGATAATGATCAATTGAACTTACTTCTGGAGCATTCCGGTCATGTCCGCATAGTCCTCGGGATCTTTTCGTCTCGAGTCTAAGACTGTTACTTCTCCCTTCTCAAGCTTAATCACTAGGAGAATAAAAGTGGAAACTGCGCACACATGCACAACTCATCAATTACATGACTATAACCTCGAGTAATAAGGGAAACCGAATATGCACAAGACAGTAACACTCACCTGAAGTTATAAGGAAAGAGTATTTTATCTTTGGTTTGATTTTTGAGCAACGATTTGAGCAAGTTGTCATTGGTCTCTTCGGCATTTTTTACCGTGTATTCATGTATGACATTTGGGTTAATGAACCCAATGTCATAGATTTGTTCTTTTCTGCATTCGACGATCTTCAATCTACACAATATAGTGAGGACAATTATATATGCATGTAATGAAACAGCTGAGCTATATATAATCTTGGGATTAGAATAAGTATTTGGATCACATCACGCCCTATATAGACGCGATTGGAGTTCCTCAGATCTCGTAGAAGAAAAAAAAGTTAAAAATTCCCACCCACCTCCCGCACCTCTCACTCTCCCTTAGATCCCGACCGCCCCCGACCCACCCATCGCCGCCCCAGAACCCCCCGACCAACCCGCCACCGCCCAGAACCCGCCGACCAACCCGCACCTCCGTCGCCGCCCCCGTCCTCCTTCCACTGCGGTAGGCTGGCCTTTCTTTCCCTGCTTCCACTGCGGCGGGGCGGGCTCCCTCTCCCTGCTTCCACTGCGGCGGCGGCGGCCCCCCTGAATGCTGAATCCAGCGGGCGACCTCTCCCCCTGAATCCACCGCGGCCACAGCCTCCCTTGGTTCCAACCCGTCGCCGCCCTAGAACCCCCCGACCAACCCGTGCCTCCGCCGCCGCCCCCGCCCTCCTTCTGCTGTGGCGGTCCGGCCTCCCTCTCCCTACTTCCACTGCGGCGGGGCGGGCTCCCTCTCACTGCTCCCACTGCGGCGGCGGCGGCCCCCTTGAATGTTGAATCCGGTGACGGCCTCTCCCCCTGAATCCACGGCGGCCACGGCCTCCCCCCGGTTCCAACGCGGTGACGCTGCTCCCCCGCCTCGCATGCTTCTGCAAACCACCGACACCATTCACCGGCGACAGGCTCCTCTGCGGCCGTCTTGGCAGTGGTGGTGCCCTCCTCCCCTCGGGCCCCTCCCTTCCTCTGCTTCAACCAGGCCACCACGCTGCGCCACCCGCCCCAAGCGCCACCGACCCTCCATCTCCTCCGTTGAATCCACCGTGGACGGCACCCTGCTCCTCAACGTCGGCACCACATCCAACTTTGACTACGACAGGACGACAATGCTACAGGCATTATCGCTACCTTTATTCCCTGATTTCTCTATAACTCCATCTCCTCCATCTCCCTGTAGTTCAAAAAAAGTTTTGGACAAAAGTTCAAGTGGTTGTTACTGCTCCAATTTAGAGATACTGATGTTGATGATTATGTAAACATTTGAACAAAAGTTCGAAGTTTAATTAAAAAGAAAAAAGGCTCTATTTTAAGAAGAAAACTGAAAAAGCCATTGTCACAGGGCCGACCATGAAGATCTGATGTTGAGAAGGTCAGGTGCATGATGCATCTCCGGCCATCGCCTTCCCACATTTGCCTTACACCAAAATCTGACCTTCTCTCCACCGTAGTGCTGACCTTCTGCTGCTCCCTCCTCCATTTTGCGTGCATCAGTGAAGCATAGATGGCGGCGGACTCCTATCCGGCAGCACACTCGATGACCTGCCTGAGGCCTAAGCGTTGACCTGCCCGAGGCCTAAGTTGTGACCTTCATGCATCTTCTCCAAGTTGTTGTCATGGCCACCCGTGGATGATGCATCAATGCTGGTCATGCGATTATGTGAGATATGTTCCTTGCAGGAAGAAACACTGGAAAAAACTGTGACAATGGTCTTCTCAGTAGCTCATTTGGCTAAAATTGGTCTTGTGTTATGTGAAAACGTGAACTTAAATGTATTCACAACAAAGAACACAAGATGTTTTGGTGGATGTAAAGGACGCCCGAGCATTTGCAGTTTCCCAGATTGCTATAAATATTTTTTATATCTTGACGATGGCTTTGATGCAATTTACTTCTGCATATGTATAAACCTGTCTGAATGGAGTGTTCCTGACTTGAGCGTGTGTTTTCTTTTGATTTATGTGGCATTAATATATGAGGTACTGTGGTACAGAGGTTTGGTAGCAAATGAGTGAGGGAGTTAATTTGTTTGAGCCTTGGACTTGTTGCTGATTGTTTCCAGCAGCATCATGCCACCAGCCTTTCCTTGTTGTCTACTAGGCGGCCTGCTGTTTTAGGAACAAACTTTGTAGCTAAACACAAGAAAAAATGTAGTTACAATGACACAATTGCAGCTCACCTCTTCTTGCACCTACAATTTTGTTGGTTTTGCACCTGAATGTTGTTTTGCTACAATTTTTAGAAAGTTAAAAAACAACAACTATAGAAGTTCGATGAATGTTTTTTTTAAGTAACAACAAATCCTAGTTTATTAAGAAACTATGGCATTTCCCATTACAAATGAATAACACCGAATTAGAGAAACCGAGCGGTTAAAAAAGAATAAAAATGGATTTTCCTCGATACTAGAGAATAAAACCAAGACGTTCAACTTTTTAAAAAGGAGTAGTGCGATCTATATAAAAAACTCAGATTTTCCTCACTAATAAAGAATAAAACCAAGAAATTAAATTTAAAAAGGTTTGAGAAATATACTAGAAACTACAATTCATGTTTTTTTGTATGAAGTAAAACGGTTTTTAAAACTGCTCTTAAACCGTTTATATTTTACCAAAAATTTAACTTGGGTCATGATACTCGTGTACGTAGCTTCCTAACGATATATCGCAAGCCTTATTTGGGCAATGTTGGTGGAAGTTCAACCTAGCACAGAGGGAAGTTCAAGTGCTACTGCTGCGACAGGTTATGTAGTTATCAGAATATTATTCTCATCACACGCTCATCACGACCCGAGAGCAAATCCGCCAATGAGCGGCATTCCTATTTAAAACAGGCATTTAGTTGCTAAAAACCGTTTTCAGATTACACTTACATCACATAGAACACGACTGACTAGAATAATTCACGCGGAGAGACACGGTTGCAAAGATAACCCGAAGGTTGGGTTCTTACATAGGGAAGTTCATGTTATGTAACTCAGGAAGTTCAGAATTTTTCCCGTTTCTAAAAAGAAATAAAACCACAAAGTCCAAATTAAAAAGATGGAGAAGTTCGATGATGATAGAAAACTCAGATTTTCCTTGTTATTAAAGAATGGAAATAAGAAGTTCAAAAATGAAATAACAAGAAGTTCAACTTTTAAAAATAGAGCGCTTCAAAATTTCACCAAAAAGATTAAGAAAATAACCAGGAAGTCCAGATTAAAAAGACAGAGAAGTTCGATGATTTTAGAGAACTCAGATTTCCTTGTTATTAAAGAATGGAAACAACAAGTTAAAAAATAAAATAACAAAAAGTTCAACTTTTAAAAATAGAGCGCTTCAAAATTCATAAAAAAGGATTAACAAATTCAAAATAAAATTCATAAAAAAATCAGATATTTTCACATAATCGAGAGAAGTTCAGGTACTACACGATGTGCATTTTGTATTAAAAAGGAATAAAAAAGCAAAGACTAAAAGTTTTGTTGTTATAAGTTCAAGTTCTCGGTCAGACAAAGTTAAAAAAATTATTGTGAGAGAGGTTTGTACCAAAGGAATATCATTTATGTAACACTTGACGAATGGATGAGAAAATTACAAATGAAAATACGTCACAGAAGTTCAACGTGAAAACAGCAGGAAGTTCAACTACTACACTGAATGAATTTCAGATGAAAAACTTTTAAAACTGTTGCGAGTATAAAAAAATGATCAACACGGGAAAGTTGTGTGTTTACAACAGCTTTCCATCTGGATATTATTTGCTCAATTCCGGTGTGTGGATGGAGAGCTACGAGAAAAAAAGCACGTGAAAAACATAGTGAAGTTCAGGTAGACATGCCGAGAAGTTCAAGTTCATCACGCAGTGCATTTTCGGAGAATTTGTTTCGCGACAATGGCAGAACGCACAATGTCGTCATTTTCAAAGTTACTTGAAAACGGCTAGGAATCAGAGAAAACCATCAACATGAAAAAGTTTTGCATTTTCTGTAGCTTTGCAATAGTATATTATTTGCCACAATCTGATAAAGTTTGTAGAAATTACGGCGAAAATATGTTTTTAGCCATTTTCGAATTTGACTTAAAACCGTAAGGTATTGGCAGAAACAATATATACAAAAAAGTTTCGAATTTCCTCAAGCTTTCCAACGCCATATCATTTGTTGCATTCGGAGAAACGGTTAAAAAAGTAGCTCGAAAATACAAACTCGCTGGTACTTGTATTGTTTTTCGGAATTACTTTTAAAAATTGTTGCAAATTAGAAAAAACTTTTAACATGAAAAAGTAGCGCATTTTCTTAAGCTTTCCAATGCCATATCATTTGTTTCAAATGAATTAGCCGTTTAGAAATGACATCAAAAATAAGAACTCGGCTGTTCAGTTTGTGAAATTTTACGATTTTCCAAATTACTCTTTATCCACAAGGAACTAGAGAAAACTTACAACATGGGGAAGGAGCGGTTTTGCAGCAGCTTTCCAATGCCATATTATTTGCCTCATTCCGATAAACGGTTTAGAAATGCGATCGAAAATATGATTCACGTTTTTTGTATGAAGAAAAAACGGTTTCAAAACTGCTCTTAAACGCGTAGCTTTTGCAAAAAAATTAACTTGCCTCATGATACTCATGTCCATAGCTTTACAACGGTATATCGCAAGCCCCATTTGGACAATGTTGACGGAAGTTCAACCTAGCACAAAGGGAAGTTCAGGTCGAACAACTCAGGCAGTAAAATTGCAAAAAGCACAAGTTCATCATGACCCGAGAGAAAAATCCGCCAACGAGCGAGATTCATATTTAAAATAGGCATTTAGTTGCTAAAAACCGTTTCTAGATTACACTTAGATCACACAGAACGCAACTAACCAGAAAAATTCACGTGGGAAGACACGGTTGCGAAGATAGCCCGAAGGTCGGGTTCGTACATAGGGATGTTCAGGCGTGTAACTCAGGAAGTTCTGGTTGTGATCAGAATATTATTCTGATCCCGTGATCAGAATAGTGTTTATGTATATATATATATATATATATATATATATATATATATATATATATATACTTAATTACAGAAAGTAGTACTTACAGACAGTAGCAAGCCACAAGTGATTTGTCGAGGGCCTTTTGATTGTAGAACTGGAAAAACTCGTCAAAATCAATAGTTAACAATTCTTGTCCAATGAAGTCATGGTCCTCTTTAATCAGCATCGACAAAGCATCCTTCCCTCTCTGCAGATTTTCATGTACCAGTCATGGAATCTTTGCATCATCGTTGTTAGAGCAAGAGTATCTTTGACGAGGGGCTTCCCGTAATGGTATTTGAATTCGCCCACCTCCATTGTTTCAAATTCTACATTGTCGGCCAGGTAATCACCAATAGTGAAACCGGGAAGCAGCGGGTGTGATTTGCGACGATATCGCTAGACACCTTGAGCGGGGGGAGTGATTGGTTCTCCTGTTCTCCGAGCTGGGGAATTTTCTTCCCACTTCTTCGTTCTTTTAACCTTTTGTCAGTTGAAGTACTTCCCGACTGGCGCGCTTGTTGCAATGTCTTTTTCAGACAGCGGAGATGGTTGTTATCCGACGAACGTGGTGGTGGTCACTTTAGGGCATTGAGAGTGCGCTTTGCTTTCACCAGATCTATCTTCTCCTCCGGAGCTGGATGTTTCATAGTTGTTTTTGTTTCAAAGAAGTCCTTCACTTGGGCTTGAACGATCTGCTCGTTTTCCTCCACGGTTATCTCGTATGGTAACTTCTCTACAGGCTTGAGAGATTGACCGAATCTATATTGCCTCCTGCCTCTGGCTGTACTACTAGACGCCGGAGCGGCGGCGGCTCTCTTTCGTTGATGCTGATGAGTTGTAGAAGGAGGCAGAGTGGTCCGACGCGCCGGAGCAGCCAGAGCGGCGGCGTCTGTGTTCCGCTGTTGCCGACGAGGCGAAGGAGGAGGCAGGCTTCTCGAATGCGCCAGAGCAGGCGGAGAAGGAGGTGGAGTACTGCCGCCCTCACGCGCCGGAGCAGGAGGCAGAGTGCCCTGATCACTCGTCGTCGGAGGAGGAGGAGCCGAAGGAGGCGCAGTGCCCATCTGACTCACCGGAGGAGGAGGAGGATGCGGAGGCGTGAAGTTCAGAAGCTTGATGTGCTCCTTCCGCCATAGATATGGAGTCTTTAGAGCAAGACCCAGCTGAGTCTCCCCTTCACCTGTAGGGTGGTCAAGCTGGAGCTCCTCAAATCCCTCCGTTATTTCATCCACCATCATAACAGCATAGCCTTGTGGAATCGAAAGGCAGTGAAAAGTTGCGTCGGGTTCAGGAGGGAACACAGAGCCGACAGCCGCCTTGACTTTGAGGTTTTGTCATTGCGTCATAAGCTGGCACTAGTGTGACTCCGTGATAGCATCCACAGGGAAGCTAGGAGCCGTGGAGTCAGGCTGTTGAACGAGCTCGGTGGAAGCCATGCTGCTTCTCCGCTGAGATGGTGGGGTAGCTTCTGGGGTACACTACTAGAAAAAGGGCTATAGATGGGATTGACACTAATGGCGCACCAGAAAGATGGTGCGCCATTAGTATATACTAATGGCGCACCACCTTCTGACGCGCCATTAGAGTTTAAACTACTAATGGCGCACCTTGCAATGGGTGCGCCATTAGTATCAATTTTTTTTAACTAGTGCGCCTGTCCAAACATACTAATGGCGCATCCCCGCCCAAGTGCGCCATTAGTAGTTGTAACTACTAATGGCGCACTACCAAGGTGCGCCATTAGTATAGAATTTTTTTTGAACTAGTGCGCCTATCCAAACATACTAATGGTGCATCCTGCTTAAGTGCGCCATTAGTAGTTGTAACTACTAATGGCGCACCATGCAAGAGGTGTGCCATTAGTAAGTGGGCAGCAACAAGATATTTGGGACAACCTCTCCTACCCACACACTCACTTTCTCCCCACTTCATTCTCTCCACCTCCTCCTTGTCTCGGTGCCTCCTCTTTTCACCTCATTTCCACCATAGATTCATTCAAATTAAGTGGTTAAATTACCTTGTTTTAATAGGTAAGTAAGGGCAAGCTATATTTAGGTTGTTCTCCCTACAACAATGTGCACATGCACTTTTTACGGCCTAGCTAGATCTATGTATGTTCGTGGTGTTGCATATGTTTGTGGTGTTGCATATGTGTTTGTGTTTGGAGGTGTACCGGTATTTGAAATGCGATAGTTGCCAATATTTTGCGGAATGTTGATTCATTTCCGTTTCGTAGAATTTTGGCATTAAGCAATCTTTTGGTCCTATTTTTAGGGAAAGTCATGCCAAATTTTTGTTTGGTTCTAAAATATCGTTTTGCTCTACCCCTTGACGACCATAGTCCATACGATGACCGAAGGCATCGTGAATAGGTTTTTGAGGTCCGCGAAGGCCGAGATGCTTCAAAAGAACGAGACGGACATAAGATGTCCGTGTCGAAGATGCTGGTGAAGAGCCTTATTGCGGACCCGAATTCGAACAGGTCTTGGGACCACCTGCTGTTGCGTGGTTTCATGGATGGCTATCGGTGGCAAGGTGATGAAGATGACTACGAAGTTGTCCATGCGGGCTGGGCAAGAAATGAGGAACGGCAGCAAGACAACCACCGCGGCTCGGGCGGGCGAGAAGACGAAGAATCCCCAGGAGATGATCACGACTGTGATGCTGTACACAGTCATCATGTAGAAGATGCAGGACATGATGATGTGGAAGATGCCGGAGCAGGCGACGGGCATGATCATGAAGATGATGATGCGGCGGAGCGAGCGACGTTGGACCATCGATGGGCTGGGTGCGGGACCCTCATATTCAAGAGCTGCTTCTCAAGCGCACGGATAACGCAAGAGCTGCCGCCCGAGAGAAAGCCAAGATGGATCAACTTGAGTTAGACGCGGTTACTCCATTGTATGAAGAATGCAGGCCGAGGATACCCGCTTTGAAAGTAATGCTCATGGCTCGAGATGAAGGTAAAACACAAAATGACCGGCGCGTGCTTCGGCGAGAACATGTCATTACGCACGAACGTCTTCCCAAGGGGAACAAGTGCCCGACCAGTTTGGAGGAGGCGAAGAAAATCGTGTGTCCTCTCGATTTACCGCCGACGTGAAATACCATGTGTGCATGAACAATTGCATCATTTATCGGGACGAGCACGCGGAGTCTACCATATGTCCGGTGTCTTGGCGTCATTCGATACAAGAAGAGGAAGAAAGCTCCTCGAAAAGTGGTGTGGTACTTTCCGATCACTCCTCGTCTGCGGCGCTATTTCGCGGACCCTAAGGTAGCAAAGCTCCTGCGTTGGCACGCCGGATAGGGAGGAGAAGAAGCGAAAGATGACGCAAATGATCCGGAGATAGATAAAAAGACAAGATGCCGAGTCACCCTAAGGATGCGAGCCGGTGGCAAGCGTTGAACTTCAAGACTCGGAATTTGGGAGCGATCCAAGGAACATCGTCTTTGGTAGCGAGCACCGATGGAGTCAATCCGTTTGGCAGCTAGAGAAGCACACATAGCACCTGGCCTGTGTTTGTGTGGATGTACAACCTTCCCCCGGTTGTGCATGAAGAGGAAGTACATTCACATGAGTATGCTAATTGAAGGGCGAAACAACCGAGGAACGGCATCAATCATGTCTGGGGCTGCTGTAAGAGGAGCTAGACACGATGTGTAAACCGCCTGCCAATCCGTGGGACGCCGCAGAGAAAGAATATTTCCCTATGAGAGCCGCACGGCTCACGATGGTGCACGACTATCTCGGTTACATATATCTCATGGGCGGGTAGTCCACGGATTTTTACGGATGCGTAAGGTGCATGGATGACACAACGTATCGCCAGCTAGATAGAGATCCCGGGTCTTGAAAACCGTGTTCATGGGACATCGAAGGTGGCTTCGCGGCGATGACCCGTGGAGGAAACGCAAGGATCTGTTCGATGGTGAAACCGAACCCGAAAACGCCCGTCACGAGGAGCGGCGAGGAAATAGACAAGTTGTTGAAAAATTGGAAAGACTGCCTTGCGCCGAAAGAAGCAAAAGGCGCCAGAGCCGGAAAGAAGCGAAAAGGCGCCAGAGCATTCTTGAAGGTATGGAAAACGAGGTCTGTTTTACGGGACTTGCCGTCTTGGAAGATCCACCGTGTGCCTCACAGCCTTGATGTCATGCATATCACGAAGAACGTGTGCGAGAGTCTGCTTGGTACCCTGCTCAACATGCCGGTGAGGACCAAAGATGGGCGAAAGCAAGGGTAGACTTGAAATCAATGGGCATCGTGAAGGAGCTTCACGCTATATATGATGATGATGATGATGATGATGATGATGATGATGATGATGATGATGAGGCGAAGCAGACACGTAAAGTCGTCGCAAAGGCAAAAGGCCAAGAAGACCGGACATGACTACCCTCCCGCGTGCTTCACTCTAAGTCGAGGAGATCGAGCAGTTTTCACCTGCCTCCTAGGAGTAAAACTTCCTTCTGATTCTGTGGGAAGATAAGCGAGATACCTAGACCCAGTGAGCGAAGTTCAGCGGGATGAAGTCTCACGACGGTATCACGCGTCGATGACGCAGATACTTCCAGTTGAAATCCGTGGGATCATGGACGCGCACGTCCGTGAAACGCTATTTGGCCTATGCAACTTCTTCGACGTCATCTCTCGGAAGGGTAGGCCGGGGGGTTCGGGCGGCAAGGCATTCTGGGAGCTGTCCCAGGAGATGGAGGAACAACCTCACTTGTATGAGGCCGCCGCCTTCCCCACCGATCCTGAGACCACGGATGGTGCAGCCGAGGATGACCACCACGATGCCACCACCGATGGTGCCGCCGAGGATGCCACCATCGATGATGGCGGCGCCGCGCAGATGGCAGCCAACCGAAGAGGCAACGGAAGGACTGGCGCCCGATCGTGCTCCGCACCCTCAAGGAGGAAGTTACTGAAGTGGACTCCAACGGAATCCAACGCGCCCGAACGAATAGTCAAGGGGTACTCGCTTCAGCTCGGGTGCATTGTCCGAGCACCGTCTCTATCAACACCGAGAACACGAGGCATCCCGCATTTAACGATACAAGTTCCCGCTGAATTTGAAAACACAAGCCTCAAAGGGAATAAAGTGAACAATGCTGCCCTCACGAAGATGAGCAAGGCCACATCTACTTGGAAAAGCAATGTGAAGAGAATGATCGAGAAAGGTGAGAGTTATCGAGAAGATCAAGGAGAAAAATCCTTCGATCACCAAAGATGACTACAACGACTTCAAGATCAATTGCTCGAGCACCGCAAGCTCCCAATCAAGTGAGTGGGGAAACAAATGCGGAGCTGAACATAGGGAACACACACTCGGTCCCGGCGGTTCTGAGTGGCGGAGCCTATATGGGACAAGGAGGAGGCGGACCGTGCCGAGCAAGGCCTACCGCCCTCTTCGATACATACGGTGACAAGCGGACCAGGAACTTTGTCGGGCCGGTACAAGAAGGACCCGAAAACAAAGGAGCTTACCACGGATCCGAAGACCGGGCAGCTTGAGCTTGTTACGGTAAGGAATACACCCAGCGTAATTAGCTCCATATGGTTGCATTCTAATTAATGAAGCCGAATTTCTAAATGGTTCACATTCCTTCCGCAGCGATCGAAAGCGATGGCGGGGTCGACTCAGAGCAACCCTTGGGACACCACTCTAAATAGGGGTTGAATGTAATGAAGAACAAGGATAAGCTCGATGGCCGGCGTCGGTGGTCGTGTGGCCGACAAAGGCTTGTCGACAAAATGGGGTCATACTATACCGCTGGTGTGCGGAAGGAGAAAAAGACCAGCTCGGAAAGCCGGTAGCGAGAGGTTCAAGAACTCAAGGCACAGGTGGCGCGAATTCCGGAGATTGTCCAAGAGCAAGTGGAACAACTACTCGGGCGGCGATCACCGCCCTTGTGCCTACCTTGATCTCGGGGTTGAGGCGTGGATTGCGGGCGGCCAACGAGCCGCCCGATTCCTAGCTTCACGGCCAGCAACTCGCATAATGCGATGGCGGGGCCATTGGTGCCTCCGGCAGAGGCGGCATTGGTGTCTCCGATGCCGGCACGGGAGCTTAATGCACCCGGGTGTACGCCGGCCGGCACCTCTGCAGCAAGCGGCCCCTCCGTCAATTGCACGCCCGCCGTTGGCGGTGCCTCTACATTAGCCGAGCTCGACGCCATCATCACGGTAACTAATTAAGCCTCTCTCGGCCGAGGACTTCATCTCCTTGCCTTTGATCGGCATCCCCGACGCCCTACATGTTTTTGCAGGCGCCGCCGATGTTCCGTGCACTCTCCTCCACTTCGTGAACAACGAGTTGGTCGATGTCGCCAAGGGCAAAATCGTTCAACCGGGCAACCCTTGTTCCACGGTACCCGGATGCCACCCAACTTGTTTAGGGTTCAACTGGTTGGTGCTGCCGAGCTGCGACGACTTGTTACCTCCGAATCGACCCGTCGGGGCCGGCGATGATGACGTGATGACCCTCGGCCGCCTGAGCTGGCCCTGCTTTGGCGAAGAGCGATTCGTTTGGGGCGGGGACACCACCCCAAAGACAACACCGCCCGATCGTGCGGCGCCAAGTCGGCCCCATGGCAAGACCGCCGTAACGGTGCGGACATCCCTATGCCATCGATCCAAACATGCATATGGCACGGGATCGTAACGACGACGATGACGACTATGATACATTTGGCAACGTCGATCGATTACTTTGCCGAGCATGGGTGCGATGGCGACTTCATGGGGCCTCCTTCTCAAGAACCAAACCCAACAAAAGACGTGTGCGATCTAGCTCGTGCAGCGGAGAAGCCAAGTTGCAACAGCGCCGCCGGCGTTCAGCTCTCGTGAGACGCCTCCACCGACTTCACCGAGCCTCGAGATAGGCGAGGTGCGAAATATTATCAGCCCCAACACACTCAAGAAGGCGGTCTGTGAGCAAAACTCGGTCCCATTACAGGAGAAGAAGAAGGCACGCATAAAGAAAGACTAAGAAGGGTGCGAGCCAGCGGCACCGAAATGCGATCCGTGCTCGGGGCGGGCCACCTTCACCGCAGGATATCTCGAGGAGGGTGCATGTGGCGGGTAGGGCGATGCTACCGACAAATATGCTCAATGCTGCAACCGGTGCTATGCGGAGTCTGCATGATGTTGTTCTTTCTTTGGAGAAGCGGCGTCTCGGGGAGAAGGATGTGGCATACCCGGTTTTCGCGGCCAAGGTGCCCGAAGGGCAAGGGCTTTGTGGATAACTCCATCGGGCGACGATCGTCCTGCGTTTTGATGACATCCACGCTATGTTGAACCTTCATCCGCTGCACTACACCTTCGTTCGGCTATTTTATTTGAGTATGGAGATGCGGATCATTCGCGACAAGACCCTGGACATCGTGATAGTTGACCCCTTCTACATGCGTGCCAAGATCTTGGGCAGCGCTGGGACCGCAAGTCGCGAGTTCTTACCTCGAAGGCTTCATTCCGGCAAACCAAGATAAGGATAACTTCCTCATGCCTTACTTTCCCGAGTAAGTCCTCCCCTCAACCGGCCCGTAACATATGAATTCTTACATTTCGATCGTTTTTCTTTTAACATTCCGTGTTTTCTGCAGTGACACACGTTGCACGCTCATCCTCCTAAGCCCCAAATATTCCATGGCCACGTATTTCGACCCGAACCGTCAGTCGAACATAGACTACACAAATGTCAAGAAGGTTCTTGATGATGTTCTCCCAGCCACGCCAAATCTGGAGGCACCTTCACCGGGCCTATTAAGTAATCTGGCAAGCACGTGTTCTCCCTGTCTGACGTTACGCTGCGTCAAGCAAGCGCTGGCGATCGAAGGGTGCCTACTACGCCATCCATCACATGCGGGCGATCGTCACGGGACCATCATCAACTTCGCTACCGAGTAAACTCCAAGATTGGGCGCGAGCGTGTCGGCAATCCAGACGCGGACCTCCGACAAGAATTCTTTCGCATCACAGCCGGAGTTTGCGGAAATCATCCATCAAGATGTCCTTCGTACCTCGGGCAGTTCTACCTCGAAATCAACCGTCCAACGGTGACATCGACACAATGCTACAAATGCGGGATGACAACGCCCGTTCTTTCATGACTCCCACGATAGACGGCGGCTTCATCCACGCTCCGTCCCTTGAGTCGAGTTGTCTAGTTACGAAACATCGATTGGATCATGTTGTAATTAAACTTTAATGAACTTGTAGTATGTCTCTTTGGTTTGGAGTCGTTCAACTTAGATGTAATCGATGCTATTAATGTCTTGCTTTTCTCTTCCGATCGTTACATTGCATACTTATATATTGCTTATGTATTGTGCGTGAATTGGGACTAACGTATCGTTTGGCTAGTGCATAGCGATGCCGGCGTATGTCGTGTACAAGGGTAAGGTTCCCGGAGTCTCGATGGTGGGAGGAGTGTCGGAGACAGGTTCACCGATTCAGCGGTAACAGTTACAAAGGGTACACCACTAGGGCGGGGCGAATCTAGAATCGCCCGCTATCTAGCGGGAGAGGGAGGAGGCGTTGGAGGAACCGGATGAAGACGAAGTTTCATCGTGATGATGCTCATCGTGATGACCGCAGCTCTCTTCTATGTGATGGTAGTTTAGATGATCGATATCGACTTGTAATGTGAAGACAAACTCGCTACTCACGGTCTCGAGACTTGTAATATAATGTTCTATCTTTGTTCGGTCTTTTCAATTCGGAGACTAATATGATGAATTGTATTCGGAGACTAATATGATGAATTTATTCAAAGACTAATCTTCTATTGTATTTGATGAATCTATTGTTGATGTGTTCTGTCTAGATTTTGTCAAATTATACATTTTGTAACCTGTGCAAAAAACAGAAAATAAAAAAAATAAAAAAACCTAATATTCATACTAATGACGCATCACATGACAGTGCGCCATTAGTATGACAGTCTGCATACTAATGGCGCATCATCGGGTAGTGCGCCATTAGTATCTTGTGATTACTAATGGCGAATCCAGGTGGTGCGCCATTAGTATGCCAAAGCACTGGTATACATGCCCCACAGGAGGCATACGAATGGCGCACCCTGGCATATACTAATGGCGCACCAGGTGGTGTGCCATTAGTATACCAGATACTAATGGCGCACCAGGAGGTGCGCCATTAGTAAAAATTACTAATGGCGTGCTATTAATGGTGCACCAGTGATGCGCCATTAATGGCCAAATTAGGTGCGCCATTAGTAGTGGTTTTTCTAGTAGTGGTAGCTTGGGCAGGATCTTGCTGGTTCTCAACAGCTTGTCGTTCCTCTAGCTTTCGTACCCTTGCATTCAGCTTCTGCAGTTCGCTCAGCTCCACTTCCCCCCTCCTCTCTTGGGTTTTGTAACCGCCTCGTTGGGAAACCCAATCTTCCGCATAAAGAGCCTAAGCGTGCCTCGTGTTAAATCCAGGTGCTCAGGATTCCCGAGGGCCTGTGTGAGCTCGTCGTTCTCTTTGTCGGGAACGAACGTCCCTTCCTGCGCTGCCTTGATTGCTACCTGAAGCTTCATGATGGGTGTTGCAAGTTGCTCGTCTGTCCAACAACACTTCCCTATTTCAAGGTCCAAAGTTCCCCCAACCCCGAAGAACCAAGTCCTTGAGCAGTGCAGCCAGCTCAATGTCTCTGATTCGACCCTTTAGCAATCAGGTCACTCTCAGCCTTGTCCCACAACAATGGGCTTTGAGGTAGCCACCGACCCAGCGATGGTGATGCTCCTTCTTTGCAACATTTATCTTGTTTTTCAATGACATCTTCTTACTCTTCTCCGATGTCTTGTGGGCCACAAATGCGGCCTAGTGATCTCTTATCTTCTCAAATCGGCCGGTAAATTTTGGAGTCTTGTTTTTGTCGATATATGTTGATTTCAACTCATTCTTCCACCTCCTGAATAGATCTGCCATCTTCTTGAGAGCATGAGCCTTGACCAATGGCGCTATAACTGGCTTATCCGGATCCTCCTCTGCCGGTAGGGTGAAATTTTCCTTCAGCATGGTCCAAAGATCATCTTTCTGTCTATCATGAACAAAAGAAACTTGAGGGTCTTCGTTCTTAGGCTTATACCATTGGTGGATGCTGATCGGGATCATGTCCCTAACAAGAACCCCGCACTAAGCAGAAAATGCTTCCTTGGCCCGGAGGGGTTCAATCGGTTGGCCATCGCCCGTGATTTTTGTGATCGTGAAGCTTTCATCCTGGCGCCACCTTTTCTTCGGGCCTCGTCCTCGTTACCGAAGTTTGGCTCGATCCGGAGGGATATAAAAGAAGAAAGAAGAGTTAATATATGTACATACCAAAACAATTAATGCATCAATTAGCTAGTCAGCACATGCTTAATACATACATACATATATATATATATATATATATATGTATATATATATATATATACATATATGCATATACACACATATATACCTCACCGGACTTTGCAACATCTGATCCCGACTCTGTTCGGTCACTGGAGCCGTCATCACGGTCGCTAGAGCCATCATAATCATGACTTTCCTCCTCCACTGTTCGATCACCGTAGCCTGCTTCCTCTCCTTCCAGACCATCGGTTTCGTTGAGAAATAACAACAAGACATCACGTACGTAGCAAATTATGTCCCCCAATATCTCTTCTTGTTTGAAGTCGCTTTGTTGATCCATAGTTTACGCAAATATTACAACATGGCAATTAATATACAAACATGAGAGATGGATATATTAATAGTGGAAAACATATACCGGCTAGCTAATCACAACACTTCTAGGGTTTGGAGTGGCCTCGACAACGCTCTTTTAACTTGGTAAATTTGGGTGGCCTCGGCGCTTCTAGGGTTTGGGGTGGCCTCGACAATGCTTCTAGGGTTTGGCCGGACCGCCTCTCTCATGAATGTTCGACGTCCGGACCGCCTCTCTCATGAATGTCAAACAAGGGATTTAACAAGATGGCGCCATTCTGGATGTGTAGAAAATAAATGGTCCCTATTTTTCCTGATCTCATCTACCCTTCTATATATCATGTTGTCTAGTGTCAAAGGATTCAATACTTTGACACAAGAGAACGTGCACATATAGAATGGTAGATAAGATCAGGAAAAATAGGGATCAACTTAATTATGCACATCATAATGGGGAATTCTTGATAAATCTCTTATAAATCTTGAGAGAGTTTGTTGGATAGGGGTGGGAGAGGGTACGAGATCGACAACATTTTTTTCCTCGACGACCCTCGACCCTCATCCCTCATCCCCTCGGTGACCCTCGACCCTCATCCCCTCGGCGACCCTCGACCCTCATCCACTCGACGACCCTCAACCCCCATCCCCTCGGCGACCCTTGACCCTCTACCCTAGTCCCGATCCTCGACCTCTCGGATTCTATTAACCTTTAAGGGATTTAACAAGATGGCACCATTCTGGATGTGCAGAAAATGGTCCATATTTTTCCTGATCTCATCTACCCTTCTGTATGTCACGTTGTCTAGTGTCAAAGAATTCAAGAAAACCATTACTTCATCATTTGCCGGAAGTAATAGACACATAATGGTACGAAGCTCTCCAAAATTGTTTTGGAATGGAGTCCCGGATAGGATAATTAGCTTTTTGGTACGAAGTTCAGCAAGAGCCTTCCGAATATCGCTATTTGGAAGGCCTTTGCTGAAATTCGTACAAAAAAGCGAATTATTCTATCAGGAACTCCGTTCAAAACAACTTTGAAGAACTTCGTAGCATCATAAGCCTGTTACTTCTAGAAAATGATGTAGCCATGGATTTCTTCAATACTTTGACAGACAACGTGACATATATATAGGACAAATTTTTGCTACAAGCAGTGGTAGTTACCACCACTTGCGTTTTGTATGTTGTATGTAGTATCTGTCGAAACCGAGAGTATGTACGTGTAGTATGTAGTATATAACAATGATTAGGTAGTATATATAATAATTTTTAGGCAGTATGTACCATTTTTTGAGTATGCTCTTTTTTACGTACAAATATGTACGTATTTCACAAATATAACAAAAACTATAGGCTCGTATGCAATTTTTTCATGTATCTTGCTTTGAAATATCTTAGATATAATATATGAACATATTTAAAATGATAAAGTAGTATATATAGTACCACATGGTAGTATATGAGACATGTGGGGTAACTACCACCGGGTGGTAGGATGGATTCCCTACGTATATATATATATATATATATATATATATATATATATATATATATATATATATATGTGTGTGTGTGTGTGTGTGTGTGTGTGTGTGTGTGTGTGTGTGTGATAAGAAAAAAAATGGATTAACTTGTGCACATCCATAATGGGGGCATTCTTGTTAAACGGAGACCCTCTCGACCCCTAGACGACCCTCGACCACTCGGCTATCCTCGACCCTCGACCCTCGACGACCCTCGACCCTCGACCCCTCGACCACACGATGACCCTCGACCCTCGACGACCCTGGACCCCGCGATGACCCTTGACCCTCGGCGACCCTCGACCCCTCGATCCTCGATGACCCTCAACCCTCGACCCCTCGGCGACCCTCGACCCTCTACCCTAGTTTCCGACACCCTAGTTCCCGATAAAATAAGAAGAGGAGGAAGAAGAAAAAATAGAGGAGAAGAAGAAGAAGAAAAAATAGAAGAGAAAAAATAAGAAAAATAGAGGAGAAGAAGAAGGAATAGAGGAGGAGAAGAAAAAATAGAAAATTTTATATTTTTTCTTCTTCTCCTCTATTTCTTCTTCTTCTCCTTTTTTGTTTTCCTTCTTCTTCCTCTTCTTATTTTTCTCACCTCTTCTTCCCTTCTTCTTCTCCTTCTTCTAATAGTACAACTTAAAAAATCAACTAAATGCACTAACCTAAAACTACTAACAACCTAAATAAAAAAATTCCACAAACATCTCATCTCGTCTCCACAAAACATCTCATACATCTCATCTCATATGAAAAAACATAGCACATCTAAAAAACATCTATCTAAAAACATTTATCTATCTAAAAAACAGAGCACATCTAGATGGCTGGCGGCATCGAGCAGTGGCAGCAATGTCCGGCAGCGACGAGCAGTGGCAGCAAAGGGGGCTCGGGGGGACGCGTTGCGAGGAGCAAGGGACCATGGGAGAAGGGGGAAGCTCACTGGGGGGCGGAGGTGGAGCTACCTGGAGGCGGCCGGCGCGGCAATGAGCAGGAGACCGGCGACGGGCTCAGGGGCACGCACACGACAATGTGGACGAGGGCGCGCAAGGAGGTCCGGCGCGTTGGTGAGGGCGTCGGGTGATACGTCTCCAACGTGTCTATAATTTTTGATTGTTCGATTCTATTATATTACCCGTTTTGGATGTTTATGGGCTTTACTTTACACTTGTATATAATTTTTGGGACTAACCTACTAACCGGAGGCCCAACCTGAATTGCTGTTTTTTTGCCTATTTCAGTGTTTCGAAGAAAAGGAATATCAAACGGAGTCCCAACGGAATGAAACCTTCGGGAGAGATCTTTTTGGAACAAACGCAATCCAGGAGACTTGGAGTGGACGTCAAGAAGCAGCGGAGGCGGCCACGAGGGTGCAGGGCACGCCCTAGGGGGGTGGGCGTGCCCCCCACCCTTGTGGTCCCCTCGTGGCTCCCTTGACCGACTTCCTTCACCTATATATATTCACGTACCCCGAAAACATCCACGAGCACCACGAAACCCTATTTCCACCACCGCAACCTTCTGTACCCGTGAGATCCCATCTTGGAGCCTTTTCTGGTGCTCCGCCGGAGGGGGAAGCGTCACAGAGGGCTTCTACATCATCGCGAAGGCCTCTCCGATGATTTGTGAGTAGTTTACCATAGACCTTCGGGTCCATAGTTATTAGCTAGATGGCTTCTTCTGGCTCTTTGAATCGTCTCAATACAGTGGTCGCCTCTATCGTCTTGGCGATCTATTTGATGTAACTCTTTTGCGGTGTGTTTCTCGAGATCCGATGAATTGTGGGTTTATGATCAAGTTCATCTATGAGAAATATTTGAATCTCCTCTGAATTCTTTTATGTATGATTGTTTATCTTTGCAAGTCTCTTCAATTATCAGTTTGGTTTGGCCTACTAGATTGATCTTTCTTGCAATGGGAGAAGTGCTTAGCTTTGGGTTCAATCTTACGGTGTCCTTTCCCACTGACTACAGGGGCAGCAAGGCACGTATTGTACTATTGCCATCGAGGATAAAAAGATGGGGTTTATATCATATTGCTTGAGTTTATCCCTCTACGTCATGTCATCTTGCCTAATGCGTTACTCTGTTCTTATGAACTTAATACTCTAGAAGCATGCTGGATAGCGGTTGATGTGTGGAGTAATAGTAGTAGATGCAGAATCGTTTCGATCTACTTATCGCGGAAGTGATGCCTATATACATGATCATGCCCAGATATTCTCATAACTATGCACTTTTCTATCAATTGCTCGACAAGAATTTGTTCACCCACCGTAATACTTATGCTATCTTGAGAGAAGCCGGTAGTGAAACCTATGGCCCCGTGTCTATTTTCCATCATATATGTTTCCAATCTACTTTATTTTGCAATCTTTACTTTTCAATCTATATCATAAAAATACCAAAATATTTATCTTATCTTATTATCTCTATCAGATCTCACTTTCATGAAGTGGCCGTGAAGGGATTGACAACCCCTTTATCGTGTTGGTTGCGAGGTTTTGTTTGTTTGTGTAGGTACGAGGGACTTGCGTGGAGCCTCCTACTGGATTGATACCTTGGTTCTAAAAAACTGAGGTAAATACTTATGCTACTTTGCTGCATCACCCTTTCCTCTTCAAGGGAAAACCAACACAGTGCTTAAGAAGTAGCAAGAAGGATTTCTAGCGCCGTTGCCGGGGAGGTCTTCGCACAAGTCAAGACATACCAAGTACCCCTCGCATTACATTATTTTCCATTTGCCTCTCGTTTTCCCCTCCCCCACTTCACCCTTGCCGTTTTATTCGCCCTCTCTTTCCGTTCGCCTCTTTTTCGCTTGCCTCTTGTGTGCTTGTGTGTTGGATTGCTTGTCACGATGGCTCAAGATAATACTAAATTGTGTAACTTTTCCAATACCAATAATAATGATTTCCTTAGCACTCGATTGCTCCTCTTAATGATGTGAATCTTGTGAAATCAATGCTGCTTTGTTGAATCTTGTCATGAAAGATCAATTCTCTGCCTTCCTAGTGAAGATGCCGCTACTCATCTAAAAACTTTGTTGATTTGTGTGATATGCAAAATAACAAATACATGGATAATGATATTGTTAAATTGAAGTTATTTCCATTTTCACTTAGAGATCGTGATAAAACTTGGTTTTCGTCTTTGCCTAAAAATAGTATTGATTCATGGAATAAGTGCAAAGATGCTTTTATCTCTAAGTATTTTCCTCCCACTAAGATCATCTCTCTTAGAAACGATACTATGAATTTTAAGCAACTTGATCATGAACATGTTGCACAATCTTGGGAGAGGATGAAATTAATGATTCGTAATTGCCCTACACATGGATTAAATTTATGGATAATCATACAAACAAATTATGCCGGATTGAATTTTGCTTCTAGAAATCTTTTAGATTCGGCCGCGGGAGGCACTTTTATGGAAATCACTTTAGGAGAAGCTACTAAACTCCTAGATAATATCATGGTTAATTATTCTCAATGGCACGCCGAAAGATCTACTAGTAAAAAAGTTCATGCAATAGAAGAAATTAATGTTTTGAGTGGAAAGATGGATGAACTTATGAAATTGGCTAATAAGAGTGCTCCTATTGATCCTAATGATATGCCTTTGTCTACTTTGATTGAGAATAATAATGAATCTCTGGATGTGAATTTTGTTGGTAGGAATAATTTTGGTAACAACGCGTATAGAGGAAACTTTAATCCTAGGCCGCTTCCTAGTAATTCCTCTAATAATTATGGTAATTCCTACAACAACTCTTATGGAAATTTTAATAAGATGCCGTCTGATTTTGAGATTAGTGTTAAAGAATTTATGATCTCTCAAAAGAATTTCAATGCTTTGCTTGAAGAAAAATTGCCTAAGATTGATGAATTGGCTAGGAACGTGGATAGAATTTCTCTTGATGTTGATTCTTTGAAACTTAGATCTATTCCACCTAAGCATGATATCCTTGAGTCTCTCAAAGCCATGGGAATTTCCATTGATGAGTGCAAAGAAAGAACCGCTAGGATACGTGCTAACAAAGATTGCTTTGTAAGAGCTTGTTCTTCTAGTTTTCATGATAATAATGATGAAGATCTAAAAGTGATTGATGTATATCCTATTAAATCTTTGCTTTGCAATATGAATCTTGATAATGATGGGACTGGAGATGAGTCAACTTTTAGTTAAAAGGCGTCCCAATGATTCGGAGTTTTTAGATCTTGATGCAAAATTTTGTAAAAGTGGGATTGGAGAGGTCAAAACTTTACATAGCAGTGAACCCACTATTATCAATTTCAAGAAATTTAATTATGATAATTGTTCTTTAATAGATTGTATTTCCTTGTTGCAATCCGTGTTGAATTCTCCTCATGCTTATAGTCAAAATAAAGCTTTTAGCAAACATATCGTTGATAGTTTAATGCAATCTTATGAAGAAAAACTTGAATTGGAAGTTTCTATCCCTAAAAAACTTTATGATGAGTGGGAACCTACTATTAAAATTAAAATTAAAGATCATCAATGCTATGCTTTGTGTGATTTGGGTGCTAGTGTTTCCACGATTCCAAAAACTTTATGTGATGTGCTAGGTTTCCGTGATTTTGATGATTGCTCTTTAAACTTTCACCTTATGATTCCACCATTAAGAAACCTATGGGAAGGATTAATTATGTTCTTATTGTTGCAAATAGGAATTATGTGCCCGTAGATTTTATTGTTCTTGATATAGATTGCAATCTTTCATGTCCTATTATTCTTGGTAGACCTTTCCTTAGAACGATTGGTGCAATTATTGATATGAAGGAAGGAAATATTAGATTCCAATTTCAATTAAGGAAAGGCATGGAACACTTTCATAGGAAGAAAATCAAATTACCTTATCAATCTATTATGAGAGTCACTTATGAATTGAATGCCAAAGATGGCAATGCTTAGATCTATTCTCGCTTTTATGCCTAGCTAGGCGTTAAACGATAGCGCTTGTTGGGAGGCAACCCAATTTTATTTTTGTTCCTTGCTTTTTGTTCCTGTTTAGAAATAAATAATTCATCTAGCCTCTGCTTAGATGTGGTTTTATGTTTTAGTTAGTGTTTGTGCCAAGTAGAACCTAAATGATCATCTTGGGTGATAGTTAATTTGATCTTGCTGAAAAACAGAAACTTTTGCGCGCACGAGAATAACTTTAATAAATCACAAAACTTACTTTTGAGTTGATTCTTGTCGAAGAAGATTAATAGACTATTTTCCTAGGACTTCCTATTTTGGTAGGATTTTTAGAGTTCCAGAAGTAGTCGAAAGTTACAGATTGCTACAGACTATTCTGTTTTTGACAGATTCTGTTTTGTGTGTGTTGTTTGCTTATTTTGATGAATCTTTGGCTAGTATCGGGGGGTATGAACCATAGAGAAATTGGAATACAGTAGGTTTAACACCAATATAAATAAAGAATGATTTCGTTACAGTACCTTAAGTGGTGGTTTTTCTTTCTTGCACTAACAGAGCTCATGAGATTTCCTGTTGAGTTTTGTGTTGTGAAGTTTTCAAGTTTTGGGTAAAGATTTGATGGACTATGGAATAAGGAGTGGCAAGAGCCTAAGCTTGTGGATGAACATGGCACCCCAAGATAATTCAAGGACAACCAAAGGCCTAATCTTGGGGATGCTCCGGAAGGCATCCCCTCTTTCGTCTTCATGTATCGGTAACTTCACTTGGGGCTATATTTTTATTCACGACATGATATGTGTTTTGCTTGGAGCGTCTTGTATGATATGAGTCTTTTCTTTTTAGTTTACCACAATCATCGTTGCTGTACACACCTTTTGGGAGAGACACACATGATTCGAAATTTATTAGAATACTCTATGTGCTTCATTTATATCTTTTGAGCTAGACAATTTTGCTCTAGTGCTTTACTTATATCTTTTTAGAGCACGGCGGTGGTTTTATTTTGTAGAAATTATTGATCTCTCATGCTTCACTTATATTATTTTGAGAGTCTTTTAGAACAGCATGGTATTTGCTATGGTTATAAAATTAGTCCTAATATGATGGGCATCCAAGTTGGGTATAATAAAAACTATCATAGAAAGTGCATTGAATACTATGATCAATTTGGTGCTTGATGATTGTTTTGAGATATGAGGATGGTAATATTAGAGTAATGCTAGTTGGGTAATTGTGAATTTGAGGAATACTTGTGTTAAAAGTTTGTGATTCCCATAGCATGCACGTATGGTGAACCGTTATGTGATGAAGTTGGAGCATGATTTATTTATTGATTGTCTTCCTTACGTGTGGAGGTCGGGATCGCGCGAGGGTTAACTCCTGCCAACCCTTCCCCTAGGAGCATGCATGTAGTACTTTGTTTTGATTAATTGTAGATCTTTGCAATAAGTACATGAGTTCTTCATGACTAATGTTGAGTCCATGGATTATACGCACTCTCACCCTTCCACCATTGCTAGCCTCTCTTGTGCCGCGCAACTTTCGCCGGTACCATACGCCCACCATATACCTTCCTCAAAACAGCCACCATACCTACCTATTATGGCATTTCCATAGCCATTCCGAGATATATTTCCATGCAACTTTCCACCATTCTGTTTATTATGACACACCTCGTCATTGTCATATTGCTTTTGCATGATCATGTAGTTGACATCGTATTTGTAGCAAAGCCACTTTCATAATTCTTTCATACATGTCACTCTTGATTCATTGCATATCCCGGTACACCGCCGGAGGCATCCACATAGAGTCATATTTTGTTCTAAGTATTGAGTTGTAATTATTGAGTTGTAGGTAAATAAAAGTGTGATGATCTTCATTATTAGAGCATTGTCCCAAGTGAGGAAAGGATGATGGAGACTATGATTCCCCCACAAGTCGGGATGAGACTCCGGACTTTGAAAAATAAAAGAGGCCAAAGAAGCCCAAATAGAAAAAGAGGCCAAAGATGCCCACCAAAATAAAAAAATGAGAGAAAATGAGAGAAGGGACAATGTTACTATCCTTTTTCCACACTTGTGCTTCAAGGTAGCACCATGATCTTCATGATAGAGAGTTTCCTATATTGTCACTTTCATATACTAGTGGGAATTTTTCATTATAGAACTTGGCTTGTATATTCCAATGATGGGCTTCCTCAAAATGCCCTAGGTCTTCGTGAGCAAGCAAGTTGGATGCACACCCACTTAGTTTCTTTTTGAGCTTTCATACATTTATAGCTCTAGTGCATCCGTTGCATGGAAATCCCTACTCACTCACATTGATATCTATTAATGGGCATCTCCATAGCCCGTTGATACACCTAGTTGATGTCAGACTATCTTCTCCTTTTTGTCTTCTCCACAACTGCTACCTCTTGAGCAGTGCGTTGGTTTTCCTTGAAGAGGAAAGGGTGGTGCAGAAAAGTAGCGTAAGTATTTCCCTCGCTTGTTGACAACCAAGGTATCAATGCAGTAGGAGGCTCCTCAAAAGTCCCTTGTACCTACACAAACAAACAAGAACCTCGCAACCAACACGATAAAGGGGTTGTCAATCCCTTCACGATAACTTCATGAAAGTGAGATCTGATAGAGATAATAAGATAAGATAAATATTTTGGTATTTTTATGATATAGATTGGAAAGTAAAAGATGCAAATAAAAGTAGATGGGAAACTTATATGATAAAAGATAGACCCGGGGGCCATAGGTTTCATTAGTGGCTTCTCCCAAGATAGCATAAGTATTACGGTGGGTGAACAAATTACTGTCGAAAGCAATTGATAAAAAGTGCATAGTTATGAGAATATCTAGGCATGATCATGTATATAGGCATCACGTCCATGACAAGTAGATGAAATGATTACGCATCTACTACTATTACTCCACACATCGACCGATTCCAGCCTGCATCTAGAGTATTAAGTTCATAAAGAACAGCGTAATGCATTAAGAAAGATGACATGATGTAGAGGGGTAAACTCATGCAATATGATATAAACCCCATCTTTGAATCCTTGATGGCAATAATACAATACGTGCCATGCTTCCCCTGCTGTCACAGGGAAAGGACACCGCAAGATTGAACCCAAAGCTAAGCACTTCTCCCATTGCAAGAAAGATCAATCTAGTAGGCCAAACCAAACTGATAATTCGAAGAGACTTGCAAACATAACCAATCACACATAAAAGAATTCAGAGAAGATTCAATTATTTCTCATAGATAAACTTGATCATAAACCCACAATTCATCGGATCTCAACAAACACACCGCAAAAATAGTTACATCGCATAGATCTACAAGAAGATCAAGGAGAACTTTGTATTGAGATTCAAAGAGAGAGAAGAAGCTATCTAGCTAATAATTATGGACCCTAAGGTCTGTGGTCGATTCCCCCTCCGGCGGAGCACCGACGAAGGCTCCAAGATGGGATCTCGCGGATACAGAAGGTTGCGATGGTGGATTTAGGTTTTCGTGGTGCTCCTGGATGTTCTCGGGGTACGTTGATATATATAGGAGGAAGAAGTAGGTCGGTTGAGCCACGAGGGGCCCACGAGGGTGGGGCGCCGGGCACCCTCGTGGCCGCCTCATTTGCTGCTTGACGTCCACTCCAAGTCTCCTGGTTTGCATTTGTTCCAAAAGATCGCTTCCCAAAGGTTTCACCCGTTTGGACTCAGTTTGATATTCCTTTTCTTCGAAACACTGAAATAGGCAAAAAATAGCAATTCGGGCTGGGCCTCCGGTTAGTAGGTTAGTCCCAAAATGATATAAAAGTGTAAAGTAAAGCCCATAAACATCCAAAACGGGTAATATAATAGCATGGAACAATAAAAAATTATAGATACGTTGGAGACGTATCAACAACCACCATTCTATTTCCACATATAGTGCTATGTCCATGGCTCGCGCTCATGTATTGCGTGAAGATTGAAAAAGTTTGAGAATACTAAAGTATGAAACAATTGCTTGGCTAAAACCGGGGTTGTGCACGAATTAAATATTTTGTGTGATGAAGATAGAGCATAGCCAGACTATATGATTTTGTAGGGATAGCTTTCTTGGGCTATGTTATTTTGAGAATACATGATTACTTTGTTAGTATGCTTGAAGTATTATTACTCTTATGTCAATATGAACTTTTATCTTGAATTATTTGGATCTGAACATTCATGCCACAATAAAGAAAATTACATTGAGAATTATGCTAGCTAGTGAGGGAGTCCTGGATTAGGGGGTCCTCGGACAGTCGGACTATATACTTTGGCCGGACTGTTGGACTATGAAGATACAAGATTGAAGACTTCGTCCCGTGTCCGGGTGGGACTCTCCTTTGCATGGAAGGTAAGCTTGACAAGTATCTTTGCCAGCGCGGCGGAGTCCGGACCTTTACGACCGCAGCGGGTGGCATCGTCTTCTCCATTGAAGTGCCACATGGGTTTCCCCGACATCAAGTGGCTGCACCCCAGATTATACAAATTGACATAACCTCAATAATCATCAACCCTGATTTAGCCAGTCTTTATCCTTTCCATCGTGAAAAGGACCTCTGTTATCTTCCTCCGGTGGCTTCGAGGCGCCACTGTGGCATTTCTTCAACGGGCATTTACAAACTCAGAAGGCCCATCCGAATAGGGTTCGGAAGAGGGATGTCCTCCGTATAAAACCACTCCGAAGGCCAGTCTTCGGATGTCTTCTTCGAAGTACCGGACAGGTATCCGGTCCCGACGATGCGCCATATTTCGGCTCCGCCCACTTGATATATCGACCCCTCCTGAGTGCTGGTACGAGGCAGAATAGCCTCTTCCATAGCTCGAAATGAGCTTTGCAGCCCAGAAATAGCTCACAGAAGGTGACATAGCCTGCGATGTGTAGTATGGAGGCAGGAGTAAAGTTATGAAGCTGGAGGCCGTAGAACTCCGAGAGCCCACGGAGGAACGGATGGACTGGAAATCCGAGTCCCTCAAAGAATAAGGTACAAGGCATACCCGCTCCCCCTTGGATGGGTTGGGAAAACTCTCCGCTTGCTTCCTGCCATTATAAGTGGCTAGTCCGGCTCGGACGGGCACCATATACACAGGCGGGAGAAACCCCTTGGTCTGCAACTCTACCAATCGGCTATGGGGGATAGAACACTTCTCCCAATCGTCTGGCTTAGTGCTACGGGAGCGAGAGGAGGAGTTGCGACGACCGACCATGATGGGATGGTTTCTTCCAAGGCGCTCGATGAACACTCATTTGGGTGAGGATGGTGTGATTTGGATCTGAGGATCCCCATCTCTTTAAATAGACGATTTACTTACATGGTCAGGGTGGCAAATGTAAAAATGCCCCGACTTCTTGCATTCGCTCGACACGTGGAGATAGCCAAAATTAAAGCTCAAAAGCCGAGGAGTGCAGCATTGATGGAAGCCGGACAATCGATCGTTACAATAGGTACTCAGGGATTTTGGAGAAGAACCCGCCTTGCAATGCCAAAGACAATCTGCGCGCCGGAATCATCGTCATTGAAGCCTGGTTTGGGGGCTACTGAGGGAGTTCTAGATTAGGGGGTCCTCGGACAGTCGGACTATATACTTTGGCCGGACTATTGGACTATGAAGATACAAGATTGAAGACTTTGTCCCGTGTCCGGGTGGGACTCTCCTTTGCGTGGAAGGCAAGCTTGGCAATTCGGATGTGTGGATCTCCTTCTCTGTATCTGACTCTGTGTAACCCTAGCTCCCTCCGGTTTCTATATAAACCGGAGGGTTTAGTCCATAGGAGGATATACAATCATAATCATAGGCTAGCTTCTAGGGTTTAGCCTCTACGATCTCGTGGTAGATCAAGTCTTCTAATACTCATATCATCAAGATCAATCAAGCGAGAAGTAGGGTATTACCTCCATCGAGAGGGCCCGAACCTGGGTAAACATTGTGTCCCCGCCTCCTGTTACCATTAGCCTTAGACGCAGTTCGGGACCCCTACCGAGATCCGCCGGTTTTGATATTGATATTGGTGCTTTCATTGAGAGTTCCACTATGTCATCACGATAAGGCTTGATGGCTCGCCTTGTTGTCAAGGACAACATCACCTCTGGGGGAGCCCTGGCTGTAGGCCAGACTATCCGGCTGGGCGGATTCGTCATGACCGCCCGTTTGGCCGCCGTGCCGATGATGACTTCTCAGGTCATCAAGAACAGCCTCCACGTCAGCTCGGAATTCACCGAGCAGATGGATCGAATGGAGCTCTCCTCCCTGAACGAGCTCTTGGATCGCATCGCCGCCCTGGGAGTCTCTATGAACTATGATTGGATCGGGTCTTAAACCCGACCAAAGGGAGATTAACTCTCTGCCGGTCACCCATCAGATAGCGGTGGTGGAGGAACAATCAGCGATTCTTCCTCTATTTTGAGGACGAACTATGTCTGGATTCCCGAGCTCTCCGAGACGGATACTCGTCTACGGGAGGACATGGCCCAGGCTCCAAACCTAGGATTGGACGGCGGGCCAGGAAAATTGGGCAACATCCCGGAGCCCAAGCTGCCAAGCTCGGAAGCTCCTCTGCCCCTGGGTCTCACATCGGGTCAGGGTTTGGACTTAAATCTACCCACCCACCCAGATACAAGCGATCTTTCCCACATTAGACAAGAGCCCCAAGAGACAAGACATCACTTTTGTGCCAGATTGCTCCTTGTAACGAACAATGTTAAGGACTGTCATGAGGAAGACACAATCTCATTCCTTTGCAAAATTGCACGGACAAGGGAATCCTCAACGCCATAAGTCGTCGTGACATAATATACTTCGCTGACTTGGCGGCCATAGTACAGAAGTACGTGTGATGGAAAGCGCCTGGAAAACCCAAACAAAATTCTGGGATCCTCCGGCTCTCACTAAACCCCCCGTCCGAACTAAAAGGGTGCACTCTCGCAAGTCACCCAATTCAATTACAAAGAAACCAAAGCCCACTATAGGGCGTGGAACCGTATTGGAGGGATGGCTTAATAGGCCATGCAAAATTCACAGTACACCGGATACCATACCAACACACAGCCTTAGAGCATGTTGGATACTCCGGCAGGTGGCCAAGAGCGGTGAGGATCTCCTCATCAACAATACCGTAGAGCACCATCCTGAATAACAATACAGTACTGACAGTCTTCAAGACTTTCGCCTCAAACAATAGGCATAAGCGAGCACTCCACAGCCTCGTCAAGTCTGCGATGTTGCAACAATAAATCCATGGAACGACATGGCCATAACCTTCAATGCCATGATTTAACCTCAATTCCGAACAGTCCAAGCACTAGTCGCTTTGGTCCTTAGTCCAATTGTGGACGGCTTCCGGCTCACTAAAGTGCTCATGGATGGCGGAAGAGGATTAAACCTCATCTACGAGGAGACTCTTAACAAAATGGAAATAGACAAGAGCCGCATTGAGAAAAGCAGCACGGCCTTCAGGGGAATAATCCCTAGTCGGGAAGCACGATGTGCGGGAAAAATCGCACTAGATGTGGTATTCGGCACGCGGGAGAATTATAGGTCCGAAGAAATCACATTCCAAGTGGCCCTGTTCAGTTGCGGATACCACGCCGTTTTAGGGCGGGATGCATTCACGAGCTTCCAAGCCATACCCCATTACGGGTACATGGAGCTCAAGATGCCTCGCCCAATGGAATAATCACTCTAGCTAGTGATCTGGACGTAGCACTCTGCACCGAAAATAAAACCGCCGCTCTAGCCCTTGAGGCATTATCCGAAGCCCTCCCGGCCGAATAACTAACTACGCTGCACTCCACGGTGGACAGGGACGACGTGATACTCGACAAACGGCCCAAGTCCACCTCTTTCAAACCAGCGGACGAAATAAACGGACCCTACAAAAACAGCATCAATCGGGGAACAGCTGAGCCCCACAATAGACGCCGCACTGCGAGAGTTCTTGTGCGAGAATTGGGACATCTTCGCCTGGTGATAACCCACAAGTATAGGGGATCGCAACAGCTTTCGAGGGTAGAGTATTCAACCCAATTTTATTGATTCGACACAAGGGGAGCCAAAGAATATTCTTGAGTATTAGCAGTTGAGTTGTCAATCCAACCACACCTGGATAACTTAGTATCTGCAGCAAAGTGTTTAGTAGCAAAAGTGGTATGATAATAATAGGAACGGTAGCAAAAGTAAAGATAAATGTTTTTGGGTTTTTTGTAGTAGTTGTAACAATAGCAACGGAAAAGTAAATAAGCGAAGAACAATATATGAAAAGCTCGTAGGCAATGGATCAGTGATGGATAATTATGCCGGATGCGATTCCTCATGCAATAGTTATAACATAGGGTGATATAGAACTAGCGCCAATTCATCAAGGTAATGTAGGCATGTATTCCGTAAATAGTCATAATGCGGCTTATGGATAAGAACTTGCATGACATCTTTTGTCCTACCCTCCCATGTTCAGCAGGGTCCTTACGGAAACTAAGGGATATTAAGGCCTCCTTTTAATAGAGAACCGGAACAAAGCATTAACACATAGTGAATACACGAACTCCTCAAACTACGGTCATCACCGAGAAGTATCCCGATTATTGTCACTTCGGGGTTGTCGGATAATAACACATAATAGGCGACTATAGACTTGCAAGATAGGATCAAGAACACACATATATTCATGAAAACATAATAGGTTCAGATCTGAAATCATGGCACTCGGGCCCTAGTGACAAGCATTAAGCATAGCAAAGTCATAGCAACATCAACCTCAGAACATAGTGGATACTAGGGATCAAAGCCTAACAAAACTAACTTGATTACATGGTAAATCTCATCCAACCCATCACTGTCCAGCAAGCCTACGATGGAATTACTCACGCACGGCGGTGAGCATCACGAAATTGGTGACTGAGGATGGTTGATGATGACGACGGCGATGAATCCCCCTCTCCGGAGCCCCGAACGGACTCCAGATCAGCCCTCCCGAGAGATATTAGGGCTTGGCGGCGGCTCCGTGTCGTGAAACGCGATGAAACTTTCTCCCTGATTTTTTTCTCCCCGAGACGTTATATATGGAGTTGGAGTTGAGGTCGGAGGAGGTCCAGGGGCCCACGAGATAGGAGGGCGCGCCTTGGGGGGGGCGCCCCCCTGTCTCGTGGACAGCCCGTGGGCCCCCTGGCCTCGATTCTTTCATGAAAAATTCTTATTAATTCTGAAAAGTGCCTCCGTGGATTTCTAGGACATTCGAGAACTTTTCTTTTCTACACATGAAATAACATCATGGTAGTTCTGCTGAAAACAGCGTCGGTCAAGTTAGTTTCATTCAAATCATGCAAGTTAGAGTCCAAAACAAGGGCAAACGTGTTTGGAAAAGTAGATACGTTGGAGACATATCAACTCCTCAAGCTTAAACCTTTGCTTGTCCTCAAGCAATTCAGTTGATAAACTAAAAGTGATAAAGAAAAACTTTTACAAACTCTGTTGCTCTTATTGTTGTAAACATGAAAAGCCAGCATTCAAGTTTCAGCAAATATTATGAACTAACCATACTCACAATAACACATAGGTCTCACAATTACTCATATCAATAACATAATCAGCTAGCGAGCCATAATAATAGAACTCGGATGACAACACTTTCTCAAAATAACCATAACATGATATAACAAAATGGTATCTCGCTAGCCCTTTCTGAGACCGCAAAACATAAATGCAGAGCACCTTTAAAGATCAAGGACTGACTAAACATTGTAATTCATGGTAAAAGAGATCCAGTCAAGTAATACCCAATATAAACCAATAACAATGAATGCAAATGACAGTGTGCTCTCCAGTGGGTGCTTTTAATAAGAAGGATGATGACTCAACATAAAAGTAAATAGATAGGCCCTTTGCTGAGGGAAGCAGGGATTTGTAGAGGTGCCAGAGCTCGATTTTAAAATAGAGATTGAATAACATTTTGAGCGGCATACTTTCGCTGTCAACGCAACAACTAAGAGATGGCTGTATCTTCCATACTACATGCATTATAGGCAGTTCCCAAATAGAATGGTAAAGGTTTATACTCCCCCAACCACCAACAAGCATCAATCCATGGCTTGCTTGAAACAACGAGTGCCTCCAACATACAACAACCACAGGGAGTTTTGTTTAATTATTTTGATTTTCTTTGATCTTTTGGATCATGGGACTGGGCATCCCTGCCATCGCCCTTTCTCGTGAATGAGGAGCGGAGTCCACTCCTCGTGAGAATAACCCACCTAGCATGGAAGATATAGGCAGCCCTAGTTGAAACATGAGCTGCTCGAGCATACAAAACAGAATTTCATTTGAAGGTTTAGAGTTTGGCACATACAAATTTACTTGGAACGGCAGGTAAATACCGCATATAGGAAGGTATAGTGGACTCATATGGAACAACTTTGGGGTTTAAGGAGTTTGGATGCACAAGCAGTATTCCCGCTTAGTACAGTGAAGGCTAGCAAAAGACTGGGAAGCAACCAATCGAGAGAGCGACAACAATGTAAGCATGCATTAAAATTAATTCACCGAATACAAGCATGAGTAGGATATAATCCACCATGAACATAAATATCGTGAAGGCTATGTTGATTTGATTCAACTACATGCGTGAACATGTGCCAAGTCGAGTCACTTAATACATCCAAAGGAGGATACCATCCCATCATACCACATCATAGTCATTCTAATAGCATGTTGGCACGCAAGGTAAACCATTATAACTCATAGCTAATCAAGCATGGCACAAGCAACTATAATAGCGAAATGTCATTGCAAATATGTTTACTTCATAATAGCTGACTCAGGAACGATGAACTCATCATATTTACAAAAACAAGAGAGGTCGAGTTCATACCAGCTTTTCTCATCCCAACAAGTCCATCATATATCGTCATTATTGCCTTTCACTTGCACGACCGAACGATGTGTATAATAATAAGAGTGCATGTGCATTGGACTAAGCTGGAATCTGCAAGCATTCAACTCAAGAGAGAAGACATGTTAATATGGGCTCTAAATTAAATAAACAATCATGCATATAAGAGCCACTAAGCATTTTCAATATGGTCTTCTAATTTCAAAAGAAAGAAAAGAAAATAAAACTATTTACACGGGAAAGCTCCCAACAAGTAAAAGAAGAACGAGAAATCTTTTTGGGTTTTCATTTTAATTTCTACTACAAGCAAGGAAATTAAACTAACTAAATTTTTTTGGTTTTTCTTAAGTTTATCAAACACACAAGAAGAAATCTAGAAAAAGAAATTTAAACTAACATGGATAATACAATGAAAGAGTGTGAGCACCAACGATTAGTGTGTGAACATGAATGTAAAGTCGGTGAGAAATACGTACTCCCCCAAGCTTAGGCTTTTGGCCTAAGTTGGTTTAATACCAGTGACCGCCTGGCTGATCCATAAGTGAAACTGGGGTAGTACTGAGATGAAGAGGCGACCGCCTCCTGAGCAGCAGCGTGTTGGCGAGCTGCCTCCATTCCGCTCTCATATTCAGTGGCTTCTTCCCTGGTGACAACATATCTTCCTTTTGTCTGATAATCAAAAAGGTATGGAGCAGGAACAGTAACAGGGACGATGTTGCGTCTGTTATAGGTTAGTTGATAATGGAGGAATTGTGCATTCCTCTCAAGAAAATGATTGGCAAACATAGCTTCTTTATCCAAATAAACAAGAGGTACAATCATATCCCCCTCTCGTTTAGCTACATTAAGAAAATTAGCCACATGGGTTGCATAAATTCCTCCAAGAAATCTCCCCTTCTATTATTATTATGCAACCTACGTGCAACTATTGCCCCCAAGTTATAACCTCTATAACCTGATACATCACTCTTGAGGACACAACGATCAGGGGCACACATGTGACATACTTCGTCCTTTCCGTTAATGCATCTACCAATAAAGAGAGCAAAGTAATGTATAGCAGGAAAATGAATGCTCCCAATGGTAGCTTGTGTTACGTCCCTAGATTCTCCCACAGTAATACTAGCAAGAAAATCTCTAACTTCAGATTTGGGAGGATCATTAATATTACCCCACTGCGGGAGTTTGCAAGCAGTTGTAAAATCCTCTAAATCCATGGTATAAGATGTATCATAAATATCAAACATAACACTAGGATAATTACGCGAAGAAATATATTCGAACCTCCGCACAAAGGAATCGGTCAATTGATAATATTGAGGACACTTATCTTGTAAGAAGTCCTCAAACTCAGCATTACACACATACGCGTTAAATTCCTACTTGAAGCCTGCTTCGACCATAAAATCATCGGATGGCCACTCGCAAGCCCGCACATTTGCGTCCCTTGGCAAATTAACATCTTGTTCAGGTATAGCAATCCTTGGCCCTTTCTTTGCGAGGAACCACCTTGGTACATTCTTCTAAGCATATTTCTTTTTCTGAAAATTTCTGAAATTTTAGTAACTTCAAAATAAAAGTGAATAAAACTAAACAAGATTGATAGCAACTACTCCTACAAGTGCCTAGAGCCTATATCATGCATTGGAATTGCTTGGGACCTCAAAAATTTAACATGCAAGCTCAAGAACATGGTCACCTATGCAGCAAAAATTTGCAATGAATAAAGCACTAGAACAAAAACTAATTGGACCAATGGAGGAGTCACATACCAAGCAACAATCTCCCAAAACAGTTTTTGCGAATGGAGCTTTGAGCTAAGAAATCAAAAATCGCAGCAAAGCGAGCTAGAACTCGGGCTTGAGCTGGATGGGGATTTTTGGGTAGAAGATGAAGTGTGTGGGTGTGGCATAAGTGGAGGGAGCCACCGGGCCCACGAGATAGGGAGGCGCGCCCTACGGGGGCGCCTCCTCTCTCGTGGCTGGTGCTTGCCCCTCCCGCAGTGTTTTCAGTGCCTAAAATCCTCAAATATTCCAGAAAAAATCATACTAAATTTGCAGGGCATTTGGAGCACTTCTATTTTCGGACTATTTTTAATGCACGGATAATTCAAAAAACATACAGATAATATTATTTTTGCTTTATTTATTCTAAATGACAGAAAAGTAAAAAGAGGGTACAGAAGGTTGTGCCTTCTAGTTTCATCCATCTCGTGATCATCAAATTGAACCCACTAACAAGGTTGATCAAGTCTTTTTAACAAACTCATTCCGAATAACACGGAACTGGAGAAATTTTGAATAACACTAAGTTACCTCAATGGGGATATGAAAATCCCCAACAATAAGAATATCATAATTTTTCTTGACAGTAGGGAGAGGAAATTCAAAACTTCAAAAAATGATAGTTGGAACTTTTTCAATAGAATTGATGCTATGAACTTGAGATTGTTTCCTCGGAAAGTGTATCGTATGCTCATTACCATTAACATGAAAAGTGACATTGCCTTTGTTGCAATCAATAACAGCCCCTAAGTATTAAGAAAAGGTCTACCAAGGATAATAGACATACTATCGCCCTCGGGGAATATCAAGAATAACAAAGTCCGTTATGATAGTGACATTTGCAACCACAACAGGCACATCCTCACAAATACCGGCAATTATAGCAGTTGATTTATCAGCCATTTGCAAAGATATTTCAGTAGGTGTCAACTTATTCAATTCAAGTCTACGATATAAAGAGAGAGGCATAACACTAACACCGGCTGCAAGATCACATAAAGCAGTTCTAACATAATTTCTTTTAATAGAGCATGGTATAGTTGGAACACCCGGATCTCCAAGTTTCTTGGGTATTCCACCCTTAAAAGTGTAATTAGCAAGCATGGTGGAAATTTTAGCTTTCGGTATCTTTCTTTTATTTGTGATGATATCCTTCATATACTTAGCATAAGGATTTACTTTAAGCATATCAGTTAAGCGCATACGTAAGAAAATAGGTCTAATCATTTCAGCAAAGCGCTCAAAATCCTCATCATCCTTTGACTTGGATGGTTTAGGAGGAAAGGGCATGGGTTTCTGAACCCATGGTTATCTTTCTTTACCGTGCTTCCTAGCAACAAAATCTCTCTTATCATAACGTTGATTCTTTGGTTGTGGGTTATCAAGATCAACAACTGGTTCAATCTCTACATCATTGTCTTTGCTAGGTTGAGCATCAACATGAACATTATCATTAACATTATCACTAGGTTCATGTTCATCACCGATTGAGTTTCAAAGATCGTAAATAGAAATACCATTGGAATTCTCTCGTGTGTCTCTGAGGGTTCACTAGAAGCATGCAAAGTTCTGTCATTTTTCTTTTCTTCTTTTTAGAAGAACTAGGTGCCTCTAAATTATTTCTCCGAGAATCTTGCTCGATTCTCTTAGGGTGGCCTTCAGATACAAAGGTTCCTGAGTCATTCTACCAGTTCTAGTAGCCACTCTAGCAAGAAAGTCATTTTTATTATTCAATTCCTCAAGCAAATCATTTTGAGCTTTAAGTACTTGCTCAGCTTGGGTAGCAACCATAGAAGTATATTTGCTAACGCGGTGAAGTTTATCTTTAACTCTAGCCAGATTATCACCTACGCGTCCTATCTTGAAAGCATTATTCTTTAACTCTCTACCAACATAAGCATTAAAACTTTCTTGTCTAGCCATAAAGTCATCAAATTCATCTAAGCATGGGCTATGAAATTTAGTAGAGGGTATTTCAACTTTATCATATCTATAGAGAGAATTTACCTTTACTACCTGTTTCGAGTTATCAAGACGATATGGTTCTTCAGGCGGTAAATTAAGACCATGTATTTCTTCAATAGGAGGTAAATTCTTAACATCTTCAGCTTTAATACATTTTTCTTTCATTGATTTCTTTGCCTCTTGCATATCTTCAGGACTGAAAAATAAAACACCTCTCTTCTTGAAGTGGGTTTAGGAATAGGCTCAGAGTTGGCTCAACTGATTCAGGAATTAATTTAGGAACTAGCTCGAAGAGTCCAATTATTTTCATTAGTCAACATATTATTCAATAATATTTCAGCTTCGTCATTGTTCTTTCCCTGAAAACACAACCAAGACAACTATCCAAGTAGTCCTTGGAAGCATCGGTTAGTCCATTATAAAAGATATCAAGTATTTCATTTTTCTTAAGAGGATGATCAGCAAAGCATTAAGTAACGGAGAAGCCTCCCCAACCTTGTGGGAGATTCTCTTCTTTGATTTGCACAAAATTATATATTTTCCATAGGCAGCTTGTTTCTTATGAGCAAGGAAATATTTAGCGGAAGTAATAAATCATATCCCGGGACTACTCACACAACCAGGAGCAAGAGAATTATACCAAGTCTTAGCATCACCCTTTAATGAGAAAGGAAATATCTTAAGGATATATAAATAGCGATACTTCTCATCATTAGTAAACAGGGTGGCTATATCATTCAACTTGGTAAGATGTGCCACGACAGTTTCAGATTCAAGGCCATAAAAAGGATCAGATTCATCTACAGTAATAATATCAGGATCAACAGAAATTCATAATCCTTATCAGTAACATAGATAGGTGAAGTAGCAAAAGAAGGATCGGGTTTCATTCTAGCATTAAGAGACTGCTGCTTCCATTTAGCTAATAATTTCTTAAGATCATTTCTATCATTGCAAGCAAGAATTTCCATAGCATCTGTTTCATTCATAACATAACCCTTAGGAACAACAGGTAAAACATAATCATTAGGGGGACCTTCATCATCACTATCATCAGTAATAGGATCTTCAGTAATTTCATTCCCCCTAAATCTAGCAAGTTGTTCATCAAGAAATTCACCTAATGGCAAAGTAGTATCACGCACATAAGTAGTTTCATCATGCATAGCAGAAGTGGCATCATCAATAACATGCGACATATCAGAATTCATAGCAGTAGTAGGTTTAGGTGTCGCAAGCTTACTAATAACGGAAGGAGAATCTAGTGCAAGGCTAGATGGCAATTCCTTACCTCCCCTCGTAGTTGAGGGAAAAATAGTAGTTCGATCGTCTTTCAAGTTCTTCATAGTGATCAACAGATATAAATCCCAAGTGACTCAGAGAATAGAGCTATGATTCCCGGCAACGGAGCCAGAAATTAGTCTTGATAACCCACAAGTATAGGGGATTGCAACAACTTTCAAGGGTAGAGTATTCAACCCAAATTTATTGATTCGACACAAGGGGAGCCAAAGAATATTCTTGAGTATTAGCAGTTGAGTTGTCAATTCAACCACACCTGGATAACTTAGTATCTGCAACAAAGTATTTAGTAGCAAAAGTGGTATGATAATAATAGTAACGGTAGCAAAAGTAAAGATAAATGTTTTTGGGTTTTTGTAGTAGTTGTAACAGTAGCAACGGAAAAGTAAATAAGCGAAGAACAATATATGAAAAGCTCGTAGGCAATGGATCAGTGATGGATAATTATGCCGGATGCGATTCCTCATGCAATAGTTATAACATAGGGTGATATAGAACTAGCTCCAATACAACAATGTAATGTAGGCATGTATTCCGTAAATAGTCATACGTGCTGATGGAAAAGAACTTGCATGACATCTTTTGTCCTACCCTCCCGTGTTCAGCGGGGTCCTTACGGAAACTAAGGGATATTAAGGCCTCCTTTTAATAGAGAACCGGAACAAAGCATTAACACATAGTGAATACACGAACTCCTCAAATTACGGTCATCACCGAGAAGTATCCCGATTATTGTCACTTCGGGGTTGTCGGATCATAACACATAATAGGTGACTATAGACTTGCAAGATAGGATCAAGAACACACATATATTCATGAAAACATAATAGGTTCAGATCTGAAATCATGGCACTCGGGCCCTAGTGACAAGCATTAAGCATAGCAAAGTCATAGCAACATCAATCTCAGAACATAGTGGATACTAGGGATCAAACCCTAACAAAACTTACTTGATTACATGGTAAATCTCATCCAACCCATCACCGTCCAGCAAGGCTACGATGGAATTACTCACACACGGTGGTGAGCATCATGAAATTGGTGATGGAGGATGGTTGATGATGATGACGGCGACGAATCCCCCTCTCCGGAGCCCTGAACGAACTCCAGATCAGCCCTCCCGAGAGAGATTAGGGCTTGCCGGCGGCTCCGTGTCGTGAAACGCGATGAAACTTTCTCCCTGATTTTTTTCTCCCCGAGACGGTATATATGGAGTTGGAGTTGAGGTTGGAGGAGGTCCAGGGGCCCCACGAGATAGGAGGGCGCACCCTAGTGGGGGGGCGCCCCCTGTCTCATGGACAGCCCGTGGGCCCCCTAGCCTTGATTCTTTCGCCAAAAATTCTTATTCATTCTGAAAAGTGCCTCCGTGGATTTCCAGGACATTCCGAGAACTTTTCTTTTCTACACATAAAACAACATCATGGCAGTTCTGCTGAAAACAGCGTCAGTCCGGGTTAGTTTCATTCAAATCATGCAAGTTAGAGTCCAAAACAAGGGCAAAAGTGTTTGGAAAAGTAGATACGTTGGAGACGTATCACCTGGCATCCTTCAGGCATGCCAGGTATCCCACGGAGGCTGGCCGAGCATAGCCTAAACATACTGAAGGGATACAAGCCGGTCAAGCAGACTCTTCGGCGCTTTTCAGAACCTAAGCGACAAGCTATGGGAGAAGAGCTAGCCATGTTACTCGAGGACGGATTCATCAGAGAAATAAAACATCCGAACTGGCTAGCAAACCTGGTGATGGTATTAAAGAAGGACAAATCCTAGCACCTATGTGTCGATTTCAAGGACCTCAATAAGGCTTGCCCTAAGGATCCCTTCCCACTCCCCGCATTGATCAAATCATCAACGCTACCGTAGGACACGACTCATTGTGCTTCCTCGATGCATACTCCGGATACCATGAAATCAAGATGGCGGAGTCTGATCAAGCCGCAACGGCATTCATCACTCCATACGGCCCCTTCTGTTTTAACACCATGCCTTTCGGGCTCAAAAACGCCGGTGCAACCTATCAACGCATGATTCAGACATGCCTGGAAACACAAATCGGAAAAACATGGAGGCATACGTAGACGATGTGGTCATCAAAACTAGACACGTCGAATCCTTAATAGACGACTTGAGGCTTACGTTCGACAATCTACGAACATATGACATCAGGCTCAATCCGGAAAAATGCGTCTTCGGCGTACCTGCCCGAAAGCTCTTGGGCTTCATCGTTTCCAATAGAGGAATGGAAGCAAATTCGGCTAAAATCCGAGCTCTATCTCAATTGGCTACCCCAAGACCTCAAGAAAATCCAGAAATTAACTGGATGCGTGGCTGCCCTAAGTCGCTTCATCTCCCGATTAGGAGAAAAGGCACTACCTCTCTATCGCCTTCTTCGAAGCACCGAACACTTCGAGTGGACGGATGCGGCTATGGCCAGACTGGAAGAAATAAAGGCCCTATTGGCCAGCAATCCAATCCTGGCCGCGCCTAATATCGGCGAACCCATGTTGTTGTACATAGCTGCAACACACCAGGTTGTAAGCGCAGTGATCGTCGTCGAACGAGAAACGGACGGACACAACTTCCCGCTTCAAAATCCGGTATACTACGTATCCACTGTCCTCACTCCATGCAAGTCATGGTACCCACATTATCAAAAGATAGCATACGCGGTCTTCATGGCATCCCAGAAACTACGACACTACTTTCAAGAGTGTTCAATCACGGTGGCCTCTGAAGTACCACTCAATGATATAATAAATAACCGCGATGCCACGAGACGGATTGCTAAATGGGCTATTCAGCTCCTCCCGTTCGACATAATATACAAACCACGACAAGCCATTAAGTCGCAAGTACTGGCAGACTTCGTCGCCGAATGGACAGAAGCCGAACTCCCTATAGAGTATGGCGCGTACTCCAACTGGATCATGCACTTTGACGGCTCTAAGATGCTAGATGGTCTGGGGCAGGCATTGTCCTGACATCCCCCATGGGAGACACAGTCCAATATGTACTCCAAATATTATACACAGACTCCAACAACGCAGCCGAATATGAGGCTTTGTTGCATGATCTTCGGATGGCAGTCTCCACGGGCATTCAACGCCTCGAAGTACGTGGGGATTCGAACCTCGCAATATCTCAAATAAATGGAGACTTTGACGCCAGGACCCAAAAATGGCGGCTTAACATAATGCCGTCCTCAAAATGTCACTCGGTTCGAGGGGCTCGAATTCCACCACGTTATCCGAGAAAACAATCACGTGACGGATATCCTTGCCCGCATCGGCGCTAAGAGCGACCCCGTCCAGCCTAATATTTTCATGGAAAGGCTGTTCAAGCCATCCGTGGTATGGGAAGGGGAGACAGGCAATACCAGTCCAGATCCGAACACAACCCCAGATCCCGAACAATCTGACGTAATCGGAGGCTCCGCCACCGAAATAACACCTTCAGCCCACGTAATTATGGCTGTCATCTCCCCATGGACAGAACCCTCCTTAGGCTACCTAAATAGGCAAGAACTCCCTGAGGACCAAAATGAGGCGCGTTGCATCGTGCGGCGCTCTAAAGCCTACAAGGTTCACGAGGGAGAGCTTTACAAGAAAAGGGCGACCGGAGTGCTCCAAAGGTGCATCTTTGAAGAGAAAGGACGACAACTACATGCCGAAATTCATGCTGGACTCGGCGGCCATCACACCGCAGCTCGGGCCCTTGTAAGTAAGGCCTTCCGTATAGGTTTCTACTGGCCGACAGCCCGAGCAGACGCACAGGACCTCGTCCAACATTGCGTCGGTTGCCAGCTTTTTGCAAATCAAAGCCATATGCCGCCTACCGCACTCCAAACAATCCCCATAACTTGGCCCTTTGCGTTACGGGGGCTCGATATGGTTGGACCCCTTAAAGGAGGAAGCCATAAGAAAAAAATACTTGTTGCTCATGGTACATAAATTCACCAAATCGATAGAAGCCAAACCAGTTAAAACGGTCGAATCCAGACCAGTGATAGACTTCATATCCGGTGTCGTACACCATTACTGTGTCCCCCACAACATCATCACTGATAACGGCTCCAACTTTACAGCCGAAGAAGTGAAAACTTGGTGCAGTAACATGGGCATCAAACTCGATTATACCTCCGTCTATCATCCCCAAACAAACGGTCAAGTTGAATGAGCAAATGGTCTTATTATGAGCGGCATCAAACCCAGACTAGTGCGATCCTTGAAGGAATCAGATATGCACTGGGTTGAGGAGCTCAACTCCGTACTATGGGGGCTGCAGACCACGTCGAATCACACTACTGGATACACACCGTTCTTTATGGTGTACGGCGCAGAGGCGGTATTGCCCTGCGACATTATTCATGACTCACCTCGAGTGCGCATTTACAAAGAGAGAGAAGCCGATCTAGATCTGCATGACAGTTTGGCTGCCCTGGAGGAGGAGCGTGACATCGCAAAGGGCCATTCCGAATTCTATCAGCAGCAGGCTCAAACGTATCAAAGCAGGGAAGTACGGGCCAAAACCTATAACGTTGGCGAACTCGTTATATGCCTACCAGAAAATAAAAAGGACAAGCTCAAGCCCAAGTGGGAGGGTCCCTTCATCATTGATAAAGTTCTCACCGGAGGAGCATACCGTTTGCGTGATGCATCAGATAATCGACTCGAGCCTAACCCATGGAACGCATCCAGACTCAAGATTCTACGCCTAGTGCCGAACTCTGTGTTCGTCTCCTTACCTCCACCTTTTTAAGTTATATCCTCTTTCTTTCTTGCTTTCCTTTTTTATATATATAGCCTTAAAAGCTTCAAATGTGCTTCGACCGCACACTCATGCCGCGCTATGCGTGCTCAATATACCTGGGGGCTTCTTATACAGAAGCTTAATATAATTATCTTCTGGGCTTCATGCCCACCACATATGCGTCACTTCTCCATATGTACCTTTTTTCGCCATTACATGCATCGATATGACTTAAGTTTTGGCCAAGCTGGGTTGCTTGGCTCTTGTGTGTATGCCCTACGTTCCCGTTAATTCGGCTAGGGCATAAGGGGAGCACCTCTGCGATTGTTACTGCCGGGTCAGCCGAATGTGTACCTCAGACTGGGTGAAGCCGAAAGCTAGCGTTCTTAAGGGAATATTCGATCGGTAAACAAAAGATGTTTCTTACCTACTTGCAATATATGCCCCCAGATGTTTATATCCTGCGTTGCTTTTTGCAGTTCAGACATGCACATTAATGCATGCATACCCAGGTAAAGGAACCCTTAACGGAACTATTCTCCCTGGAAGATGTTTCTTACTATCCATGTAATATAACATAGCTAGTTGGGTACTTGTCTGCATTCAAGCACTTATGACCCCTACGCCTGGTTTCTACGCGTACCCCGGTTTTTACATAACTGAGCGGGTATTCGGATACACTCCAGACTGTTGGGTCTGGAGGTTGAAGCGAAAGGGTCCGCCATGACAAATGATTTACAATACAGCTAGGGACAAAATATGTCATTTGAAGTACACAGTCACTTAGACTAACTGAATTCTTCTTCTATACCATCCAACACGCTGTCTAGCCTACAATCCTGTCGGGAGTACTTTGCGGCTAATACTGCCTGGTCATATACCAGACTAACGGGGATCTCTTTCCCATCTGACCCTACAGGTCCGACCTCGGCCATGTGGTTCGAGTTAGCCTTGGTGTACCGCGTCTTCACCATGGCCCAGGTTTCCCTTGCACCTTGTCGGCAGGCCGATATATTCCATAATTGGAAGCACCGCCGCTCTCCCTTGAGCATCTCCAAAAGCTCTCCCATGCCTCCGGGCAAGGATGCGGACGGCCACAAGGCCTGGGAAATACCCTACATCACCTGCCGAATTTGTCCGTGCAGTTGCAAGAGCTCTTGCAGAAGATCACCTGCAGATCCAGGCATCTCCTCTTCGGGACGACCTGTCAGCATACCTACAGACACAATTCTGTTAGCCCGCTTCTTCGCCGAACTTTATAAAAGTTCGTTCGAGCACTTACTAAAAATGCCGCGTCGAAGCCTCTTATTCTCCTTCACGGAGTCAGCAAGCTGGGCCTGAACATCTTTTAATTCAATATCCAGCCGGGTCTTCGCGTCCTGGAGATCATTTTTCTCCCGTATAACCTTTGTAAGCACGTGCTCGCCAGCCTTTAGCTGTCATTGAGCATGTTGCTCATCCTCCAATACGATCTCCGGATTACCTCCGGGATTGTTTGCAGAATCTATTGTTAGATTTGCATGCATGCCGAATAATAACTGGTATATGTCAATACACTCTTTTTGATTAAGACAAGTATTACGAACGGTGCCTTCTTGGACTCCTCCATTCCGGCAATCGGCCCATAGCTGGGCTTTGCACTCCTCCAGCTCTTTAGACAACTGGGTATTCTTCTCTGTAAGATCCTATGTGTACAATGATCCTTAAATCAGTTGTGCCAACTGTTTCAAGTCTCAGGGGCTACTGATATACAAACTTATCAAATTTTCTTACCCGTATATCTTTTACATACTGGTCTGTGGTTCTGGCGAGGCCATCTTGAGCAGCTCGGATGTACGCGTCTCTTGAGTTGAAGGCATTGAACGCCTCTTCAGAGAAATTAGGGTCGCGTAGTGTGGCCCGTCGGCGCCTGTGATTCATGGCGATCTCCACTTTGGAGTTTGTAGCGGAGAATCTATCCGCATCCTCTGTAGGAGGACCGTCCGGCGTTGTCCCCGCGTTAATCTCCGCCCTTGAGTCTGGCCTCGGAGTCTGGCTGGTGGAGGCGTGACCGGCAGGCTCTCCGGATACAGTCCGACGAGCGCTTTTTCTGCCGGGGAACCATGGACATTGTTATATTTTAAGGACGATAATTGCGTAGCAGGTTTTAATTGTCCCTCTGCGACAGCGTCTCAGTCCTGACCGCCTTCCTTTTAAGCCTACCTGGCTTCAGTGCCCTTTGTTGACGAGTCACCGCGGGTTCGGCACGGCGCCCCGATGGCCTTCCCTGTAAAACGCAATATTTGTGCGGTGGGTAAGGCGCAAAGAGGGGATCCTTCTTGGAAGTTGGGACTCCGGTTTTACTTGCCTGTGATGCAGAGAGTAGGCCAGGATAATCAGCTATGATGGCCACCAAGGCACCGTCACAGCTTAACTGATAAAATGTCCTGTCGACGAGTTCCACAAATATGTCCGGATCTTCTTCAATTCAGGGGTCAAGGGCCCGGTCGGGGTCCTCTGGCTGTGGAGATGGGCTGTGGACCTCCCTCATAGCTTTTTGCAGTTCCTGCTATGAATTAGCAAGGTAAATATATATGATCAAGAATGCGGGAAGGACTGGAGTAAAAGATAGCAGTTCATCCAGATTGGGGGGTTGTACATGGAGAATCCATCCCGTGGATTAATACGGGCAAACTCCTCTTCTTCTCCTTTGTACAAACCGCACAGTATCTTCGCCAGAGCGGCGGCGGATCCGGACCTTTACAACCTCAGCGGTGGCATCGTCTTCTCCATTGAAGTGCCACACGGGTTTCCCGATACTGAAGTGGCTTCACCCCCCGTATTATACAAATTGACATAACCTCAATAATCGTCAGCCCTGATTTGGCCAACGTCTTTATCCTGTCCATCAAGAAAAGGACCTCTCTGTTATCTTCCTCCTGGGGGCTTCGAGGGCGCCAGTTGTGGCGTTTCTTCAACGGGGCATTTACGAACTCAGGAAGGCCCATCCGAATAAGGTCCGGAAGAGGGACTTCCTCCGTATAAAACCACTTCGAAGGCCAGTCTTCGGACGTCTTCTTTGGAGTACCAGACAGGTATCCGGTCCCGGCGATGCGCCATATTTCGGCTCCGCCCACATGCTATATCGACCCCTCTTGAGTGCTGGGTATGAGGCAGAATAGCCTCTTCCATAGCTTGAAATGAGCTTCGCAGCCTGTAAATAGCTTCATGAAGGCGACATAGCCTGCGATGTGTAGTATGGAGGAAGGAGTAAATTTATATAGCTGGAGGCCGTAGAACTCCAGGAGCCCACGGAGGAATGGATGGATTGGAAATCTGAGTCCCCTCAGCAAATAAGGGACAAGGCATACCCGCTCCCCCTTGGATGGGTTGGGAAAACTCTTCGCTTGCTCCCCGCCATTATAAGTGGCTAGTCCGGCTCGGACGGGCACCATATACACAGCAGGGAGAAACCCCTTGGTCTGCAACTCTACCAATCGGCTATGGGGGACATGACACTTCTCCCAATTGCCTGGGTTAGTGCTACGGGAGCGAGAGGAGGAGCTGCGACGACTGGCCATGATGGGATGGTTTCTTCCAGGCGCGATCTGATGAACACTCGCTGGGGGAGTATGGTGTGATTTGGATCGGAGGATCCCCGTCTTTTTAATAGACGATTTACTTACATGGTCTGGGTGGCAAATGTAAAAATGCCCCGACTTCTCGCATTCGCTCGACACGTGGAGATAGCCATTACTAAAGCTCAGAAGCCGAGGAGTGAAGCATTGATGGGAAGCCGGACACTGCAAGTTACAACAGGTACTCATCGTCAATCTGCACGCCAGACTCATCGTCATTGAAGCCTGGTTCGGGGGCTACTGAGGGAGTCTTGGATTAGGGGGTCCTCGGACAACCGGACTATATACTTTGGCCGGTCTATTGGACTATGAAGATACAAGATGGAAGACTTCGTCCGTGTCGGGTAGAACTCTCCTTTGCGTGGAAGGCAAGCTTGGCAATTCGGATGTGTAGATCTCCTTCTCTGTAACTGACTCTTTGTAACCCTAGCCCCCTCCGGTGTCTATATAAACCCGAGGGATTAGTACGTAGGAGGATATACAATCATAATCATAGGCTAGCTTCTAGGGTTTAGCCTCTACGATCTCGTGGTAGATCAACTCTTGTAATACTCATATCATCAAGATCAATCAAGCAGGAAGTAGGGTATTACCTCCATCGAGAGGGCCCGAAACTGGGTAAACATTGTGTCCCCAGCCTCCTGTTACCATTAGCCTTAGACGCACAGTTTGGGACCCCCTACCCGAGATCTGCTGGCTTTGACACCGACAGGTAGCATTCCACATCAAAAATTCTGTTTTTATCATTTACCTACTCAAGGGCGAGCAGGAATTAAGCTTGGGGATGCTTGATATGTATCCAATGTATCTATAATTTTTGATTGTTCCATGCTATTATATTACCCATTTTGGATGTTTATGGGCTTTACTAACCTACTAACCGGAGGCCTAGCCCGAATTGCTTTTTTTGCCTATTTCAATGTATCGAAGAAAAGGAATATCAAACGGAGCCCAAATGGAATGAAACCTTCGGGAGATATCTTTTTGGAACAAACGAAATCTAGGAGACTTGGAGTGGACATCAAGAAGCATCTGAGGCGGCCACGAGGGTGCAGGGCGCACCCTAGGGGGGTGGGCGCGCCCCCACCATCGTGGGCCCCTCGTGGTTCCCATGACCGACTTCCTTCGCCTATATATATATTCACGTACCCAGAAAACATCCAGGAGCACCACGAAACCCTATTTCCACCGTCGCAACTCTCTGTACCCGTGAGATCCCATCTTGGAGCCTTTTCTCAAGCGCTCTCCGGAAGGGGGCAATCAATCACGGAGGGCTTCTACATCATCGCCAAGGCCTCTCCGATGAGTTGCGAGTAGTTTACCACAGACCTTCGGGTCCATAGTTATTAGCTAGATGGCTTCTTCTCTCTCTTTGAATCTCAATACAATGTTCTCCTCGATCTTCTTGGAGATCTTTTCGATGTAACTCTTTTTGCGGTGTGTTTGTCAAGATCCGATGAATTGTGGGTTTATGATCAAGTTTATCTATGAGAAATATTTGAGTCTCCTCTGAATTCTTTTATGTATGATTGGTTATGTTTGCAAGTCTCTTTGAATTATCATTTTGGTTTGGCCTACTAGATTGATCTTTCTTGCAATGGGAGAAGTGCTTAGCTTTGGGTTCAGTCTTGCGGTGTCCTTTCCCAGTGACAGCACGGGCAGCAAGGCACGTATTGTATTGTTTCCATCGAGGATAAAAAGATGGCGTTTATATCATATTGCTTGAGTTTATCCCTCTACATCATGTCATCTTGCGTAATGTGTTACTCTGTTCTTATGAAATTAATACTATAGATGCATGCTGGATAGCGGTCGATGTGTGGAGTAATAGTAGTAGATGCAGAATCATTTCGATCTACTTATCGCGGACGTGATGCCTATATACATGATCGTGCCTAGATATTCTCATAACTATGCACTTTTCTATCAATTGCTTGACAGTAATTTGTTCACCCAACGTTATACTGATGCTATCTTGAGAGAAGTCACTAGTGAAACCTATGGCTCCCAGGTCTATTTTCCATCATATAAGTTTCCAATTTACTTTATATTGCAATCTTTACTTTTCAATCTATATCACAAAAATACCAAAAATATTTATATTATCTTATTATCTCTATCAGATCTCACTTTACTTGAAGTGGCCGTGAAGGGATTGACAACCCCTTTATCGCGTTGGTTGCGAGGTTCTTGTTTGGTTGTGTAGGTACGAGGGACTTGTGTGGAGCCTCCTACTGGATTGATACCTTGCTTATCAAAAACTGAGGGAAATACTTACGCTACTTTGCTGCATCACCCTTTCCTCTTCAAGGGAAAACCAACACAGTGCTCAAGAGGTAGCATCGGGGCAGGGGGCCAGCGAGGGCGTCGGGGCAGTGCTCGGGGAGGCCACTCCTTTGGTCCCGGTTCGTGGAACCAACCAGGACCAATGCACCCCTTTAGTCCCGGTTGGTGCCACCAACCGGGACCAAAGGTCTCTTTTCAGCAGCCCAAAGGGCGGGAAATGGAGACCTTTGGTCCCGGTTGGTGGCACCTACCGGGACGAAAGGTGGGCATTCGTACCGGTTGGTGCCACCAACCCGGACCAAAGGTGGGCATTGGTCCCGGTCGGTGCCACCAACCGGGACGAAAGGGTGGCATAGCGGTGGTGTGGTGGGAGTTTAGTCCCACCTCCACTACAAAAAAATACATTTCCGTGATGATACATGTTTGTCACAGTAGGTCACGTTTTCTATCATGCATGTACATCCATGACGCATTTTATGACGTAATCAAGATAGTCATACATCTTTGTCGTAGAAGTGTTCCATGACATGACCAAACTTATCATCATGGAAGTGTCCACTTCCATGACGATAAATCGCGCATCACAGAAGTGCTTTCGTCAAGGGTGACCGACACGTGGCATCCATCGTAATGGAACACCGTTAAGCTATCAGGTCCGGTTTTGGATCCAATAACCCATTAATAGCCCCAACCAATGGGGATTTTCCACGTGTAAAATCATCATTGGCTGGAGGAAACACGTGTCGGCTCACTGTTGGGACATATGTCATCCACTCATTGGACCGAAGGCGCCTATGATACGTCGACACGTGGCACGACCTAACAGAAGACCATTCCTATGAAAAGGCCGGCCCGTTTGACTTGGTCAAAAGGTGGCGGGCTGGCCCATGGAAAGCCTGTTAACGACATGTTCGCATATAGCCCATTTACAGCCCGCTAACCCAGGGGCTGTTACGACCTATCCGAATTAGGCCCAGTAGCGTCATCTTTGCCATCCAATATGATTCCAGCCCGTTTTAACTTCTGGCCCATGTATGGCCCTTGACGTCTTTCGGCCCATATGAGGCCCTTTGTAACTCTTGGCCCATTAACGGCCTGTGGTGAAGCTGGACCATAATGAATAGCGTATCACTTTATACCCATTAACGGCCCGTGGTGGCCCGGACCGTAATGAACAGTGTATCACTTTATACCAATTAACGGCTCGTTATTTCGTTAGGCCGTTTCCAGCCCATGTTATCTTTCAGCCTTCTTAGGGCCCATTTATTCTTGGGCTCATTTCCAGCATTCATTTACTTACGGCCCGTTACTGTCATTTTCTGCTTGTGGGCCAAATTCAGCCCAAGGTTACAGTCGGCCCGTTTGTGGCCCGTTAATACGTTGGGCCGTTTTCATAGCGTCATCAAATACGGCTGATTAACGACGGCCCATTATGGTCGGCCCATGAACGGACGATTACAACTCTAGCCCATTTACGGCCATAATGCGGTCTGGTATTGGCCCATGTTTGGCCAACCGATCATACGGCCCGTAGAAGGCCCATTGATGATACGGCCCGTAGAAGGCCCATTGTGTCTACGACCCGTATAAGGCCCATTGTTTCTACTACCCTTAGAAGGCCCATTGTTTCTATGACCCGTAGGAGGGAAATGGTAACTACAGTAAATATGTAGCCCATGGTTATTGTGGCCTAATTTTTAAAAATAGTTTGTTGCGGCCAGTAGCAAACCGCGGAAAAGAACTGCACCGACTACAAGCAAAGAAATAAACAAGACAATAAGGAAATAAATAACCAAGCAACTTACACTAGGCTATCATGGCTATTACACATATTACATCAACTGGGCATCAAAGTTCACCACCAGTGCAAATATAGGGAACACATCAGCATATAACGCCGCAGCAAAACAAGTCGAGAACTAAAACCACTTCAGAAGAGCTCAAGAAACAATATCCTGGGTACCCATAATGCTGGCAAGACGCTTAGCAAGCTTATTAACTTTCTCTTGTTTCGCGCTTAAATCCTCCAGCACTTGTTGTTGCACCAGAAAGTATGCATCTGAATTCTGCAGGGACTTCCTCAGTCCTTGACTTCCTCGTCGCATAACATCTGATCGATGTCTTTCAACTTGAAGTTGAGACTCAAGAAGCCAAACTGATTCAGGCAACGAGTTCGAAGAGCTGGTGCCAGTAGTAGTAGCCAGTAACTCAAACACTACATCAAGACAGGACTTTGGGGTTGTCTCAGTGTCTTCAATATAGTTTTTATCGGCTTTCTTGGAGACCAATAGGGATGTCTCCCTATCTTGAATCTTATCTGCATTACTTCCTTTACCATTGCATAATGGGGTACTCTTCTCCAATATTTTATCCGCGTTCTAAAAGAGAAACAAACAAACACATCACATGTTTACAATGTAGTATATGAAACTCATTTTGGTAAACCGGTTCAGTAGTAAGGTGGACATGATAACAGCATGAAACAAACATATATCTATGTAGTATGGTTCTTTGTATGGTCTATATCATTCTAGTTTATGTTGCCAAATCAAGATAGATACAGTTAGAATCATATCTATTTAAGACCAAGCAGCATAGACAGAATATAAGTGTGGGAAACTACACAACAATAACATCACTTCTAATGTGCATGGCATGAGAACATAACTATTTATTCAATTGAAACTGAAATCTACATAGAGCTAGTTACAACAGCAAACACGTTAAAGAAACAGGTTTAAAACGTACCTGTTGCGCCATTGGAGTTTCAGTTGCATCCTTCAAATTTGAAATTAGTTGGTATGAGTAAATACAGTGATGCAAGAGCAAATTAGTACGAACCATAGCTATGGAACCTGACTTGAGAACAATTCTTCTTCTGCTTTAAGCGTTGACTTGGGGTTCGAAGTGGTGGTCCTCGTGCTTTGGGCACTACAGTTGCCTTACTAACTGCTCGTGTTTGGGTGCTCTGTGGTGGAGATGGTGTTGTGTCAATGGGAACTGGTTACTATCTGCTGGGGTTGGGGTTAGAAGGGGTGTAGCTGGTTCTCTGCCCAACTAGGTAGGGGTACAATCTTTGTGAGTCTGGGTTATATGTCACTACAAGACATATGTCAACTTGTGACCCTCACTATTGGTCGCTGAAAGGTCATAGTTTTTCATTTGCGACCTTTTTCTGACCAAAAACAGAAGGTCAAAAGCTGGCGGTCGTAAACTGAAATTAGTGACCTTCTTTGTGATATGTAAAAGGTCGTTGGTTCCACGACCAAATTTTTGGTAACTAGCAACCTCCCCAGGCCACGTAGGCATCCAGCATGGCAAGCTGATGTGGCACAAGAATCAGCCCGGTCCAATTGGGTGTCTATATGGGCCGAGCCCATTAATTCAGCCCATTTATATATTTTTTCCTTTGAATTTTTCGCCAGCTTCATGGACTAAGCCCAACATTGCAGCCTTTTTATTTTTGGACCATGGGCTTTTTGTCTCAACAGTTTCAGTTTTCTTTTTTTATAAAATGGGTTCACTAGTAAAGTGGGTCCTTGTTGTCAGGGTCACATTCTTCTTTTTCCAATTTGAAGTAAATAAATACACAATATTTAAATTGGCACACAGAAAACACACAAAATACTTCAAATATTATCAGCCAGTCAAGACAAAGCTGCTTTGTACAAATAACACGTAATAAGCTCTAACATACACTTTGTAAGCTCTACAAGTGTAACAACAGTATGGCAGTCACAATTACATGCTCCACAAGTTCAATATCATGGTACTTTACAAGCTCTACAAGTTTTATGTTTTTCAGCATGGACCTGCTTCGACAGCGATTACAACTAGGCACCTGCTCTTCTTGCCACTGTGAGGAGGTGGATGCTCGCCATGGTGTGCTTGATGATGCACACGACCATGATCTTCTTGCCACTATTGCATCCATGCGCTTGATGATGGGGATACCAATGCATACAAGTAGAACAAAATTACCAGCATTAACCCACAACTTGAAGTACAAGCTAAGTATGTATCAAGTGACAACAAAAACAAGTTTATATGCTAGTACAAAATCACCATCATTAACAAGTTTATATAGGAATGAAAATAATCATCAGTACTGGATTAAACACAATGCTATCTTCATATTAGCAAATAGAATATCTCATTTTCATATTCTCAGTAAGCAAGTACAATCTGCTTCAACCCATGTTCTAAAAAAGATGTTTATCCCTCCCAGGAGTACATTTGATGGTTTATTATGGGACGGAGGTAGTATGTATCAAGTAACAACGAAAACAAGTTGAGTAAAACAGTAAAAATGATGCATGGAACAGACTTCCTTTATATGGGTATGTTTCAATTGCATACAACAAGACAAGTCATTAATTCAATGTGAATATCAATTCAAATTGCTGCATTGCTGTAGCGTATCCTCCAATGACATATTATTAGTAAGTAACTGGTCTTCCTGTGATTCAAGATGCATTATTTTGTCACCAAACTTTAAGAGATGTTGGTGCTCACCTTCCATCTTGGTGAGGTGCTTCTTCACCTTGCCAGACACACTTTGCAAAGTGTAGGGACACCTTCAAAGACGACCACCTGCACGATCAAGTAAACTGAAATTAAGTTAACAAAAGGAAGGCATGGCAATGGGCATGGGCAAATTAACTTTTGTCGACATAGCAGCATGGTAGCAATGAATTAACATCATCAAGTTAACATAGCAGCATGGCCATGGCAGCATTTCGGTAGATTAATATCATGCATCAGAAATATCAAGATTTGTGCATAAATCCTAGCTTAAATACAAATGAGTAGTTGCAATTCTAGCAACAATCTGAGAACACAGTCCTCTCGGTTTGAAAGAGCCAGAGAATTGAACCACAAAGATATGTATAACTAGATAGAGCAGACTCAAAAACCATGCATCTAGAATCCTACTCTTCTGTGAAAAGCAAAAGCAGAACTGTACTACAGTATGACGAGTTCTAGTACCTCCTTCATATTTCAGTTCTGCATGAACCAAGGAAGAACTACTACTGACCAATGCATATGGAACTTGTGTGAAGTAACATCAATGAATTTAACACCAAGTACGTCCTATCAAATGTTGGCAGTAGTGCATAAGAAACTATAGAAGAATAAATATGTGCCAAGTAATCATAGATAGTTCTATCTTTTTATCTGTAGTAGAAAAATATAATAACCAGAAAACAGATGGTACCAATCAAGAGTATTGACTCGAACAATGAAATATCATGTTTGCGTATAATAAGTAGTTATATACTATTAACAGGAATCTCCCTTGTTGAAACACATTAGCATAGTGATATAATATCTCTAAATGTACCGAGCATTCCTTTAGTCAACTACTAGCTCAGGCTGAAATTTAAGTGAAGCAGATTCACAAACCAAACCAAAAGTATGAAATGATACCCTTTTCAGTTTATGTGAATTAAACATAACACTTTAAGCTTCGCTACCTACATGACTACATCACTAACTCGATGGCATGTGTAGTCACTATTACGCCGCAATGAACACCAATCTCACCGGCAGGAAGCTCCGAAGATGGTGTGGAGGTGTTCCACAAGCTGGGCGCAGAGGGGAGGGTGGCTGGTGGAAGAAGTGGAGTTCGTGTACCCTGCACAAGAGACAAGATGAGGAGTGAGACCGGGAAGAGCAGCACCAGTAGGGGAAGGGGAGGGGAAAGGACAGAGGGAGATGCATACCTCGCCTAGGAGCTGCAGCATGCGCTCGTCAGGGGAGTAGGGGAGGTCAGACATGCTGCGCGAGGCCGAGGCAACCAACAGCCCGCCATCTCACCCACGCTCGCTCTCCTCCACCTCAATCTTCATCTTCGAGACCGAGGCAACTAGCAGCCTGCCATCTCAGCCCATCTTCACCTTCGAGGGCATCGCCTGACCGCAGACACACATCGAACTGGGAGGGTCATACGTATGTATAACGCCTCGCGAAATCTCAAGCGAACCAAACAAGAGTAGAGGAGATCTGGCGACTCACCAGCCCAGGGAGCAGAGGAGATCTCGGAAAGCGCGATGCCGGCCTTCAGCAGCTTGGACACCACGTCGACGACCACCGCCTCCATGGCTGGCCCCGCGTCATGACCCTGTGTCGACGACCACCGCGTCTCGAAGATCCTAGCCGCGACCTCCTCGTTCTCCAGTAGCAAGTTGGATCTGGGAGTGGGGAGAGGATCTGAGGTGGGGAGGGGAGGTGTGGCGGAGGTGGGTGGCAGCAAGGGGAGGGGTGGATGTTGGAGGTGGGTGGCGGCGGGGGAGGGGTGGGTGGCGGAAAGGGGAGGAGAGGGATCTGGATCGGGGAGCGCTGGGGTTTGCTGCGCGAGAGAGGGTGTGCGGGGGAGAGAGCGGAGGGGACGAGTGGTGTGACCGGCGGAGGAGGAGGAGGCCGTCGGGAGCTTGGCCTTCTTCATCTGCGGCCTTGGGGAGGCGAGGAGGGCGAGGAGGAGAAGGGCCGCTTGGGGTCGCACGGGCAGATCCCCAAGTGCATCATGTGTGTGTGGCCAGCAGCAATGACGATGGAGGGATTCGGTGGCCGCCGCGGGGGTTTTGGGGGCCGGGCCGACGCCGTCAAGTGGTCGGAATGGGGGAGAGCGGCCTAGGGCTCCAGATCGAGGAGACGATGTGGATGGCGGTGCGATGTGGGAGGGCGGGATGGCGGCGAGGGGAGGGAAGGGGTCAGGGTGGGTGCGTGGGTGGGAGACGATGTAGCGACCAGACCTCAAACGGTCTGATCTCTGTGCATCAGTGTCATCCCTGGATCAGTAATGCTGACACGCACAATACTCGAAGGATTTATAACAGAGTAGCAATCACACACTTATTACATCGAATGTCTCAAAAGAGAACTTATCACAATAAATATGGCTTATGGCCATCTAATAACGATAACAACGGAAGGCTTGGAAGATAAGTGAGTCCATCAACTCCAACGGCATCACTGAGTATAGAACCAAGATCCTAAGGTATCTTATCGTCGTCTGAAAAGTCTGCAACATGAACGTTGCAGCCCGAAAACGGGTCATCACATGGAATATGCTGGCAATGTAACACATAGAGAGTAATGAAAGAGTAATGCTATACTACATGCATATATGGCTGGTGGAAAGCTCTATGGTTATAGTTTTTGAATAAAGCCAATTTTTCCCTACTGCAAAGGAATAAATTTTATTTAACTATCATGGTGGTTGTTAAACATTGAGAATGGTTGACAACATTCTCAATCCCAATTAAGTAACATCATCATTAAACAAACCCAACAATATTAATTAAAGTAACATGATGAGATTCACATGATAATCCAAGTACTAGATACTCAAGATGTCCATAACCGGGGACACGGCTAACCATGATTAGTTTATACACTGCAGAGGTTTCCGCACTTTTCCCCACAAGACTCGATCTCCTTCGTTGGGATTCTCGCACTACATGATGTTTCAGAAATGGATGACCGAGACATAGTCTTTCTGAAGCGCTAGAACCTTACGATCGGGTAGACAGTACCAACCTACATCCCCTACATCTGCTAGTCTACCACTGTAAGAGTTTGCAAGACTTAGTCAACTATGCTAGAGCCCATAGTAGCTTGTGGCTGCACACGGAAGTTTCTAGCATGAATAATCTCATGATCCCTTTGGGCACAGGTGGCGGTCCATAAAGAAAAACAACAGCAATCTGGAATACCCAGTACCTCAATCCACCCAGATGTTTATTAAAGTTGCCACCTTAAATAAACCATTTATTAACAAAATCAAATCTGTCTTGGATACACTCGCCCAATCCACGTCTACTAGCCTAGCATGGCATAATAAGCAAACATAAAAGTAACTCCCAAGGGTTTGATAATAAAACAGGTAATAGGTACTATTTCATCTACTTCCCAAAAACCCACATATTAATCAGATCCTAATAATGCAATTGTTTGAGGATTGATATAATGCAATAAAACTGGGTAGTAAAGAGATATGATCGAAGTGTTACTTGCCTTGCTGATGATCCGCGAAACCTAGGGATTGGAAGTAGCAAGCGGCGCAATCCGGGTACTCTATCGCAAACAAACAAACAAACAAGAATACAAGAAGTACTCATCTAATGCACAGGTAAAACTCAAATCAGAGAGCTAACTAGAAAGTTCAACTTAAGAACTCCGATTTGCAAAAAGAATCAAATCGAACGAAGCAACAAAAGTCAAACGGCGAAAGAAACAGACTTCATTTACAAATCTGAACCTAAGTCAAATTTTACAGATGGCGAAAACTTATTTGAGTAGATTATTCGGAAGAGGATTTCGAGACGAAACTCTTGGAGCTTTAATCGCCTGATTCCAATAAACTACAGAAAAGTTATAATAAAACGAAAATCGGATCATAAAATCGTGGAATAAATCCGAGAAAAAGAAAAAGCAGCGAGCAGTTAACGAACAAGCGTTACGTTATCTGGATCTAAATGATAAACGCGTTCGTTAAAATGAACGAACGAGCGAACGCTCACTAATTAACCTAAACCGAAAAAACCGATCTTATAAGAAAAACGAAAACTAAAAAAATCGATGAAAAACCGAATGGTTTTTCTAAAAAAACGGCGGTGAGGTCAACCTCGAGTGCGGGTCAGCGGGCGGCTCTGGCAAGCGGCGGTGGTCGGCAGCGGTGGCGAGGTCCGTGACGGTCGGCGGCTCCGTGACTCGTGGCGCGATGAAAGCGGTGGTGGCGACGTCTAGGGTTAGGGTTTTGGGCGGTGGGTGGCGGTGGCGGTTTGGGCTGAGGGTTCGGCCGGGCGTGACTTATAAAGACCCCGGCCAGAGAGTCTGGCTGATCCGGCCGTAGTCTGTTGGTTTTTAAATAATTCTGCGAGAAAAACAAACAAAAGAAATACTAAGCAGACTCCAAAAATCCGAAATAAATTTTCCCGGCTTCTAAAATAAAGCGGTTTAGATGAACATTTATTTGGGGCCTAAATCTAATTTTGAGAAACGCGCATTTTCCTAAATTCAAATAAAATAGCAATAAAATCCAAAATAAAATCTTATTTGATTTTTTTATTAAATCCTCAATATTTCTTTATTTTGGGAAAGTCAGTTTATTCCCTCTCTCATATTTTTATAATTGAAATAATTGAAGATAAAGTAAATAAAATCAAATGATCCTATTTCCAAAATTTGAGAAAACTCAAATATGAAATTTATGAAATCCCCAACTCTCTCCGTGGGTCCTTGAGTTGCGTAGAATTTCTAGGATCGAGGCAAAATGCAATAAATATGATATGCAATAATGATCTATTTGTATAACATTCCAAATTGAAAAGTTGGGATGTTACAAACCTATCCCCCCTTAAGATGAATCTCGCCCTAGAGATTCGAGTTGGCTAGAAAATAGGTGAGGGTGGTCCTTTAGCAGATCTTCCTCTCTTTCCCAGGTGGCTTCATCCTCGGTGTCGTGGCTCCACTGAACTTTGCAAAACTTGATAACCTTGCTGCGGGTGACTCGGCTGGCATACTCAAGAATCTTAATGGGTTTCTCCTCATAGGTCAAATCGTTGTCCAACTGAATCGCCTCTAAGCGGCACGGTATCTCTCGGTATATCAGCCATCTCTGCGTGGCACTTCTTCAACTAGGAAGCGTGGAACACATCGTGAACTCTGACAATCCCTCGAGCAATTCCAACTTGTAAGCAACTTCTCTCGTGCTCCAAAACTTGGTACGGTCCCACAAAATGTGGCGCTAACTTTCCTTTAACACCAAAGCAGCTTAACTCCTCGAAGTGGTGATACACGAAGATAGACTCTATCTCCGACCTCGTAAATAGTCTCCTTGCGCTTTGAATCTGCATAGCTTTTCTGCCTGGACTGGGCTACCTTGAGCCTGTCGTGAATCAACTTCACTTTCCGTTCAGACTCCTTAATCAAATCCGGTCCAAACAACTGGCGGTCTCCAACTTCATCCCAAGACAACGGGGTTCTGCACCTCCTTACGTATAAGGCTTCGAAAGGGGCCATTTTCAAACTGGATTGATAACAGTTATTGTAAGAGAACTCTGCATATGGAAAATTGTCGTCCCAACTTGATCTGTAATCTAGTGCACAAGCTCTCAGCATATCCTCCAAAATCTGATTGACTCTCTCAGTATGTTCATCTGTCTGCGGATGAAAAGCTGTACTGAACTCTAGCCTGGTACCCAAGGTTTCGTGCAACTGATTCCAGAACTTTGAGGTAAACTGAGTTCCTCTATCCGATACAATGCTCCTCGAAACTCCATGCAGACATACGATCCTGGTCATGTATATCTTGTGCCAACTTAGCACTAGTGTAAGTGGTCTTCACTGGAATGAAATGCGCTACCTTCGTCAAACGATCGACTACAACCCAAATTGAGTCATAGCCTGAACGAGTCCTGGGCAATCCTGTGATGACTACAACGACTTCAAGATCAATTGCTCGAGCACCGCAAGCTCCCAATCAAGTGAGTGGGGGAAACAAATGCGAGAGCTGAACATAGGGGAACACACACTCGGTCCCGGCGGTTACAGAGTGGCGGAGCCTATATGGGACAAGGAGGAGGCGGACCGTGCCGATCAAGGCCTACCGCCCCTCTTCGATACATACGGTGACAAGCAAACCAGGAACTTTGTCAGGGCCCGGTACAAGAAGGACCCGAAAACAAAGGAGCTTACCACGGATCCGAAGACCAGGCAGCTTGAGCTTGTTACAGTAAGGAATACACCCAGCGTAATTAGCTCCATATGGTTGCATTCTAATTAATGAAGCCGAATTTCTAAATGGTTCACATTCCTTCCATGACTGAAAGGAGTAAGCGTGGTCGACTCAGAGCAACCCTTGGGACACCACTCTAAATAGGGGTTGAATGTAATGAAGAACAAGGATAAGCTCGATGGCCGACGTCGGTGAGTCGTGTGGCGGCAAAGGCTTGTCGACAAAATGGGGTCATACTATACACTGGTGTGCGGAAGGAGAAAAAGACCAGCTCGGAAAGCCCGGTAGCGAGAGGTTCAAGAACTCAAGGCACAGTGTGGCGAATTCGGAGAGATTGTCCAAGAGCAAGTGGAACAACTACTCGGGCGACGATCACCGCCCTTGTGCCTACCTTGATCTCGGGGTTGAGTCTCGTGGATTGCGGGCGGCCAATAGGGCCGCCCGATTCCTAACTTCACGGCCAGCAACTTCGCATAATGCGATGGCGGGGCCATTGGTGCCTCGGCGGGCGGAGTGTCTCCGGCAGCCGCGGGAGCTTAATGCACCGGGTGTCGCCCGGCGGCACCTCTGCGACAAGCGGCCCCTCCGTCAGCTGCCGCCCGCCGTTGGCGGTGCCTCTACATTAGCCGAGCTCGGCGCCATCATCACGGTAACTAATTAAGCCTCTCTCGGCGAGGACTTCATCTCCTTGCCTTTGATCGGGCATCCTGGCGCCCTACATGTTTTCGCGGGCGCCCGATGTTCCGTGCACTCTCCTCCACTTCGTGAACAACGAGTTGGTCGATGTCGCCAAGGGCAAAATCGTTCAACCGGCAACCTTGTTCCACGGTACCCGGATGCCACCCAACTTGTTTAGGGTTCAACTGGTTCGGTGCTGCCGAAGCTGCGACGACTTGTTACCTCCGAATCGACCCGTCGGGGCGGCGATGATGACGTGATGACCCTCGGCGCCTGCTGAGCTGGCCCTGCTTTGGCCGAAGAGCAGATTCGTTTGAGGCGGGGACACCACCCCAAAGACAACACCGCCCGATCGTGCGGCGCTAAGTCGACCCATGGCAAGACCGCCCGTAACGGTGCGGACATCCCTATGCCACTGGATCCAAACATGCATATGGCACAGGATCGAGCAACGACGGCGGCGACTATGATACTTTTGGCAACGCGTCGATCGATTACTTTGCCGAGCATGGAGTGCGATGGCGACTTCATGGGGCGTCCTTCTCAAGAACCAAACCCAACAAAAGGCGTGTGCGATCTAGCTCGTCATGCGGAGAAGCCAAGTTGCAACAGCGCCGTCTGGCGTTCAGCTCTCGAGACGCCTCCAGCTGCCGACTTCACCGAGCCTCGAGATAGGCGAGGTGCGAAATATTATCAGCCCCAACACACTCAAGAAGGCGGTGCGTGAGCAAAACTTCGGTCCCATTACGGAGAAGAAGAAGGCACGCAAAAGAAAGACTAAGAAGGGTGCGAGCCAGTAGGCACCAAATGCGATCCGTGCTCGGGGCGGGCCACCTTCACCGCAGGATATCTCGAGGAGGGTGCATGTGGCGGGTAGGCGATGCTACCGACAAATATGCTCAATGCTGCAACGGTGCTATCACGGAGTCTGCATGACAGTGTTCTTTCTTTGGAGAAGCGGCGTCTCGGGGAGAAGGATGTGGCATACCGGTTTTGCGGCCAAGGTGCAGGAGGGCAAGGGCTTTGTGGATAACTCCATCGGGCGTACGATCGTCCTGCGTTTTGATGACATCCACGCTATGTTGAACCTTCATCCGCTGCACTACACCTTCGTTCGGCTATTTTCGCTGAGTATGGAGATGCGGATCATTCGCGACAAGACCCCGGACATCGTGATAGTTGACCCCTTCTACATGCGTGCCAAGATCTTGGGCAGCGCTAGGGACCGGCAAGTCGCGAGTTCTTACCTCGAAGGCGTCATTCTGGCAAACCAAGATAAGGATAACTTCCTCGTGCCTTACTTTCCGAGTAAGTCCTCCCCTCAACCGCCCGTAACATATGAATTCTTACATTTCGATCGTTTTCTTTTAACATTCCGTGTTTTCTGCGGTGACACACGTTGCACGCTCATCCTCCTAAGCCCCAAATATTCCATGGCCACGTATTTCGACCCGAACCGTCGATTGAGCGTAGACTACACAAATGTCAAGAAGGTTCTTGATGATGTTCTCCCGGCTCGCCAAATCTGGAGGCACCTTCACCAGGCCTATTAAGTAAATCACGGCAAGCACGTGTTCTCCCTGTCTGACGTTACGCTGCGTCAAGCAGCCGCTTTGGCGATCGAAGGGTGCCTACTCGCCATCCATCACATGCGGGCGATCGTGCGGGACCATCATCAACTTCGCTGCGAGTAAACTCCAAGATTGGGCGCGGCGTGTCGGCAATCCGGGGCGCGGACCTCCGAGCAAGAATTCTTTCGCATCCGATTCGGAGTTTGCGGAAATCATCCATCAAGATGTCGCCGTACCTCGGGCGGTTCTACCTCGAAATCAACCGTCCAACGGTGACATCGACACGGTGCTACAAATGCATGATGACAACGCCCGTTCTTTCATGAATCCAATGATAGACGGCGGCTTCATCCACGCTCCGGTCCCTTGAGTCGATTTGTCTAGTTCCGAAACATCGATTGGATCATGTTGTAATTAAACTTTAATGAACTTGTAGTATGTCTCTTTGGTTTGAGAGTCGTTCAACTTAGATGTAATCGATGCTATTAATGTCTTGCTTTTCTCTTCCGATCGTTACATTGCATACTTATATATTGCTTATGTATTATGCGTGAATTGGGACTAACGTGTCGTTTGGCTAGTGCATAGCGATGCCGGCGTATGTCGTGTACAAAGGTAAGGTTCGGAGTCTCGATGGTGGGAGGAGTGTCGGAGACAGGTTCATCGATTCAGCGGTAACAGTTACAAAGGGTACACCACTAGGGCGGGGCGAATCTAGATCGCCCGCTATCTAGCGGGAGAGGGAAGGGCGTTGGAGGAACCGGATGAAGGCGAGTTTCATCGTGATGATGCTCATCGTGATGACCGCAGCTCTCTTCTATGTGATGGTAGTTTAGATGATCGATATCGACTTGTAATGTGAAGACAAACTCGCTACTCACGGTCTCGAGACTTGTAATATAATGTTCTATCTTTGTTCGGTCTTTTCAATTCGGAGACTAATATGATGAATTGTATTCGGAGACTAATATGATGAATTGTATTCAAAGACTAATCTTCTATTGTATTTGATGAATCTATTGTTGATGTGTTATGTCTAGATTTTGTCAAATTATACATTTTGTAACCTGTGCAAAAAACAGAAAATAAAAAAAATAAAAAAAACCTAATATTCATACTAATGACGCATCACATGACAGTGCGTCATTAGTATGACAGTGCATACTAATGGCGCATCCTTTGGGTAGTGCGCCATTAGTATGCCATGATTACTAATGGCGAATCCAGAGGTGGTGCGCCATTAGTATATAACACACTGGTATACATGCCCCACAGGAGGCATACTAATGGCGCACCACAGCATATACTAATGGCGCACGGGTGGTGCGCCATTAGTATACCGAATACTAATGGCGCAGGAGGTGCGCCATTAGTAAAATACTAATGGCGTGCTATTAATGGCGCACCGATGATGCGCCATTAATGGCCAAATTAAATCGCCATTAGTAGTGGTTTTTTCTAGTAGTGGTAGCTTGGGCAGGATCTTGCTGGTTCTCAACAGCTTGTCGTTCCTCTAGCTTTCGTACCCTTGCATTCAGCTTCTGCAGTTCGCTCAGCTCCACTTCCCCCCTCCTCTCTTGGGTTTTGTAACACGCCTCGTTAGAAACCCAATCTTCCACGCAAAGGAGCCTAAGCGTGCCTCGTGTTAAATCCGAGGTGCTCGAGTTCCGAGGGCTGTGTGAGCTCGTCGTTCTCTTTGTCGAACGAACGTCCCTTCCTGCGCTGCCTTGATTGCTACACGAAGCTTCATGATGGGTGTTGCAAGTTGCTCGTCTGTCCAACAACACTTCCCTATTTCAAGGTCCAAAGTTCCCCCAACCCGAAGAACCAAGTCCTTGAGCAGTGCAGCCAGCTCAATGTCTCTGATTGACCCTTTAGCAATCAGGTCACTCTCAGCCTTGTCCCTAGCAGTCGGGCTTTGAGGTAGCCACGACCCCAGCGATGGTGATGCTCCTTCTTTGCAACATTTATCTTGTTTTTCAATGACATCTTCTTACTCTTCTCCGATGTCTTGTGGGCCACAAATGCGGCCTAGTGATCTCTTATCTTCTCAAATCGGCCGGTAAATTTTGGAGTCTTGTTTTTGTCGATATATGTTGATTTCATCTCATTCTTCCACCTCCTGAATAGATCTGCCATCTTCTTGAGAGCATGAGCCTTGACCAATGGCGCTATAACTGGCTTATCCGGATCCTCCTCTGCCGGTAGGGTGAAATTTTCCTTCAGCATGGTCCAAAGATCATCTTTCTGTCTATCATGAACAAAAGAAACTTGAGGGTCTTCGTTCTTAGGCTTATACCATTGGTGGATGCTGATCGGGATCATGTCCCTAACAAGAACCCCGCACTAAGCAGAAAATGCTTCCTTGGCCCGGAGGGGTTCAATCGGTTGGCCATCGCCCGCGATTTTTGTGATCGTGAAGCTTTCATCCTGGCGCCACCTTTTCTTCGGGCCTCGTCCTCGTTACCGAAGTTTGGCTCGATCCGGAGGGATATAAAAGAAGAAAGAAGAGTTAATATATGTACATACCAAAACAATTAATGCATCAATTAGCTAGTCAGCACATGCTTAATACATACATACATACATATATATATATATATGTATATATATATACATATATGCATATACACACATATATACCTCACCGGACTTTGCAACATCTGATCCCGACTCTGTTCGGTCACTGGAGCCGTCATCACGGTCGCTAGAGCCATCATAATCATGACTTTCCTCCTCCACTGTTCGATCACCGTAGCCTGCTTCCTCTCCTTCCAGACCATCGGTTTCGTTGAGAAATAACAACAAGACATCACGTCCGTCGCAAATTATGTCCCCCAATATCTCTTCTTGTTTGAAGTCGCTTTGTTGATCCATAGTTTCTGCAAATATTACAACATGGCAATTAATATACAAACATGAGAGATGGATATATTAATAGTGGAAAACATATACCTGGCTAGCTAATCACAACACTTCTAGGGTTTGGAGTGGCCTCGACAACGCTCTTTTAACTTGGTAAATTTGGGTGGCCTCGACGCTTCTAGGGTTTGGGGTGGCCTCGACAATGCTTCTAGGGTTTGGCCGGACCGCCTCTCTCATGAATGTTCGGACGTCGGACCGCCTCTCTCATGAATGTCAAACAAGGGATTTAACAAGATGGCGCCATTACGGATGTGTAGAAAATAAATGGCCCTATTTTTCTGATCTCATCTACCCTTCTATATGTCATGTTGTCTAGTGTCAAAGGATTCAATACTTTGACACAAGAGAACGTGCACATATAGAATGGTAGATAAGATCAGGAAAAATAGGGATCAACTTAATTATGCACATCATAATGGGGGAATTCTTGATAAATCTCTTATAAATCTTGAGAGAGTTTGTTGGATAGGGGTGGGAGAGATGCGAGATCGACAACATTTTTTCCTCGGCGACCCTCGACCCTCATCCCTCATCCCCTTGGTGACCCTCGACCCTCATCCCCTCGGCGACCCTCGACCCTCATCCACTCGACGACCCTCAACCCCCATCCCCCCGGCGACCCTTGACCCTCTACCCTAGTCCCGATCCTCGACCTCTCGAATTCTATTAACCTTTAAGGGATTTAACAAGATGGCACCATTCTGGATGTGCAGAAAATGGTCCATATTTTTCCTGATCTCATCTACCCTTCTGTATGTCACGTTGTCTAGTGTCAAAGAATTCAAGAAAACCATTACTTCATCATTTGCCGGAAGTAATAGACACATAATGGTACGAAGCTCTCCAAAATTGTTTTGGAATGGAGTCCCGGATAGGATAATTAGCTTTTTGGTACGAAGTTCAACAAGAGCCTTCCGAATATCGCTATTTGGAAGGCCTTTGCTGAAATTCGTACAAAAAAGCGAATTATTCTATCAGGAACTCCGTTCAAAACAACTTTGAAGAACTTAAGTAGCATCATAAACCTGTTACTTCTAGAAAATGATGTAGCCATGGATTTCTTCAATACTTTGACAGACAACGTGACATATATATAGGACAAATTTTTGCTACAAGCAGTGGTAGTTACCACCACTTGCGTTTTGTATGTTGTATGTAGTATCTGTCGAAACCGAGAGTATGTACGTGTAGTATGTAGTATATAACAATGATTAGGTAGTATATATAATAATTTTTAGGCAGTATGTACCATTTTTTGAGTATGCTCTTTTTTACGTACAAATATATACGTATTTCACAAATATAACAAAAACTATAGGCTCGTATGCAATTTTTTCATGTATCTTGCTTTGAAATATCTTAGATATAATATATGAACATATTTAAAATGATAAAGTAGTATATATAGTACCACATGGTAGTATATGAGACATGTGGGGTAACTACCACCGGGTGGTAGGATGGATTCCCTACGTATATATATATATATATATATATATATATATATATGTATATATATATATATATATATATATATATATATATATATATGTGTGTGTGTGTGTGTGTGTGTGTGTGTGTGTGATAAGAAAAAAATGGATTAACTTGTGCACATCCATAATGGGGGCATTCTTGTTAAACGGAGACCCTCTCGACCCCTAGACGACCCTCGACCACTCGGCGATCCTCGACCCTCGACCCTTGACGACCCTCGACCCTCGACCCCTCGACCCCTCGATGACCCTCGACCCTCGACGACCCTTGACCCCTCGATGACCCTTGACCCTCGACGACCCTCGACCCCTCGATCCTCGATGACCCTCAACCCTCGACCCCTCGGCGACCCTCGACCCTCTACCCTAGTTTCCGACACCCTAGTTCCCGATAAAAATAAGAAGAGGAGGAAGAAGAAAAAATAGAGGAGAAGAAGAAGAAGAAAAAATAGAAGAGAAAAAATAAGAAAAATAGAGGAGAAGAAGAAGGAATAGAGGAGGAGAAGAAAAAATAGAAAATTTTCTATTTTTTCTTCTTCTCCTCTATTTCTTCTTCTTCTCCTTTTCCTTCTTCTTCCTCTTCTTATTTTTCTCACCTCTTCTTCCTTCTTCTTCTCCTTCTTCTAATAGTACAACTTAAAAATCAACTAAATGCACTAACCTAAAACTACTAACAACCTAAATAAAAAATTCCACAAACATCTCATCTCGTCTCCACAAAACATCTCATACATCTCATCTCATATGAAAAAACATAGCACATCTAAAAACATCTATCTAAAAACATTTATCTATCTAAAAAACAGAGCACATCTAGATGGTGGCGGCATCGGCGATGGCAGCAATGTCCCGGCAGCGGCAGCAAAGGCAAGCAAAGGGAGCTCGGGGAGCGTTGCGAGCAAGGGACCATGGGAGAAGGGGAAGCTCACTGGGGCGGAGGTGGAGCTACTGGAGGCGGCCGACAATGAGCAGGAGACCGGTGGCGGGCTCGAGAACACGCATGCGACAATGTGGACGAGGGCGCGCAAGGAGGTCCCAGCGTTGGTGAGGCGTCGGGTGATCGTCTCCAACGTGTCTATAATTTTTGATTGTTCGATTCTATTATATTACCCGTTTTGGATGTTTATGGGCTTTACTTTACACTTCTATATAATTTTTGGGACTAACCTACTAACGGAGGCCCAACCTGAATTGCTGTTTTTTGCCTATTTGATTGTTTGAAGAAAAGGAATATCAAGCGAGTCCCAACGGAATGAAACCTTGGAGAGATCTTTTTGGAACAAGCATAATCCAGGAGACTTGGAGTGGGCGTCAAGAAGCAGCGGAGGCGGCCACGAGGTGCGAGGCACGCCCTAGGGGGGTGGGCGTGCCCCCCACCCTTGTGGTCCCCTCGTGGCTCCCTTGACCGACTTCCTTCACCTATATATATATTCACGTACCCCGAAAACATCCACGAGCACCACGAAACCCTATTTCCACCACCGCAACCTTCTGTACCCGTGAGATCCCATCTTGGAGCCTTTTCTGGTGCTCCGCCGGAGGAAGCGTCCTGAAGGGCTTCTACATCATCGCGAAGGCCTCTCCGATGATTTGTGAGTAGTTTACCATAGACCTTGGTCCATAGTTATTAGCTAGATGGCTTCTTCTCTCTCTTTGAATCTTCTCAATACAATGTTCTCCTCTATCTTCTTGGAGATCTATTTGATGTAACTCTTTTTGCGGTGTGTTTGTCGAGATCTGATGAATTGTGGGTTTATGATCAAGTTCATCTATGAGAAATATTTGAATCTCCTCTGAATTCTTTTTATGTATGATTGTTTATCTTTGCAAGTCTCTTGAATTATCAGTTTGGTTTGGCCTACTAGATTGATCTTTCTTGCAATGGGAGAAGTGCTTAGCTTTGGGTTCAATCTTACGGTGTCCTTTCCCACGACTACGAGGGCAGCAAAGGCACGTATTGTACTATTGCCATCGAGGATAAAAGATGGGGTTTATATCATATTGCTTGAGTTTATCCCTCTCGTCATGTCATCTTGCCTAATGCGTTACTCTGTTCTTATGAACTTAATACTCTAGAAGCATCTTTGGATAGCGGTTGATGTGTGGAGTAATAGTAGTAGATGCAGAATCGTTTGATCTACTTATCATGAAGTGATGCCTATATACATGATCATGCCCAGATATTCTCATAACTATGCACTTTTCTATCAATTGCTCGACAGTAATTTGTTCACCCAATCGTAATACTTATGCTATCTTGAGAGAAGCCGATGGTGAAACCTATGGCCCCGTGTCTATTTTCCATCATATATGTTTCCAATCTACTTTATTTTGCAATCTTTACTTTTCAATCTATATCATAAAAATACCAAAAATATTTATCTTATCTTATTATGTCTATCGGATCTCACTTTACATGAAGTGGCCGTGAAGGGATTGACAACCCCTTTATCGTGTTGGTTGCGAGGTTTTGTTTGTTTGTGTAGAGTACGAGGGACTTGCGTGGAGCCTCCTCTTTGGATTGATACCTTGGTTCTAAAAACTGAGGTAAATACTTATGCTACTTTGCTGCATCACCCTTTCCTCTTCAAGGGAAAACCAACACGATTAGCTTAAGAAGTAGCAAGAAGGATTTCTAAGCGCCGTTCTTGGGGAGGTCTTCGCACAAGTCAAGACATACCAAGTACCCCTCGCATTACATTATTTTCCATTTGCCTCTCGTTTTCCCCTCCCCCACTTCACCCTTGCCGTTTTATTCGCCCTCTCTTTCCGTTCGCCTCTTTTTCGCTTGCCTCTTGTGTGCTTGTGTGTTGGATTGCTTGTCACGATGGCTCAAGATAATACTAAATTGTGTAACTTTTCCAATACCAATAATAATGATTTCCTTAGCACTCCGATTGCTCCTCTTAATGATGCTGAATCTTGTGAAATCAATGCTGCTTTGTTGAATCTTGTCATGAAAGATCAATTCTCTGGCCTTCCTAGTGAAGATGCCGCTACTCATCTAAAAACTTTGTTGATTTGTGTGATATGCAAAATAACAAATACATGGATAATGATATTGTTAAATTGAAGTTATTTCCATTTTCACTTAGAGATCGTGATAAAACTTGGTTTTCGTCTTTGCCTAAAAATAGTATTGATTCATGGAATAAGTGCAAAGATGCTTTTATCTCTAAGTATTTTCCTCCCACTAAGATCATCTCTCTTAGAAAGCGATACTATGAATTTTAAGCAACTTGATCATGAACATGTTGCACAATCTTGGAGAGGATGAAATTAATGATTCGTAATTGCCCTACACATGGATTAAATTTATGGATAATCATACAAACAAATTATGCCGGATTGAATTTTGCTTCTAGAAATCTTTTAGATTCGGCCGCGGGAGGCACTTTTATGGAAATCACTTTAGGAGAAGCTACTAAACTCCTAGATAATATCATGGTTAATTATTCTCAATGGCACGCTTGAAAAGATCTACTAGTAAAAAGTTCATGCAATAGAAGAAATTAATGTTTTGAGTGGAAAGATGGATGAACTTATGAAATTGGCTAATAAGAGTGCTCCTATTGATCCTAATGATATGCGTTTGTCTACTTTGATTGAGAATAATAATGAATCTCTGGATGTGAATTTTGTTGGTAGGAATAATTTTGGTAACAACGCGTATAGAGGAAACTTTAATCCTAGGCCGTTTCCTAGTAATTCCTCTAATAATTATGGTAATTCCTACAACAACTCTTATGGAAATTTTAATAAGATGCCGTCTGATTTTGAGATTAGTGTTAAAGAATTTATGATCTCTCAAAAGAATTTCAATGCTTTGCTTGAAGAAAAATTGCCTAAGATTGATGAATTGGCTAGGAACGTGGATAGAATTTCTCTTGATGTTGATTCTTTGAAACTTAGATCTATTCCACCTAAGCATGATATCCTTGAGTCTCTCAAAGCCATGGGAATTTCCATTGATGAGTGCAAAGAAAGAACCGCTAGGATACGTGCTAACAAAGATTGCTTTGTAAGAGCTTGTTCTTCTAGTTTTCATGATAATAATGATGAAGATCTAAAAGTGATTGATGTATCTCCTATTAAATCTTTGCTTTGCAATATGAATCTTGATAATGATGGGACTGGAGATGAGTCAACTTTTAGTTAAAAGGCGTCCCAATGATTCGGAGTTTTTAGATCTTGATGCAAAATTTTGTAAAAGTGGGATTGGAGGTCAAAACTTTACATAGCAGTGAACCCACTATTATCAATTTCAAGAAATTTAATTATGATAATTGTTCTTTAATAGATTGTATTTCCTTGTTGCAATCCGTGTTGAATTCTCCTCATGCTTATAGTCAAAATAAAGCTTTTAGCAAACATATCGTTGATAGTTTAATGCAATCTTATGAAGAAAAACTTGAATTGGAAGTTTCTATCCCTAAAAACTTTATGATGAGTGGGAACCTACTATTAAAATTAAAATTAAAGATCATCAATGCTATGCTTTGTGTGATTTGGGTGCTAGTGTTTCCACGATTCCAAAAACTTTATGTGATGTGCTAGGTTTCCGTGATTTTGATGATTGCTCTTTAAACTTGCACCTTGCGGATTCCACCATTAAGAAACCTATGGGAAGGATTAATTATGTTCTAATTGTTGCAAATAGGAATTATGTGCCCGTAGATTTTATTGTTCTTGATATAGATTGCAATCTTTCATGTCCTATTATTCTTGGTAGACCTTTCCTTAGAACGATTGGTGCAATTATTGATATGAAGGAAGGAAATATTAGATTCCAATTTCAATTAAGGAAAGGCATGGAACACTTTCATAGGAAGAAAATCAAATTACCTTATCAATCTATTATGAGAGTCACTTATGAATTGAATGCCAAAGATGGCAATGCTTAGATCTATTCTCGCTTTTATGCCTAGCTAGAGGCGTTAAGCGATAAGCGCTTGTTGGGAGGCAACCCAATTTTATTTTTGTTCCTTGCTTTTTGTTCCTGTTTAGTAATAAATAATTCATCTAGCCTCTGCTTAGATGTGGTTTTATGTTTTAGTTAGTGTTTGTGCCAAGTAGAACCTAAATGATCATCTTGGGTGATAGTTAATTTGATCTTGCTGAAAAACAGAAACTTTTGCGCGCACGAGAATAACTTTAATAAATCACAAAAACTTACTTTTGAGTTGATTCTTGTCGAAGAAGATTAATAGACTATTTTCCTAGGACTTCCTATTTTCGTAGGATTTTTAGAGTTCCAGAAGTAGTCGAAAGTTACAGATTGCTACAGACTATTCTGTTTTTGACAGATTCTGTTTTGTGTGTTGTTTGCTTATTTTGATGAATCTTTGGCTAGTATCGGGGTATGAACCATAGAGAAATTGGAATACAGTAGGTTTAACACCAATATAAATAAAGAATGATTTCGTTACAGTACCTTAAGTGGTGGTTTTTCTTTCTTGCACTAACAGAGCTCATGAGATTTCTGTTGAGTTTTGTGTTGTGAAGTTTTCAAGTTTTGGGTAAAGATTTGATGGACTATGGAATAAGGAGTGGCAAGAGCCTAAGCTTGTGGATGAACATGGCACCCCAAGATAATTCAAGGACAACCAAAGGCCTAATCTTGGGGATGCTCAGGAAGGCATCCCTCTTTCGTCTTCATGTATCGGTAACTTCACTTGGGGCTATATTTTTATTCACGACATGATATGTGTTTTGCTTGGAGCGTCTTGTATGATATGAGTCTTTGCTTTTTAGTTTACCACAATCATCGTTGCTGTACACACCTTTTGGGAGAGACACACATGATTCGAAATTTATTAGAATACTCTATGTGCTTCACTTATATCTTTTGAGCTAGACAATTTTGCTCTAGTGCTTTACTTATATCTTTTTAGAGCACGGCGGTGGTTTTATTTTGTAGAAATTATTGATCTCTCATGCTTCACTTATATTATTTTGAGAGTCTTTTAGAACAGCATGGTATTTGCTATGGTTATAAAATTAGTCCTAATATGATGGGCATCCAAGTTGGGTATAATAAAAACTATCATAGAAAGTGCATTGAATACTATGATCAATTTGGTGCTTGATGATTGTTTTGAGATATGAGGATGGTAATATTAGAGTAATGCTAGTTGGGTAATTGTGAATTTGAGGAATACTTGTGTTAAAAGTTTGTGATTCCCATAGCATGCACGTATGGTGAACCGTTATGTGATGAAGTTGGAGCATGATTTATTTATTGATTGTCTTCCTTACGTGTGGAGGTCGGGATCGCGAGGTTAACTCCTGCCAACCCTTCCCCTAGGAGCATGCGTGTAGTACTTTGTTTTGGTTAATTGTAGATCTTTGCAATAAGTACATGAGTTCTTCATGACTAATGTTGAGTCCATGGATTATACGCACTCTCACCCTTCCACCATTGCTAGCCTCTCTTGTGCCGCAACTTTCATTTGGTACCATACACCCACCATATACCTTCCTCAAAACAGCCACCATACCTACCTATTATGGCATTTCCATAGCCATTCCGAGATATATTTCCATGCAACTTTCCACCATTCTGTTTATTATGACACACCTCGTCATTGTCATATTGCTTTTGCATGATCATGTAGTTGGCATCGTATTTGTAGCAAAGCCACTTTCATAATTCTTTCATACATGTCACTCTTGATTCATTGCATATCCCAAGACACTGCGGATGCATCCACATAGAGTCATATTTTGTTCTAAGTATTGAGTTGTAATTCTTGAGTTGTAGGTAAATAAAAGTGTGATGATCTTCATTATTAGAGCATTGTCCCAAGTGAGGAAAGGATGATGGAGACTATGATTCCCCACAAGTCGGGATGAGACTCGGACTTTGAAAAATAAAAGAGGCCAAAGAAGCCCAAATAGAAAAAGAGGCCAAAGATGCCCACCAAAATAAAAAAATGAGAGAAAATGAGAGAAGGGACAATGTTACTATCCTTTTTCCACACTTGTGCTTCAAGGTAGCACCATGATCTTCATGATAGAGAGTTTCCTATATTGTCACTTTCATATACTAGTGGGAATTTTTCATTATAGAACTTGGCTTGTATATTCCAATGATGGGCTTCCTCAAAATGCCCTAGGTCTTCGTGAGCAAGCAAGTTGGATGCACACCCACTTAGTTTCTTTTTTGAGCTTTCATACACTTATAGCTCTGGTGCATCCGTTGCATGGAAATCCCTACTCACTCACACTGATATCTATTAATGGGCATCTCCATAGCCCGTTGATACACCTAGTTGATGTGAGACTATCTTCTCCTTTTGTCTTCTCCACAACTGCTACCTCTTGAGCACTGCGTTGGTTTTCCCTTGAAGAGGAAAGGGTGGTGCAGAAAAGTAGCGTAAGTATTTCCCTCGCTTGTTGACAACCAAGGTATCAATGCAGTAGGAGGCTCCTCAAAAGTCCCTTGTACCTACACAAACAAACAAGAACCTCGCAACCAACACGATAAAGGGGTTGTCAATCCCTTCACGATAACTTGCGAAAGTGAGATCTGATAGAGATAATAAGATAAGATAAATATTTTGGTATTTTTATGATATAGATTGGAAAGTAAAAGATGCAAATAAAAGTAGATGGGAAACTTATATGATAAAAGATAGACCCGGGGGCCATAGGTTTCATTGGTGGCTTCTCCCAAGATAGCATAAGTATTACGGTGGGTGAACAAATTACTGTCGAGCAATTGATAAAAAGTGCATAGTTATGAGAATATCTAGGCATGATCATGTATATAGGCATCACGTCCATGACAAGTAGACGAAATGATTACGCATCTACTACTATTACTCCACACATCGACCGATTCCAGCCTGCATCTAGAGTATTAAGTTCATAAAGAACAGCGTAATGCATTAAGAAAGATGACATGATGTAGAGGGGTAAACTCATGCAATATGATATAAACCCCATCTTTGAATCCTTGATGGCAATAATACAATACGTGCCATGCTTCCCTAACATCACAGGGAAAGGACACCGCAAGATTGAACCCAAAGCTAAGCACTTCTCCCATTGCAAGAAAGATCAATCTAGTAGGCCAAACCAAACTGATAATTCGAAGAGACTTGCAAACATAACCAATCACACATAAAAGAATTCAGAGAAGATTCAATTATTTCTCATAGATAAACTTGATCATAAACCCACAATTCATCGGATCTCAACAAACACACATAAAAATAGTTACATCGCATAGATCTACAAGAAGATCAAGGAGAACTTTATATTGAGATTCAAAGAGAGAAGAAGCTATCTAGCTAATAATTATGGACCCTAAGGTCTGTGGTCGATTCCCCCTCCGGCGGAGCACCGACGAAGGCTCCAAGATGGGATCTCGCGGATACAGAAGGTTGCGATGGTGGATTTAGGTTTTCGTGGTGCTCCTGGATGTTCTCGAGTGCGTTTATATATAGTGGAGTATGAAGTAGGTCGGTTGAGCCACGAGGGGCCCACGAGGGTGGGGGCGCGCCGGGCACCCTCGTGGCCGCCTCATTTGCTGCTTGACGTCCACTCCAAGTCTCCTGGTTTGCATTTGTTCCAAAAAGATCGCTCCCAAAGGTTTCACCCCGTTTGGACTCCGTTTGATATTCCTTTTCTTTGAAACACTGAAATAGGCAAAAAAACAGCAATTCGGGCTGGGCCTCCGGTTAGTAGGTTAGTCCCAAAAATGATATAAAAGTGTAAAGTAAAGCCCATAAACATCCAAAACGGGTAATATAATAGCATGGAACAATAAAAAATTATAGATACGTTGGAGACGTATCAACAACCACCATTCTATTTCCACATATAGTGCTATGTCCATGGCTCGCTCATGTATTGCGTGAAGATTGAAAAAGTTTGAGAATACTAAAGTATGAAACAATTGCTTGGCTAAAACCGGGTTGTGCACGAATTAAATATTTTGTGTGATGAAGATAGAGCATAGCCAGACTAGATGATTTTGTAGGGATAGCTTTCTTGGGCTATGTTATTTTGAGAAGACATGATTACTTTGTTAGTATGCTTGAAGTATTATTACTCTTATGTCAATATGAACTTTTATCTTGAATTATTTGGATCTGAACATTCATGCCACAATAAAGAAAATTACATTGAGAATTATGCTAGCTAGTGAGGGAGGGTCCTCGGACGGTCGGACTATATACTTTGGCGGACTGTTGGACTATGAAGATACAAGATTGAAGACTTCGTCCGTGTCGGGTGGGACTCTCCTTTGCATGGAAGGTAAGCTTGACAAGTATCTTTGCCAGAGCGGCGGAGTCCGGACCTTTACGACCGCAGCGGGTGGCATCGTCTTCTCCATTGAAGTGCCACATGGGTTTCCCCCGATCCTGAAGTGGCTGCACCCCGTATTATACAAATTGACATAACCTCAATAATCATCAACCCTGATTTAGCCAGCGTCTTTATCCTTTCCATCGAAAAGGACCTCTCTGTTATCCTCCTCCTGGTGGCTTCGAGGGCGCCAGCTGTGGCATTTCTTCAACGGGGCATTTACAAACTCAGGAAGGCCCATCCGAATAGGGTTCGGAAGAGGGATGTCCTCCGTATAAAACCACTCCGAAGGCCAGTCTTCGGATGTCTTCTTCGAAGTACCGGACAGGTATCCGGTCCCGACGATGCGCCATATTTCGGCTCCGCCCACTTGATATATCGACACCTCCACGAGTCTTTGATGCAGGCGTAATAGCCTCTTCCATAGCTCGAAATGAGCTTTGCAGCCGTAAATAGCTCACGAAGGTGACATAGCCTGCGATGTGTAGTATGGAGGCAGGAGTAAAGTTATGAAGCTGGAGGCCGTAGAACTCGAGCCCACGAAGGAACGGATGGACTGGAAATCCGAGTCCCCTCAAACAAATAAGGTACAAGGCATACCCGCTCCCCCTTGGATGGGTTGGGAAAACTCTCCGCTTGCTTCCTGCCATTATAAGTGGCTAGTCCGGCTCGGGACGGGCACCATATACACAAAGGGAGAAACCCCTTGATCTGCAACTCTACCAATCGGCTATGGGGATAGAACACTTCTCCCAATCGTGCTGCTTAGTGCTACGGGAGGCGAGAGGAGGAGTTGCGACGACCGACCATGATGGGATGGTTTCTTCCGGGGCGCTCGATGAACACTCATTTGGGTGAGGATGGTGTGATTTGGATCCGAGGATCCCCATCTCTTTAAATAGACGATTTACTTACATGGTCAGGGTGGCAAATGTAAAAATGCCCCGACTTCTTGCATTCGCTCGACACGTGGAGATAGCCAAAATTAAAGCTCAAAAGCCGAGGAGTGCAGCATTGATGGAAGCCAGGACACTGATCGTTACAATAGGTACTCGAGGATTTTGGAGAAGAACCCGCCTTGCAATGCCAAAGACAATCTGCTACGGAATCATCGTCATTGAAGCCTGGTTTGGGGCTCTTGAGGGAGTTCTAGATTAGGGGGTCCTCGGACAGCCGGACTATATACTTTGGCCGGACTATTGGACTATGAAGATACAAGATTGAAGACTTTGTCCCGTGTCCGGGTGGGACTCTCCTTTGCGTGGAAGGCAAGCTTGGCAATTCGGATGTGTGGATCTCCTTCTGCATGTCGACTACATGTAACCCTAGCTCCCTCCGGTTTCTATATAAACCGGAGGGTTTAGTCCATAGGAGGATATACAATCATAATCATAGGCTAGCTTCTAGGGTTTAGCCTCTACGATCTCGTGGTAGATCAAGTCTTCTAATACTCATATCATCAAGATCAATCAAGCAGGAAGTAGGGTATTACCTCCATCGAGAGGGCCCGAACCTGGGTAAACATTGTGTCCCCCGCCTCCTGTTACCATTATCCTTAGACGCATGATTCGGGACCCCCTACCGAGATCCGCGGTTTTGATATTGATATTGGTGCTTTCATTGAGAGTTCCACTATGTCATCACGATAAGGCTTGATGGCTCGCCTTGTTGTCAAGGACAACATCACCTCTGGGGAGCCACGGCTGTAGGCGGAACTATCCGGCTGGGCGGATTCGTCATGACCGCCCGTTTGGCCGCCGCGCCGACGATGACTTCTCAGGTCATCAAGAACAGCCTCCACGCCAGCTCGGAATTCACCGAGCAGATGGATCGAATGGAGCTCTCCTCCCTGAACGAGCTCTTGGATCGCATCGCCGCCCTGGGAGTCTCTATGAACTATGATTGGATCGGGTCTTAAACCCGACCAAAGGGAGATTAACTCTCTGCCGGTCACCCATCAGATAGCGGTGGTGGAGGAACAATCAGCGATTCTTCCTCTATTTTGAGGACGAACTATGTCTGGATTCCCGAGCTCTCGAGACGGATACTGCGTCTCTGAGGAGGACATGGCCCAAGCTCCGAACCTAGAATCGGACAGCGGGCCAGAAAAATTGGGCAACATTCCGGAGCTCGAGCTGCCAAGCTCGGAAGCTCCTCTGCCCCAGGGTCTCAGATCAGGTCAGGGTTTGGACTTAAATCTACCCACCCACCCAGATACAAGCGATCTTTCCCACATTAGACAAGAGCCCCAAGAGACAGTACATCACTTTTGTGCCAGATTGCTCCTTGTAACGAACAATGTTAAGGACTGTCGCGAGGAAGACACAATCTCATTCCTTTGCAAAAATTGCACGGACAAGGGAATCCTCAACGCCATAAGTCGTCGTGACATAATATACTTCGCTGACTTGGCGGCCATAGTACAGAAGTACGTGTGATGGAAAGCGCCTGGAAAACCCAAACAAAATTCTGGGATCCTCCGGCTCTCACTAAACCCCCCGTCCGAACTAAAAGGGTGCACTCTCGCAAGTCACCCAATTCAATTACAAAGAAACCAAAGCCCACTATAGGGCGTGGAACCGTATTGAGGGATGGCTTAATAGGCCATGCAAAATTCACGATACACCGGATACCATACCAACACACAGCCTTAGAGCATGTTGGATACTCCGGCAGTGGCCAAGAGCGGTGAGGATCTCCTCATCAACAATACCGTAGAGCACCATCCTGAATAACAATACAAGATCTTGACAGTCTTCAAGACTTTCGCCTCAAACAATAGGCATAAGCGAGCACTCCGCAGCCTCGTCAAGTCTGCGATGTTGCAACAATAAATCCATGGAGCGACATGGCCATAACCTTCAATGCCGTTGGCGAACCTCAATTCCGAACAGTCCAAGCACTAGTCGCTTTGGTCCTTAGTCCAATTGTGGACGGCTTCCGCTCACTAAAGTGCTCATGGATGGCGGAAGAGGATTAAACCTCATCTCTGAGGAGACTCTTAACAAAATGGAAATAGACAAGAGCCGCATTGAGAAAAGCAGCCACGACCTTCAGGGAATAATCCCTAGTCGGGAAGCACGATGTCTTGGAAAAATCGCACTAGATGTGGTATTGACGCACGGGAGAATTATAGGTCCGAAGAAATCACATTCCAAGTGGCCCTGTTCAGTTGCGGATACCACGCCGTTTTAGGGCGGGATGCATTCACGAGCTTCCAAGCCATACCCCATTACGGGTACATGGAGCTCAAGATGCCCTGGCCCAATGGAATAATCACTCTAGCTAGTGATCTGGACGTAGCACTCTGCACCGAAAATAAAACCGCCGCTCTAGCCCTTGAGGCATTATCCGAAGCCCTCCCGGCCGAATAACTAACTACGCTGCACTCCACGGTGGGCGGGGACGACGTGATACTCGACAAACGGCCCAAGTCCACCTCTTTCAAACCAGCGGACGAAATAAACGGACCCTACAAAAACAGCATCAATCGGGGAACAGCTGAGCCCCACAATAGACGCCGCACTGCGAGAGTTCTTGTGCGAGAATTGGGACATCTTCGCTGGTGATAAGCCACATGTATAGGGGTTCGCAACAGCTTTCGAGGGTATAGTATTCAACCCAATTTTATTGATTCGACACAAGGGGAGCCAAAGAATATTCTTGAGTATTAGCAGTTGAGTTGTCAATCCAACCACACCGGATAACTTAGTATCTGCAGCAAAGTGTTTAGTAGCAAAAGTGGTATGATAATAATAGGAACGGTAGCAAAAGTAAAGATAAATGTTTTTGGGTTTTTTGTAGTAGTTGTAACAATAGCAACGGAAAAGTAAATAAGCGAAGAACAATATATGAAAAGCTCGTAGGCAATGGATCAGTGATGGATAATTATGCCGGATGCGATTCCTCATGCAATAGTTATAACATAGGGTGATATAGAACTAGCGCCAATTCATCAGTGTAATGTAGGCATGTATTCCGTAAATAGTCATACGTGCTTATGGATAAGAACTTGCATGACATCTTTTGTCCTACCCTCCCATGTTCAGCAGGGTCCTTACGGAAACTAAGGGATATTAAGGCCTCCTTTTAATAGAGAACCGGAACAAAGCATTAACACATAGTGAATACACGAACTCCTCAAACTACGGTCATCACCGAGAAGTATCCCGATTATTGTCACTTCGGGGTTGTCGGATAATAACACATAATAGGCGACTATAGACTTGCAAGATAGGATCAAGAACACACATATATTCATGAAAACATAATAGGTTCAGATCTGAAATCATGGCACTCGGGCCCTAGTGACAAGCATTAAGCATAGCAAAGTCATAGCAACATCAACCTCAGAACATAGTGGATACTAGGGATCAAAGCCTAACAAAACTAACTTGAGTACATGGTAAATCTCATCCAACCCATCACTGTCCAGCAAGCCTCACGATGGAATTACTCACGCACGGCGGTGAGCATCACGAAATTGGTGGCGAGGATGGTTGATGATGACGACGGGCGATGAATCCCCTCTCCGGAGCCCGAGCGGACTCGAGATCAGCCCTCCCGAGATATTAGGGCTTGGCGGCGGCTCCGTGTCGTGAAACGCGATGAAACTTTCTCCCTGATTTTTTCTCCCGAGACGGTATATATGGAGTTGGAGTTGAGGTCGGAGGAGGTCCAGGGCCCACGAGATAGGAGGCGCGCCTTGGGGGCGCCTGTCTCGTGGACAGCCCGTGGGCCCCAGCCTCGATTCTTTCATGAAAAAATTCTTATTAATTCTGAAAAGTGCCTCCGTGGATTTCTAGGACATTCGAGAACTTTTCTTTTCTACACATAAAATAACATCATGGTAGTTCTGCTGAAAACATCGTCGATCCGGGTTAGTTTCATTCAAATCATGCAAGTTAGAGTCCAAAACAAGGGCAAACGTGTTTGGAAAAGTAGATACGTTGGAGACATATCAACTCCTCAAGCTTAAACCTTTGCTTGTCCTCAAGGAATTCAGTTGATAAACTAAAAGTGATAAAGAAAAACTTTTACAAACTCTGTTGCTCTTATTGTTGTAAACATGAAAAGCCGACATTCAAGTTTCAAAGCAAATATTATGAACTAACCATACTCACAATAACACATAGTTCTCACAATTACTCATATCAATAACATAATCAGCTAGCGAGCCATAATAATAGAACTCGGATGACAACACTTTCTCAAAATAACCATAACATGATATAACAAAATGGTATCTCGCTAGCCCTTTCTGAGACCGCAAAACATAAATGCAGAGTACCTTTAAAGATCAAGGACTGACTAAACATTGTAATTCATGGTAAAAGAGATCCAGTCAAGTCATACCCAATATAAACCAATAACAATGAATGCAAATGACAGTGTGCTCTCCAGTGGGTGCTTTTAATAAGAAGGATGATGACTCAACATAAAAGTAAATAGATAGGCCCTTTGCTGAGGGAAGCGAGGATTTGTAGAGGTGCCGAGCTCGATTTTAAAATAGAGATTGAATAACATTTTGAGCGGCATACTTTATTTCAACGCAACAACTAAGAGATGGCTGTATCTTCCATACTACATGCATTATAGGCAGTTCCCAAATAGAATGGTAAAGGTTTATACTCCCCCAACCACCAACAAGCATCAATCCATGGCTTGCTTGAAACAACGAGTGCCTCCAACATACAACAACCACAGGGAGTTTTGTTTAATTATTTTGATTTTCTTTGATCTTTTGGATCATGGGACTGGGCATCCCTTACCGGCCCTTTCTCGTGAATGAGGAGCGGAGTCCACTCCTCGTGAGAATAACCCACCTAGCATGGAAGATATAGGCAGCCCTAGTTGAAACATGAGCTGCTCGAGCATACAAAACAGAATTTCATTTGAAGGTTTAGAGTTTGGCACATACAAATTTACTTGGAACGGCAATGAGTAAATACCGCATATAGGAAGGTATAGTGGACTCATATGGAACAACTTTGGGGTTTAAGGAGTTTGGATGCACAAGCAGTATTCCCGCTTAGTATGTGAAGGCTAGCAAAAGACTGGAAGCAACTAATCGAGAGAGCGACAACAGTCGTAAGCATGCATTAAAATTAATTCACACCGAATACAAGCATGAGTAGGATATAATCCACCATGAACATAAATATCGTGAAGGCTATGTTGATTTGATTCAACTACATGCGTGAACATGTGCCAAGTCGAGTCACTTAATACATTCAAAGGAGGATACCATCCCATCATACCACATCATAGTCATTCTAATAGCATGTTGGCACGCAAGGTAAACCATTATAACTCATAGCTAATCAAGCATGGCACAAGCAACTATAATAGCGAAATGTCATTGCAAATATGTTTACTTCATAATAGCTGACTCAGGAACGATGAACTCATCATATTTACAAAAACAAGAGAGGTCGAGTTCATACCAGCTTTTCTCATCCCAACAAGTCCATCATATATCGTCATTATTGCCTTTCACTTGCGACCGAGCGATGTGTATAATAATAAGAGTGCATGTGCATTGGACTAAGCTGGAATCTGCAAGCATTCAACTCAAGAGAGAAGACATGTTAATATGGGCTCTAAATTAAATAAACAATCATGCATATAAGAGCCACTAAGCATTTTCAATATGGTCTTCTCGACCCCCAAAAGAAAGAAAAGAAAATAAAACTATTTACACGGGAAAGCTCCCAACAAGTAAAAGAAGAACGAGAAATCTTTTTGGGTTTTCATTTTAATTTCTACTACAAGCAAGGAAATTAAACTAACTAAATTTTTTTGGTTTTTCTTAAGTTTATCAAACACACAAGAAGAAATCTAGAAAAAGAAATTTAAACTACCATGGATAATACAATGAAAGAGTGTGAGCACCAACGATTAGTGTGTGAACATGAATGTAAAGTCGGTGAGAAATCATTACTCCCCAAGCTTAGGCTTTTGGCCTAAGTTGGTTTAATACCGATGACCGCTTTGGCTGATCCATAAGTGAAACTGGGTAATCTTGAGATGAAGAGGCGACCGCCTCCTGAGCAGCAGCGTGTTGGCGAGCTGCCTCCATTCCGCTCTCATATTCAGTGGCTTCTTCCCTGGTGACAACATATCTTCCTTTTGTCTGATAATCAAGAAGGATGATGACTTGTTACCTCCGAATCGACCCGTCGGGGCCGACGATGATGACGTGATGACCTTCAGCGCCTGCCTGAGCTGGCCCCTGCTTTGGCCGAAGAGCCAGATTCGTTTGGGGGCGGGGGACACCACCCCAAAGACAACACCGCCAGTCGTGCCGGCGCTAAGTCGGCCCCATGGCAAGACCGCCGTAACGGTGCCGGACATCCCTATGCCACTGGATCCAAACATGCATATGGCACAGGATCAGAACGACGACGACGACGACTATGATACTTTTGGCAATGTCGATCAGTACTTTGCCGAGCATGGGTACGATGGCGACTTCATGGGGCGTCCTTCTCAAGAACCAAACCCAACAAAAGACGTGTGCGATCTAGCTCATACCGCGGAGAAGCCAAGTTGCAACAGGCGCCGTCTGGCGTTCAGCTCTCGAGACGCCTCCATTGCCGACTTCACCGAGCCTCGAGATAGGCGAGGTGCGTAAATATTATCAGCCCCAACACACTCAAGAAGGCGGTCTGTGAGCAAAACTCGGTCCCATTACAGGAGAAGAAGAAGGCACGCAAAGAAAGACTAAGAAGGGTGCGAGCCAGCCCGGCACCAAGTACGATCCGTGCTCGGGGACGGGCCACCTTCACCGCAGGATATCTCGAGGAGGGTGCATGTGGCGGGTAGGGCGATGCTACCGACAAATATGCTCAATGCTGCAACCGGTGCTATGCGGAGTCTGCATGATGTTGTTCTTTCTTTGGAGAAGCGGCGTCTCGAGGAGAAGGATGTGGCATACCCGGTTTTCGCGGCCAAGGTGCCGGAGGGCAAGGGCTTTGTGGATAACTCCATCGGGCGTCGATCGTCCTGCGTTTTGATGACATCCATGCTATGTTGAACCTTCATCCGCTGCACTACACCTTCGTTCGGCTATTTTCATTTGAGTATGGAGATGCGGATCATTCGCGACAAGACCCGGACATCGTGATAGTTGACCCTTCTACATGCGTGCCAAGATCTTGGGCAGCTACTGGGACCGCAAGTCGCGAAGTTCTTACCTCGAAAGGCGTCATTCGCAAACCAAGATAAGGATAACTTCCTCGTGCCTTACTTTCCCGAGTAAGTCCTCCCTCAACCGCCCGTAACATATGAATTCTTACATTTCGATCGCTTTTCTTTTAACATTCCGTGTTTTTCTGCGGTGACACACGTTGCACGCTCATCCTCCTAAGCCCCAAATATTCCATGGCCACGTATTTCGACCCGAACCGTCGATTGAACGTAGACTACACAAATGTCAAGAAGGTTCTTGATGATGTTCTCCCTGCCACGCCAAATCTGGAGGCACCTTCACCGGGCCTATTCGTGAAATCACGGCAAGCACGTGTTCTCCCACAATCGGACGTTACGCTGCGTCAAGCAGACCGCGGTCGGCGAAGGTGCCTACTACGCCATCCATCACATGCGGGCGATCGTGCGGGACCATCATCAACTTCTTCTACCGAGTAAACTCCAAGATTGGGCCGCGAGCGTGTCGGCAATCCAGGGGCCGGACCTCAGGACAAGAATTCTTTCGCATCCGATGGAGTTTGCGGAAATCATCCATCAAGATGTCGCCCTTCACCTCGGGCGGTTCTACCTCGAAATCAACCGTCCAACGGTGACATCGACACGGTGCTACAAATGCAGGATGACAACGCCCGTTCTTTCATGACTCCCACGATAGACGGCGGCTTCATCCACGCCTCCGGTCCCTTGAGTCGAGTTGTCTAGTTCTGAAACATCGATTGGATCATGTTGTAATTAAACTTTAATGAACTTGTAGTATGTCTCTTTGGTTTCGAGAGTCGTTCAACTTAGATGTAATCGATGCTATTAATGTCTTGCTTTTCTCTTCCGATCGTTCTGTTGCATACTTATATATTGCTTATGTATTGTCTCTGTGAATTGGGACTAACGTGTCGTTTGGCTAGTGCATAGCGATGCCGGCGTATGTCGTGTACAAGGGTAAGGTTCCCGGAGTCTCGATGACCGGGAGGAGTGTCGGAGACAGGTTCACCGATTCAGCGGTAACAGTTACAAAGGGTACACCACTAGGGCGGGGCGAATCTAGATACGCCCGCTATCTAGCGGGAGAGAGGGAGGGCGTTGGAGGAACCGGATGAAGACGAAGTTTCATCGTGATGATGCTCATCGTGATGACCGCAGCTCTCTTCTATGTGATGGTAGTTTAGATGATCGATATCGACTTGTAATGTGAAGACAAACTCGCTACTCATGGTCTCGAGACTTGTAATATAATGTTCTATCTTTGTTCGGTCTTTTCAATTCGGAGACTAATATGATGAATTGTATTCGGAGACTAATATGATGAATTGTATTCAAAGACTAATCTTCTATTGTATTTTATGAATCTATTGTTGATGTGTTATGTCTAGATTTTGTCAAATTATACATTTTGTAACCTGTGCAAAAAACAGAAAATAAAAAATAAAAAAACCTAATATTCATACTAATGACGCATCACATGACAAAGGCGTCATTAGTATGACGATACATACTAATGGCGCATCATCGGGTAGTGCGCCATTAGTATGCCGCGGTTACTAATGGCGAATCCAGAGGTGGTGCGCCATTAGTATGCCAAAGCACTGGGTATACATGCCCCACAGGAGGCATACTAATGGCGCACTGGCATATACTAATGGCGCACGTGGTGCGCCATTAGTATACCAGATACTAATGGCGCACCAGGAGGTGCGCCATTAGTAAAAATTACTAATGGCGTGCTATTAATGGCGCACCAGTGATGCGCCATTAATGGCCAAATTAGGTGCGCCATTAGTAGTGGTTTTTTCTAGTAGTGGTAGCTTGGGCAGGATCTTGCTGGTTCTCAACAGCTTGTCGTTCCTCTAGCTTTCGTACCCTTGCATTCAGCTTCTGCAGTTCGCTCAGCTCCACTTCCCCCCTCCTCTCTTGGGTTTTGTAACCGCCTACGTTGGGAAACCCAATCTTCCACGCAAAGGAGCCTAGCGTGCCTCGTGTTCGTCCAGGGTGCTCAGGATTCCCGAGGGCCTGTGTGAGCTCGTCGTTCTCTTTGTCGGGAACGAACGTCCCTTCCTGCGCTGCCTTGATTGCTACCTGAAGCTTCATGATGGGTGTTGCAAGTTGCTCGTCTGTCCAACAACACTTCCCTATTTCAAGGTCCAAAGTTCCCCCAACCCCGAAGAACCAAGTCCTTGAACGGTCTGGCCAGCTCAATGTCTCTGATTCGACCCCTTTAGCAATCAGGTCACTCTCAGCCTTGTCCCACAACAGTCGGGCTTTGAGGTAGCCACCTGACCCCGCGCGATGGTGATGCTCCTTCTTTGCAACATTTATCTTGTTTTTCAATGACATCTTCTTACTCTTCTCCGATGTCTTGTGGGCCACAAATGCGGCCTAGTGATCTCTTATCTTCTCAAATCGGCCGGTAAATTTTGGAGTCTTGTTTTTGTCGATATATGTTGATTTCATCTCATTCTTCCACCTCCTGAATAGATCTGCCATCTTCTTGAGAGCATGAGCCTTGACCAATGGCGCTATAACTGGCTTATCTGGATCCTCCTCTGCCGGTAGGGTGAAATTTTCCTTCAGCATGGTCCAAAGATCATCTTTCTGTCTATCATGAACAAAAGAAACTTGAGGGTCTTCGTTCTTAGGCTTATACCATTGGTGGATGCTGATCGGGATCATGTCCCTAACAAGAACCCCGCACTAAGCAGAAAATGCTTCCTTGGCCCGGAGGGGTTCAATCGGTTGGCCATCGCCCGCGATTTTTGTGATCGTGAAGCTTTCATCCTGGCGCCACCTTTTCTTCGGGCCTCGTCCTCGTTACCGAAGTTTGGCTCGATCCGAGGGATATAAAAGAAGAAAGAAGAGTTAATATATGTACATACCAAAACAATTAATGCATCAATTAGCTAGTCAGCACATGCTTAATACATACATACATACATATATATATATATGTATATATATATATACATATATGCATATACACACATATATACCTCACCGGACTTTGCAACATCTGATCCCGACTCTGTTCGGTCACTGGAGCCGTCATCACGGTCGCTAGAGCCATCATAATCATGACTTTCCTCCTCCACTGTTCGATCACCGTAGCCTGCTTCCTCTCCTTCCAGACCATCGGTTTCGTTGAGAAATAACAACAAGACATCACGTCCGCCATAAATTATGTCCCCCAATATCTCTTCTTGTTTGAAGTCGCTTTGTTGATCCATAGTTTACGCAAATATTACAACATGGCAATTAATATACAAACATGAGAGATGGATATATTAATAGTGGAAAACATATACCTGGCTAGCTAATCACAACACTTCTAGGGTTTGGAGTGGCCTCGACAACGCTCTTTTAACTTGGTAAATTTGGGTGGCCTCGACGCTTCTAGGGTTTGGGGTGGCCTCGACAATGCTTCTAGGGTTTGGCCCGGACCGCCTCTCTCATGAATGTTCGACGTCCGGACCGCCTCTCTCATGAATGTCAAACAAGGGATTTAACAAGATGGCGCCATTCTGGATGTGTAGAAAATAAATGGCCCCTATTTTTCCTGATCTCATCTACCCTTCTATATGTCATGTTGTCTAGTGTCAAAGGATTCAATACTTTGACACAAGAGAACGTGCACATATAGAATGGTAGATAAGATGAGGAAAAATAGGGATCAACTTAATTATGCACATCATAATGGGGGAATTCTTGATAAATCTCTTATAAATCTTGAGAGAGTTTGTTGGATAGGGGTGGGAGAGGGTACGAGATCGACAACATTTTTTTCCTCGACGACCCTCGACCCTCATCCCTCATCCCCTTGGTGACCCTCGACCCTCATCCCCTCGGCGACCCTCGACCCTCATCCACTCGACGACCCTCAACCCCCATCCCCCCGGCGACCCTTGACCCTCTACCTAGTCCCGATCCTCGACCTCTCGGATTCTATTAACCTTTAAGGGATTTAACAAGATGGCACCATTCTGGATGTGCAGAAAATGGTCCATATTTTTCCTGATCTCATCTACCCTTCTGTATGTCACGTTGTCTAGTGTCAAAGAATTCAAGAAAACCATTACTTCATCATTTGCCGGAAGTAATAGACACATAATGGTACGAAGCTCTCCAAAATTGTTTTGGAATGGAGTCCCGGATAGGATAATTAGCTTTTTGGTACGAAGTTCAGCAAGAGCCTTCCGAATATCGCTATTTGGAAGGCCTTTGCTGAAATTCGTACAAAAAAGCGAATTATTCTATCAGGAACTCCGTTCCAAAACAACTTTGAAGAACTTCGTAGCATCATAAGCCTGTTACTTCTAGAAAATGATGTAGCCATGGATTTCTTCAATACTTTGACAGACAACGTGACATATATATAGGACAAATTTTTGCTACAAGCAGTGGTAGTTACCACCACTTGCGTTTTGTATGTTGTATGTAGTATCTGTCGAAACCGAGAGTATGTACGTGTAGTATGTAGTATATAACAATGATTAGGTAGTATATATAATAATTTTTAGGCAGTATGTACCATTTTTTGAGTATGCTCTTTTTACGCATAAATATATACGTATTTCACAAATATAACAAAAACTATAGGCTCGTATGCAATTTTTCATGTATCTTGCTTTGAAATATCTTAGATATAATATATGAACATATTTAAAATGATAAAGTAGTATATATAGTACCACATGGTAGTATATGAGACATGTGGGGTAACTACCACCGGGTGGTAGGATGGATTCCCTACGTATATATATATATGTATATATATATATATATATATATATATATATATATATTTGTGTGTGTGTGTGTGTGTGTGTGTGTGTGTGTGTGTGATAAGAAAAAAAATGGAGTAACTTGTGCCCTTCCATAATGGGGGCATTCTTGTTAAACGGAGACCCTCTCGACCCCTAGACGACCCACGACCACTCGCCGATCCTCGACCCTCGACCCCTCGGCGACCCTCGACCCTCGACCTCGACCCCTCGATGACCCTCGACCTCGGCGACCCTTGACCCCTCGATGACCCTTGACCCTCGGCGACCCTCGACCCCTCGATCCTCGATGACCCTCAACCCTCGACCCCTCGGCGACCCTCGAGCCCTCTACCCTAGTTTCCGAGCACCCTAGTTCCCGATAAAAATAAGAAGAGGAGGAAGAAGAAAAATAGAGGAGAAGAAGAAGAAGAAAAATAGAAGAGAAAAAATAAGAAAAATAGAGGAGAAGAAGAAGGAATAGAGGAGGAGAAGAAAAAATAGAAAATTTTCTATTTTTTCTTCTTCTCCTCTATTTCTTCTTCTTCTCCTTTTTTGTTTTCCTTCTTCTTCCTCTTCTTATTTTTCTCACCTCTTCTTCCCTTCTTCTTCTCCTTCTTCTAATAGTACAACTTAAAAAATCAACTAAATGCACTAACCTAAAACTACTAACAACCTAAATAAAAAAATTCCACAAACATCTCATCTCGTCTCCACAAAACATCTCATACATCTCATCTCATATGAAAAAACATAGCACATCTAAAAAACATCTATCTAAAAACATTTATCTATCTAAAAAACAGAGCACATCTAGATGGCTGGCGGCATCGAGCAGTGGCAGCAATGTCCGGCAGCGACGAGCAGTGGCAAGAAGGGGGCTCGGGACGGGGCCGTTGCAGGCGCACGGGACCCTGGGAGAAGGGGCACGCTCACTGGGGGGCGGAGGTGGAGCTACCTGGAGGCGGCCGGCGCGGCAATGAGCAGGAGACCGGCGGCGGGCTCAGGGGCACGCACACGACAATGTGGACGAGGGCGCGCAAGGAGGTCCGGCGCGTTGGTGAGGGCGTCGGGTGATACGTCTCCAACGTGTCTATAATTTTTGATTGTTCGATTCTATTATATTACCCGTTTTGGATGTTTATGGGCTTTACTTTACACTTCTATATAATTTTTGGGACTAACCTACTAACCGGAGGCCCAACCTGAATTGCTGTTTTTTTGCCTATTTCAGTGTTTCGAAGAAAAGGAATATCAAACGGAGTCCCAATGGAATGAAACCTTCGGGAGAGATCTTTTTGGAACAAACGTAATCCAAGAGACTTGGAGTGGACGTCAAGAAGCAGCGGAGGCGGCCACGAGGGTGCAGGGCACGCCCTAGGGGGGTGGGCGTGCCCCCCACCCTTGTGGTCCCCTCGTGGCTCCCTTGACCGACTTCCTTCACCTATATATATTCACGTACCCCGAAAACATCCACGAGCACCACGAAACCCTATTTCCACCACCGCACCCGGCTGTACCCGTGAGATCCCATCTTGGAGCCTTTTTCCGTGCTCCGCCGGAGGGGGAAGCGTCACAGAGGGCTTCTACATCATCGCGAAGGCCTCTCCGATGATTTGTGAGTAGTTTACCATAGACCTTCGGGTCCATAGTTATTAGCTAGATGGCTTCTTCTCTCTCTTTGAATCTTCTCAATACAATGTTCTCCTCTATCTTCTTGGAGATCTATTTGATGTAACTCTTTTTGCGGTGTGTTTCTCGAGATCTGATGAATTGTGGGTTTATGATCAAGTTCATCTATGAGAAATATTTGAATCTCCTCTGAATTCTTTTATGTATGATTGTTTATCTTTGCAAGTCTCTTCGAATTATCAGTTTGGTTTGGCCTACTAGATTGATCTTTCTTGCAATGGGAGAAGTGCTTAGCTTTGGGTTCAATCTTACGGTGTCCTTTCCCACTGACTACAGGGGCAGCAAGGCACGTATTGTACTATTGCCATCGAGGATAAAAAGATGGGGTTTATATCATATTGCTTGAGTTTATCCCTCTACGTCATGTCATCTTGCCTAATGCGTTACTCTGTTCTTATGAACTTAATACTCTAGAAGCATCTTTGGATAGCGGTTGATGTGTGGAGTAATAGTAGTAGATGCAGAATCGTTTCGATCTACTTATCGCGGAAGTGATGCCTATATACATGATCATGCCCAGATATTCTCATAACTATGCACTTTTCTATCAATTGCTCGACAGTAATTTGTTCACCCACCGTAATACTTATGCTATCTTGAGAGAAGCCAGTAGTGAAACCTATGGCCCCCGTGTCTATTTTCCATCATATATGTTTCCAATCTACTTTATTTTGCAATCTTTACTTTTCAATCTATATCATAAAAATACCAAAAATATTTATCTTATCTTATTATCTCTATCAGATCTCACTTTCGCAAGTGGCCGTGAAGGGATTGACAACCCCTTTATCGTGTTGGTTGCGAGGTTTTTGTTTGTTTGTGTAGGTACGAGGGACTTGCGTGGAGCCTCCTACTGGATTGATACCTTGGTTCTAAAAAACTGAGGTAAATACTTATGCTACTTTGCTGCATCACCCTTTCCTCTTCAAGGGAAAACCAACACAGTGCTTAAGAAGTAGCAAGAAGGATTTCTAGCGCCGTTGCCGGGGAGGTCTTCGCACAAGTCAAGACATACCAAGTACCCCTCGCATTACATTATTTTCCATTTGCCTCTCGTTTTCCCTCCCCACTTCACCCTTGCCGTTTTATTCGCCCTCTCTTTCCGTTCGCCTCTTTTTCGCTTGCCTCTTGTGTGCTTGTGTGTTGGATTGCTTGTCACGATGGCTCAAGATAATACTAAATTGTGTAACTTTTCCAATACCAATAATAATGATTTCCTTAGCACTCCGATTGCTCCTCTTAATGATGCTGAATCTTGTGAAATCAATGCTGCTTTGTTGAATCTTGTCATGAAAGATCAATTCTCTGGCCTTCCTAGTGAAGATGCCGCTACTCATCTAAAAAACTTTGTTGATTTGTGTGATATGCAAAATAACAAATACATGGATAATGATATTGTTAAATTGAAGTTATTTCCATTTTCACTTAGAGATCGTGATAAAACTTGGTTTTCGTCTTTGCCTAAAAATAGTATTGATTCATGGAATAAGTGCAAAGATGCTTTTATCTCTAAGTATTTTCCTCCCACTAAGATCATCTCTCTTAGAAACGATACTATGAATTTTAAGCAACTTGATCATGAACATGTTGCACAATCTTGGGAGAGGATGAAATTAATGATTCGTAATTGCCCTACACATGGATTAAATTTATGGATAATCATACAAACAAATTATGCCGGATTGAATTTTGCTTCTAGAAATCTTATAGATTCGGACGCGGGAGGCACTTTTATGGAAATCACTTTAGGATAAGCTACTAAACTCCTAGATAATATCATGGTTAATTATTCTCAATGGCACGCCGAAAAGATCTACTAGTAAAAAAGTTCATGCAATAGAAGAAATTAATGTTTTGAGTGGAAAGATGGATGAACTTATGAAATTGGCTAATAAGAGTGCTCCTATTGATCCTAATGATATGCGTTTGTCTACTTTGATTGAGAATAATAATGAATCTCTGGATGTGAATTTTGTTGGTAGGAATAATTTTGGTAACAACGCAGATAGAGGAAACTTTAATCCTAGGCCGTTTCCTAGTAATTCCTCTAATAATTATGGTAATTCCTACAACAACTCTTATGGAAATTTTAATAAGATGCCGTCTGATTTTGAGATTAGTGTTAAAGAATTTATGATCTCTCAAAAGAATTTCAATGCTTTGCTTGAAGAAAAATTGCCTAAGATTGATGAATTGGCTAGGAACGTGGATAGAATTTCTCTTGATGTTGATTCTTTGAAACTTAGATCTATTCCACCTAAGCATGATATCCTTGAGTCTCTCAAAGCCATGGGAATTTCCATTGATGAGTGCAAAGAAAGAACCGCTAGGATACGTGCTAACAAAGATTGCTTTGTAAGAGCTTGTTCTTCTAGTTTTCATGATAATAATGATGAAGATCTAAAAGTGATTGATGTATCTCCTATTAAATCTTTGCTTTGCAATATGAATCTTGATAATGATGGGACTGGAGATGAGTTAACTTTTAGTTAAAAGGCGTCCCAATGATTCGGAGTTTTTAGATCTTGATGCAAAATTTTGTAAAAGTGGGATTGGAGAGGTCAAAACTTTACATAGCAGTGAACCCACTATTATCAATTTCAAGAAATTTAATTATGATAATTGTTCTTTAATAGATTGTATTTCCTTGTTGCAATCCGTGTTGAATTCTCCTCATGCTTATAGTCAAAATAAAGCTTTTAGCAAACATATCGTTGATAGTTTAATGCAATCTTATGAAGAAAAACTTGAATTGGAAGTTTCTATCCCTAAAAAACTTTATGATGAGTGGGAACCTACTATTAAAATTAAAATTAAAGATCATCAATGCTATGCTTTGTGTGATTTGGGTGCTAGTGTTTCCACGATTCCAAAAACTTTATGTGATGTGCTAGGTTTCCGTGATTTTGATGATTGCTCTTTAAACTTGCACCTTGCGGATTCCACCATTAAGAAACCTATGGGAAGGATTAATTATGTTCTAATTGTTGCAAATAGGAATTATGTGCCCGTAGATTTTATTGTTCTTGATATAGATTGCAATCTTTCATGTCCTATTATTCTTGGTAGACCTTTCCGTAGAACGATTGGTGCAATTATTGATATGAAGGAAGGAAATATTAGATTCCAATTTCAATTAAGGAAAGGCATGGAACACTTTCATAGGAAGAAAATCAAATTACCTTATCAATCTATTATGAGAGTCACTTATGAATTGAATGCCAAAGATGGCAATGCTTAGATCTATTCTCGCTTTTATGCCTAGCTAGGGGCGTTAAACGATAGCGCTTGTTGGGAGGCAACCCAATTTTATTTTTGTTCCTTGCTTTTTGTTCCTGTTTAGTAATAAATAATTCATCTAGCCTCTGCTTAGATGTGGTTTTATGTTTTAGTTAGTGTTTGTGCCAAGTAGAACCTAAATGATCATCTTGGGTGATAGTTAATTTGATCTTGCTGAAAAACAGAAACTTTTGCGCGCACGAGAATAACTTTAATAAATCACAAAAACTTACTTTTGAGTTGATTCTTGTCGAAGAAGATTAATAGACTATTTTCCTAGGACTTCCTATTTTGGTAGGATTTTTAGAGTTCCAGAAGTAGTCGAAAGTTACAGATTGCTACAGACTATTCTGTTTTTGACAGATTCTGTTTTGTGTGTGTTGTTTGCTTATTTTGATGAATCTTTGGCTAGTATCGGGGGGTATGAACCAAAGAGAAATTGGAATACAGTAGGTTTAACACCAATATAAATAAAGAATGATTTCGTTACAGTACCTTAAGTGGTGGTTTTTCTTTCTTGCACTAACAGAGCTCATGAGATTTCTGTTGAGTTTTGTGTTGTGAAGTTTTCAAGTTTTGGGTAAAGATTTGATGGACTATGGAATAAGGAGTGGCAAGAGCCTAAGCTTGTGGATGAACATGGCACCCCAAGATAATTCAAGGACAACCAAAGGCCTAATCTTGGGGATGCTCCGGAAGGCATCCCCTCTTTCGTCTTCATGTATCGGTAACTTCACTTGGGGCTATATTTTTATTCACGACATGATATGTGTTTTGCTTGGAGCGTCTTGTATGATATGAGTCTTTGCTTTTTAGTTTACCACAATCATCGTTGCTGTACACACCTTTTGGGAGAGACACACATGATTCGAAATTTATTAGAATACTCTATGTGCTTCACTTATATCTTTTGAGCTAGACAATTTTGCTCTAGTGCTTTACTTATATCTTTTTAGAGCACGGCGGTGGTTTTATTTTGTAGAAATTATTGATCTCTCATGCTTCACTTATATTATTTTGAGAGTCTTTTAGAACAGCATGGTATTTGCTATGGTTATAAAATTAGTCCTAATATGATGGGCATCCAAGTTGGGTATAATAAAAACTATCATAGAAAGTGCATTGAATACTATGATCAATTTGGTGCTTGATGATTGTTTTGAGATATGAGGATGGTAATATTAGAGTAATGCTAGTTGGGTAATTGTGAATTTGAGGAATACTTGTGTTAAAAGTTTGTGATTCCCATAGCATGCACGTATGGTGAACCGTTATGTGATGAAGTTGGAGCATGATTTATTTATTGATTGTCTTCCTTACGTGTGGAGGTCGGGATCGCGCGAGGGTTAACTCCTGCCAACCCTTCCCCTAGGAGCATGCGTGTAGTACTTTGTTTTGGTTAATTGTAGATCTTTGCAATAAGTACATGAGTTCTTCATGACTAATGTTGAGTCCATGGATTATACGCACTCTCACCCTTCCACCATTGCTAGCCTCTCTTGTGCCGCGCAACTTTCGCTGGTACCATACACCCACCATATACCTTCCTCAAAACAGCCACCATACCTACCTATTATGGCATTTCCATAGCCATTCCGAGATATATTTCCATGCAACTTTCCACCATTCTGTTTATTATGACACACCTCGTCATTGTCATATTGCTTTTGCATGATCATGTAGTTGGCATCGTATTTGTAGCAAAGCCACTTTCATAATTCTTTCATACATGTCACTCTTGATTCATTGCATATCCCAGTACACTGCCGGATGCATCCACATAGAGTCATATTTTGTTCTAAGTATTGAGTTGTAATTCTTGAGTTGTAGGTAAATAAAAGTGTGATGATCTTCATTATTAGAGCATTGTCCCAAGTGAGGAAAGGATGATGGAGACTATGATTCCCCCACAAGTCGGGATGAGACTCCGGACTTTGAAAAATAAAAGAGGCCAAAGAAGCCCAAATAGAAAAAGAGGCCAAAGATGCCCACCAAAATAAAAAAATGAGAGAAAATGAGAGAAGGGACAATGTTACTATCCTTTTTCCACACTTGTGCTTCAAGGTAGCACCATGATCTTCATGATAGAGAGTTTCCTATATTGTCACTTTCATATACTAGTGGGAATTTTTCATTATAGAATTTGGCTTGTATATTCCAATGATGGGCTTCCTCAAAATGCCCTAGGTCTTCGTGAGCAAGCAAGTTGGATGCACACCCACTTAGTTTCTTTTTTGAGCTTTCATACACTTATAGCTCTGGTGCATCCGTTGCATGGAAATCCCTACTCACTCACACTGATATCTATTAATGGGCATCTCCATAGCCCGTTGATACACCTAGTTGATGTGAGACTATCTTCTCCTTTTTGTCTTCTCCACAACTGCTACCTCTTGAGCACTGCGTTGGTTTTCCCTTGAAGAGGAAAGGGTGGTGCAGAAAAGTAGCGTAAGTATTTCCCTCAGTTGTTGACAACCAAGGTATCAATGCAGTAGGAGGCTCCTCAAAAGTCCCTTGTACCTACACAAACAAACAAGAACCTCGCAACCAACACGATAAAGGGGTTGTCAATCCCTTCACGATAACTTGCGAAAGTGAGATCTGATAGAGATAATAAGATAAGATAAATATTTTGGTATTTTTATGATATAGATTGGAAAGTAAAAGATGCAAATAAAAGTAGATGGGAAACTTATATGATAAAAGATAGACCCGGGGGCCATAGGTTTCATTAGTGGCTTCTCCCAAGATAGCATAAGTATTACGGTGGGTGAACAAATTACTGTCGAGCAATTGATAAAAAAGTGCATAGTTATGAGAATATCTAGGCATGATCATGTATATAGGCATCACGTCCATGACAAGTAGACCGAAATGATTCTGCATCTACTACTATTACTCCACACATCGACCGATTCCAGCCTGCATCTAGAGTATTAAGTTCATAAAGAACAGCGTAATGCATTAAGAAAGATGACATGATGTAGAGGGGTAAACTCATGCAATATGATATAAACCCCATCTTTGAATCCTTGATGGCAATACTACAATACGTGCCATGCTTCCCCTGCTGTCACAGGGAAAGGACACCGCAAGATTGAACCCAAAGCTAAGCACTTCTCCCATTGCAAGAAAGATCAATCTAGTAGGCCAAACCAAACTGATAATTCGAAGAGACTTGCAAACATAACCGATCACACATAAAAGAATTCAGAGAAGATTCAATTATTTCTCATAGATAAACTTGATCATAAACCCACAATTCATCGGATCTCAACAAACACACCGCAAAAATAGTTACATCGCATAGATCTACAAGAAGATCAAGGAGAACTTTATATTGAGATTCAAAGAGAGAGAAGAAGCTATCTAGCTAATAATTATGGACCCTAAGGTCTGTGGTCGATTCCCCCTCATGAGCAATCGTGAAGGCTCCAAGATGGGATCTCGCGGATACAGAAGGTTGCGATGGTGGATTTAGGTTTTCGTGGTGCTCCTGGATGTTCTCGGGGTACGTTGATATATATAGGAGGAAGAAGTAGGTCGGTTGAGCCACGAGGGGCCCACGAGGGTGGGGGCGCGCCGGGCACCCTCGTGGCCGCCTCATTTGCTGCTTGACGTCCACTCCAAGTCTCCTGGTTTGCATTTGTTCCAAAAAGATCGCTCCCAAAGGTTTCACCCGTTTGGACTCCGTTTGATATTCCTTTTCTTTGAAACACTGAAATAGGCAAAAAAAACAGCAATTCAGGCTGGGCCTCCGGTTAGTAGGTTAGTCCCAAAAATGATATAAAAGTGTAAAGTAAAGCCCATAAACATCCAAAACGGGTAATATAATAGCATGGAACAATAAAAAATTATAGATACGTTGGAGACGTATCAACAACCACCATTCTATTTCCACATATAGTGCTATGTCCATGGCTCGCGCTCATGTATTGCGTGAAGATTGAAAAAGTTTGAGAATACTAAAGTATGAAACAATTGCTTGGCTAAAACCGGGGTTGTGCACGAATTAAATATTTTGTGTGATGAAGATAGAGCATAGCCAGACTAGATGATTTTGTAGGGATAGCTTTCTTGGGCTATGTTATTTTGAGAAGACATGATTACTTTGTTAGTATGCTTGAAGTATTATTACTCTTATGTCAATATGAACTTTTATCTTGAATTATTTGGATCTGAACATTCATGCCACAATAAAGAAAATTACATTGAGAATTATGCTAGCTAGTGAGGGAGGGGGTCCTCGGACAGTCGGACTATATACTTTGGCCGGACTGTTGGACTATGAAGATACAAGATTGAAGACTTCGTCCCGTGTCCGGGTGGGACTCTCCTTTGCATGGAAGGTAAGCTTGACAAGTATCTTTGCCAGAGCGGCGGCGGAGTCCGGACCTTTACGACCGCAGCGGGTGGCATCGTCTTCTCCATTGAAGTGCCACATGGGTTTCCCCCGATACTGAAGTGGCTGCACCCCCCGTATTATACAAATTGACATAACCTCAATAATCATCAACCCTGATTTAGCCAGCGTCTTTATCCTTTCCATCAGGAAAAGGACCTCTCTGTTATCTTCCTCCTGGTGGCTTCGAGGGCGCCAGCTGTGGCATTTCTTCAACGGGGCATTTACGAACTCAGGAAGGCCCATCCGAATAGGGTTCGGAAGAGGGATGTCCTCCGTATAAAACCACTCCGAAGGCCAGTCTTCGGATGTCTTCTTCGAAGTACCGGACAGGTATCCGGTCCCGACGATGCGCCATATTTCGGCTCCACCCACTTGATATATCGACACCTCCTGAGTGCTGGTACGAGGCAGAATAGCCTCTTCCATAGCTCGAAATGAGCTTTGCAGCCCAGAAATAGCTCACAGAAGGTGACATAGCCTGCGATGTGTAGTATGGAGGCAGGAGTAAAGTTATGAAGCTGGAGGCCGTAGAACTCCAGGAGCCCACGAAGGAACGGATGGACTGGAAATCCGAGTCCCCTCAGCAAATAAGGTACAAGGCATACCCGCTCCCCCTTGGATGGGTTGGGAAAACTCTCCGCTTGCTTCCTGCCATTATAAGTGGCTAGTCCGGCTCGGACGGGCACCATATACACAGGCGGGAGAAACCCCTTGGTCTGCAACTCTACCAATCGGCTATGGGGGATAGAACACTTCTCCCAATCGTCTGGCTTAGTGCTACGGGAGCGAGAGGAGGAGTTGCGACGACCGACCATGATGGGATGGTTTCTTCCGGGCGCGCTCTGATGAACACTCGCTGGGTGAGGATGGTGTGATTTGGATCTGAGGATCCCCATCTCTTTAAATAGACGATTTACTTACATGGTCAGGGTGGCAAATGTAAAAATGCCCCGACTTCTTGCATTCGCTCGACACGTGGAGATAGCCAAAATTAAAGCTCAAAAGCCGAGGAGTGCAGCATTGATGGAAGCCGGACACTGATCGTTACAATAGGTACTCAGGGATTTTGGAGAAGAACCCGCCTTGCAATGCCAAAGACAATCTGCGCGCCGGAATCATCGTCATTGAAGCCTGGTTTGGGGGCTACTGAGGGAGTTCTAGATTAGGGGGTCCTCGGACAGCCGGACTATATACTTTGGCCGGACTATTGGACTATGAAGATACAAGATTGAAGACTTTGTCCCGTGTCCGGGTGGGACTCTCCTTTGCGTGGAAGGCAAGCTTGGCAATTCGGATGTGTGGATCTCCTTCTCATGTCGACTCTGTGTAACCCTAGCTCCCTCCGGTTTCTATATAAACCGGAGGGTTTAGTCCATAGGAGGATATACAATCATAATCATAGGCTAGCTTCTAGGGTTTAGCCTCTACGATCTCGTGGTAGATCAAGTCTTCTAATACTCATATCATCAAGATCAATCAAGCAGGAAGTAGGGTATTACCTCCATCGAGAGGGCCCGAACCTGGGTAAACATTGTGTCCCCCGCCTCCTGTTACCATTATCCTTAGACGCACAGTTCGGGACCCCCTACCCGAGATCCGCCGGTTTTGATATTGATATTGGTGCTTTCATTGAGAGTTCCACTATGTCATCACGATAAGGCTTGATGGCTCGCCTTGTTGTCAAGGACAACATCACCTCTGGGGGAGCCCTGGCTGTAGGCCGGAACTATCCCGGCGGATTCGTCATGACCGCCCGTTTGGCCGCCCGGCGCGGCGATGACTTCTCGTGTCATCAAGAACAGCCTCCGCCCACTCGAATTCACCGAGCGGATGGATCGAATGGAGCTCTCCTCCCTGAACGAGCTCTTGGATCGCATCGCCGCCCTGGGAGTCTCTATGAACTATGATTGGATCGGGTCTTAAACCCGACCAAAGGGAGATTAACTCTCTGCAGGTCACCCATCAGATAGCGGTGGTGGAGGAACAATCAGCGATTCTTCATCTATTTTGAGGACGAACTATGTCTGGATTCCCGAGCTCTCGAGGCGGATACTGCGTCTCTGAGGAGGACATGTCCCAGGCTCCAAACTTAGAATCGGACAGCGGGCCAGAAAAATTGGGTAACATCCCGGAGCCCGAGCTGCCAAGCTCGGAAGCTCCTCTGCCCCTGGGTCTCACATCGGGTCAGGGTTTGGACTTAAATCTACCCACCCACCCAGATACAAGCGATCTTTCCCACATTAGACAAGAGCCCCAAGAGACAGTACATCACTTTTGTGCCAGATTGCTCCTTGTAACGAACAATGTTAAGGGGTATCGCGAGGAAGACACAATCTCATTCCTTTGCAAAAATTGCACGGACAAGGGAATCCTCAACGCCATAAGTCGTCGTGACATAATATACTTGCTGACTTGGCGGCCATAGTACAGAAATGCGTGTGATGGAAAGCGCTGAAAACCCAAACAAAATTCTGGGATCCTCCGGCTCTCACTAAACCCCCGTCTGAACTAAAAGGGTGCACTCTGAAGTCACCCAATTCAATTACAAAGAAACCAAAGCCCACTATAGGGCGTGGAACCGTATTGGAGGGATGGCTTAATAGGCCATGCAAAATTCACAGTACACCGGATACCATACCAACACACAGCCTTAGAGCATGTTGGATACTCCGGCAGGTGGCCAAGAGCGGTGAGGATCTCCTCATCAACAATACCGTAGAGCACCATCCTGAATAACAATACAGTACTGACAGTCTTCAAGACTTTCGCCTCAAACAATAGGCATAAGCGAGCACTCCGCAGCCTCGTCGAAGTCTGCGATGTTGCAACAATAAATCCATGGAACGACATGGCCATAACCTTCAATGCCAGTGACGAACCTCAATTCCGAACAGTCCAAGCACTAGTCGCTTTGGTCCTTAGTCCAATTGTGGACGGCTTCCGGCTCACTAAAGTGCTCATGGATGGCGGAAGAGGATTAAACCTCATCTACGAGGAGACTCTTAACAAAATGGAAATAGACAAGAGCCGCATTGAGAAAAGCAGCACGACCTTCAGGGGAATAATCCCTAGTCGGGAAGCACGATGTGCGGGAAAAATCGCACTAGATGTGGTATTCGGCACGCGGGAGAATTATAGGTCCGAAGAAATCACATTCCAAGTGGCCCTGTTCAGTTGCGGATACCACGCCGTTTTAGGGCGGGATGCATTCACGAGCTTCCAAGCCACACCCCATTACGGGTACATGGAGCTCAAGATGCCCTGGCCCAATGGAATAATCACTCTAGCTAGTGATCTGGACGTAGCACTCTGCACCGAAAATAAAACCGCCGCTCTAGCCCTTGAGGCATTATCCAAGCCCTCGGCCGAATAACTAACTACGCTGCACTCCACGGTGGGACAGGGGACGACGTGATACTCGACAAACGGCCCAAGTCCACCTCTTTCAAACCAGCGGACGAAATAAGCGGACCCTACAAAACAGCATCAATCGGGGAACAGCTGAGCCCCACAATAGACGCCGCACTGCGAGAGTTCTTGTGCGAGAATTGGGACATCTTCGCCTGGTGATAACCCACAAGTATAGGGGATCGCAACAGCTTTCGAGGGTAGAGTATTCAACCCAATTTTATTGATTCGACACAAGGGAGCCAAAGAATATTCTTGAGTATTAGCAGTTGAGTTGTCAATCCAACCACACCTGGATAACTTAGTATCTGCAGCAAAGTGTTTAGTAGCAAAAGTGGTATGATAATAATAGGAGCAGTAGCAAAAGTAAAGATAAATGTTTTTGGGTTTTTGTAGTAGTTGTAACAATAGCAACGGAAAAGTAAATAAGCGAAGAACAATATATGAAAAGCTCATAGGCAATGGATCGATGATGGATAATTATGCCGGATGCGATTCCTCATGCAATAGTTATAACATAGGGTGATATAGAACTAGCGCCAATTCATCAGTGTAATGTAGGCATGTATTCCGTAAATAGTCATACGTGCTTATGGATAAGAACTTGCATGACATCTTTTGTCCTACCCTCCCATGTTCAGCGGGGTCCTTACGGATACTAAGGGATATTAAGGCCTCCTTTTAATAGAGAACCGGAACAAAGCATTAACACATAGTGAATACACGAACTCCTCAAACTACGGTCATCACCGAGAAGTATCCCGATTATTGTCACTTCGGGGTTGTGGGATAATAACACATAATAGGCGACTATAGACTTGCAAGATAGGATCAAGAACACACATATATTCATGAAAACATAATAGGTTCAGATCTGAAATCATGGCACTCGGGCCCTAGTGACAAGCATTAAGCATAGCAAAGTCATAGCAACATCAACCTCAGAACATAGTGGATACTAGGGATCAAAGCCTAACAAAACTAACTTGATTACATGGTAAATCTCATCCAACCCATCAACATCCAGCAAGCCTACGATGGAATTACTCACGCCGGGCGGTGAGCATCACGAAATTGGTGACTGAGGATGGTTGATGATGACGACGGCGATGAATCCCCCTCTCCGGAGCCCCGAACGGACTCCAGATCAGCCCTCCCGAGAGATATTAGGGCTTGGCGGCGGCTCCGTGTCGTGAAACGCGATGAAACTTTCTCCCTGATTTTTTTCTCCCCGAGACGGTATATATGGAGTTGGAGTTGAGGTCGGAGGAGGTCCAGGGGCCCACGAGATAGGAGGGCGCGCCTTGGGGGGGGGCGCCCCCCTGTCTCGTGGACAGCCCGTGGGCCCCCTGGCCTCGATTCTTTCGCGAAAAATTCTTATTAATTCTGAAAAGTGCCTCCGTGGATTTCTAGGACATTCTGAGAACTTTTCTTTTCTACACATAAAATAACATCATGGTAGTTCTGCTGAAAACATCGTCAGTCCGGGTTAGTTTCATTCAAATCATGCAAGTTAGAGTCCAAAACAAGGGCAAACGTGTTTGGAAAAGTAGATACGTTGGAGACATATCAACTCCTCAAGCTTAAACCTTTGCTTGTCCTCAAGCAATTCAGTTGATAAACTAAAAGTGATAAAGAAAAACTTTTACAAACTCTGTTGCTCTTATTGTTGTAAACATGAAAAGCCAGCATTCAAGTTTCAGCAAATATTATGAACTAACCATACTCACAATAACACATAGGTCTCACAATTACTCATATCAATAACATAATCAGCTAGCGAGCCATAATAATAGAACTCGGATGACAACACTTTCTCAAAATAACCATAACATGATATAACAAAATGGTATCTCGCTAGCCCTTTCTGAGACCGCAAAACATAAATGCAGAGCACCTTTAAAGATCAAGGACTGACTAAACATTGTAATTCATGGTAAAAGAGATCCAGTCAAGTCATACCCAATATAAACCAATAACAATGAATGCAAATGACAGTGTGCTCTCCAGTGGGTGCTTTTAATAAGAAGGATGATGACTCAACATAAAAGTAAATAGATAGGACCTTTCTTTGAGGGAAGCGAGGATTTGTAGAGGTGCGAGCTTGATTTTAAAATAGAGATTGAATAACATTTTGAGCGGCATACTTTCGCTGTCAACGCAACAACTAAGAGATGGTCAGTATCTTCCATACTACATGCATTATAGGCGGTTCCCAAATAGAATGGTAAAGGTTTATACTCCCCAACCACCAACAAGCATCAATCCATGGCTTGCTTGAAACAACGAGTGCCTCCAACATACAACAACCACAGGGAGTTTTGTTTAATTATTTTGATTTTCTTTGATCTTTTTGGATCATGGAATTTGGGCATCCCGGTTACCGGCCCTTTCTCGTGAATGAGGAGCGGAGTCCACTCCTCGTGAGAATAACCCACCTAGCATGGAAGATATAGGCAGCCCTAGTTGAAACATGAGCTGCTCGAGCATACAAAACAGAATTTCATTTGAAGGTTTAGAGTTTGGCACATACAAATTTACTTGGAGCAGCGGTAAATACCGCATATAGGAAGGTATAGTGGACTCATATGGAACAACTTTGGGGTTTAAGGAGTTTGGATGCACAAGCAGTATTCCCGCTTAGTAATGTGAAGGCTAGCAAAAGACTGGGAAGCAACCAATCGAGAGAGCGACAACAGTCGTAAGCATGCATTAAAATTAATTCACACGAATACAAGCATGAGTAGGATATAATCCACCATGAACATAAATATCGTGAAGGCTATGTTGATTTGATTCAACTACATGCGTGAACATGTGCCAAGTCGAGTCACTTAATACATTCAAAGGAGGATACCATCCCATCATACCACATCATAGTCATTCTAATAGCATGTTGGCACGCATAAGGTAAACCATTATAACTCATAGCTAATCAAGCATGGCACAAGCAACTATAATAGCGAAATGTCATTGCAAATATGTTTACTTCATAATAGCTGACTCAGGAACGATGAACTCATCATATTTACAAAAACAAGAGAGGTCGAGTTCATACCAGCTTTTCTCATCCCAACAAGTCCATCATATATCGTCATTATTGCCTTTCACTTGCACGACGAGCGATGTGTATAATAATAAGAGTGCATGTGCATTGGACTAAGCTGGAATCTGCAAGCATTCAACTCAAGAGAGAAGACATGTTAATATGGGCTCTAAATTAAATAAACAATCATGCATATAAGAGCCACTAAGCATTTTCAATATGGTCTTCTCGACCCCCAAAAGAAAGAAAAGAAAATAAAACTATTTACACGGAAAGCTCCCAACAAGTAAAAGAAGAACGAGAAATCTTTTGGGTTTTCATTTTAATTTCTACTACAAACAAGGAAATTAAACTAACTAAATTTTTTTGGTTTTTCTTAAGTTTATCAAACACACAAGAAGAAATCTAGAAAAAGAAATTTAAACTAACATGGATAATACAATGAAAGAGTGTGAGCACCAACGATTAGTGTGTGAACATGAATGTAAAGTCGGTGAGAAATACGTACTCCCCCAAGCTTAGGCTTTTGGCCTAAGTTGGTTTAATACCAGTGACCGCCTGGCTGATATCCATAAGTGAAACTGGGGTAGTACTGAGATGAAGAGGCGACCGCCTCCTGAGCAGCAGCGTGTTGGCGAGCTGCCTCCATTCCGCTCTCATATTCAGTGGCTTCTTCCCTGGTGACAACATATCTTCCTTTTGTCCGATAATCAAAAGGTATGGAGCGAGGAACGATACTTGAGGGCGATGTTGCGTCTGTTATAGGTTAGTTGATAATGGAGGAATTGTGCATTCCTCTCAAGAAAATGATTGGCAAACATAGCTTCTTTATCCAAATAAACAGGAGGTACAATCATATCCCCCTCTCGTTTAGCTACATTAAGAAAATTAGCCACATGGGTTGCATAAATTCCTCCAAGAAATCTCCCCTTCTATTATTATTATGCAACCTACGTGCAACTATCGCCCCCAAGTTCTAACCTCTATAACCGGATACATCACTCTTGAGGACACAACGATCAGGGGCACACATGTGACATACTTCGTCCTTTCCATTAATGCATCTACCAATAAAGAGAGCAAAGTAATGTATAGCAGGAAAATGAATGCTCCCAATGGTAGCTTGTGTTACGTCCTAGATTCTCTCACGATAATACTAGCAAGAAAATCTCTAACTTCAGATTTGGGAGGATCATTAATATTACCCCCACTGCGGGAGTTTGCAAGCAGTTGTAAAATCCTCTAAATCCATGGTATAAGATGTATCATAAATATCAAACATAACACTAGGATAATTACGCGAAGAAATATATTCGAACCTCCGCACAAAGGAATCGGTCAATCGATAATATTGAGGACACTTATCTTGTAAGAAGTCCTCAAGCTCAGCATTACACACATACGCGTTAAATTCCTACTTGAAGCCTGCTTCGACCATAAAATCATCGGATGGCCACTCGCAAGCCCGCACATTTGCGTCCCTTGGCAAATTAACATCTTGTTCAGGTATAGCAATCCTTGGCCCTTTCTTTGCTGAGGAACCACCTTGGTACATTCTTCTAAGCATATTTCTTTTTCTGAAAATTTCTGAAATTTTAGTAACTTCAAAATAAAAGTGAATAAAACTAAACAAGATTGATAGCAACTACTCCTACAAGTGCCTAGAGCCTATATCATGCATTGGAATTGCTTGGGACCTCAAAATTTAACATGCAAGCTCAAGAACATGGTCACCTATGCAGCAAAAATTTGCAATGAATAAAGCACTAGAACAAAAACTAATTGGACCAATGGAGGAGTCACATACCAAGCAACAATCTCCCAAAACAGTTTTGCGAATGGAGCTTTGAGCTAAGAAATCAAAAATCGCAGCAAAACGAGCTAGAACTCGGGCTTGAGCTGGATGGGGATTTTTTGGGTAGAAGATGAAGTGTGTGGGTGCTGGCATAAGTGGAGGGGAGCCACCAGGGGCCCACGAGATAGGGAGGCGCGCCCTACAGGGGGGCGCCCTCCTCTCTCGTGGCCTGGTGCTTGCCCCTCCTGCAGTGTTTTCAGTGCCTAAAATCCTCAAATATTCCAGAAAAAATCATACTAAATTTGCAGGGCATTTGGAGCACTTTTATTTTCGGACTATTTTTTAATGCACGGATAATTCAGAAAACGGACAGATAATATTATTTTTGCTTTATTTATTCTAAATGACAGAAAAGTAAAAAGAGGGTACAGAAGGTTGTGCCTTCTAGTTTCATCCATCTCGTGATCATCAAATTGAACCCACTAACAAGGTTGATCAAGTCTTTTTAACAAACTCATTCCGAATAACACGGAATGGAGAAATTTTGAATAACACTAAGTTACCTCAATGGGGATATGAAAATCCCCAACAATAAGAATATCATAATTTTTCTTGACAGTAGGAGAGGAAATTCAAAACTTCAAAAATGATAGTTGGAACTTTTTCAATAGAATTGATGCTATGAACTTGAGATTGTTTCCTCGGAAAGTGTATCGTATGCTCATTACCATTAACATGAAAAGTGACATTGCCTTTGTTGCAATCAATAACAGCCCCTGCAGTATTAAGAAAAGGTCTACCAAGGATAATAGACATACTATCGTCCTCGGGAATATCAAGAATAACAAAGTCCGTTATGATAGTGACATTTGCAACCACAAGAGGCACATCCTCACAAATACCGGCAATTATAGCAGTTGATTTATCAGCCATTTGCAAAGATATTTCAGTAGGTGTCAACTTATTCAATTCAAGTCTACGATATAAAGAGAGAGGCATAACACTAACACCGGCTGCAAGATCACATAAAGCAGTTCTAACATAATTTCTTTTAATAGAGCATGGTATAGTTGGAACACCCGGATCTCCAAGTTTCTTGGGTATTCCACCCTTAAAAGTGTAATTAGCAAGCATGGTGGAAATTTTAGCTTTCAGTATCTTTCTTTTATTTGTGATGATATCCTTCATATACTTAGCATAAGGATTTACTTTAAGCATATCAGTTAAGCGCATACGTAAGAAAATAGGTCTAATCATTTCAGCAAAGCGCTCAAAATCCTCATCATCCTTTGACTTGGATGGTTTAGGAGGAAAGGGCATGGGTTTCTGAACCCATGGTTATCTTTCTTTACCGTGCTTCCTAGCAACAAAATCTCTCTTATCATAACGTTGATTCTTTGGTTGTGGGTTATCAAGATCAACAACTGGTTCAATCTCTACATCATTGTCTTTGCTAGGTTGAGCATCAACATGAACATTATCATTAACATTATCACTAGGTTCATGTTCATCACCTGATTGAGTTTCAGCATCAGAAATAGAAATATCATTGGAATTCTCAGGTGTGTCTACAGTAGGTTCACTAGAAGCATGCAAAGTTCTGTCATTTTTCTTTTTCTTCTTTTTAGAAGAACTAGGTACCTCTAAATTATTTCTCTGAGAATCTTGCTCGATTCTCTTAGGGTGGCCTTCAGGATACAAAGGTTCCTGAGTCATTCTACCAGTTCTAGTAGCCACTCTAGCAGCAAAGTCATTTTTATTATTCAATTCCTCAAGCAAATCATTTTGAGCTTTAAGTACTTGCTCAGCTTGGGTAGCAACCATAGAAGTATATTTGCTAACGCGGTGAAGTTTATCTTTAACTCTAGCCAGATTATCACCTACGCGTCCTATCTTGAAAGCATTATTCTTTAACTCTCTACCAACATAAGCATTAAAACTTTCTTGTCTAGCCATAAAGTCATCAAATTCATCTAAGCATGGGCTATGAAATTTAGTAGAGGGTATTTCAACTTTATCATATCTATAGAGAGAATTTACCTTTACTACCTGTTTGAGTTATCAAGGCGATATGGTTCTTGATGATGAAATTAAGACCATGTATTTCTTCAATAGGAGGTAAATTCTTAACATCTTCAGCTTTAATACCTTTTTCTTTCATTGATTTCTTTGCCTCTTGCATATCTTCAGGACTGAAAAATAAAACACCTCTCTTCTTCGGAGTGGGTTTAGGAATAGGCTCAGGAGTTGGCTCAACTGATTCAGGAATTAATTTAGGAACTAGCTCGGGAAGAGTCCAATTATTTTCATTAGTCAACATATTATTCAATAATATTTCAGCTTCGTCGACTGTTCTTTCCCTGAAAACACAACCAGCACAACTATCCAAGTAGTCCTTGGAAGCATCGGTTAGTCCATTATAAAAGATATCAAGTATTTCATTTTTCTTAAGAGGATGATCGGGCAAAGCATTAAGTAGCCAGAGAAGCTTCCCCAACCTTGTGGGGATTCTCTTCTTTGATTTGCACAAAATTATATATTTCCATAAGGCAGCTTGTTTCTTATGAGCAAGGAAATATTTAGCAGAGAAGTAATAAATCATATCCTGGGGACTACTCACACAACCAGGAGCAAGAGAATTATACCAAGTCTTAGCATCACCCTTTAATGAGAAAGGAAATATCTTAAGGATATATAAATAGCGATACTTCTCATCATTAGTAAACAGGGTGGCTATATCATTCAACTTGGTAAGATGTGCCACGACAGTTTCAGATTCAAGGCCATAAAAAGGATCAGATTCATCTCAAGAATAATATCGGGATCAACAGAAATTCATAATCCTTATCGAGAACATAGATAGGTGAAGTAGCAAAAGAAGGATCGGGTTTCATTCTAGCATTAAGAGACTGCTGCTTCCATTTAGCTAATAATTTCTTAAGATCATTTCTATCATTGCAAGCAAGAATTTCCATAGCATCTGTTTCATTCATATCATAACCCTTAGGAACAACAGGTAAAACATAATCATTAGGGGGACCTTCATCATCACTATCATCAAGAATAGGATCTTGATAATTTCATTCCCCTAAATCTAGCAAGTTGTTCATCAAGAAATTCACCTAATGGCAAAGTAGTATCACGCACATAAGTAGTTTCATCATGCATAGCGTATGGCTTCATCAATAACATGCGACATATCAGAATTCATAGCAGTAGTAGGTTTAGGTGTCGCAAGCTTACTAATAACGGAAGGAGAATCTAGTGCAAGGCTAGATGGCAATTCCTTACCTCCCCTCGTAGTTGAGGGAAAAATAGTAGTTCGATCGTCTTTCAAGTTCTTCATAGTGATCAACAGATATAAATCCCAAGTGACTCAGAGAATAGAGCTATGATTCCGACAGCGGAGCCAGAAATTAGTCTTGATAACCCACAAGTATAGGGGATTGCAACAACTTTCAAGGGTAGAGTATTCAACCCAAATTTATTGATTCGACACAAGGGGAGCCAAAGAATATTCTTGAGTATTAGCAGTTGAGTTGTCAATTCAACCACACCTGGATAACTTAGTATCTGCAACAAAGTATTTAGTAGCAAAAGTGGTATGATAATAATAGTAACGGTAGCAAAAGTAAAGATAAATGTTTTTGGGTTTTTGTAGTAGTTGTAACAATAGCAACGGAAAAGTAAATAAGCGAAGAACAATATGTGAAAAGCTCGTAGGCAATGGATCGGTGATGGATAATTATGCCGGAAACGAATCCTCATGCAATAGTTATAACATAGGGTGATATAGAACTAGCTCCAATACATCAAAGTAATGAAGACATTTATTCCGTAAATATACATACGAGCTTATGTAAAAGAACTTGCATGACATCTTTTGTCCTACCCTCCCGTGTTCAGCGGGGTCCTTACGGAAACTAAGGGATATTAAGGCCTCCTTTTAATAGAGAACCGGAACAAAGCATTAACACATAGTGAATACATGAACTCCTCAAATTACGGTCATCACCGAGAAGTATCCCGATTATTGTCACTTCAGGGTTGTCGGATCATAACACATAATAGGTGACTATAGACTTGCAAGATAGGATCAAGAACACACATATATTCATGAAAACATAATAGGTTCAGATCTGAAATCATGGCACTCGGGCCCTAGTGACAAGCATTAAGCATAGCAAAGTCATAGCAACATCAATCTCAGAACATAGTGGATACTAGGGATCAAACCCTAACAAAACTTACTTGATTACATGGTAAATCTCATCCAACCCATCACCGTCCAGCAAGGCTACGATGGAATTACTCACACACGGTGGTGAGCATCATGAAATTGGTGATGGAGGATGGTTGATGATGATGACGGCGACGAATCCCCCTCGAGCCCTGAGCGAACTCCAGATCAGCCCTCCCGAGAGAGATTAGGGCTTGCCGGCGGCTCCGTGTCGTGAAACGCGATGAAACTTTCTCCCTGATTTTTTTCTCCCCGAGACGGTATATATGGAGTTGGAGTTGAGGTTGGAGGAGGTCCAGGGGCCCCACGAGATAGGAGGGCGCACCCTAGTGGGGGGGCGCCCCCTGTCTCATGGACAGCCCGTGGGCCCCCTAGCCTTGATTCTTTCGCCAAAAATTCTTATTCATTCTGAAAAGTGCCTCCGTGGATTTCCAGGACATTCCGAGAACTTTTCTTTTCTACACATAAAACAACATCATGGCAGTTCTGCTGAAAACAGCGTCAGTCCGGGTTAGTTTCATTCAAATCATGCAAGTTAGAGTCCAAAACAAGGGCAAAAGTGTTTGGAAAAGTAGATACGTTGGAGACGTATCACCTGGCATCCTTCAGGCATGCCAGGTATCGCACGGAGGCTGGCCGAGCATAGCCTAAACATACTGAAGGGATACAAGCCGGTCAAGCAGACTCTTCGGCGCTTTTCAGAACCTAAGCGACAAGCTATGGGAGAAGAGCTAGCCATGTTACTCGAGGCCGGATTTATCAGAGAAATAAAACATCCGAACTGGCTAGCAAACCTGGTGATGGTATTAAAGAAGGACAAATCCTAGCACCTATGTGTCGATTTCAAGGACCTCAATAAGGCTTGCCCTAAGGATCCCTTCCCACTCCCCGCATTGATCAAATCATCAACGCTACCGTGAGACCACGACTCATTGTGCTTCCTCGATGCATACTCCGGATACCATCAAATTAAGATGGCAGAGTCTGATCAAGCCGCAACGGCATTCATCACTCCATACGGCCCCTTCCGTTAACACCATGCCTTTCAGGCTCAAAAACGCCGGTGCAACCTATCAACGCATGATTCAGACATGCCTGGAAACACAAATCGGAAAAACATGGAGGCATACGTAGACGATGTGGTCATCAAAACTAGACACGTCGAATCCTTAATAGACGACTTGAGGCTTACGTTCGACAATCTACGAACATATGACATCAGGCTCAATCCGGAAAAATGCGTCTTCGGCGTACCTGCCCGAAAGCTCTTGGGCTTCATCGTTTCCAATAGAGGAATGGAAGCAAATTCGGCTAAAATCCGAGCTCTATCTCAATTGGCTACCCCAACAGACCTCAAGCAAATCCAGAAATTAACTGGATGCGTGGCTGCCCTAAGTCGCTTCATCTCCCGATTAGGAGAAAAGGCACTACCTCTCTATCGCCTTCTTCGAAGCACCGAACACTTCGAGTGGACGGATGCGGCTATGGCTGCATCGAAGAAATAAAGGCCCTATTGGCCAGCAATCCAATCTGGCCGCGCCTAATATCGGCGAACCCATGTTGTTGTACATAGCTGCAACACACCAGGTTGTAAGCGCAGTGATAAATCGTCGAACGAGAAACGGACGGACACAACTTCCCGCTTCAAAATCCGGTATACTACGTATCCACTGTCCTCACTCCATGCAAGTCATGGTACCCACATTATCAAAAGATAGCATACGCGGTCTTCATGGCATCCCAGAAACTACGACACTACTTTCAAGAGTGTTCAATCACGGTGGCCTCTGAAGTACCACTCAATGATATAATAAATAACCGCGATGCCACGAGACGGATTGCTAAATGGGCTATTGAGCTCCTCCCGTTCGACATAATATACAAACCACGACAAGCCATTAAGTAGAAATCTTGGCAGAACTTAAATCGCCCGAATGAATGAAGCCGAACTCCCTATAGAGTATGGCGCGTACTCAAGCCGGATCATGCACTTTGACGGCTCTAAGATGCTAGATGGTGCAGGGCAGGCGTTGTCCCGACATCCCCATGGGAGACACGGTCCAATATGTACTCCAAATATTATACAGACTCCAACAACGCAGCCGAATATGAGGCTTTGTTGCATGATCTTCGGATGGCAGTCTCCACGGGCATTCAACGCCTCGAAGTACGTGGGGATTCGAACCTCGCAATATCTCAAATAAATGGAGACTTTGACGCCCAGGACCCAAAAATGGCGGCTTAACATAATGCCGTCCTCAAAATGTCAGCTCGGTTCGAGGGGCTCGAATTCCACCACGTTATCCGAGAAAAAAATCACGTGACGGATATCCTTGCCCGCATCGGCGCTAAGAGCGACCCCGTCCAGCCTAATATTTTCATGGAAAGGCTGTTCAAGCCATCCGTGGTATGGGAAGGGGAGACAGGCAATACCAGTCCAGATCCGAACACAACCCCAGATCCCGAACAATCTGACGTAATCGGAGGCTCCGCCACCGAAATAACACCTTCAGCCCACGTAATTATGGCTGTCATCGCCCCATGGACAAAACCCTCCTTAGGCTACCTAAATAGGCAAGAACTCCCTGAGGACCAAAATGAGGCGCGTTGCATCGTGCGGCGCTCTAAAGCCTACAAGGTTCACGAGGGAGAGCTTTACAAGAAAAGGGCGACCGGAGTGCTCCAAAGGTGCATCTTCGAAGAGAAAGGACGACAACTACATGCCGAAATTCATGCTGGACTCGGCGGCCATCACACCGCAGCTCGGGCCCTTGTAAGTAAGGCCTTCCGTATAGGTTTCTACTGGCCGACAGCCCGAGCAGACGCACAGGACCTCGTCCAACATTGCGTCGGTTGCCAGCTTTTTGCAAATCAAAGCCATATGCCGCCTACCGCTCTCCAAACAATCCCCGTAACTTGGCCCTTTGCGTTCTGGGGGCTCGATATGGTTGGACCCCTTAAAGGAGGAAGCCATAAGAAAAAAATACTTGTTGCTCATGGTACATAAATTCACCAAATCGATAGAAGCCAAACCAGTTAAAACGGTCGAATCCAGACCAATGATAGACTTCATATCCGGTGTCGTACACCATTACTGTGTCCCCCACAACATCATCACTGATAACGGCTCCAACTTTACAGCCAAGAAGTGAAAACTTGGTCTTGATAACATGGGCATCAAACTCGATTATACCTCCGTCTATCATCCCCAAACAAACGGGTCAAGTTGAATGAGCAAATGGTCTTATTATGAGCGGCATCAAACCCAGACTAGTGCGATCCTTGAAGGAATCAGATATGCACTGGGTTGAGGAGCTCAACTCCGTACTATGGGGGCTGCAGACCATGTCGAATCACACTACCAGATACACACCGTTCTTTATGGTGTACGGCGCAGAGGCGGTATTGCCCTGCGACATTATTCATGACTCACCTCGAGTGCGCATTTACGAAGAGAGAGAAGCCGATCTAGATCGGCATGACAGTTTGGCTGCCCTGGAGGAGGAGCGTGACATCGCAAAGGGCCATTCCGAATTCTATCAGCAGCAGGCTCAAACGTATCAAAGCAGGGAAGTACGGGCCAAAACCTATAACGTTGGCGAACTCGTTATATGCCTACCGGAAAAGAAAAAGGACAAGCTCAAGCCCAAGTGGGAGGGTCCCTTCATCATTGATAAAGTTCTCACCGGAGGAGCATACCGTCTGCGTGATGCATCAGATAATCGACTCGAGCCTAACCCATGGAACGCATCCAGACTCTGAAGATTCTACGCCTAGTGCCGAACTCTGTGTTCGTCTCCTTACCTCCACCTTTTTAAGTTATATCCTCTTTCTTTCTTGCTTTCCTTTTTTATATATATAGCCTTAAAAGCTTCAAATGTGCTTCGACCGCACACTCATGCCGCGCGCTCAATATACCTGGGGGCTTCTTATACGTGCTTAATATAATTATCTTCCGGGCTTCATGCCCACCACATATGCGTCACTTCTCCATATGTACCTTTTTTCGCCATTACATGCATCGATATGACTTAAGTTTTGGCCAAGCTGGGTTGCTTGGCTCTTGTGTGTATGCCCCACGTTCCCGTTAATTGGCTAGGGCATAAGGGGAGCACCTCTGCGATTGTTACTGCCGGGTCAGCCGAATGTGTACCTCAGACTGGGTGAAGCCGAAAGCTAGCGTTCTTAAGGGAATATTCGATCGGTAAACAAAAGATGTTTCTTACCTACTTGCAATATATGCCCCCAGATGTTTATATCCTACGTTGCTTTTTGCAGTTCAGACATGCACATTAATGCATGCATACCCAGGTAAAGGAACCCTTAACGGAACTATTCTCCCTGGAAGATGTTTCTTACTATCCATGTAATATAACATAGCTAGTTGGGTACTTGTCTGTTCAAGCACTTATGACCCCTACGCCTGGTTTCTACGCGTACCCCGGTGTTTACATAACTGAGCGGGTATTCGGATACACTCCAGACTGTTGGGTCTGGAGGTTGAAGCGAAAGGGTCCGCCATGACAAATGATTTACAATACAACTAGGGACAAAATATGTCATTTGAAGTACACAGTCACTTAGACTAACTGAATTCTTCTTCTATACCATCCAACACGCTGTCTAGCCTACAATCCTGTCGGGAGTACTTTGCGGCTAATACTGCCTGGTCATATACCAGACTAACGGGGATCTCTTTCCCATCTGACCCTACAGGTCCGACCTCGGCCATGTGGTTCGAGTTAGCCTTGGTGTACCGCGTCTTCACCATGGCCCAGGTTTCCCTTGCACCTTGTCGGCAGGCCGATATATTCCATAATTGGAAGCACCGCCGCTCTCCCTTGAGCATCTCCAAAAGCTCTCCCATGCCTCCGGGCAAGGATGCGGACGCCACAAGGCACAGGAAATACCCTACATCACCTGCCGAATTTGTCCGTGCAGTTGCAAGAGCTCTTGCAGAAGATCACCTGCAGATCCAGGCATCTCCTCTTCGGGACGACCTGTCAGCATACCTACAGACACAATTCTGTTAGCCCGCTTCTTCGCCGAACTTTATAAAAGTTCGTTCGAGCACTTACTAAAAATGCCGCGTCGAAGCCTCTTATTTTCCTTCACGGAGTCAGCAAGCTGGGCCTGAACATCTTTTAATTCAATATCCAGCCGGGTCTTCGCGTCCTGGAGGTCATTTTTCTCCCGTATAACCTTTGTAAGCACGTGCTCGCCAGCCTTTAGCTGTCGTTGAGCATGTTGCTCATCCTCCAATACGATCTCCGGATTACCTCCGGGATTGTTTGCAGAATCTATTGTTAGATTTGCATGCATGCCGAATAATAACTGGTATATGTCAATACACTCTTTTTGATTAAGACAAGTATTACCAGACGGTGCCTTCTTGGACTCCTCCATTCCGGCAACTGCGGCCCATAGCTGGGCTTTGCACTCCTCCAGCTCTTTAGACAACTAGGTATTCTTCTCCGTAAGAACCTATGCATACAATGATCCTTAAATCAGTTGTGCCAACTGTTTCAAGTCTCAGGGGCTACTGATATACATACTTATCAAATTTTCTTACCCGTATATTCTTTACATATTGGTCCGTGGCTCTGGCGAGGCCATCTTGAGCAGCTCGGATGTACGCGTCCCCTGAGTTGAAGGCATTGAACGCCTCTTCAGAGAAATTAGGGTCGCGTAGTGTGGCCCGTCGGCGCCTGTGATTCATGGCGATCTCCACTTTGGAGTTTGTAGCGGAGAATCTATCCGCATCCTCTGTAGGAGGACCGTCCGGTGTTGTCCCCACGTTGATCTCCGCCCTTGAGTCCGGCCTCGGAGTCCGGCTGGCGGAGGCGTGACCGGCAGGCTCTCCGGATATAGTCCGGCGAGCGCTTTTTCTGCCGGGGAACCATGGACATTGTTATATTTTAAGGGCAATAATTGCGTAGCAGGTTTTTAATTGTACCTCTGCGACAACGTCTCAGTCCTGACCGCCTTCCTTTTAAGCCTACCTGGCTTCAGTGCCCTTTGTTGACGAGTCACCGCGGGTTCGGCACGGCGCCCCGATGGCCTTCCCTGTAAAACGCAATATTTGTGCGGTGGGTAAGGCGCAAAGAGGGGATCCTTCTTGGAAGTTGGGACTCCGGTTTTACTTGCCTGTGATGCAGAGAGTAGGCCAGGATAATCATCTATGATGTGTTGGGGAACGTAGTAATTTCAAAAAATTTCCTACGATCACGCAAGATCATGGTGATGCTTAGCAACGAGATGAGAGTGTTGTCTACGTACCCTCGTAAACCAGCAACGGAAGCGTTGACGCAACGTAGAGGAAGTAGTCGATTTCTTCACGATCCAACCGATCCAAGTACCGAACGCACGGCACCTCCGAGTTCTGCACACGTTCAGCTCGATGACGTCCCTCGAACTCCGATCCAGCCGAGTGTTGAGGGAGAGTTTCGTCAGCACGACGGCGTGGTGACGATGATGATGTTCCACCGACGCAGAGCTTCGCCTAAGCTCCGTAACGGTATAATCGAGGTGTAATTTGGTGGAAGGGGGCACCGCACACGGCTAAGGAAAGATCTCAAGGATCAACTTGTGTGTCTATGGGGTGCCCCCTGCCCCCGTATATAAAGGAGCAAGGGAGGGAGGAGGCCGGCCCTATGTTTGGCGCCAAAGGGGAGTCCTACTCCCACCGGGAGTAGGATTCCCCTTTCCTAGTCCAACTAGGAATCCTTCCATGTAGGGGGAGGAAGGGAGAAGGAAGTGGAGGAGTAGGAAAGGTGGCGGCCCCTTTCCCTAGTCCAATTCGGACTAGAGGGAGGGGGCGCAGCAGCCTTTCCTCTTCCCACTAAAGCCCATCAAGGCCCATTACTTCTCCCGTAACTACCGGTACTCAAAATGCCCGAATCACTCGGAACCTTTCCGAACTCCGAATATAGTCGTCCAATATATCGATCTTTACGTCTCGACCATTTCGAGACTCCTCGTCATGTCCCCGATCTCATCCGGGACTCCGAACTCCTTCGGTACATCAAAATACATAAACTCATAATAACCGTCATTGAAACCTTAAGCGTCACGGACCCTACGGTTCGAGAACAATGTAGACATGATCGAGACACATCTCCGGTCAATAACCAATAGCGGGACCTGGATGCCCATATTGGTTCCTACATATTCTACGTAAGATCTTTATCGGTCAGACCGCATAACAACATACATCGTTGTTCCTTTTGTCATCGGTATGTTACTTGCCCGAGATTCGATCGTCGGTATCCAATACCTAGTTCAATCTCGTTACGGCAAGTCTCTTTACTCGTTCCGTAATACATCATCTCACAACTAACTCATTAGTTGCAATGCTTGCAAGGCTTATGTGATGTGTATTACCGAGAAGGCCCAGAGATACCTCTCCGATAATCGGAGTGACAAAACCTAATCTCGAAATACGCCAACCCAACAAGTACCTTTGGAGACACCTGTAGTACTCCTTTATAATCACCCAGTTACGTTGTGACGTTTGGTAGTACCCAAAGTGTTCCTCCGGTAAACGGGAGTTGCATAATCTCATAGTTACAGGAACATGTATGTGTCATGAAGAAAGCATTAACATACTAAACGATCAAGTGTTAAGCTAACGGAATGGGTCATGTCAATCAGATCATTCAACTTAATGATGTGACCTTGTTAATCAAATAACAACTCCTTGTTCATGGTTAGGAAACATAACCATCTTAGATTAACAAGCTAGTCAAGTAGAGGCATACTAGTTACACAATTTATGTCTATATATTCTCTCATGTATTATGTTTAATTTTAATACAATTCTAGCATGAATAATAAACATTTATCATGAAATAAGGAAATAAATAATAACTTTATTATTGCCTCTAGGGCATATTTCCTTCAGTCTCCCACTTGCACTAGAGTCAATAATCTAGTTCACATCATCATGTGATTCAACACTAATTTTCACATCTCGTATGTGATTAACACCCATAGTTCACATCGTCATGTGACCAACACCCAAAGGGTTTACTAGAGTCAATAATCTAGTTCACATCGCTATGTGATTAACACCCAAAGAGTACTAAGGTATGATCATGTTTTGCTCGTGAGAGTAGCTTAGTCAACGGGTCTGTCACATTCAGAGCCGTATGTATTTTGCAAATATTCTACGCTCTACAATGCTCGCACGGAGCTACTCTAGCTAATTGCTCCCACTTTCAATATGTATCCAGATTGAGATTTAGATTTATCTGGATCAGTGTAAAAGCTTGCACCGATGTAACTCTTTACGACGGGCTCTTTTATCACCTCCATAATCGAGAAATATTTCCTTAGTCCTCACTAAGGATGTTCTTTGACCAATGTCCAGTGATCTACTCCTAGATCACTATTGTACTCCTTGCCAAATTCAGAGCAAGGTATACAATAGGTCCGGTACATAGCATAGCATACTTTATAGAACCTATGACCGATGCATAGGGAATGACTTTCATTCTCTTTCTATCTTCCTGCCGTGGTCGGGTTTTGAGTCTTACTCAATCTCACACCTTGTAACACAGGCAAGAACTCTTTCTTTGACTGCTCCATTTTGAACTACTTCAAAATCTTGTCAAGGTATGTATTCATTGAAAAACATATCAAGCGTCTTGATCTATCTCAATAGATCTTGATGCTCAATATGTAAGCAGCTTCACCGAGGTCCTTCTTTGAAAAACTCCTTTCAAATAATCCTTTATGCTTTGCAGAATAATTCTACATTATTTCCGATCAACAATATGTCATTCACATATACTTATCGTAAATGTCCGTAGTGCTCCCACTCACTTTCTTGTAAATACAAAGCTTCTCCAAAAGTCTGTATAAAACCATATGCTTTGATCAATCTTATCAAAGCGTATATTCCAACTCCGAGATGCTTGCACCACCATAGATGGATCGATGGAGCTTGCACATTTTGTTAGCTCCTTTAGGATTGACAAAACCTTCTGTTGCATCATATACAACTCTTCTTTAATAAATCCATTAAAGAATGTTGTTTTGACATCCATTTGCCAGATTTCATAAAATGTGGTAATTGCTAACATGATTCGGACAGACTTAAGCATCGCTACGGATGAGAAAGTCTCATCGTAGTCAACCCCTTGAACTTGTCGAAAACCTTTTGCAACAAGTCGAGCTTTGTAGATAGTAACACTACTATCGTTGTCCGTCTTCCTCTTGAAGATCCATTTATTTAACATGGCTTGCTGATCATAGAGCAAGTCAATCAAAGTCCATACTTTGTTTCTCATACATGGATCCTATCTCAGATTTCATGGCCTCAAGCCATTTCGCTGAATCTGGGCTCATCATCGCTTCCTCATAGTTCGTAGGTTCATCATGGTCTAGTAACATGACTTCCGAACACGATAACCATACCACTGGTGCGGATTTTGCTCGAAGACCTACGAGGTTTGGTAGCAACTTGATCTGAAGTTTCATGATCATCATCATTAACTTCCTCACTTATTGGTGTAGGAATCACTTTGGAACTGATTTACGTGATGAACTACTTTCCAATAAGGGAGAAGGTACAATTACCTCATCAAGTTCTACTTTCCTCCCACTCACTTCTTTCGAGAGAAACTTCTTCTCTAGAAAGGATCCATCTTAGCAACGAAAAACTTGCCTTCGGATCTGTGATAGAAGGTGTACCCAATAGTTACCTTTGGGTATTCTATGAAGACGCACTTCTCCGATTTGGGTTCGAGCTTATCGGTGAAAACTTTTTCACATAAGTATCAAAACTCCAAACTTTTAAGAAACGACAGCTTAGGTTTACTGTTAAACCATAGTTCATATGGTGTCGTCTCAACGGATTTAGATGGTGCCCCATTAAACGTGAATGCAGCTGTCTCTAATGCATAACCCCAAAACGATATTGTTAAATCGGTAAGAGACATCATTGATCGTACCATATCAAAATAAAGTACGTTTACGACGTTCGTACACTCAATAACGTTGTGTTGTTCCAGGTGGCGTGAGCTGTGAAACTATTCCACTTTTTTTTAATTGAAGACCAATCTCGTTACTCAAATATTCATCTCAACGATCAGTTCGCAGAAACTTTATTTTCTTGTTACGATGATTTTCTACTTCACTCTGAAATTCTTTGAACTTTTCAACTATTTCAGACTTATGTTTCATCAAGAAGATATACGCATATCTGCTCAAATCATCTGTGAATGTCAGAAAATAATGATACTTGCCACGAGCATCAACAATAATAGAATTGTATACATCTGTATGTATTATTTCCAATAAGTCATTAGCTTGTTCCATTGTTCCGAGAACGGAGTTTTAGTCATCTTGCCCAAAAGGCACGGTTCGCAAGCATCAAATGATTCATAATCAAGTGATTCCAAAAGTCCATCAAGATGGAGTTTTCTTCATGCGCTTTACACCAATATGACCTAAACGGCAAAGTGCCACAAATAAGTTGCACTATCATTATTAACTTTGCATCTTTTGGTTTCAATATTATGAATATGTGTATCACTATGATCGAGATCCAATGAACCATTTTCATTGGGTGTGTAACCATATAAGGTTTTATTCATGTAAACAGAACAACAATTTATTCTCTTACTTAAATGAATAACCGTATTGCAATAAACATGATCAAATCATATTTATGCTCAACACCAAATAACACTTATTTAGGTTCCACACTAATCCCGAAAGCATAGGGAGTGTGCGATGATGATCATATCAATCTTGGAACTACTTCCAACACTCATCGTCACTTCCCCTTCAACTAGTTTCTGATCATTCTGCAACTCCCGTTTCAAGTTAATACTCTTAGCAACTGAACCAAAGATCAAATACCGAGGGGTTGCTACGAACACTAGTAAAATACACATCAATAATCTGTATATCAAATATACCTTTGTTCACTTTGCCATCCTTCTTATCCGCCAAATACTTGGGATAGTTCCGCTTCTAGTGACCAGTTCCATTGCAGCAAAAGCACTTAGTCTCGTGCTTAGGTCCAGACTTGGGCTTCTTCACTCGAGCAGCAACTTGCTTGCCGTTCTTCTTGAAGTTCCCCTTCTTCCCTTTGCCCTTTTCCTTGAGACTAGTGGTCTTGTCAATCATCAACACTTGATGCTCTTTCTTGATTTCTACCTTCGTCGATTTCAACATCACGAAGAGCTTGGGAATTACTTTTGTCATCCCTTGCATATTATAGTTTATCACGAAGTTCTACTAACTTGGTGATGGTGACTAGAGAATTCTGTCAATCACTATCTTATCTGGAAGATTAACTCCCACTTGATTCAAGCGATTGAAGTACCTGCACAATCTGAGAACATGCTCACTAGTTGAGCGATTCTCCTCCATCTTTTAGCTATAGAACTTGTTGGAGACTTCATATCTCTCAACTCGGTATTTGCTTGAAATATTAACTTCAACTCCTGGAACATCTCATATGGTCCATGACGCTCAAAACGCCTTTGAAGTCCCGATTCTAAGCCATTTAAGCATGGTGCACTAAACTATCAAGTAGTCATCATATTGAGCTAGCTAAACGTTCATAACGCCCGCATACGCTCCTGCAATAGGTCCATCACCTAGCGGTGCATCAAGGACATAATTCTTCAGGCAGCAATGAGGATAAACCTCGGATCACGGATCCAATCCGCAATATTGCTACTAACATTTTTCAATACAATTTTCTCTAGGAACACATATAAAAACATAGGGAAGCAACCACGCGAGCTATTGATCTACAACATAATTTGCAAAATACTACCAGGACTAAGTTCATGATAAATTAAAGTTCAATTAATCATATTACTTAAGAACTCCCACTTAGATAGACATCTCTCTAATCCTCTAAGTGATCACGTGATCCAAATCAACTAAACCATGTCCGATCATCACGTGAGATGGAGTAGTTTCAATGGTGAACATCACTATGTTGATCATATCTACTATATGATTCACGCCGACCTTTCGGTCTCCGTGTTCCGAGGTCATATCTTATATGCATAGCTCGTCAAGTATAACCTGAGTATTCCGCGTGTGCAACTGTTTTGCACCCGTTGTATTTGAACGTAGAGCCTATCACACCCGATCATCACGTGGTGTCTCAAAGACGAAGAACTTTCGCAACGGTGCATACTCAGGAGAACACTTCTTGATAATTTTTAGTGAGAGATCATCTTATAATGCTACCGCCAATCAAAGCAAGATAAGATGCATAAAGGATAAACATCACATGCAATCAATATAAGTGATATGATATGGTCATCATCATCTTGTGCTTGTGATCTCCATCTCGAAGCACCTTCATGATCACCATCGCCACCGCGCGACACCTTGATCTCCATCATAGCATCGTTGTCGCCTCGCCAACTATTGCTTCCATGACTATCGCTACCGCTTAGTGATAAAGTAAAGCAATTACATGGCGTTTGCATTTCATACAATAAAGCGACAACCATATGGCTCTCGCCAGTTGCCGATAACTTCGGTTACAAAACATGATCATCTCATACAATAAAATATAGCATCACGTCTTGACCATATCACATCACAACATGCCCTGCAAAAACAAGTTAGACGTCCTCTACTTTGTTGTTGCAAATTTTACGTGGCTGCTACGGGCTGAGCAAGAACCGTTCTTACCTACGCATCAAAACCACAACGATAGTTTGTCAAATAGACTCCGTTTAACCTTCTCAAGGACCGGGCGTAGCCACACTCGGTTCAACTAAAGTTGGAGAGACAGGTCTTCCGCAAGCCATCTATGTGCAAAGCACGCCGAGGGAACCGTCTCAGAAGCGTCACGCGTAAGGTTGGTCCGGATCGTCTCGCCCAACAATACCGCTGAACCAAAGTATGACATGCTGGTAGGCAGTATGACTTGTATCGTCCACAACTCACTTGTGTTCTACTCGTGCATATGACATCTACGCATAAAACCAGGCTCGGATGCCACTGTTGGGGAACGTAGTAATTTCAAAAATTTCCCTACGATCACGCAAGATCATGGTGATGCTTAGCAACGAGATGAGAGTGTTGTCTACGCACGTGAGACCAGCAACGGAAGCGTTGACGCAACGTAGAGGAAGGAGTCGTACTTCTTCACGATCCAACCGATCCACGTACCGAACGTACGGCACCGCCGAGTTCGGCACACGGTCAGCTCGAGGACGACCCTCGAACTCCGATCCAGCCGAGTGTTGAGGGAGAGTTTCACAAGACGACGGCGCAGTGACGATGATGATGTTCCACCGACGCAGAAGCTTCGCCTAAGCTCCGTGAACGGTATAATCGAGGTGTAATTTGGTGGAAGGGGCACCGCACACGGCTAAGGAAAGATCTCAAGGATCAACTTGTGTGTCTATGGGGTGCCCCTGCCCCGTGATATAAAGGAGCAAGGAGGGAGGAGGCCGGCCCTATGTTTGGCGCGCCAAGGGGAGTCCTACTCCCACCGGGAGTAGGATTCCCCTTTCCTAGTCCAACTAGGAATCCTTCCATGTAGGGGAGGAAGGGAGAAGGAAGTGGAGGAGTAGGAAGGTGGCGGCCCCTTTCCCTAGTCCAATTCGGACTAGAGGGAGGGGGCGCAGCAGCCTTTTCCTCTTCCCACTAAAGCCCATCAAGGCCCATTACTTCTCCCGTAACTACCCGGTACTCAAAAATACCGAATCACTCGGAACCTTTCCGAACTCCGAATATAGTCGTCCAATATATCGATCTTTACGTCTCGACCATTTCGAGACTCCTCGTCATGTCCCCGATCTCATCCGGGACTCCGAACTCCTTCGGTACATCAAAATACATAAACTCATAATAACCGACATTGAAACCTTAAGCGTGCGGACCCTACGGTTCGAGAACAATGTAGACATGACTGAGACACATCTCCGGTCAATAACCAATAGCGGGACCTGGATGCCCATATTGGTTCCTACATATTCTACGTAAGATCTTTATCGGTCGACCGCATAACAACATACGTTGTTCCTTTTGTCATCGGTATGTTACTTGCCCGAGATTCGATCGTCGGTATCCAATACCTAGTTCAATCTCGTTACGGCAAGTCTCTTTACTCGTTCCGTAATACATCATCTCACAACTAACTCATTAGTTGCAATGCTTGCAAGGCTTATGTGATGTGTATTACCGAGAAGGCCCAGATACCTCTCCGAGCAATCGGAGTGACAAAACCTAATCTCGAAATACGCCAACCCAACAAGTACCTTTGGAGACACCTGTAGTACTCCTTTATAATCACCCAGTTACGTTGTGACGCTTGGTAGTACCAAAGTGTTCCTCCGTAAACGGGAGTTGCATAATCTCATAGTTACAGGAACATGTATGTGTCATGAAGAAAGCATTAACATACTAAACGATCAAGTGTTAAGCTAACGGAATGGGTCATGTCAATCAGATCATTCAACTTAATGATGTGACCTTGTTAATCAAATAACAACTCCTTGTTCATGGTTAGGAAACATAACCATCTTAGATTAACAAGCTAGTCAAGTAGAGGCATACTAGTGACATACTGTTTTGTCTATATATTCACACATGTATTATGTTTCCGGTTAATACAATTCTAGCATGAATAATAAACATTTATCATGAAATAAGGAAATAAATAATAACTTTATTATTGCCTCTAGGGCATATTTCCTTCATGATGGCCACCAAGGCACCGTCACAGCTTAACTGATAAAATGTCCTGTCGACGAGTTCCACAAATATGTCCGGATCTTCTTCAATTCAGGGGTCAAGGGCCCGGTCGGGGTCCTCTGGCTGTGGAGATGGGCTATGGACCTCCCTCATAGCTTTTTGCAGTTCCTGCTATGAATTAGCAAGGTAAATATATATGACCAAGAATGCGGGAAGGACTGGAGTAAAAGATAGCAGTTCATCCAGATTGGGGGGTTGTACATGGAGAATCCATCCCGTGGATTAATACGGCAAACTCCTCTTCTTCTCCTTTGTACAAACCGACAAAGATCTTCGCCAGAGCGGCGGCGGATCCGGACCTTTACAACCTCAGCGGTGGCATCGTCTTCTCCATTGAAGTGCCACACGGGTTTCCCGACATCAAGTGGCTTCACCCCGTATTATACAAATTGACATAACCTCAATAATCGTCACCCGATTTGGCCAACGTCTTTATCCACATCCATCAAGAAAAGGACCTCTCTGTTATCTTCCTCCACAGGGGCTTCGAGGGCGCCAGGCGTATGCGTTCTTCAACGGGGCATTTACGAACTCGTGAAGGCCCATCCGAATAAGGTCCCAAGAGGGACTTCCTCCGTATAAAACCACTTGAAGGCCAGTCTTCGGACGTCTTCTTTGGAGTACCAGACAGGTATCCGGTCCCGGCGATGCGCCATATTTCGGCTCTGCCCACATGCTATATCGACCCCTCTTGAGTGCTGGGTATGAGGCAGAATAGCCTCTTCCATAGCTCGAAATGAGCTTCGCAGCCCAGAAATAGCTCGCAGAAGGCGACATAGCCTGCGATGTGTAGTATGGAGGAAGGAGTAAATTTATATAGCTGGAGGCCGTAGAACTCCAGGAGCCCACGGAGGAATGGATGGATTGGAAATCTGAGTCCCCTCAGCAAATAAGGGACAAGGCATACCCGCTCCCCCTTGGATGGGTTGGGAAAACTCTTCGCTTGCTCCCCGCCATTATAAGTGGCTAGTCCGGCTCGGACGGGCACCATATACACAGCCGGGAGAAACCCCTTGGTCTGCAACTCTACCAATCGACTATGGGGGACATGACACTTCTCCCAATTGCCTGGGTTAGTGCTACGGGAGCGAGAGGAGGAGCTGCGACGACTGGCCATGATGGGATGGTTTCTTCCAGGCGCGATCTGATGAACACTCGCTGGGGGAGTATGGTGTGATTTGGATCTGAGGATCCCCGTCTTTTTAATAGACGATTTACTTACATGGTCTGGGTGGCAAATGTAAAATGCCCGACTTCTCGTGATTCGCCGACACGTGGAGATAGCCATTACTAAAGCTCAGAAGCCGAGGAGTGAAGCATTGATGGGAAGCCGGACACTGCAAGTTACAAGAGGTACTCATCGTCAATCTGCACGCCAGACTCATCGTCATTGAAGCCTGGTTCGGGGGCTACTGAGGGAGTCTTGGATTAGGGGGTCCTCGGACAACCGGACTATATACTTTGGCCGGTCTATTGGACTATGAAGATACAAGATGGAAGACTTCGTCCCGTGTCCGGGTAGAACTCTCCTTTGCGTGGAAGGCAAGCTTGGCAATTCGGATGTGTAGATCTCCTTCTCTGTAACTGACTCTTTGTAACCCTAGCCCTCTCCGGTGTCTATATAAACCCGAGGGATTAGTACGTAGGAGGATATACAATCATAATCATAGGCTAGCTTCTAGGGTTTAGCCTCTACGATCTCGTGGTAGATCAACTCTTGTAATACTCATATCATCAAGATCAATCAAGCAGGAAGTAGGGTATTACCTCCATCGAGAGGGCCCGAAACTGGGTAAACATTGTGTCCCCAGCCTCCTGTTACCATTAGCCTTAGACGCACAGTTTGGGACACCCTACCCAAGATCTGCTGGCTTTGACACCGACAGGTAGCATTCCACATCAAAAATTCTGTTTTTATCATTTACCTACTCAAGGGCGAGCAGGAATTAAGCTTGGGGATGCTTGATATGTATCCAATGTATCTATAATTTTTGATTGTTCCATGCTATTATATTACCCATTTTGGATGTTTATGGGCTTTACTAACCTACTAACCGGAGGCCTAGCCCGAATTGCTTTTTTTGCCTATTTCAAAGGTATCAAGAAAAGGAATATCAAACGGAGCCCAAATGGAATGAAACCTTCTGGAGATATCTTTTGGAACAAACGAAATCTAGGAGACTTGGAGTGGACATCAAGAAGCATTCGAGGCGGCCACGAGGGTGCAGGCGCACCCTAGGGGGTGGGCGCCCCACCATCGTGGGCCCCTCGTGGTTCCCATGACCGACTTCCTTCGCCTATATATATATTCACGTACCCAGAAAACATCCAGGAGCACCACGAAACCCTATTTCCACCGTCGCAACTCTCTGTACCCGTGAGATCCCATCTTGGAGCCTTTTCTGGCGCTCCGCCGAAGGGGGCAATCAATCACGGAGGGCTTCTACATCATCGTCAAGGCCTCTCCGATGAGTTGCGAGTAGTTTACCACAGACCTTCGGGTCCATAGTTATTAGCTAGATGGCTTCTTCTCTCTCTTTGAATCTCAATACAATGTTCTCCTCGATCTTCTTGGAGATCTTTTCGATGTAACTCTTTTGCGGTGTGTTTGTCAAGATCCGATGAATTGTGGGTTTATGATCAAGTTTATCTATGAGAAATATTTGAGTCTCCTCTGAATTCTTTTATGTATGATTGGTTATGTTTGCAAGTCTCTTTGAATTATCAGTTTGGTTTGGCCTACTAGATTGATCTTTCTTGCAATGGGAGAAGTGCTTAGCTTTGGGTTCAATCTTGCGGTGTCCTTTCCCGGTGTGACAGACGGGCAGCAAGGCACGTATTGTATTGTTTCCATCGAGGATAAAAAGATGGCGTTTATATCATATTGCTTGAGTTTATCCCTCTACATCATGTCATCTTATGTAATGTGTTACTCTGTTCTTATGAAATTAATACTATAGATGCATGCTGGATAGCGGTCGATGTGTGGAGTAATAGTAGTAGATGCAGAATCATTTCGATCTACTTATCGCGGACGTGATGCCTATATACATGATCGTGCCTAGATATTATCATAACTATGCACTTTTCTATCAATTGCTTGACAGTAATTTGTTCACCCACCGTTATACTGATGCTATCTTGAGAGAAGTCACTAGTGAAACCTATGGCTCCCAGGTCTATTTTCCATCATATAAGTTTCCAATCTACTTTATATTGCAATCTTTACTTTTCAATCTATATCACAAAAATACCAAAAATATTTATATTATCTTATTATCTCTATCAGATCTCACTTTCGCAAGTGGCCGTGAAGGGATTGACAACCCCTTTATCGCGTTGGTTGCGAGGTTCTTGTTTGGTTGTGTAGGTACGAGGGACTTGTGTGGAGCCTCCTACTGGATTGATACCTTGCTTATCAAAAACTGAGGGAAATACTTACGCTACTTTGCTGCATCACCCTTTCCTCTTCAAGGGAAAACCAACACAGTGCTCAAGAGGTAGCATCGGGGCAGGGGGCCAGCGAGGGCGTCGGGGCAGTGCTCGGGGAGGCCACTCCTTTGGTCCCGGTTCGTGGAACCAACCAGGACCAATGCACCCCTTTAGTCCCGGTTGGTGCCACCAACGGGACCAAAGGTCTCTTTTCAAAGAGCCCAAAGGGCGGGAAATGGAGACCTTTGGTCCCGGTTAGTGGCACCTACCGACGAAAGGTGAGCATTCAGCAGTTGGTGCCACCAACCCGACCAAAGGTGGGCATTGGTCCCGCCGGTGCCACCAACCGGGACGAAAGGGTGGCATAGCGGTGGTGTGGTGGGAGTTTAGTCCCACCTCCACTACAAAAAAATACATTTCCGTGATGATACATGTTTGTCACAGTAGGTCACGTTTTCTATCATGCATGTACATCCATGACGATTTTATGACAGAATCAAGATAGTCATACGTGTCGTCAGAGAAGTGTTCCATGACATGACCAAACTTATCATCATGGAAGTGTCCACTTCCATGACGATAAATCGCGCATCACGTAAGTGCTTTCGTCAAGGGTGACCGACACGTGGCATCCATCGTAATGGAACACCGTTAAGCTATCAGGTCCGGTTTTGGATCCAATAACCCATTAATAGCCCCAACCAATGGGGATTTTCCACGTGTAAAATCATCATTGGCTGGAGGAAACACGTGTCGGCTCACTGTTGGGACATATGTCATCCACTCATTGGACCGAAGGCGCCTATGATACGTCGACACGTGGCACGACCTAACAGAAGACCATTCCTATGAAAAGGCCGGCCCGTTTGACTTGGTCAAAAGGTGGCGGGCTGGCCCATGGAAAGCCTGTTAACGACATGTTCGCATATAGCCCATTTACAGCCCGCTAACCCAGGGGCTGTTACGACCTATCCGAATTAGGCCCAGTAGCGTCATCTTTGCCATCCAATATGATTCCAGCCCGTTTTAACTTCTGGCCCATGTATGGCCCTTGACGTCTTTCGGCCCATATGAGGCCCTTTGTAACTCTTGACCCATTAACGGCCTGTGGTGAAGCTGGACCATAATGAATAGCGTATCACTTTATACCCATTAACGGCCCGTGGTGAAACTGGACCGTAATGAACAGTGTATCACTTTATACCCATTAACGGCTCGTTATTTCGTTAGGCCGTTTCCAGCCCATGTTATCTTTCAGCCTTCTTAGGGCCCATTTATTCTTGGGCTCATTTCCAGCATTCATTTACTTACGGCCACATCGCTATTTTCGCCAGGGCCAAATTCAGCCCAAGGTTACAGTCGGCCCGTTTGTGGCCCGTTAATACGTTGGGCTGTTTTCATAGCGTCATCAAATACGGCTGATTAACGACGGCCCATTATGGTCGGCCCATGAACGGACGATTACAACTCTAGCCCATTTACGGCCATAATGCGGTGCAGTATTGGCCCATGTTTATTAACCGATCATACTGCCCGTAGAAGGCCCATTGATGATACGGCCCGTAGAAGGCCCATTGTGTCTACGACCCGTATAAGGCCCATTGTTTCTACTACCCTTAGAAGGCCCATTGTTTCTATGACCCGTAGGAGGGAAATGGTAACTACAGTAAATATGTAGCCCATGGTTATTGTGGCCTAATTTTTAAAAATAGTTTATTGCGGCCAGTAGCAAACCGCGGAAAAAGAACTGCACTGACTACAAGCAAAGAAATAAACAAGACAATAAGGAAATAAATAACCAAGCAACTTACACTAGGCTATCATGGCTATTACACATATTACATCAACTGGGCATCAAAGTTCACCACCAGTGCAAATATAGGGAACACATCAGCATATAACGCCGCAGCAAAACAAGTCGAGAACTAAAACCACTTCAGAAGAGCTCAAGAAACAATATCCTGGGTACCCATAATGCTGGCAAGATGCTTAGCAAGCTTATTAACTTTCTCTTGTTTGGCGCTTAAATCCTCCAGCACTTGTTGTTGCAACAGAAAGTATGCATCTGACTTCTGCAGGGACTTCCTCAGTCGTTCAGCTTCCTGTCGCATAACATCGGATCGATGTCTTTCAACTTGAAGCTGAGACTCAAGAAGCCAAACTGATTCAGGCAACGAGTTCGAAGAGCTGGTGCCAGTAGTAGTAGCCAGTAACTCAAACACTACATCAAGACAGGACTTTGGGGTTGTCTCAGTGTCTTCAATAGAGTTTTTATCAGCTTTCTTGGAGACCAATAGGGATGTCTCCCTATCTTGAATCTTATCTGCATTACTTCCTTTACCATTGCATAATGGGGTACTCTTCTCCAATATTTTATCCGCGTTCTAAAAGAGAAACAAACAAACACATCACATGTTTACAATGTAGTATATGAAACTCATTTTGGTAAACCGGTTCAGTAGTAAGGTGGACATGATAACAGCATGAAACAAACATATATCTATGTAGTATGGTTACTGTATGGTCTATATCATTCTAGTTTATGTTGCCAAATCAAGATAGATACAGTTAGAATCATATCTATTTAAGACCAAGCAGCATAGACAGAATATAAGTGTGGGAAACTACACAACAATAACATCACTTGTAATGTGCATGGCATGAGAATATAACTATTTATTCAATTGAAACTGAAATCTACATAGAGCTAGTTACAACAGCAAACACGTTAAAGAAACAGGTTTAAAACGTACCTGTTGCGCCATTGGAGTTTCAGTTGCATCCTTCAAATTTGAAATTAGTTGGTATGAGTAAATACAAAGGATGCAAGAGCAAATTAAGTACGAACCATAGCTATGGAACCCGACTTGAGAACAATTCTTCTTCCGCTTTAAGCGTTGACTTGGGGTTCAAGTGGTGGTCCTCGTGCTTTGGGCACTACAGTTGCCTTACTAATCGCTCGTGTTTGGGTGCTCTGTGGTGGAGATGGTGTTGTGTCAATGGGAACCGGTTACTATCTGCGGGTTGGGGTTAGAAGGGGTGTAGCTGGTTCTCTGCCCAACTAGGTAGGGGTACAATCTTTGTGAGTCTGGGTTATATGTCACTACAAGAAATATGTCAACTTGTGACCCTCACTATTGGTCGCTGAAAGGTCATAGTTTTTCATTTGCGACCTTTTTCTGACCAAAAACAGAAGGTCAAAAGTCATGGTCGTAAACTGAAATTAGTGACCTTCTTTGTGATATGTAAAAGGTCGTTGGTTCCACGACCAAATTTTTGGTAACTAGCAACCTCCCGAGCCACGTAGGCATCCAAAGATGGCAAGTCGATGTGGCACAAGAATCAGCCCGGTCCAATTGGGTGTCTATATGGGCCGAGCCCATTAATTCAGCCCATTTATATATTTTTTTCCTTTGAATTTTTCGCCAGCTTCATGGACTAAGCCCAACATTGCAGCCTTTTTATTTTTGGACCGTGGGCTTTTTGTCTCAACAGTTTCAGTTTTCTTTTTTTATAAAATGGGTTCACTAGTAAAGTGGGTCCTTGTTGTCAGGGTCACATTCTTCTTTTTCCAATTTAAAGTAAATAAATACACAATATTTAAATTGGCACACAGAAAACACACAAAATACTTCAAATATTATCAGCCAGAGTCAGTACCAAGCTGCTGCTGTACAAATAACACGTAATAAGCTCTAACATACACTTTGTAAGCTCTACAAGTGTAACAACAGTATGGCAGTCACAATTACATGCTCCACAAGTTCAATATCATGGTACTTTACAAGCTCTACAAGTTTTATGTTTTTCAGCATGGACCTGCTTCGACAGCGATTACAACTAGGCACCTGCTCTTCTTGCCACTGTGAGGAGGTGGATGCTCGCCATGGTGTGCTTGATGATGCACACGACCATGATCTTCTTGCCACTATTGCATCCATGCGCTTGATGATGGGGATACCAATGCATACAAGTAGAACAAAATTACCAAAGATTAACCCACAACTTGAAGTACAAGCTAAGTATGTATCAAGTGACAACAAAACAAGTTTATATGCTAGTACAAAATCACCATCATTAACAAGTTTATATAGGAATGAAAATAATCATCAAGATCGATTAAACACAATGCTATCTTCATATTAGCAAATAGAATATCTCATTTTCATATTCTCGATAAGCAAGTACAATCTGCTTCAACCCATGTTCTAAAAAAGATGTTTATCCCTCCCAGGAGTACATTTGATGGTTTATTATGGGACGGAGGTAGTATGTATCAAGTAACAACGAAAACAAGTTGAGTAAAACAGTAAAAATGATGCATGGAACAGACTTCCTTTATATGGGTATGTTTCAATTGCATACAACAAGACAAGTCATTAATTCAATGTGAATATCAATTCAAATTGCTGCATTGCTGTAGCGTATCCTCCAATGACATATTATTAGTAAGTAACTGGTCTTCCCAGGATTCAAGATGCATTATTTTGTCACCAAACTTTAAGAGATGTTGGTGCTCACCTTCCATCTTGGTGAGGTGCTTCTTCACCTTGCCAGCACACACTTTGCAGTGCAGGGACACCTTCAAAGACGACCACCGCATTTATCAAGTAAACTGAAATTAAGTTAACAAAAGGAAGGCATGGCAATGGGCATGGGCAAATTAACTTTTGTCGACATAGCAGCATGGTAGCAATGAATTAACATCATCAAGTTAACATAGCAGCATGGCCATGGCAGCATTTCGGTAGATTAATATCATGCATCAGAAATATCAAGATTTGTGCATAAATCCTAGCTTAAATACAAATGAGTAGTTGCAATTCTAGCAACAACTGAGAACACAGTCCTCTCGGTTTGAAAGAGCCAGAGAATTGAACCACAAAGATATGTATAACTAGATAGAGCAGACTCAAAAACCATGCATCTAGAATCCTACTCTTCCGTGAAAAGCAAAAGCGTAACTGCATTTACAAAGATGACGAAGTTCTAGTACCTCCTTCATATTTCAGTTCTGCATGAACCAAGGAAGAACTACTCTTGACCAATGCATATGGAACTTGTGTGAAGTAACATCAATGAATTTAACACCAAGTACGTCCTATCAAATGTTGGCGATAGTGCATAAGAAACTATAGAAGAATAAATATGTGCCAAGTAATCATAGATAGTTCTATCTTTTTATCTGTAGTAGAAAAATATAATAACCGTAAAACAGATGGTACCAATCAAGAGTATTGACTCGAACAATGAAATATCATGTTTGCGTATAATAAGTAGTTATATACTATTAACAGGAATCTCCCTTGTTGAAACACATTAGCATAGTGATATAATATCTCTAAATGTACCGAGCATTCCTTTAGTCAACTACTAGCTCAGCTGAAATTTAAGTGAAGCAGATTCACAAACCAAACCAAAAGTATGAAATGATACCCTTTTCAGTTTATGTGAAGTAAACATAACACTTTAAGCTTCGCTACCTACATGACTACATCACTAACTCGATGGCATGTGTAGTCACTATTGCGCCACAATGAACACCAATCTCACCGGCAGGCGGCTCCGAAGATGGTGTGGAGGTGTTCCACAAGCTGGGCGCAGAGGGGAGGGTGGCTGGTGGAAGAAGTGGAGTTCGTGTACCCTGCACAAGAGACAAGATGAGGAGTGAGACCGGGGAGAGCAGCAGCAGTAGGGGAAGGGGAGGGGAAAGGACAGAGGGAGATGCATACCTCGCCTAGGAGCTGCAGCATGCGCTCGTCAGGGGAGTAGGGGCGGTCAGACATGCTGCGCGAGGCCGAGGCAACCAACAGCCCGCCATCTCACCCACGCTCGCTCTCCTCCACCTCAATCTTCATCTTGAGACCGAGGCAACTAGCAGCCTGCCATCTCAGCCCATCTTCACCTTGAGGGCATCGCGACCGCAGACACACATCGAATCGGGAGGGTCATACGTATGTATAACGCCTCGAAATCTCAAGCGAACCAAACAAGAGTAGAGGAGATCCGCGACTCACCAGCCTGTGAGGCGAGAGGAGATCTCGAAAGCGCGATGCCGGCCTTGACAGCTTGGACACCACGTCGACGACCACCGCCTCCATGGCTGGCCCAGCGTCATGACCACCTGTCGGCGACCACCACTGTCTCGAAGATCCTAGCCGACCTCCTTGTTCTCCGATGTAAGTTGGATGCAGGGAGTGGGGAGAGGATCTGAGGTGGGGAGGGAGGTGTGGCGGAGGTGGGTGGCAGCAAGGGAGGGTGGATGTTGGAGGTGGGTGGCGGCGGGGGAGGGGTGGGTGGCGGAAAGGGGAGGAGAGGGATCTGGATCGGGGAGCGCTGGGGTTTGCTGCGCGAGAGAGGGTGTGCGGGGGAGAGAGAGGAGGGGACGAGTGGTGTGACCGGCGGAGGAGGAGGAGGCCGTCGGGAGCTTGGCCTTCTTCATCTGCGGCGGCGCGGGGGAGGCGAGGGAGGGCGAGGAGGAGAAGGGCCGCTTGGGGTCGCACGAAGCAGATCCCCAAGTGCATCGCGCGGCGGCGGCGGCAACGGCGAACGATGGAGGGATTCGGTGGCCGCCGCGGGGGTTTTGGGGGCCGGGCCGACGCCGTCAAGTGGTCGGAATGGGGGAGAGCGGCCTAGGGCTCTAGATCGAGGAGACAATGTGGATGGCGGTGCGATGTGGGAGGGCGGGATGGCGGCGAGGGGAGGGAAGGGGTCGAGGTGGAGTGCGTGGGTGGGAGGCGATGTGGCGACCGGACCTCAAGCAGTCTCGATCTCGTGCATCGATGTCATCCTGGATCGATGTCTTGACACGCACAATACTCAAGGATTTATAACAGAGTAGCAATCACACACTTATTACATCGAATGTCTCAAAAGAGAACTTATCACAATAAATATGGCTTATGGCCATCTAATAACGATAACAACGGAAGGCTTGGAAGATAAGTGAGTCCATCAACTCCAACGGCATCACTGAGTATAGAACCAAGATCCTAAGGTATCTTATCGTAAATGCGAAAAGTCTGCAACATGAACGTTGCAGCCCGAAAACGAGTCATCACATGGAATATGCTGGCAATGTAACACATAGAGAGTAATGAAAGAGTAATGCTATACTACATGCATATATGGCTGGTGGAAAGCTCTATGGTTATAGTTTTTGAATAAAGCCAATTTTTCCCTCTTTGCAAAGGAATAAATTTTATTTAACTATCATGGTGGTTGTTAAACATTGAGAATGGTTGACAACATTCTCAATCCCAATTAAGTAACATCATCATTAAACAAACCCAACAATATTAATTAAAGTAACATGATGAGATTCACATGATAATCCAAGTACTAGATACTCAAGATGTCCATAACCGGGGACACGGCTAACCATGATTAGTTTATACACTCTGCAGAGGTTTCCGCACTTTTCCCCACAAGACTCGATCTCCTTCGTTGGGATTCTCGCACTACATGATGTTTCAGAAATGGATGACCGAGACATAGTCTTTCTGAAGCGCTAGAACCTTACGATCGGGTAGACAGTACCAACCTACATCCCCTACATCTGCTAGTCTACCACTGTAAGAGTTTGCAAGACTTAGTCAACTATGCTAGAGCCCATAGTAGCTTGTGGCTGCACACGGAAGTTTCTAGCATGAATAATCTCATGATCCCTTTGGGCCTGGGTGGCGGTCCATAAAGAAAAACAACAGGCAATCCTGGAATACCCAGGTACCTCAATCCACCCAGATGTGTATTAAAGTTGCCACCTTAAATAAACCATTAATTAACAAACTCACATCTGTCATGGATACACTCGCCCAATCCACGTCTACTAGCCTAGCATGGCATAATAAGCAAACATAAAAGTAACTCCCAAGGGTTTGATAATAAAACAGGTAATAGGTACTATTTCATCTACTTCCCAAAAACCCACATATTAATCAGATCCTAATAATGCAATTGTTTGAGAATTGATATAATGCAATAAAACTGGGTAGTAAAGAGATATGATCAAGTGTTACTTGCCTTAGCGATGATCCATGAAACCTAGGGATTGGAAGTAGCAAGCGCAATCCGGGTACTCTATCGCAAACAAACAAACAAACAAGAATACAAGAAGTACTCATCTAATGCACAGGTAAAACTCAAATCAGAGAGCTAACTAGAAAGTTCAACTTAAGAACTCCGATTTGCAAAAAGAATCAAATCGAACGAAGCAACAAAAGTCAAACGGCGAAAGAAACAGACTTCATTTACAAATCTGAACCTAAGTCAAATTTTACAGTAGCGAAAACTTATTTGAGTAGATTATTCGGAAAGAGGATTTCGAGACGAAACTCTAGGCGCTTGAATCGCCTGATTCCAATAAACGACAGAAAAGTTATACTAAAACGAAAATCGGATCAGAAAATCGTGGAATAAATCCGAGAAAAAGAAAAACGACGAACAGATTAACAAACAAACGTTCGTTATCTGGATCTAAATGATAAACGCGTTCGTTAAAATGAACGAACGAGCGAACGCTCACTAATTAACCTAAACCGAAAAAACCGATCTTATAAGAAAAACGAAAACTAAAATCGATGAAAAACCGAATGGTTTTTCTAAAAACGGCGGTAATTGTCAACCTCGGGGTGCGGGTCGGCGGCGGAGGCGGCTCAGCAAGGGCGGCGGTGGTCGGCGGCGACGGTGGCGGGTCCGGCGACGGCCGGCTCGGCGGGCGTGGCGATGAGAAGAGCGGCGCTGGTCAATGGCGACGTCTAGGGTTAGGGTTTGGGCGGCGGCGGCGGGTGGGCTGGCGGCGGCGGTTTGGGCTGAGGGGTTCGGCCCGGGGCGTGACTTATAAAGACCCCCGGCCAGGAGAGTCCTGGCTGATCCCGGCCCGTAGTCTGTTCGGTTTTTTTAAATAATTTACGCGCAGAAAAACAAACAAAAGAAATACTAAACAGACTCCAAAAATCCCGAAATAAATTTTCCCCGGCTTCTAAAATAAAGCCGGTTTAGATGAACATTTATTTGGGGCCTAAATGCAATTTTGAGAAACGCGCATTTTTCCTAAATTCAAATAAAATAGCAATAAAATCCAAAATAAAATCTTATTTGATTTTTTTATTAAATCCTCAATATTTCTTTATTTTGGGAAAGTCAGTTTATTCCCTCTCTCATATTTTTATAATTGAAATAATTGAAGATAAAGTAAATAAAATCAAATGATCCTATTTCCAAAATTTGAGAAAACTCAAATATGAAATTTATGAAATCCCCAACTCTCTCCGTGGGTCCTTGAGTTGCGTAGAATTTCTAGGATCGAGGCAAAATGCAATAAATATGATATGCAATAATGATCTATTTGTATAACATTCCAAATTGAAAAGTTGGGATGTTACAAACCTATCCCCCCTTAAGATGAATCTCGCCCTAGAGATTCGAGTTGGCTAGAAAATAGGTGAGGGTGGTCCTTTAGCAGATCTTCCTCTCTTTCCCAGGTGGCTTCATCCTCGGTGTTGTGGCTCCACTGAACTTTGCAAAACTTGATAACCTTGCTGCGGGTGACTCGGCTGGCATACTCAAGAATCTTAATGGGTTTCTCCTCATAGGTCAAATCGTTGTCCAACTGAATCGCCTCTAGCGGCACGGTATCTCTCAGCGGTATATCAGCCATCTCTGCGTGGCACTTCTTCAACTAGGAAACGTGGAACACATCGTGAACTCCTGACAATCCCTCAGGCAATTCCAACTTGTAAGCAACTTCTCTCGTACGCTCCAAAACTTGGTACGGTCCCACAAAATGTGGCGCTAACTTTCCTTTAACACCAAAACGCTTAACTCCTCGAAGTGGTGATACACGAAGATAGACTCTATCTCCGACCTCGTAAATAGTCTCCTTGCGCTTTGAATCTGCATAGCTTTTCTGCCTGGACTGGGCTACCTTGAGCCTGTCGTGAATCAACTTCACTTTCCGTTCAGACTCCTTAATCAAATCCGGTCCAAACAACTGGCGGTCTCCAACTTCATCCCAAGACAACGGGGTTCTGCACCTCCTTACGTATAAGGCTTGAAGGGCCATTTTCAAACCTGGATTGATAATGCTTATTGTAAGAGAACTCTGCATATGGAAAATTGTCGTCCCAACTTGATCTCGTAATCTAGTGCACAAGCTCTCAAAGATATCCTCCAAAATCTGATTGACTCTCTCGATCCGTTCATCATCTGCGGATGAAAAGTCAGATCTTGAACTCTAGCCTGGTACCCAAGGTTTCGTGCAACTGATTCCAGAACTTTGAGGTAAACTGAGTTCCTCTATCCGATACAATGCTCCTCGGAACTCCATGCAGACATACGATCCTGGTCATGTATATCTTGGCCAACTTAGCACTAGTGTAAGTGGTCTTCACTGGAATGAAATGCGCTACCTTCGTCAAACGATCGACTACAACCCAAATTGAGTCATAGCCTGAACGAGTCCTGGGAAATCCTGTGATAAAATCCATGCCTAGCTTATCCCACTTCCATTCGGGTATCGGCAATGGTTGTAACAATCCTGGCCGCTTCGATGCTCGCCTTTACTCTCGACATACATCACAAACTGCTACATACTCCGCAATATCCTTCTTCATTCCGGTCCATCAGAAAGTCTCCTTCAAATCCAAATACATCTTGGTATTTCCTGGGTGAATCGAATACGGCGAATCATGGGCCTCTTGCAGAATCAACTTTCTAATTTCCGGGTCATTAGGCACATAAACACAGTCTTCTAACCATAAGGTATCGTTCTCATCCTCGCGAAATCCCTTAGCTTTACCTTTGCTCATCTTCCCCTTTATCCCGGCAATTTCCTTATCGGTCTTCTGGGCTTCTCTGATCTTATCCATCAAAGTCGACTGAATTTCCAATGTTGCTACATAGCCTTTCGGAACTATCTCCAAACATAGTTGGCAAAGATCCTTGACTAACTTCTTTGGCAACCCTGCGGTCATGAGTGTATTGACATGGCTCTTACGGCTCAACGCGTCGGCTACTACGTTAGCCTTCCCGGGGTGATACTGCAATCTCATATCATAATCCTTAATGAGCTCCAACCATCTCCTCTGCCCGAGATTCAACTCCTTCTGCGTGAAAATGTACTTCAAACTCTTGTGATTCGTGTACACCTCACAATGATTTCCGATAAGAAAATGTCTCCAAGTCTTCAACGCATGCACTACGGCTGCTAACTCCAAATCATGCATGGCATAATTCAACTCATGGGGTTTAAGCTATCGTGAAGTATACGAAACAACTCTCCCCTCCTGCATAAGCACTGGTCCAAGTCCTCGACGTGAAGCATCATAATACACCTCGTAATCCTTACTCTAATCTGGCAGAATCAACACTGGCGAGGTAACTAGACGTTCCTTCAACTCCTAGAAACTAGCCTCACATTCCTCAGTCCAATTGAACTTGGTATCCTTTTTCAACAATTCCGTCATGGGCTTTGCAATCTTCAAAAAAATTTCAATGAATCTCCGATAGTATCCTGCCAGTCCAAGAAAACTTCTGATCTCTCCAACTGTCATCGGCGCTACCCAGTTTGTCACGGTGACAACCTTTGTGGGGGTCTACTGCTATTCCTTCTCCGGATATAACATGTCTGAGGAATCCAACTTCCTTCAACCAAAATTCACATTTGCTAAACTTGGCATATAACTGGTGTTCTCTGAGCTTCTCCAATACCAAACACAAATGCTCCTTATGCTCCTCTTCGTTCTTCGAGTAGACCAAGAGATCGTTAATGAAAACCACGACGAACTTATCCAGAAACTCCATGAATACTTTGTTCATCATGTTCATGAAATAGGCAGGTGCGTTAGTCAGACCAAATGACATTAAGGTATACTCGTACAGCCCATACCTGGTGGTAAAAGCCGTCTTAGGTATATCCTACTCTCGAATCTTCAACTGATGGTATCCCGATCGCAAATCGATCTTGGAAAATACTTTTGCTCCTTGCAATCGGTCAAACAGATCATTGATCATCGGCAGTGGGTACTTGTTCTTGATTGTTACTGCATTCAATCCTCGATAATCAACAACCATCCTCAATGATCCGTCCTTCTTCTCCACTAGAAGTACTGGCGATCCCCAAGGCGAAGAACTTGGGCGAATGTAGCCCTTATCCAGTAGCTCCTTAATCTGGCTCTTAATCTCCTCCAAATCTTTTGCTGGCATCCTGTATGGTCTCTTGGATATCGGCCCTGTGCCTGGCAAAAGCTCAATCAAAAACTCGATGTCTCTATCCAGTGGCATGCCTGGCAATTCTTCTAGAAATACATCAGGAAAATCCTTCACTACTGGTACTTCCTCCTGCACAACTCCGGATAAGGAATTTACGTGCATCTGCTCATGTCTGGATACATACTTGATCCTCTTTCCTTCTGGCGTTGTAAGCAAAATTGTCTTACTGGCGCATTCAATGTTCCCTCCATACTTCGATAACCAATCCATGCCTAATATCACGTCCAATCCTTGTGATTCCAATACTATTAGGTCCGAGGGAAACACGTAGTTACCAATCCTTAATGGTAACCGATCACACCATAGTTTAGCCATATACTCTACTCCAGGAGAGGTTACTAACCTGGGTGACCTAAGGGCTTGGGTTGGTAGTTTGTACTTATCCACAAATCCCCTTGATATGTATGAATGCGATGCACCATTATCAAAAAGAACGAGTGCAGTAAATGACTTAACCAAAAACTTACCTATTACTGCATCGGGCTGGGCTTCAACCTCCTCCACGCTAACGTGGTTCACACATCCTCCGGCTGAAAGGGTTTGGCTTCTTCCCAGAGCTTCCATTGCCATTTCCATTCTGACCTTCAGGACATTCATTGGCGTAATGTCCGGTCTTTTGGCACTTAAAGCAAGTGACTTGACTCAGATCTCTCTTTGCTGGTGTTGAGGGGTTGGTACGGTTCTGGCCATTGCTTCCTCCATTCCCGTTACCATTCTTGGAACCATTATGGTTGTGCGAACTACCACCTCCATGGGTATGCTGGAACTGTCCTCCCGACTTCGGGGTAAAACGTGGCTTCTGTTGGGCTCCCGAATTGTACTTTCCCTGTCCATACTTCCTCTTGCGGTTCTCGATCTGCTGTTGCTTCCCTTCAATCAGGAGAGCTCTATCTACCAACTCCTGGTAGTTATTGAAACTTGCTACCATCAACTGCATATTGAGCTCATCATTCAGTCCTTCCAGAAACTTCTCTTGCTTAGCTGCATCTGTAGCAATGTCATCTGGGGCATAACATTCTAGCTTACTGAAGTCATCCACATACTGGCCAACTGTATGTCCTCCCTCGCGTAAGTTGCAAAACTCCCGCTTCTTCATGGCCATTGCTCCTGCTGAAACATGGGCAGTACGAAAAGCCTGCTGAAACTGATCCCATGTGACAGTGTCTACTGGATAGGTGACTGTGAAATTCTCCCACCATGATGCTACGGGTCCCTCAAGCTGATGTGCGGCAAATCACACCTTCTCCGCATCTGTGCATCCTGAAGTGGTCAACTCGCTGGCTGTCTTGCAATGCCAATCATCTACAACAATCGGCTCGGTGCTACTGGAGAACACCGGTGGATTCAGCCTAAGAAAACGGGTTAGGTGATCAACAGGTGGTGGTGGTGGGTTGTTGTTGTTGTTGTTCCCCTAATTCTGATTCTGGACTAGTATCTGCATCAATGCATTCTGCTGCTGGATCAACTGAGTGAGCTCAGGTGGGAAAGCAAATCCATTGTCACGTCTCGGAGGCATCTGAGGGTTTAGAAAAGATGAGAATACATAATAGAATGAGGTCTAGAGGGAAAAACACTACCCATATGCACATGAGACAAATTGCAATCAAAACACTTCATTCAAACAAGCAAGGGCATACAACGGTCTATCTATCGTTACAAAAGTGCTCGGACTATACTAGATACATGGGGGAAATACTACTACTGTTATGGTGGTCGACTAGAAAAACTGCTCCGATGAAGACTACATGATATCTGCTCCAGCTTCGTCAACATAGTCATCATCACTATAAATGCAGGTCTGAGTCGAAATGCGATGATGATGTAGTTCTCTGGACAAGTGCAATCTTCGTCTTCTCCAGTTGCGGGAAATCCCATAAACACTCTTAGCTTCTTCTTTAGATCTTCATTCTTCTCGACGAGCGTTGCTATTTCCCTCCTCATAACCATCGCGTGTAGACTTAAGTTCTTCCTCCAGCTCTGTGATCTTGGTCATGGCCTTTTTCAGATCCATCATGCCTGCACACATCTAGTTCTCCTGGCGTCGAATGTGCTGGTTTAACTCCTGGATGAAAGCTGCAATTGATCTGTCCTTCCTGGTGCTGATCATCTCCCATTGCTCATCTCGGCGCCCACAAATCTGTTAGATAGTATCCTTAAGCTCCTTGTGGTAAACTTCTCCAATATTTCCCATGGTGATGTGGGCTGCCATGCTCTTTCCTAGACTCCAGGTTGGTGCATCAAAGGAAAACTCTATGGGCTCAGTGACGGGCATGAACGTCCTTGCTGGGACTTGAACTTGAATCATCCAACGCTCCTCTTCTGGTAAAGTGGCGATGGAGGTCCCGGTGAAACTTGGTACTCCAATGTTCAGGTATCTAGTGACTTCCTTCAAGTGGCGTCCAAAGGGTGTTTCTTCATCCGGTTGCGTGAACTTGTTCCTTGCATCCGCCATCCTAAAAGAGTAGTAAAGATGAGAAGTCAGAAATGAGAAGAGAGAGTAGTGATCTAGGGCTTTAGCTTAGTGGTCGTGTCCTACGGTCAGAGTGTGCTGTGATACCATCTTGTAGCGACCAGACCTCAAATGGTCTGATCTCTGTGCATCAGTGTCATCCCTGGATCAGTAATGCTGACACACACAGTACTCGAAGGATTTATAACAGAGTAGCAATCACACACTTATTACATCGAATGTCTCAAAAGATAACTTATTACAATAAATATGGCTTAAGGCCATTTAATAACGATAACAGTGGAAGACTTGGAAGATAAGTGAGTCCATCAACTCCAACGGCATCACTGAGTATAGAACCACGATCCTAAGGCATCTTACTCATCGTCTGAAAAGTCTGCAACATAAACATTGCAGCCCGAAAACGGGTCAACACATGGAATATGCTGGCAATGTAACACATAGAGAGTAATGAAAGAGTAATTCTATACTACATGCATATATGGCTGGTGGAAAGCTCTATGGTTACAATTTGTGCATAAAGCCAATTTTTCCCTACTGCAAAGGAATAAATTTTATTTAAATATCATGGTGGTTGTTAAACATAGAGAATGGTTGACAACATTCTCAATCCCAATTAAGTAACATCATCATTAATCAAACCCAACAATATTAATTAAAGTAACATGATGAGATTCACATGATAATCCAAGTACTAGATACTCAAGATGTCCATAACCGGGGACACGGCTAACCATGATTAGTTCATACACTCTGTAGAGGTTTGCGCACTTTTCCCCACAAGACTCGATCTCCTTCACTGGGATTCTCGCACTACATGATGTTTGAGAAACAGATGACCGAGACATAGTCTTTCAGAAGCGCTAGAACCTTACGATCGGGTAGACAGTACCAACCTACATCCCCTACATCTGCTAGTCTACCACTGTAAGAGTTCGCATGACTTAGTCAACGATGCTAGAGCCCATAGTAGCTTGTGGCTGCACACGGAAGTTTCTAGCATGAATAATCTCATGATCCCTTTGGGCCTGGGTGGCGGTCCATAAAGAAAAACAACAGGTAATCCTGGAATACCCAGGTACCTCAATCCACCCAGATGTGTATTAAAGTTGCCACCTTAAATAAACCATTAATTAACAAACTCACATCTGTCATGGATACACTCACCCAATCCATGTCTACTAGCATAGCATGGCATAATAAGCAAACGTAGAAGTAACTCCCAAGGGTTTGATAATAAAATGTAATAGGTACTACCTCATCTACTTCCCAAAAACCCACATATTAATCAGATCCTAATCATGCAATTGTTTGAGGATTGATCTAATGCAATAAAACTGGGTAGTAAAGAGATATGATCAAAGTGTTACTTGCCTTGCTGAAGATCCGCGAAACCTCGGGATTCGAAGTAGCAAGCGGCGCAATCCGGGTACTCTATCGCAAACAAACAAACAAACAAACAAGCATACAATAAGTACTCTTCTAATGCACAGGTAAAACTCAAATAAGAGATCGAACCAGAAAGTTCAACTTAAGAACTCCGGTTTGCAAAAAGAATCAAATCGAATGAAGCAACAAAAGTTAAACGGCAAAAGAAACAGACTTCATTTACTAATCTGAACCTAAGTCAAATTTATAGTAGCAAAAAATTGTTTGATAGATTATTCGGAAAGAGGGTTTCGAGACGAAATTCTAGGCGCTTCAATCGCCTGATTTCGATAAATGAGCGAAAAGTTATACTAAAACAAAAATCGTATCAGAAATCGCGATCAGAAAAATCGTGGAATAAATCCGAGAAAAAGAAAAATGACGAACAGATTAATGAACGAATATTTGTTATCTGGATCTAAATGATAAACGCGTTCGTTAAAACGAACGAACAAGCGAACGCTCGCTAATTAACCTAAACCGAAAAAAAGCCGATCTAATAAAAAAATGGAAACTAAAAAAACCGACGAAAAACCGAACGGTTTTTCTAAAAAAAGGCGGCGTCGGCGGGGTCAACCTCGGGGTGCGGGTCGGCGGCGGTGACTCCCGGCCTTGGCGGTGGTCGGCAGCGGCCGAGTCCGCTCCGGCGGCGGTCGGCAACTCGGCAGCGGCGATAGTGGTTTTAATGGCGGCAGCAATGACGACGACGGCAATGTGGCCTTGACTGACGGTATGGGTGGCGGCTAGGGTTAGGGTTTGGGCGGCGGCGGCGGGTGGGTTGGCGGCGGCGGTTTGGAATGAGGGGGTCGGCCCGGGGCGCGGCTTATAAAGACCCACGGCCAGGAGAGTCATGGCCGATTCCGGCCCGTAGTCGGTTTGGATATTTTTAAATAATTTATGCGCAGAAAAACAAACGAAAGAAATACTAAACGTACTCCAAAAATCCAGAAATAAATTTTCCCCAGCTTCTAAAATCAAGCCGGTTTATATGAACATTTATTTGGGGCCTAAATGCAATTTTGAAAAACGTGCATTTTTCCTAAATTTAAATAAAATAGCAATAAAATCCAAAATAAAATCTTATTTGATTTTTTTTATTAAATCCTCAATATTTCTTTATTTTGGGAAAGTCATTTTATTCCCTCTCTCATATTTTTATAATTTAAATAATTGAAGATAAAATAAATAAAATCAAATGATCCTATTTCCAAAATTTGAGAAAGCTCAAATATGAAATTTACGAAATCCCCAACTCTCTCCGTGGGTCCTTGAGTTGCGTAGAATTTCTAGGATCGAACCAAAATGCAATAAATATGATATGCAATAATGATCTATTTGTATAACATTCCAAATTGAAAATTTGGGATGTTACAAACGAGGGCAAGGGATGGATAGATTTTTTATTTTTTTAGGGCAAGGGGTTGGATGGATGGATGGATGGATGGCCGCCACGTCATCGATCTGGGTGAGAGCTAGTTCCACCAATGAGAATAAAGTAAAACAAATTGTGTTTACATTTTTTCTACCTTTTCACGTTAATAGGTACTAAAGTACCTATTTAATGTCTAGAAAAATAATTTATAGATACTGAAGTATATATTTCATTAGAAATACTCTGAAATGTTTATAAGATTCAATGCCTAACTACCGAAATTTCATTTTTCATTTTTCGAGTGTTCAAAATGAGTTTTTTTATGAAGGACCTACCATATATTTATTGTAAAATTGAACCACATCAATTTTATAAGATACTAGGCAATATTTAATGTACAATTGACCAAATGGTTGGGAGTCAAAGTATTTGATCCGCCTCTCGTGACAAAGAGAAATTTTCACCGAATCAGCAGGAAGTGGGTCAAATTTGAACTGCAGCTGCCTTATAGTTTGCTCTTTAATTTTTCCAAAAATCATTTCTATGTACATAAGTATCTATTTAATCAGAGAAACACCAAAAGTTTTTCAAGATCCAACCACTAGCTAGGAACGGTCATGCCCGCCGTTTTGACCGCATTTTGAAACGGGCATAGAAAATTCAAAAAAAATCAAAAAAAATGGAAAACCTTCGCATTGTTTCATTATTTGTGACCAAGTTACCATAAAAAATTCTAAACTTGTAATACGGTAATTATTTTAAAAAAAGTGTTCTCCGAAATAAGCTATCATGTATGAAGATTCATGGCTTCCAAGCCAAATGATCAATCTTATGGGCACATTCATCACATAGTTTGTTCAAATGCTCTCATATTGTTCACAAGGGTGCATCTTGGAATGGCAAACAATGTTGCCTACGGAGTTTTCATTTTCTTTGGACAAAAAATCAATTTTCCCTTTTTCGAGTGCCCAAAATGAGGTTTTTTTGTGAAGGACCTACCATATATTTGTTGCAAAATTGGACCAAATCAATTTTCAAAAATACCAGGCCATGTTTAATGCACAATTGACCAAATGGTTGGGTGTCAAAAGTTTTGATCCACCTCTGGTGAAAAAAAAAATTCCCGCCGATTTAGTTGGAAGTAGGTCAAATTTGAACTGCAACTGCATCATAGTTTGCTCTTTATTTTTTTCAAAAATCATTTCTAGGTACATAAGTATCTATTTAATCAAAGAAACACCAAAAAAGTTCCAAGATTCAAGCACTAGCTAGGAACGGTCATGCCCGCCGTTTTGACAACATTTTGAAACGGGCATAAATAATTAAAAAAATTAAAAAATTGGAAAACCTTCGCATTGTGTCATTATATGTGGCCAAGTTACCAGGAAAAATAATAAACTTGTACTACGATAATTATTTTAACAAAGTGTTCTCAGAAACGAGCTATCGTGCGTGAAGATTCATGGCTTTCAAGCCAAATGATCAATCTTATAGCCACATTCATGGCATAGTTTGTTCAAATGATCTCATATTGTGCAAAAAGGTGCATCTTGGAATTCCAAACAATGTTGCCAAAGGGAGTTTTCATTTTCTTTGCACGGAAAATTCATTTTCCATTTTTTGAGTGCCCGAATGAGTTTTTTTTTTGTGAAGGACCTACCATATATTTGTTTCAAAATTGGACCTAATAAATTTTATAAAATACTAGGACATATTTAATGCACAATTGACAAAATGGTTGGGTTTCAAAAGTTTTGATCCACCTCTGGTGAAAAAGACAAATTTCCGCCGATTCAGAAGGAAGTGGGTCAAATTTGAACTGTAGCTACCTTATTGTTTGCTCTTTATTTTTCCCAAAAATCATTTCTAGTTACATAAGTGTCTATTTAATCAGAGAAACACCAAAAAAAATCCAAGATTCAACTACTATCTAGGAACGGTCATGACCGCCGTTTTGATAGCATTTTGAAACGGGCATAAAAAATTCAAAAAAGTCAAAAAATTGGAAAACCTTCGCATTGTGTCATTATATGTGACCAAGTTTCCAGGAAAAATTAAAAAATGTAATAAGATAATGATTTTTAAAAAATGTTCTCAGAAATGAGCTATCATGCATGAAGATTCATGGCTTTCAAGCCAAATGATCAATCTTATGGCCACATTCATGGCATAGTTTGTTCAAATGATCTCATATTGTGCACAAGGGTGCATCTTGGAATTCCAAACAATATTGCATCAGGGAGTTTTCATTTTCTTTGCACGGAAAACTCATTTTCCATTTTCCGAGTGCCCGAAATGAGTTTTTTGTGAAGGACCTACCATATATTTGTTGAAAAATTGCACCAAATCATTTTTATAAAATACTAGGACATATTTAATGCACAGTTGACAAAATGGTTGGGTGTCAAAAGTTTTGATCCACCTCTGGTGAAAAAGACAAATTCCCTTGATTCGGTGAAGCGGGTCAAATTTGAACAGCAGCTACCTCATAGTTTGCTATTTAGTTTTTCCAAAAATCATTTCTAGTTACATAAGTACCTATTTAATCATAAATACATGGTTTGGTGGTGATACGTCGAGGTTTGGACGGTGGCCGAGGGCCCCAGCTCTAGAGCGCGTAAACTCGCATGCCCGCCGCATGGTCACAGCGTGACCTTGGCGTTGCCTTGTGTTCTGGGCGGCCTAGGCATGTCTAGTGGGTTGGGCACTCCCCAGGTAGGTGCTAGGAATAAAATCACAACATAAGATTCTCACGAGGAGACCGATCGATGCTCAAACATGAATAAGCAGCCAAGTGTTTGATTACTGGTACAGGAAATGCACATGGCTAATGGGCGTGAGTTTTGGCTGGGGATGATCAGTTACTAAGAAGACAGCCTTCACAAATTTGTAGCTCAAAAGGAGGAGCCTAGGTGGTACTTGCTTTGCAAAGTACCACACTGGACATAAATACAAATGTTGAAGATGGGCTCAAAATAATGAATGGATTGGGCTGGCATTTGGTGGAGGATGGTTATTTGGGCATAGGAAAGCATCAGAGAAAATGGATACCTTTTGGACATGCCAAAGTGGTACTTCCTTCACAAAGTGTTTTTTTGAACAGAATAGGAAAATGAATATTTTTGAATTATTTATGAACTAGGCAAGGAAGGTTTTTTACATATTTGATGAAGATATGACCCAAAGAATTTATGAGATTTTTTTTGGGGAATTTTGGGAATGACGGAAATATAGGTTACTTCACAACCTAGGGCAAAAACTGCCACATGGACATGACACATAGGCAAAACTGATGAGGTGGCGCCTAGTCATAGCAATAAGTACTAATGCATCCACATTCGCAACCTCATGACCATTTATATTGGTCGTAATTAGGTAGAAATAAGGTCATGGACCACTCTTGTCTGCTTTATGACCATTTGGTGTAAGGCAATTCAGGGTTTGAGCCCTTCCAAGCGAAATGGCTGTGGATTTATGACCAATTCAGCTAGGGTCACTAAGAGAAGGTCACTAGTTGTCATATTTCTTGTAGTGTGTGGTGGGGCTGGTTCCTGGGGAAGTACAACCGTGGTTCTATCTGCATCGACAGGTAGCACGATCTTTTCTGAAGACCGCGTTTTTACTCCCACAGATACTGCCATCACCCCCTCCAATTGAAATGGCTGATAAACAAGAAAAGTAATTGAATGTACAGACATTGTAAGATAGATAGGTGCAATGGATAGTAGGGAAGAAAACAGGGCATGAAATAATTCACATTTATGTTGTCTAACCAAATAGAATAGCAAGACATAATTTCACATATATGATGACTAATTAAACAGGATAGCATGACACAATCTCACATGTATGATGGCTAACTAAACATGATAGAATGACATACTTCAAAATATGATGACTATGTAAACAAGATGACATGATATAACTATACGATGTGTCTATTAAAGTGGTTGGCATGCCATAAATCACAAACATGCCGTCGATGGAAACATGATGGCATGATATAATTCACGGATAGAATGACATAATTTAAAATATGATGACTATGTAAACAGGATGAGATGATATGACTATATTATGTCTTCAGAAAATGGGTTGGCATGCCATAATTTAGATGCATGCTGCCTATGTAAACATCATGGCATGATAATTCAAATATATGATTTATATACTAAGGAAGTGAGCAGAGGGCAATCGCATATATGATATGTCAACTAAGTAGATGGCATTTAATATTGTCTATATGATGTAAAAACTAAGCATTGCAATACAACATATGCATGATATGAGTAATATAACCCTGCCAAGTTTGAGCATACACCTCATGGGGATAATAGGATTGGTCATCTGCCTCTGAATCCTCTTCTGAAGAGCTATCTGTAACCAGCAAGATATATGCTTCAGCAGGTAGCATTGTCTTCTCTGAAGACCTTGTTTTCACTCTAGATTTCTCCATCGCCAATTCAAATGGCTGATGCACAGGAAGAGCAGATGAATATACAAACATTGTTGACAAAAGCAATGAGAAATACAAAAAAAGGACGGCATGATATAATTCACATAGATGACGCTTGCCTAAACAGCATGGCATTGCATAATTCACATATATAATGCCTTGCAAGAAGATAATATTGCATAATTCACATTTATAATATCTTGCAACAAGATGGCATTGCATAATTCACATATATGGTAACTAGACACTAAACAGGTGGCATTCACACAAAGCATGTCTAAACTAAGCAAATGACATAGCAATGCAAGATACTATATGCACGATATGAGCAACATAACCCTGCCAAGTTAGAGCATGCACCTCGGGGGGAAATAGGACTGGTCATCTGTCTGTGAATCCTCCTATGAGGAGCTATCTGTAACCAGCAAGACATGCGCTTCGTCAGATAGCATTGTCTGCTCTGAAGACCTTGTTGCCACTCCAGATTTTTCCATGACCGTGTTGAATGGCTGATGCACAGGAAGAGTAATTGAATGTACTAAAATTGTTGACAGATTTAATACGTAATAAAAAAATGATGGCATGATATAATTCACATATAAGATGACTGGCTAACCAGGGTGGCATTGCAAAATTCACATATATGATGCCTGGCTAAACAAGATGGCATTGCATGATTCACATATACGATAAAGAAACTAAACATATGGCATTGACACAAAGCATGTCCAAACTAACCAGATGACATCTTTGATGTATACAGTAAGAAATGCAAGGCACCATATGCATGATATTACCAACATCAGCATGCCAAGTTAGAGCGAAGACCTAATGGGGTAAATAGGAGTGGTCTTCTCCTTCTGAATCCCCCTCAGATCAGTTATCTTCCTCTTGATTACGATCCGAAATGGGTGGAGGGGGGCTGCCTTTGCGCCCACCATGGAGCAACGTTAGCATGGAATTTTATTGCCACGCAAGGCTCGTCTCTTTTGCTCTACATGACCAGTTCCATTGTGTACAATAACTGGCATGCATAGGAATAAAACATAGTGAGATTATGTAAGGAGTGCATGCACAAATCGAGAGTGATGGTAGCAAACTGTGGATAGACGCAAAACCAATGATAGCAGGCAGATAATAGCTTTAGTTAAAAAATACAGATGATGGCTCCTTTAATGTTTGTTTGCACCCAACATGAAACTCATAGTAGACACCCGAGATTAACCAGATAGTGCGATTGCTGCCCCAATATGTACCCCACAACCATTTAAAAACTCAAGTTTCAGCATTAGTTTGGACCTGACTCGGAGTCTAATGGGTGAACACGACGATAATGTAGCATGTCATCATATTAAGCGATGCATAACGTAAGCAGACACGGAAGAGTGCGACCTCTCTTGCGGACCCGTGTAGTCCTCAAGATCATCTGCTCAGTTGATGATGGTAATGCAGTTGTCGTGAATGCCGGCGGTGGGGAAGAAGATCTGAGGCGGCGAAAGACAGTCTGGAGAGTGGATCCCTACTGTGATGAACCCTTTCATCGTTGGAGCAACTGAGCTGGGGTGGAACACAGCACCGCAGGAGCAGGACAAATCACACAAGTTTTTCTTTGACAGATATTTGTAACAGAAGTAATTGTGTAAGGGCTTGTTTGAATTTGAGGATTCTAACAATGCAGGGATAGGAAATAGACAGGAATAGGATAGGAATGCACGTGCAAAACAGAGAATTTAAAAACACAGGATTTCTACCAATCTGGGTGTTTGATTCAAAAGAATTGGAAGATCGCAGGATGCAAAGAAGCATGGTGAGATTAAGTCAAACCACAAGTAAATGTACGGTTATAATGCTATTATGCTACTATCTCTTAGTCTTGTGCTTCATGAATAGGAATATGAAAAGGAGGACAAGTGGAAATTTGAATTCCTACCGTTTTTCGTTCAAGGAGACAGTACAGGAACAAATCCTATAGTTTTCCTTTGCTCCATTCCTTTGAACCAAATTCATGAAAACTAGTACCATAGGAAACTTTCCAATTCCTATGTTTTTCATTCACTTTTCCTTTCAAGCACTGGCGATTCTTGCAGGCAGGCTTGAGCAAGGAAAATACTACACTAAAAATGTTTTTGTGCTACTTCTATTACTTTGGACCCAGGCCACTGCCCTACTAGCTCAACTCCCAGGCCCATCGACAAATGCACAGCTCAAACGCACAGAGATAAATAATGATGGCGTTCAAGAGAGTTCATCACGGATAGCTAAGTTTCCTGGTACCTCACTGCTTGTCATATAGTAGGATAAAATAATCGTATTTCACGTTACTACATGTGCTCAGTGGACAATATATATAACATGTAGAGTAAAAAAGAGATGCAACAAGTGTACAACCTCTTTACCGAAGCCATGTCGATCTCAGCGTTATTGGGTTGTCCGGTGAGGATGCTCCGGCTGACTTGGCTATCGGAGGAGGGGAAGAAGATCTTAGGCATCTGGAGATGGAGCCTGAGGTACTGCTCCGCTGTGATGGAGGGTTTCGTCGTTGGAGCAGCTCCGGTGAGTTGTACGACACGAGGCTGAAGCAGGACAAGAGAGACAACGTTAACCTGAGTGGAATTCTAATAGCATCTCCAATAGATGACGTAAAATACATAACCACAAAGTGCTAGATGCAAAATACATCAGACGCTCATCTCTAAACTTAATTGTCGAAACTGAATTTAACTATCGAAACTGAACTTAACTGTCGAAACTGAATTTTGCTCTCGAAATTGGATTTTACTGTCGAAACTGAATGCACTAGAGGTGAGGCTACACGTCAGTCGACTGACTTTTTCATCTCTGGTCAGTCAATTTCACAGCCGTTGGATATGAAATCAAGGGCTTGCAGTTCATCTTCAACCTCCCCGAGCCGCCGCCACCACTGCCAAACAGCCCCGCCCACCCCAAAAACACTCCCCACCGCCTGTCCACCGCCGCCCCGGCCATCCCTCTAGGGCCCCCCGTGTCGAGCTTTTTCTCTGGCGATCCCCAGGCCACCGCCCCACCACACCGGCGACCACTGCCCCCACCCTGAACCCTAAGATAGACAGTGGGGTACCTCTCCGTTGAGCCCCCTCCCCGCTGCAGCTCGTTCTTCCTTAACTCCAGCGAGCCCCCCCCCCCCCACCCCTTAAAAATCAACTGACCCAAAAGTCGATTCAGTCGACTAAAGTGTAGCTAAATCAGAGCAGCATCGCAAGCAAGAGCAAGAGCGAGAGCAGCAGCGCGAGCAAGAGCAATAGCAAGAGCAGACCAGGCAGGGGACCGAGAGCAAGAACAGAGCGCAGCGCAAGCAAGAGTTAAAGCAGCAGCAACTCCTACTGGTGTGGACGTCGCCACCGAGGGAGCGACACCATGGAGGAAGTGGCCGGCGACACCGCCGTGGATGGAGCTGCGTCATGTCGGCTCAGGACCAAGCGCCGGCAGCACCGTGAGATCGAATCAAGAATAAAATGCGGCGATTAGTGTACAACCTCTTTGATGGCACTGATTAGGCCGCACCTTCATCCGAGGAAACGGTGATGATGATGCTCTTCCAGTGGTGCAGGTGAAGACAGCGGTGTGGGAATGGAGGTGGCGCGAAAGACGAGGGGAATGTCGGGGAAGCTCCTTGGACATGGAGGACGGGGTGGCTGAACCGGCGAGACAATGAGATCGACGAGGATGCTCATCCGGTACGGTGGATGAGGGATGTCGAGGTGTTGATGTGGTCGACGTCGTCGGGGAAGAGGCTCCGGCTGGGTGGCGGATGGAGGAGGGTGTGGGGCTTCATGGGTTTTGTCGGCCTCGGTGTACGAATGGGTGGGCGAATGGGATGGGAGTGGGGAACCATGGCTTAGGGACGCGCTTGTCCGAAATGTGGGGTAAGTTACGAAAGTACCCCCACCGATTTGAGGCGGTTCTTTCGGTTCAGGGGTACCACGGGCATTTTGCGTGTCGGTATTTCACAGGCGATGGGAGTTTTCGCGCGCGTTGTAATTTTGGAATAGCAAGGCGCGGGTTGAGATTGAGGGAGTTGTCGGAGCACAACGAGACAAAGATATATCTTAAATATTTCGAGCTACCAAGGCGCGGGTTGAAGAGGCGGGAGTTTTGCAGCACGATAGACAGAGAAGCTACCTTGAAATTTCGGCATAACAAGGCGCGGCTTGAAATTTCGGGAGAACAAGCTTAACGTGTACCAAAAAAGACAATTTGCACCTCAACACGCACAACACTCACACAAACACCATTTAGACTAGTAAGGTACACGTGCATTGCATGCATGAGATTTGGCAACCAAATTATGAATAAATACCACATTATAGCATGTAAGCTTTGAGTCATATATGCATGATGTAGATGTTCTTTTAATTCTTATAGTTCATTTCATTCAAAATCATCTAGCTTTTATAAGAAAGCTAATCTATTTTAAGATTCATGGAATTGTGCGTTGTAAGGCATAAAGTAAAAAACAAATAATGGAAAATCATGTAGAAAAGCATTTGGGCAATTCTGATACGGAATATTCTAGAATAAAGAAGAAGTGCTTGTGTTTTGAGGTTTGTGCATTATGCTTAATTTCAACCATGGAGTCTTCTAGATTGTACATGTGGCGAAATCTGGTGGAATCTAGATGATATCCAACGGCCAGTAGTGCTCAAATTTGCCATCTCTGCACCATCGGATTCGCCTCATCCAACAACCATGTTTCAAAGTTAAAGTTACCCGCACACAATATAAAATATATAAAATATAATATATATATATATATATATGGGTATAGATATAGATATGTGATGCGAAAGCCACCCATCATCTCCAATTAGAATAGTGTGTCCATGCACGGATACAATGTGGCCAAACGATGTCTGCCATCGGTATCTCAAATTAAAATCAATCTAACCTTGTTCAATGTGTATACATTACAACATGCTCGTTTCCAAACCACACCGTGCAGATCTCCGTTATATTCATGCATGCATGGGTTTCAAACATCATGATCTCTTATTCAAATATTTGAATTCAACTTTACATTGATTATGACCTCACCTAGTCTTTTACACCCACACAGTCGTCTTCTCTTTATAATTGTACCACTAACTTTCTCTCGTGCATGCATGCACGCACACTACCAGTCGGCATTATCCATCGCACACATGCAATCTTTTTCTTCAGGTCGGCCTCCCATGAAGGCACACACCCACCTAGGTCTTTCATAGTTTTCCACACAAACCAATCAATCTATATATCTAGTGAGGTCTCACCCTCTTTCCCACGTCCACATCATTAAATCTATACCTCTCTATATAGGATTACGGGGTTGTTTGGTTTGAGACTAAGTTTGCCAAAGCTTGCCACACCTAAGGTTAGGCAAATTGGACCAACTTAGGTGTGTGTTTGGTTCAAGCCACATCTTAGGCTCGCCACACTATGGTCTCACATCACATACACATAACGAGTGTGGCAAGATTCCCTTAGGCTTGCCAACTTGTGGCTCTCATTTTGAAGAACTAACCTTAGGCAAGTTTGGCAACATTGTATGGCGAAGTGTGGCACTCCTAGGCCTAGAACCAAACAACCCCTACATATATATCTAATACACCCACATTAATTATATATCCAACTTCCCCCTCTCATCATCCATGCCTTCCGCTTCATCTCTCGAGCCCAGACACAATGGCGAAGGCGAGCAGCAAGGGCCCTCCCCCCTAACATCACTATATATCGAGGCCAATATGAATGTGATCAATAGACAATTGCTGGTAAAAATGGTTTAAGTTCATGAATTGGCCCTCCTCGTAAAGGACTAGCAATGCTTGGCACCCTAGCTCATTCATTTTTCATGGCTCATCACAGCAACAAAGTGCGTTCTCGCCTCTATCTAAATATCGATCTCGCACTTGTGCACTCCTTCATAGTCTCCCTCTACTCGGCCCCTCGCACCATCTTCTAGACCCCCACCGGATTTTTTCACATGTACAATCTAGCAGACTCCATGGTTGAACTTAAGCATAATGCACAAACCTCAAAACAACAGTGGTTCTCCTTTGTTCTAGAATCTTCCGTATCATAACTGCCCAAACTTTTTTGCTAGTTGAATTGCCATTTTTTTTACTTTCTGCATTACAATGCACAATTCCATGAATCATAAAATAGATTAAGGGCTTCTTTGATTCAAAGGATTCTCAAAGGAATTTTGGAGGATTCTAATCCTTAAGAAATTTTCCTGTCTTGGTTGTTTGATTCGTAGGATTGTAAACGATAGGAATTTTTTTCATATGATTCATTTGCACTAGATTTCATAGGAAACATCACATCCACTCAAACCTCTTTGAAAGAATTCTGCGTTTCTTCTATGCACAATCAAACACTCGTACAATCCTGTAGGATTCAAGACGACATTCCACTATAATCCCATGTTTTTCCTATTCCCGCGTTTTGGAAATCCTACGAATCCAAGAGGCCCTAGCTTTTTTATAAAAACTAATTGACTTTGAATGAGATGAGATATAAGAATTAAACGAAGGTCTACATCACGTATATATGACTCAGAGCTTACATGTTATAGTGTGGTATTTATTCATGATTTGGTTGCAAAATCTGATGCGTGCAATGCACGTGTACCTTACTAGTACTTCTAGTATGTGCAAAACATGTAAATTAGAATTCCAATGGAACACTACACAGTGTCTCTCTTAAAGTTCATGAAGTCATGTGGCACATGTGGAGGCGTTGTCGTGACCTCCTTGTGTGGATTGATCACAGTGACGTGCTGCTGGTTCGAGAAGAATGTACTCGTCCTCGCTAAGCCACACTGGCGGTACATGCATGGAGCGAAGATGTGCATGCACGCCACGCACGCACTCATTCCCTCGCACGCACACGCGGGTACACGGGCGGACGCAATTTTGTACCAAGATGCACCCCATGTGATAATTTGACGCGTGTAAAGTCCTTCAGTTCATTGATGGTCAATTAATATAGCGCATGCAAATTGAGTGGACGTGAGGGCGGAAGAAAGACATTACTACTCCATCAAGGCGCATGCGAAAGTAGTTAAATCATGGGTTGCTAGTAGTACTTCCATTGGTCTCCTTCATATTTTGTGCCAATTTTTGACAGTAACATAATATTTACGCATTTGAGCAGTGTAGTCTACTTGAAATTTATGTTCCACTAAACTCATCGCGAGCCGTTTCGGGCCTCAAAACACAAACCATCAAATAATCTTTACCTTGTTCCCATCACATTTGAAAGCCTGCTCACACCTACTAGTACGTACCAAACCTGAATGTGTTCCCACTATGCAGGTATTAGTACTAGTGCTAGTACTTAGGTTATAAAAAGGAGAACTACCTAACCGAAAATTACTCTACCTTTCCTCCTCATAAGTGCTTCTTCTTCGTCCATCCTTGCCATGGCCGGTGAGCAGAGCTCTAGGTCGAGAACTACTCATAACAAGGGAGCGGCAACCAAGGCTGCGGAAAAAAAAGAGGGCTCGCCGCCACGCAGAGACCTTGAAAGATCTCTCACGTGCAGGTGATGGCTCCCAGGGGTGCCCTAGACGTGGAGGAGAACAAGCTGAGCCGGCGGCGCTGGAGTCGTTATCCCTCGACGGCATGCCCGATCAGCTCAATAAGCTCCTCAATAAGCAGAAGGAGTTCATCCATGGCTTGGTGGAGCTGCTGAAGGAGAGCCTCGATGACATGCCCGCTGGGCTCAATAAGAAGGGGGAGTTGACCATCGGCTTGGTGATGCTGCTGAAGAAGAGCATTGCCTCGGAGAAGAAGGCGACCGGAAAAATCCCGCAACTTCAGGAGGACAAGGCATAGCTCTGCCACGAGCTCGACCTGTTGAAGGAGAAGAACGTCGGCTAGAAGAAGCTGCATGAGAATAGTAGTTCCTCGATGAAGATGATGCAGGCACTCGTCATGGAACAGAAGGAGGAGTTGTCGAAGCTCGCGCCGAGCACCGGCTCTTTGTCAAGGTACGGAATGCGACCGTGGAACAGATGATGAAGGCTCGCGTCAAGAAATCCCGCGTCATGGACATAATGAAGAAGATGGCGGAGGAGACACGCAAGGAGATGTAGGTCGTGGAGGCGATGAAGAAGCAGTTATGACTCTGCGGCGAATTAGGTCATTTGGGGCAATAATCTTCCTTCTTCTTTTGCTCATGTGTTTCATCTTTTGCTTCGGGTGTTCCGCCGCACGTGTCACGTTCTCTGTGAGGCATGAATAGAACAATGCTAACAATGAGATGACTAGCAAATTAGATCATTTTTTATCGCCATATGGCACTGGGCTGCCGTGTTTCGTGCTCCTCCATCGTAGTACTACTCCAGTGGAAAACTTGAGTATACCGCACGGTTCTTTTCTCCTCCTTAGGTCGTCGGCACATTTATACGAGCAGTTAAATCACAAGGCCCTCACCTCTCATGAAACCGACCAAGCTAGACTGCCCCGCCCTCTAGCCTTTTAAAAAATGTATACTTTTGTACAGTAGTAGTATCAATGGATTGTGCCATGGAGCAAAACTTGGAATTAAAAAAAGGTGGTACATATAGAGAGCGCTCGTTGCCAAATTATGCATATAGTACTATTAAAAAAGCTAGTCACGATAATGGTATCTAGCACAACCCACCCCTCAAATAAAACTAGGCACCCTGGAATTCTTTGACAAAACTAAGCACCCTAAAATTCTTTGACAACTAAACTGCTGGCTATATGATGTTGGCCATATATATTGTACGTATATAATGTGAAGAAAGCAGTGGTAGTACTATACCAACTAAAAGATGAAATGTAAGAAATACTAGTATGTACGTACTGAAGAGTTAAAGTAACGAGAAGAAACATAACATAGTTCTGCTGGGGGCTCAGCACAACACACCCCTCAAATTAAACTATGCAATAGAACCACCATGAGCAACAACACTGCCACCTTACTCGGAATCCTCATCCACGTCCTCGACTTCGTCCTTGTCCCTCTTCCTCTTGGCCGATACTTCTTTGCTTGAATCGCACACTTGGCTCTTGCTCTTCATCCAACCCTTGTAGATATTGAAACAAAGGTAGCCATCCATTGCAGTGTAGTGGATGTGGTCTATATCTACTGCATTCTGCTGCCATGCATGACGATGAAATGTGTAATGATGTTTCCCCAGTTTACCGTACGAAGGATGAACCATGGCTCATGCCAGGGTCAGCATTGAAGGCTGACCACTTGAGGGCAGCAACCGATTCTTCTGGAGGTCGAAGGGGTTGCCTACAGCGAGGCCTATCCGACCCAGGACTCTTTTGTCGTTCGTAAAGTCTACAGTAACGAATTTGACTAGGTCGCTCTTGAGGAAGTTCTTAAAATCCTGGCATTCAACGTCGGCATGGCATATGTGGTAGACCAAGCATAAGTCATGCACGCAAACCTGAATCACGGCGGGCTTCTTCCTCTCTTCCTCCTTTAGATCCTTCTCTTGTCCCAGGACTGTGGTGTACTCAACATCTAGCCCAGCGACCCACTCATCATCTGAGTTTTCGAACATGCGTCTGAAGCGAGCATGACATCCTTTCACCGTCGCGGAAGAACGGGTGTAGATGACGTCGAACTCATCGTCGGTGATGGTTCTAACCTTGTACTCACCGCCAATCATGGAGATTTTGGGACGCCATGGATTTGTGAGGAGGTTTAGGATTAGTGGAACTGCCGTAATGTGAAAGGACGGGACGACTAGGAGTGAACCGCCGTAATATTAAAGGACGTGGAGCGAACTGCCAGCGTGCGAACGACAGGGTAGTGGCTTTCCATTCTCCCATGATACGGGCTTCCGAGAGCTCTTGGATGTGAGATCTAATGGTTGCATGGCGTGATTCTAGACCTATGGGTGAATATCCTATCCTGGAGGGTTATTCTGCAAATTTTCAGCAACTTAGCATGCGACCGTTCGATCTCAGATCCAAGGGCTGCCAGCAATCCGTCTAAGGTCGCGCCTACCACGACCGTCGCGTCGCTCGCGCGGTCGCGCCCTTGGAGATTTAACACGGTGCGTTAGGCTATCTGATGTTGTCATGTCATACATAGTCATCACTTAGTCATACATACTACAACAAAGTTAGCTACAAGGTTGGCTATAAGTGTATTTTTTTTACTTTTCTCAATCTCTTTTCTCGTAGTAGTATTTATTGCATTTGCCAAGGAGTGACCTCTTCCAATGAAATGGTGCTTACATGAGGTGCTAAGGGCATTAAATGGCTTAGCAATTAAGTCCCCAATGCATAGGTGCTTATTAGTTTTTTGTTGCTAAGTTTGCATCATTTAATTAGCTATAGACTCAAAATTGTCTTTTCACCTAGGTACACGCGCTTAGCACCGTGTCTTCCTTGGGTCACCAAATTGTCTCTCTCTTCTTAATTAACTTGCCACATCAGACTTTATGCATATGTGGCAAGCTTAGCACCTGTAGGAGCAAGTAGGTACAATAGTGGGCTATAAGCCCGCTTTACATGGCATTTTTGCATATGTGGAGGAAAGAGGCAAGGAAAAGGTGGAGAAGTGGGCTCTCATGCAAGAGCCAGCCTCTACTACATGGTGGAGCATTGGGAGAGGCACCTGTATGGAGGTGGTCAGGAATTGGGAGACTCACGTCGGTCGTAGCGCCGCATTTAAAATGATAATGGCAAGTCAAATCATGGGGCCTCACCTGTCCAGCAGTAACTTGCTATCAAATCACACATCCCTACATTTGCAGCAGCCTACTCCCTCATCTTCTCGCGTCTCTGTTGAACCAACTAGGCGGAATTGCCCCGCCTACCACGCAGGAAAAGCCCCGCCCTCGACTTTTAAATAGTACTCCCTTCGTCCGAAAATACTTGTCCTCAAAATGGTTGTATCTAGACTTATTTTAGTTATAGATACATTCATTTTATCCATTTTGAGGACAAGTATTTCCGAACGGAGGCAGTATACTACTAATTTTGTATCCATGGATTGCGCCATGGAGCAAAGCCTCAAGAAAACGGCGGTACACATGTACAGAGTATACAGCACGCCCGCCACGTTCGCGTCGCACCCCGCATTTGCCTGGTCGGTTCGGCACGCTGCTCTCCGTGAGGAACGCGCGTCATATTAGCGTTTGCACACACATGTGGGACCGCAATTGAGAACTGACCATAGGCACACTCCCGGCCCATAAGTCGGGTGACTTAATAGAAGAGAGAGACGAGCGATAGTACTAGAGAAGTGTTGTACCTACGTTGGTGCCTGGACGATCCCTGCAAGACACAGAAGATCAGTTCGTCCATGCATGTGACCAGACTCCAGCAGACACGCCTGGATAGTCTATCGTCTACATATCGTGCAGGCTGTCTTGTATAGGGCTGTAATTCTGGCGAGAAATCTAAAAAAAGGTTTCTTGTCATCTCGCAAAATTAGGTGTCATGTGCTTCGAATCACTGCGAGGTTAAACAACGACAACTGATTTGGGCTAGTCATTGGGGGCACATGCACGAAGACTACTCGGCTGCCATCTAGGTCAAGCCGGCTATGTTAATTAGGACATCTATCGACGGACCCCTTTTCTACGAGTTTATCTTTAATTTGAGCTTCAATCCTCGTCTAGTTTGTCCGTCGGGATTCATGTTGTCTCCTTTGGGCAGTGAGATTATGATATCTTGTCATGTGGCATTTTTTCGTGTTATATGTTATAATCCGGTGCTTCAGATCAAAATGACAACAACTGCGCTGATACGTCTCCAATGTATCTATAATTTATGACGCATTCATGCTATTATATTATCTGTTTTGAATGTTAATGGGCTTTACTAAACACATTTATATTATTTTTGGGACTAACCTATTAACCGGAGGCCCAACCCAATTTGTTGTTTTCTTGCCTATTTCAGTGTTTCAAAGAAAAGGGGTATCAAACGGAGTCCAAACGGAATGAAACCTTCGGGAGCGTGATTTTTGGAATGAACGTGATCCAGAAGACGTGGACTGAAGTCATGGAAGCTTCGAGGAGGCCACGAGGCAGGGGGCGCGCCCTCCACCCTCGTGGGCCCCCCGTGGCTCCCCCGACTGACTTCTTTCACCTACATAAGTCCATATACCCTAAAACCTTCAGGGAACAGAATAGATCGGGAGTTCCGCCGCCGCAAGCCTCTGTAGCCACCAAAAACCAATCGGGGCCCTGTTCCGGCACCCTGCCGGAGGGGGGATCTCTCACCGTTGGCCATCTTCATCATCCCGACGCTCTCCATGACAAGGAGGGAGTAGTTCATCCTCGGGGCTGAGGCTATGTACCAGTAACTATGTGTTTGATCTCTCTCTCTAATGTTCTTGAGGTGATATGATCTTGATGTATCGTGAGCTTTGCTATTATAGTTGGATCTTATGATGTTTCTTCCCCTCTACTATCTTGTGATGAATTGACTTTTCCCTTTGAAGTTACCTTGTCGGATTGAGTCTTTAAGGATTTGAGAACACTTGATGTATGTCTTGCCGTGCTTATCTGTGGTGACAATGGGATATTCACGTGATCTACTTGATGTATGTTTTGGTGATCAACTTGCGGGTTCAATGAACTTATGCATAGGGGTTGGCACATGTTTTCGTCTTGACTCTCCGGTAGAAACTTTGGGGCACTCTTTGAAGTACTTTGTGTTGGTTGAATAGATGAATCTTAGATTGTGTGATGCATATCGTATAATCATGCCCACAGATACTTGAGGTGACATTGGAGTATCTAGGTGACATTAGGATTTTGGTTGATTTGTGTCGTAAGGTGTTATTCTAGTACGAACTCTATGATAGATTGAACGGAAATAATAGCTTCATATTATTTTACTACGGACTCTTGCATAGATCGAGCAGAAAGGATAACTTTGAGGTGGTTTCGTACCCTACCATAATCTCTTCGTTTGTTCTCCGCTCTTAGTGACTTTGGGGTGACTCTTTGTTGCATGTTGAGGGATAGTTATATGATCCAGTTATGTTATTATTGTTGAGAGAACTTGCACTAGTGAAAGTATGAACCTTAGGCCTTGTTTCCTACCATTGCAATACCGTTGACGCTCACTTTTACCACTTGTTACCTTGCTGTTTTTATATTTTCAGATTACAAAAACCTATATCTATTATCCATATTGCACTTGTATCACCATCTCTTCATCGAACTAGTGCACCTATACAATTTACCATTGTATTGGGTGTGTTGGGGACACAAGAGACTCTTTTTTATTTGGTTGCAGGGTTGTTTGAGAGAGACCATCTTCATCCTATGCCTCCCACGGATTGATAAACCTTAGGTCATCCACTTGAGGGAAATTTGCTACTGTCCTACAAACCTGTGCACTTGGAGGCCCAACAACGTCTACAAGAAGAAGGTTGTTGTAACGTCCCGAGACCGATGCCCCAGGTGTCTTCCAGTTATTCGCTATCGTTGCCATGTCATTTGCTTGCGTGTTGCATTTTGCCATCTCATCATCTGCATTTCATCTGCATGCTTTTCAAAACTTGCGTCCGTTCGGGTCCTCCAAGTTCCCTCCGTTGTCCGTTCTGAGCACAGACACACTCGCACGCGCCCGTTGCACATCCCAGTTCTCATTTCGTGAGCCGCGGAAAAACATTCTCGGAATGGGCCGAGATTTGCCGAGTGGCCTTGGTATATCACCGGTAGACCGCCTGTCAAATTTCGTTCCATTTGGAGGTTGTTTGATGCCCTAACGGTTAATCGGGTAACCGCAAAACTCTTGTTTGTCTTGCAGCCCAACACCCCTCCATACCAACGCTAGCCCATCAAACTCCCCTCTATGCTCTCCTCCGTTGGATGACGATCGTGTGGGCGAAAATCGCACCCCATTTGGACTCTCCTAGCTCCCTCTACCTATATAAACTCCCCCTCCCCTGAAATTTGCGAATGAATCCTACCCTAACCCTAGTCTCCTCCTTCCTCCCGCCGCCGGACAAGTCCATCCCGCGCCGGACACATCCGCCACCGTCCCTGTGGCGAACCAGGAGCTGCCACGTCGCCTCTCCCGTGTCCTGCCGCCGCCATGAGCGAGCCCATCGTGGCCCGCTGAGCCGTTCATTTGCTGCGCCCAGCTCTCCACCTTTCCGTGCCCGCCACGGCCCTCCACCGCCGTCGCCCGGCGCCGCCCGCCGCCCGCCCGGCCTGTCATCTCTCCTCACGCCGACTTCGTACCTCGCCGCCCGACCGCCCGCCGCCGCGCCCGCCGCCATGGCCCAGCGCGCCAGCGCCATGGCCCAGCGCCAGCGGCGCCCTCCACCATTCACCGCCTCGGTCGCGTCCGTCGCCGCCCGCCGCCCATTGTCATTCACCGCGCGCCCGGCGACCCTCGGCTGACCCTTCCCGTCGCCCCGCGCCAGCTTGCTCCGTCGCCGCCCCGCAGCTTGTCGGTTGGCACCGCCAGCCTCGCCTCTGGCCAGATTCATGCCGGCGCCGCCCGGATCCGCCTCGTCGGCGCCGCCCCTCGCCTCCAGCCGCCCTTCCCCGTCGCCTCGCCAGAGTCGCCGCCTCCTCGTCGGAGTTCGAATCCGGCTAGATCTGGACGAGATCCACCGGGTTCCCAACCAAACGCCATCCCCGCCCCGGATCTCCTCGTCCCGCACCCCTCCGTCCCGCGTTGACTTTCACGGAGGTAAAAAAACGCCCAAGTCCCCAGGATTTTGACATCATGTGTGTATCTTTGACATGCCATAACTCCAGGCTCGTTACTCCATTTTGTGTGCACAATACGTTAAAATGTTCATTGTGAGATGATCTTCATTTCATTCCATTGTGGCATGCTTGTTTGAGTCCATCTTGATGCCCTAATAATCGTTGCAAGAGTGATGTATGATGTTTACTGTTGTAATCTGCTGTTTGTCAACATCATTTGCGCATCTTGTGAGTGTCACACCTTTGTCCCTGTTGAAGCTATGATGATGATCTTGATATGAACATCTTCTGAACTTAATGCTCTACATGGTGGGTTGCTTTTCTTTCATTTTAGGGTGCATCTTGGTGTCCTAATCCCTGTTGCAAAACTGCATGTTGCTGTTAACTACTGAAAACTGCTATAACTTGCTGATTTGTCATGTTTGTTGCATTTTGTGTGTGCATCCTATGAGCATCATGTCTACATGTTTTAGGAGGATTTATATGCCATATTTACAGGGGTGCAATACATTTATTTTTATATGTTCTATAGTGAGTGAATAAAGCTTGTGAAGTGAGCTACTTGCTGTTAATGTTCTGCCAATGCTAAAACTGCTATATCATATTGCCATGTTTGCTTGATGTTACCAATTAATCCATGCATAATATGGAGATTCTTAGTTGACATATTTTGTTGTACATGATTTGCCCTATCATTCTATGCCTTTGGATGCCTCATATATGTCTTGTAGCATATGTTTTCATTACCATGAACATGCCTATATATTGTTCCAGATTTTTGTTAACTGCATGATGTCTTGTTGTGAGCTTGATATTAGTTGATTCATGCCTCTTCTCGAGATGCTCCAATTATATGTTTTGTAGAATGATATGAGTAATTTGTTCACATGCCATGTTTGATAATTTTGGATGTCGTATGCCTCCATTTCATGCTTGCAAACATGCTATCATAATGATGTTGTTTTACACTTGCTGAAACCGTTTCAACATTAAATCTTGTCATGTTGGTTCCCACTAATCCATGAGCCAAATGTTTATGATGCCATGATGTTATTTGCTCTTTGTTAGGTGTAATTTTATGCCATGCCCTTGGTTTCTATGTTTACTTGCTGTAGCTTGTCTCTTTCTTGCTCTCAAGTTGCCATCATATTAACTCTGCTCATGCATATGCTGATGTGTTATAAAATTGCATTTTGCATTGATCATACTGGTTTAATCTTGATGCCTATGAACCTGAACCTTTAATGATATTTGAAGTATGTTATCTGAACTTGAAGTGCATGTAAAGTTTATGCTCATAAGATTCCTGTAGCATCTTGTTTTGATATTTGCAAAGTGCCTACTTGCTGTTTTGGATAGATTATTGTTATAACTTGTTTGGAGTGTATGTGTTGCAACATTGCTCCGTTTTGAGCATGCTCTATATGAAACTTGCTTGATTTTTCATGTTGTTTCATATTATCATGTTGCATCCTTGTTTTGAGAGTGTTTGCTTGATGTTTGAATGCATTTTGCATCAATGCCATGTTTGACATGTTTTGCTCATATCTTCTAGACCGTAGCTCCGAACTAAATGAACTTTATATGTAACTTGACTAGAATTTCGTGTAGACCATCATGGTGCATCTTAACTTGCTATTTAACAACTTGAACATAAGGGTTATTCAGATCTGGACCAATTTAGAAATTTGCATAAGAGGACTTACCGGATTTGTTATATGTTGTTTCCGCCTCATTTAAACTTGCTTTGATGTGTTTTTCTTGTTTGCATCATCTCTTGCCATGAGTAGCATCATAGCCTTGTCATGCATCATTCTTGGTTGAGCATCATGTCATGTTTATGTGTGGTGTGTTTACCATGTTGTTTGCTTCTTTCCGGTTGTGCTTCTTCTCGTTAGTTCCTGTTTCGTTGCGATCGTGAGGATTCGTTCGACTACGCTTGGCTCGTCTCCATCCGTTCGTCTTCTTCATGGACGCATTCTTCTTCCTAGAGGTATTTCAGGCAAGATGACCGTCACCTTGGATCTCACTACTATCATTGCTATGCTATTTGCTTCATTCTATTGCTATGCTGCGCTACCTATCACTTGCTTATCAAGCCTCCCAAATTGCCATGTTAGCCTCTAACCTTTTCACCCTTCCTAGCGAACCGTTGTTTGGCTATGTTACCGCTTTGCTCAGCCCCACTTATAGCGTTGTTAGTTGCAGGTGAAGTTGAAGATTGCTCCATGTTGGAACATGTTTATGTTGGGATATCACAATATCTCTTATTTAATTAATGCATCTATATACTTGGTAAAGGGTGGAAGGCTTGGCCTTATGCCTGGTGTTTTGTTCCACTCTTGCCACCCTAGTTTCCGTCATACCGATGTTATGTTCCTTGATTTTGCGTCCCTAACACGGTGTAGGTTTATGGGCCCCTCTTGACAGTTCGCTTTGAATAAAACTCTTCCAGCAAGGCCCAACATTGGTTTTACCATTTGCCCATCATAATAACTAAACTTGATAATAAATTTGACGCATAGGGAGTTAGCGTTACCCGAGGATTTTTCTACATAGCAGGGGGGCCCAGCGCTGATGGTGTTGGTCCCAAACGGGCAGACTGCAGGGCCACCACGGGGCAACCCAAGGATCTGGTTTTACTCGTAGGCTGACCTATCCGGGCGTGGCCTGAGACGAGATACGCGTGGCTACTATCAGGGTGTCGGCACGCTGGGAGGTTTTGCTGGATTAGTTTTACCATTGTCGAAATGTCTTGTGCACCGGGATCCCGAGTCTGATCGGATGTCCCGCGATGGAGGATTATCTCCGCGGATCATGAGCTTATAAAGGGCTAAGTTGGGACACCCCTGCAGGGTTTATACTTTCGAAAGCCGTGCCAGCGGTTATGTGGCAGATGGGAATTTTTAATGTCCGGTTGTAGAGAACTTGACACCAGATTCGAATTAAAATACACCAACCGTGTGCGTAACCGTGATGGTCTCTTTTCGAGAGGGTCGAGAAGAGAACACGGTGGGGTTATGTTTGAACGTAAGTAGTTCAGGATCACTTCTTGATCACTACTAGTTTGCGACTGTTTGCGTAGCTTCTCATCTTATTCTTGTATTCGTAAGTTAGCCACCATATCATGCTTAGTCGCTGCTGCAACCTCACCACTTATCCATTCCATACCTATTAAGCTTTTCTAGTCTTGATACCCATGGTAATGGTGTTGCTGAGTCCTCGTGGCTCACAGATTACTACAACAACAGTTGTAGGTACAGGTTATGCGATGATCATGACGTGAGAGCGATGCTTGCTTGTCTTGAGTTCTTCTACTTCATCGTTCAGGGGATAGGTTCCAGGTCGGCAGCCTGGGCTAGCAGGGTGGATGTCATTTGAGTTTCTATTTGTGTTTCATCTATAGTCGGATGTGGCTCTTATGTATGATGTTGTTGTATTCGTGTGGCATTGTATGCCTCTTGTATGTATCCCCAACTATTCGTGTGGCAGGAGCCTCCGTGCTTTCTTGCTAGTGTTGCTCTCTTCACACTATCTCGTCCTCTCCAGATCTAAACACGACCGCGGTGGCCACGCTCTCTCTCCGTGCTCACCGTTGGTCACAGATCCAGCCGGATCCTCTCCGTCGGGGAAGGTGAGAAGGTGCAACGTTCACACGGTCGTCCTTGGCTCTTACCCACTGCCAGCGCGTCCCGATCAGCGTGCCTTGCCATTCTCTCCCAAGCACCGCTGGCGAGGGAGGGCCTCCTACCCCTTCTTCCTCGTTGCCGTAGTGTGGGCAGATCCGGCCTCCCGCCGCCCACCTAGCGACATCCCGGCGACCCTCAGGTATAACTTCCTTCGAAACCGGCCTTGCTCTACTTCCCGAGCTCCTGACGTCGCTGCATTTATATCTTTTACTATTTCTCAGGTCCCCCTCATAGATAGGATCGATCGGCTGTTCAAAAACCACCTTAATTTTTACGGTTAAGAGGTAAAACTAGTTCATGCACTCGAATCTAGTACTACTTGGTTCAAACAAGGAAGAAAGGGGGTGGGGGTGGGGGAAGATTTGTTACCTGAATCTAGGACTTGGTCAAAAGAGGAAATAAGGGGGAGGGGAAGTAGCAGAGACTGGCTATCCAACTGGTCTCTACGTCTAATAGGGAAATAAAGGGAAACGAAGTACAAACTCAATATAAACCCAATCTATTGGTTGAAAAAGGAAAGAAAGTGGGGACTGGGGGACAAGTCAACAGAGTAAGTCCAGCACTAGATTTGCTAGCCTCACACAGTATAATGTGGCTATACCGAACAAAAATGGGACCAATCCAGATATCATGTTCTGATGTTTGTTGCCCCGAGCCACTCTTATGTAATGCCACCGGTAAAATGTAGCGATCGACCTTTAAAAAGTAAGGACACGTTAAACCAATGTTGCTTTCAATGTAATGCCTCCAGTAATATGAATCAATGGCACTTTTTTACATGTCCTGCTAAATTTCCCATTAAGATAAGTTGCTTCTTTTCTTTAGAAATGCAACTGTCCTGGTCCGCCTACTCTCCCATGCCCAAATACCGACTGTGTAGCAGCTGTTAATGTAATGTTGCTGGAAAAATGAAGCAATGGTACCATTAAAGTAATGTCATATTTAATGGTTGTCATAGTTAATCCTAATGCCCGCACTAATATCTAGCAATGCTGCTGCTTTAGAAACTACTACTGTCCTTGTAAGATTGCCATTCAGATAATGAACATGCTTCTTTTCATTTGATGCATGTTTCATCACTTGTTAGTCACCCTCCTTTCCACCTTTTTTTGTGCAAACAGTGATATACATTTCACGCTCGATCTTAGTTGAACTGCACAAATGATATCCAAATTATAGTTGAACATTCCAGGAGCTTCACAACCAACCTTGATGTTGCTCAATTTTATTGCAACTAATGAAGAAGAAGCTCTGTGGGTTTCGTTTTCTGATGGAAATGGAACCGGGGCTGGAGCCCTTTTCTTAAAAAATGAAGAAGAAGCTGCTAGCTCATGGGACATTGCTTCATTTTAGGTGAACTGCAACAAAAGGTCCCATGAATTGAATCATCCATGTTGGTGACTGAAAGAGCCAGCTTCAACATCCCAGTCTAAGCACCCCAGCCTCCATCCTTGCGGCCTTACGGTACACCCCGTATGCCACCTGCTCGACCCTAGTGTCACTGATAAAATGAAGTAATAATACAGTTAAAATAGAGCGAGTGTCCTCTCTATCATTTCATTTCCAATGTAGATAAATAAAGTGCTTCTCTTTGTTAATGTATGTTTCATCAACTAGTCCAATTGTTAATGTTTAAGCGTTTCTGCAAACTAGGGTGCTTAATTTTAGATGATCTACACAAAAGTAGAGATTTGAATGTCTCAAGGCGCCTCCTTGTACTATCGATGTACACTGATGTTCATCATTGGCAGAAGGTGTATCTCGGAGACTTGGGACGATTTGCAGTATGAGGCGTACCGCATGAGGCGTCGCATGGCCCATCTCGCCCTCGCAGCATGGCATGCTATGATACTATCGCAATATTTTCTTATATTTATTTTGTGTGTTTCATCAACTAGTGCCACTATAATGTAATCACGCTTTTTCATTATCTGTGCAAATAGGGTTATTCAAATTGCATTTTGGTGGAACTGCACAAATGTACGTACGGAACCAACATATATGCAAAGTGCGAGGTGGGCCAAGTAAAAATTACCGGCACCAACCATGCTCCATGCACGCATTGGCATCCACCACCACCAGTGGGATATGTGGCGCTCTCTGTGGACGGATCTTTCTCGGCAGCAAATACTCTTAACCAAATACTAGTACCTTATATTGGCAGTTTTCTAGGGAGTACTCTTTTCTGAAAGAAGCACCAATCTATTTTTTTTATTTGTACACTGTGTCACAACTTTGACCCAGAGTTCCAGAGCTATTTTACGGTGATTGGCGTAGTACTTGGAGACTGATTGTAAGCATGATTTTCATTAGCTGTAACACTGATTGTAAGCATGAGTAGGTGGAAGATTAGGTTAGAGCGAAGCTTACCTTAAACCCTACCGCCGCCGTTGAAACAAGGCGAGCGTCGAGGGAACCATGGAGAACGGCGGGGAAGCGACGTCGCGCCATCCGACCTCCTCTTGTTGTGGGAGAACGAATACTCCTGTGGCTCTGGCTGGCTCTGCACCCTCACGAACGGCACACCATACTCGATCGCTTCGTTATCCTCTGGGTGCTCGACCTTCGACCTGTACGCCCACCACCTCCGCTTTAGTCGCCTCGGGCGAATCATGCCTCCATATCCCGGAGGAGATACTCGATGAACTTCAGAGGATCATGGCGTGTTGCCGCTGGAGTACATGTACATCGCCGCCCTCATCACCGTTGTCTCGTTCTTTCGCATACATTGCCACATGGCCCTCACCGTCCTCGATATCCCCACTCATTGTCAAACCAAGTAAGGTTCTCCTTCAACATGGCTAACTTTTCCTGATTCGCTGCTGCATTCTCTCCATAGATGTCCTTCTGAGTGGTCTGGTGCTAGCTTTGGAAGATGGGAGGAGAGATGGTGGTCTTGCAATAGATAGGAGGGAGAGGTGAGATGGTGGTTTTGGCATGGAGATGATGGAGAGGAGAGGAGGTGGTTTTGCAATGCAGAAGAGGGAGAGGCGAGACAGTGGTTTTGGAATGGAGATTACGGAGAGGAGAGGAGGTGGTTTTGCAATGGAGAAGAGGGAGAGGAGCGTGTGGCAGCGATTTAGGATTGGACGAGAGGGCCGGCGCACTGTGACTGGATCAAAATCAAAATCAATTTATCCATCAATTAAGAAAGCGGCCCCACATTAACTAGTCTCCCATTTATTCTGGGTCATAATTGACTATGATTTTTGCAAATAAAATATATGTTATACGTTGCAAAAATAATATAATTTGAAAGTACATTCAGATACGAACCAAACGATACAATTTTTGGTGACATGCATTCACATTTTGCTTGTCAAATACAGTACGTGGTCAAACTTTGACCCAAAATACGCAAAACAAAAAATACTTCCAAGACCAGCGCCGCCCTTCCGCTCTTCTCCTCTTAAACCACCACCGCTCCTCTCTTATTCCAATCCAAAACTAGCGTCACTCATCTCCCGCTCTAATCCAAAACCAACGCTGCTCCTCTCCTCTTACATTCAAAAACCACCGCTGGCGAGTGAAGGTGTTGTGGAGAAGTAGATCGATGGAGGAGTACAACCGATACGTGAGGATCGCAGACGGCAACCCTATGAAGCTAGCTAGGATGTTGGAGATACAGTCTTGGTTTGACAACAAGGACCAACTAGCGGCGACGGCAACATCCATGGCCAAATATCTGCAATAGGGCGAAAAGGCGGCGATACTCCCGAAGGGAGTCGCGTGGGAGTACATAGAGCTGCTCCTCTGGGCCACAGAGCAAACAAATTCACCGAATCCAATCGTGAGGGAACGGTGGTGGGAGTATCGATCCCAGATGGAGCATCCACCAGAGATTGAAGGATCGAGCATCTACAGGGTGCCATTTATTAGGGTGTCGTGCCAGAGCGAGCCGGTGGAGTCTTCGTCGACCGAACCCAGCTGCAAGAGGAGAAAAGCAGTTGGCCCAATGATGCTTCCCCGCCATCCTCTCCCTCGTCGTTCACATCATCTCACGGGGTGGTTGTCTGCCGTCGAGGAATAGGGGACTGTCCCCCTCCCCCCCCCCCCCCACCCAATAGTTGGGGAGGTTGTGAATTGTTAGGAGGAGCTTAGGGTTGTCAGTATTTGCAGGTTGTGAATTGTTTTTTGTCTTGTGTATTTTGAGAGTACTTTCATATATGAATGTCTTTTGAATTTCAGATTTGCAGTATTGAGCATATGAAGTATTTTATGAATTCTAGAGATCTATTTTTAGCACTTAAAAAATGTAGTTTCATAGGAGTATAAAGTGCAGACAATGTGATTCTCAGAGAAGAAACTGCAAGTTTCAGTTTCAGATAAGAAACTGCAACTTTCAGAGGCAGAGCATTTATATTAACACGGCCTTTTCAAACAGGGTTAACATCATGTTGGAAGTTTTATTCATGGTCGAAAATGGAACTACCAGCCAGTTAACATCATGTTGATCAACATTCATGCATAGCACATCTTCATATGATGCACAGTCAAAAATATATGCTATTTTCAAAATGCCCACACAATGTCGAGTGTGTGAAACACAGAGAAAACGAGGGACGAAGTTTTGGCAAGTATTGAACGTGGTGTGCGTACATGACAATGGGGACCCACATGTAAATAAAGGTAGAGGCAAAAAAAATTTGAGATATTTTCCCTACACGGGTGGAATCGAACCCGGGCGGAACAGCTGTCGGGTAGTGTCACTTGGCCACTAGGCTAGTTCAGTAGTTTCATTAATAATAAGGCACTTCCTCAGGTGGTCGGATCCCCTCCTGCGCGTTTGTGCGCTTGCCGTGACGCTGTTGTCTGCCGTTGTGAACATGCTGAACAAACGAGAGGAATCTGGAGAGTACTGTACGTGGAGAGGCGGACACTCGGGACGCACCAGGTCTACGGCCGTATGCAAGCAAGTGCCTCATCGAAAAAATACTTCCTCCTAATGCTATATTGACGTTGGGGCCCACGGGTTTGTCAACATAGTTACATTTTTTAGGTGCTTCAACTTAGTTACTATAGGAGATAAATTCACAACGAAGCCGGGGAGCTGGCAGGTATCATTTATTATCACTGGGGCAGCAAGTATCATCTGGGTTTTGGGCTGCCCCGTCTAGGCTTTCTTTTTTAACATGCGCAGCCCACGACCTCGGATGGGAGGTCCATAGGCCTGTTTGTATTTTCTTCAGGGCAGTCATGTATCGACCGGCCTATGCACCTCCCATCCGAGGTTTTATTTTTCCTGAAACATCGGCAGCCCAATTTATGTATTTTTTTGAAGAAAACACAGAGGTCTGTTCTATTTTTCTATATAAGAATAGGAACGCCTGGTCCAACTTATGTTTCCCTTCTAACTATATTATATATATTTAAATAATTTATAGGTTATTATATATTATTATTATTGTCATCATATATTTAACAGATACTTACATATGTAAGAAAACAATATCCCACATGTTATTAACTTATAAAATAATTTCTTAACAATAAAATCCTGGATTGTTTTGGCACGAAAATCCTAGTAATTGTGTACAAAAGGTTGGTAAGATTTAAGCTTATTTATTTAAATATATTTATAACAAAATGCTCAGCCCCTATTTATTTTTTGATAACATTGCTGGCCCAACCCAACATTATAATTAGAATCAGCCCAGCAAAATCGTGTATTTCGAGAAAGTGCAAATGGCCTGTAATTTTTTAGGAAAAAAATAAATGGGCCGCATGGACGCTACATTATTTGTTCACCCAGCCCAGCTAATGGACTGTAATTCAAAAAAAGATCAAATTGACTGTAAAATCTGGGCCAATAGGTCGAAGCCAACGCAAGTCGTTGTCAACTTAGTCAACAAATGATTCTGACATCGATAGCTGTTTGATTTACATCCAACGACCGGCATCCATCTTCAATCTCTCGTCTTCTTCCTCCAGCGCCACCGGGACCACCTCCCGCCTCCTGCTGCTAGCAGCTCTGCTTAGCACGCTTCACTGTGAAGCGCTACTCCACCTTTGGCCGGGCCATCCCTCGACCCCTCCACACCTCCTGTTCTTCTCCACCGACTGCCGAACCACACCGCACCAGAACCAGTTAACCCTCGTACACCTCTCCGTCTGTGACTCTACTCCCGCGTCTTCCCATCTCTGGCTCGTTGCTGTCCGGGGCCTCGCCATCGTCCACCACCTTGGATGCGCTCGGCGCGGCGTGATCAACGAACGACACCATCGGAAGTAGACTGTGCGTGGAGAGGCTCATAGCTGGATCCAAGGCCGCACACAAGGAAATGCCTCCTTATTATGCACAAAATAATGATTCCTCCACCTGACATCTGGGACCCACTGGAAGGGCCTCTATATTTCGCGAAAAAAATGTGCCCCCCGCTGACAGGTCGAACCCACCAGATATCTTCGCACGCAAGGAAGTGCCTCCTTATTACGTACAAAAAAATGAATACTCCCCCTGCCAGCTCGGACCCTCCTTGGTGGGAGGCTAACTTGTGGGCTTACTAAGTTGACGGGGATGGAGGGCTTTGTCAACTTAGTCAATATGAACGATTCTAGCTCCAGTGACTGTACGATGTCCATCCAACGGCCGTAGTGCTTCTTCAACCTCTGGTCTTCTTGCTTCAGCCGCCCAAAGAAGCGCCGGTCGTGCCACATGCTCTTGCCTCCCGTGGCCGGCTCTGTTGCCACAGAGGTCTCACTGCCCCTACTATTCCCACCGCTGGCCAGGCCCTGCGGCAACGGCAGCCTCACACTGTAGCCGAACCATTGAACCCTCGTACTCCTCTCCGCGTGGGCTTCCACTGCCGTGTCTTCCCCAGCTCCGCGTCGTCCCCTTCCTAGGCCTCGCCGTCGTCCACCGCACTGGTGCTCTCGGCGTGGCGTGGTCAACATGGTCAAGGACTGACTTCCTTCGGAAGAGTACTGTACGTGGAGAGGCTGACAGCTGGGTCCACGGCGGCCGCTAGGAAGTGCCTCCTTATTACGCGCAAAATAATTATCCCTCCACCTGACAGCGGGTACCCACCGGACGGGCCACCGTATTTCATGAAAAAAATGTTTCCCCCTGACTGCTGGGACCCACCAGCTACATCTTTGCACGCAAGGAAGTGCGTCCGGGCAAAAAAAATGATTCGCCCCCCTGACTGTTGGGACCCACCAGCTACATCTTCGCACGCAAGGAAGTGCCTGACAGTCGGGAGGCGCGCACACGTAGCGTTGTCATTCTGGTCGCAAACGTGTACATACATGCTGGTTGATGGAGAGGTGCGCACGTGTCGTAGTAGAGGCGCGCACGTAGCATGTACACGTACGTCCAGCGGCCAATGTGCAAGAAAGAAAATATGGACACGTACGTACTTACAGGCGGGGTCTCAAACGCCTACTTGTGCATACGTACGGCCAGGGCTCGTGTACATGGCTGGGTCGGAACGGAGAAACTGCGTCGTCGTCGTGTTCATGGGGAGGCAACGGAATGCGTCGTGTTCATCGGGAGGCAACAGAATGCATCGTGTTCATGGTGAGGCAACGGAACATGTGGGATCCAACCGGCTTGGACGGAACATCTGATGGAAACAAGGTCTGACGTACCGCAGAACAAAGGAAATGGCCTCGTGTTCGACCGGCCACGTTCTAAACGGGATCCTGTTCATCGGGAGGGGTCTGGCGTACCGCAAAAAGGAGGAAACGGACTTGTGTTGGACCTCCAACGGTCGAAACGGGGTCCTGTTGATCGGGAGGGGTGTGGCATACCGCAAAATGGAGGAAATAGACTTGTGTTGGAGCACTACGGTCGAAATGGGGGTCCTGTTCATCGGGAGGGGTGTGGCGTTCCGCAAAACGGGACTCCACGGGATACTGTTCATCTCCACGGTGACCTCCTCTAGCCTCCACGGGCTACTGTTCATCCAGCGTTGACCTCCTCTAGCCTCCACCTGCGAATGTTCATCCACGGGCTCCTGTTCATCCAGCCTCCACCGCGCGCTACTCCAACGGCTACTGTTCAACCAGCCTTCTGCACGGGCTCCTGTTCAACCACCCCTCCACGGGCTACTGTTCATCCACCCCTCCACCGTCTACTGTTCATCCAGCCCTCCACGGGGTCGTCCTGTTTATCTAGCCCTCCACGGGGTCCTGTTCATCCAGCCCCAACCGGTGCGATCGATCGGGGTCCTGTTCATCCCGAGGCAACACCACGGGTCCTGTTCATCCACCCCCACCGGGAACTGTTCATCCAAACCCCCCAGCAACACTCACTGCTCATCCAGAGGCAGCATCGATCGGCTTCAGTTAGCAGCAGTAGCGAAGGAATCGCTCGATCGCTCGGGTTCAGTAACGCGTAGCCTGCAGTGCAATCGCTCGGGTTCAGTTAGGCGACACCTCCCTCGGGTTCAGTTAGAGCCCAACGCCTCGCACCCACGCACGTACGGTATGAGAGAAACGTGCATCGCTCGGCCCCTGACCACCCACCATAACCGAGAACTCCCCGATATTTTCCTCGCCCTCGCTTCTACCACGGTTTTTTCCATCATGGACGGCCCAAAGAATGTCATGCAACTGCGTCTCTGGCCCACCCAGGACGAAAAGCCCATTTTCTGTCAAGAATTTTTGTCATAGAAGAAGGATCCCACCACATCTATGATGATACCGGGTTTTGTTACAATTATCGTTATAGAAGTGTCATAAGTATGACAGGAAAAAAATTCGTTCGGCCCAAAATGTCACGGATGTTTCTTTTTTTGTAGTGCTCGCTAGCTGAGAGAGCTCAGCACCTGTTTATAAGTTGTATTGCGGCTAACGTATTGAGCTCCTCTCTAATTTGCAGGCAGTACTTGCCTACGCCTGTCACTCCCATGTTGGGCCTATTGGGCCTGCGGGCCTACATCCTGGCCCATGTACAGATGGGTTTCTTGTCGTATGCAGGCCGTGTGGCCCAGTAAGCGGCATTTTTTTAATTTTTTCATTATTTTTGTTTTGTTTTTTGCATTATTTATTTTCTTTTGTTTTTTGCTTTATTTTTTTAATTCCTTTTGCTTTGAGGTAATAAAAATTATAAACTTTCGGTTAGTGCCATTTGTTTTCCAATTTGAATAGTTTAAATTTGAATTTTTTTTGAAATTTGTGTGAATCACTAGTTTTGAATAACTTTACTATAAAAATAGATTTTTGAGTGATTCTTTTTCCTGCTATTTAATAATATTGTGTTTTATCATTATATTCAAAAACAGATTTTGTCATTTTACTTTCTAACAAAAAAATTCTTTATGGTAATTCTTTTTGCTATTAAACTTTCTAACAAACAAAATTCTTTATGAAAATTATTTTTGCTTTTAATGTTTTGAACCGAAAATACTTTGAAAATTTTGGTTGCACAAATTTTATATAATTTTAGTTTCAATAATACTAGAGGTTTATAAAAGTTTTTTGAGTTGATTCCTTTTGCTATTGGAGTTTTATAAAAGCTTTTTAGTTGATTCTTTTTTCTATTGAAGGATATTATAGTTTTGTTTTAGTTGATCATAACAGAATATTGTAATTGATTATTTTTAGTTCATTCTTTTTGCTATTAGTTCATTCTTTTTGCTATTAGTTAATTCTTTTAGCTAAATGACCCTTAAATTGAAAAGCACTACAAATAAACTCTTAAAAGGTTGAAAGTTGGCATGGTATCATCTTTTCACCCACATAGTATGTGCTAAAAAGTTGAGAGGGTTACGACAACAAATGGATGCACCTCGTGTACAAAATAGACAATCTCTTTGGAAGTATCAGGGTTTCGGACGAAAACTCATCTGTTACAAAGTGATTTCATTTGTTCACATGTAACTGCAGTTATATTATAAATCAAAGGCATCATCATAATAGTTGTGGATAGAAAGTCTTCACTTTTTCTTCGCTTGTGTCCTTTGCTTATTGCGCCATAACCATGGATAATCTTCATCGTTTAACAGGGTGCTTGGGTCAGCCTTGACTTTGAAGGGAGGAATTTCATGTAACTTTTCACAATCTTCAGACATGTCTGTCTTGCCCTCCAGTCCCACGATGTCTCTTTTTACTGAAAGAACTATGTGGCGCTTTTGCTCATCGTATGATGTATCTGCTTCCTTATCTTTTCTTTTTCTCGGTTTGGTAGACATGTCCTTCACATAGAAAACTTACGCCACATCATTGGCTAGGACGAATGGTTCGTCTGTGTACCCCAGATTATACATATCCACTATTGTCATTCTGTACTGTGGGTCTACCTGTACCCCGCCTCCTGACAGATTGACTCATTTGCACTTAAACAAAGGGACCTTAAGATCATGTCCATAGTCAAGTTCCCATATGTCCACTATGTAACCATAATATGTGTCATTTCCCCTCTTGGTTGCTGCATCAAAGCGGACACCACTATTTTGGTTGGTGCTCTTTTGATCTTGGGCGATCATGTAAAATGTATTCCCATTTATCTCGCACCCTTTGTAAGTCATTACAGTCGAAGATGGTTCCCTCGCCAACGAGTATAGCTCATCAAAAACAGTGTTGTCACCCATGAGACGTGTTTGCAGCCAACTACCAAAAGTCCTGATGTGTTCACATGTAATCCAGTAATCACACTGGTCCAGGTGTTTGGAGCGCAGAATGTTCTTGTGTTCATCGACATACGGGGTCACCAAGGTAGAATTCTGTAGAACTGTGTAGTGTGCTAGAACCCAAGAATGCCCGTCCCTACATATTATTGAGTCCCCTCCTAGTGTGCCTTTTCCACTCAGTCTCCTCTCATACCGTGATTGAGGAAGACATATCTTCTTAAGGTCAGGAATGAAGTCAACACAAAACCCAATGACATCCTCTGTTTGATGGCCCATGGAGATGCTTTCTTCTGGCCTAGCGCGGTTATGGACATATTTCTTTAGGACTCCCATGAAACTCTCAAAGGGGAACATATTGTGTAGAAATATAGGGCCCAGAATGACAATCTCGTCGACTAGATGAACTAGGACGTGCGTCGTGATATTTAAGAAGGATGGTGGGAACAGCAGCTCGAAACTGACAAGACATTGCGCCACATCACTCCTTAACCTTGGTAGGATTTCTGGATCGATCACCTTCTGAGAGATTTCATTGAGGAATGAACATAGCTTCACAATGGCTAATCGAACGCTTTTCGGTGAAGCCCCTCAACGCATAAACGGAAGCGATTATGTCATAATCACGTGGCAGTCATGAGACTTTAGGTTCTGGAACTTTTTCTCTGCCATATTTATTATTCCCTTTATATTCGACGAGTAGCCAGCCGGGACCTTCATACTGAGCAGGCATTCAAAGAAGATTTCCTTCTCTTTTTTGGTAAGAGTGTAGCTGGCAGGACCTTCATACTACTTTGGAGGCATGCTCTCTTTTTCGTGCAAATGTTGCAGGTCCTCCCGTGCCTCCGGTGTATCTTTTGTCTTCCCATACACGCCCAGGAAGCCTAGCAGGTTCACGCAAAGGTTCTTCGTCATGTGCATCACATCGATTGAAGAGCGGACCTCTAGGTCTTTCCAGTAGGGTAGGTCCCAAAATATAGATTTCTTCTTCTACATGGGTGCGCGTCCCTCAGCGTCATTCGAAACAGATAGTCCGCCGGGACCCTTTCCAAAGATTACTTTTAAATGATTGACCATAGCAAGTACGTGATCACCGGTACGCATGGCGGGCTTCTTCCGGTGATCTGCCTCGCCTTTGAAATGCTTGCCTTTCTTTCAACATTGATGGTTGGTCGGAAGAAATCGACGATGCCCCAGGTACACATTCTTCCTGCATTTGTCCATGTATATACTTTCGGTGTCATCTAAATAGTGCGTGCATGCGTGGTATCCCTTGTTTGTTTGTCCTGAAAGGTTACTGAGAGCAGGAAAATCATTGATGGTTACAAACAACAATGCATGCAGGTCAAATTCCTCCTGTTTGTGCTCATCCCACACACATACACCGTTTCCAACCCACAGATGTAAAAGTTCTTCAACTAATGGCCTTTTTTACTATAAACAGTAGGGTAAAACCCCACTTCAACTTTTATTAGATTAAATAAAATAAATAGAGTGTTGTCTCATGGGCTTGAGGTAAGCCCCAAAGAAGAGGAAAAAGAAACAAAAACAAAAAAGAAGGAGAAACTACCAAAAAAGCTAAACTACCCCTATAATTACATGATGGACTCCAACCAAGCTGAAAACTGTGGTAGAAATTTATCATTCATCATGAATTTAAATACCTTGAGCTCCTCCAAATAAATGTGCTTCCAGCCTTGGAAAGAAGGGTTAATGTGTTCGAAGATTTTGTTGTTTCTAGATATCCAAATGGCCCAAGACCCCAAGATTATAATCTCCATGAAGAAAGGAAGATGAAGTTTGTCTTTAATGTCATGAAATGCTTCAAGAAGTGACAAGTTTTGAGCTCTGTTGGGGCAAATGTAATCACAACATTGGGCAACAAATGGGTAGCTCAAGAAAAAGTGATGCAAAGTCTCCTCCTATTGACAATCCCTAACAACACAGTTGTAGGCTTCCAGCTCAAAGTTCTTTATTCTTAGCAGATTCCTAGTGTTTATTCTGTCATGCAGCAATTGCCAGAAGAAAGCTTTATGTTTAGGTTGACAAGAACTCTTCCATATCCAACTGAAATGAGGTGGTGTTGGCTTATATCCTATTAACACATTGTAAGCTTTGATTGAAGAGTAGAACTCATTTCCCCATATATAGCTCCATGTGTCTCTCAACTCCAAGTGATCTGAGTTTCTCAAAGTGAATCATATATTTTCCATTTCAAGAAATTCCTCATATACTTGAGTAGTCAATGGCAGGTGGAATAAGTCTTGAAGGTACTCAGTATGGATCACTTGATTGACAGTGACGGTTGTATCTCTGGCAAAAGTAATAAGGTGGTGAAATTTGTGTTTCATGACAAAATCATGCCAACAGTCATCCCAAAACAGAGCACTTTGACCATCTCCCACATTACATCTAGCAATTGCTTTGTAGTGGTCAATGAGAGCTAGGTTAGATTTCCACTAGAAGGATCCCTCCCTGCTTTCTCCTGGCAGATTCCCATTACTGTAATATGTCTCCCAAATGAGATTCACCCAAGGAATATCATGTCTGTTAAAGAACTTGTGAAGATTTTTCATGAGGAATATCTTGTTTTGTGTGAATATATCCATGACACCTAGACCTCCTTGACACTTTGGTATACAAACAGTTTTCCAGGCCACTAGTGCTGGTCTGTAATCCTCCAAATCAGGGCTCCTCCACAAACAGTGTCTCAGATATTTAGTGAATTGATGCTTGATAGTAACAGGCACATCCAGGCAACACATGAATAAAATTGTTAAGGATGCAAGCACTGATTTTACCAATAGTACTCTTCCTGCCTGGTGTCGGTGTCAAAACTGGCGGATCTCACGTAGGGGGTCCCGAACTGTGCGTCTAAGGCTAATGGTAACAGGAGGCGGGGGACACAATGTTTACCCAGGTTCGGGCCCTCTCTATGGAGGTAATACCCTACTTCCTGCTTGATTGATCTTGATGATATGAATATTACAAGAGTTGATCTACCACGAGATCGTAGAGGCTAAACCCTATAAGCTAGCCTATGATTATGATTGTTGTTGTCCTACGGACTAAACCCTCCGGTTTATATAGACACCGGAGGGGGCTAGGGTTACACAGAGTAAGTTACAGAGAAAGAAATCTACATATCTGAATTGCCAAGCTTGCCTTCCACACAAAGGAGAATCCCACCCGGACACGGGACGAAGTCTTCAATCTTGTATCTTCATAGTGCAACAGTCCGGCATAAGCATATAGTCCGGCTGTCTGAGGACCCCCTTATCCAGGACTCCCTCAGTAGCCCCTAAACCAGGCTTCAATGACGACGAGTCCGGCGCGTAGATTGTCTTCGGCATTGCAAGGCAGGTTCCTTCTCTGAATACTCCAAAGAAGATTTAGAACACAAGAATCGTGTCTGGCTCTGCAAAACAAATTCCACATACCACCGTAGAGAGCACAATATTACACAAGTCCAATCTGCTGACAACTTTTACCTAGCGTGATATCACGCCACGGCCCGGTTATTATGAAAACCGTTTTTCCCAGCCTGACACTACACGTCTTGCGAGGCGGTTTTATTGGCACGTCTTGTCGAAGCAGAGATCGTGTCCCCCTTATCACGGGATTCTCATTAATACGGGCGTGGGTAACCCAAGTGCTCCATTAGTATGACTCCTTGGTTTAGGCAAGTTTCAAATGGCTGCGCGGAGGACGCTTGATATTCTTCCTCTATATAAAGAGGCCAAGACCTGTCCTTTTCTTTCCACGCCCGATCCTTCCCTTGGCCTACCTCGAGTTCCAATAGCCAAGGTTCAGTCCACGTGCTCCGGACCTGCAACCATGTCCGGATCCAACCCTCAAGGCCGATGGATGGCCGCTTCTATCACAGAGGTGGACATCAAGAAGCTTAGGGAGGCTAGGTATCTGACCACCAAAATCCTTCACAGGCTTCCTGCTCAAGGGCAGGTTATCCCTACTCCCGAACCCAACGAGAGCATCGTATTCATCTCCCACTTCCTCCGAGAGCTAGGCTTTGGTCTTCATCCCTTCGTTAGAGGGCTCATGTTCTATTACGGGCTAGATTTTCATGATCTAGCTCTGGTTTCCTTCCTTTCATGATCTAGATTTTCATATCGTCGTGTGTGAGGCCTTCCTCTGCATTACCCCACACTTCGGCTTATGGCTCAAGACCTTCAATGTGAAGCCGAAGATGATCGACGGGTGACACGCGGAGTGCAGAGGCGCTATAATAAGCAAAGGTGCCGATGCCTTATGGCCAAAGGGTTCCTTCCCGGAGGTGTCTGACCTATGGCAACGGGAGTGATTTTATATCACAACACCCCAAGGCACAAAGTGGGCAGCCGCCTGGCCTTCCTCTCTGCCACTCCGCCACAGCATCATGGGTCAACAAGGGGCTGGACTGGGGACCGGTTAATGATGTGCTGGCATTGCAAAGCCGCATCCGAGATCTCCTCAAGAGGGATATCAGTCTCGTCAAAGTAATTCAATTAATGTTAGTTCGTCGGGTCCTGCCATGCCAACGCCGATCTCTCCGTATGTGGGAGTTCAACCCGGAAGGACCGCAAACCATTCAACACTTCTTCGGCGTGACGCTCGAAGGGATGTATCGATTATTCTTCGGGTCACGAGTAAAGTGTCCGGACACAACAGAGGATGCGGGTCTCAACTGCAACCATCCAGATACCCAAGTAAGTAACTCCGCGACCGACCCATTTTACCTTAGTTAGCTCATAAATGATCCATTTTACCCAAGTTAGCTTTAAAATGACCCATTTTACATAGATTATCTCCAAAATGATCCATTTTACCTAGATTATCTCCAAAATGATCCATTTTACCTACGTTAGCTCTAAAATGACCAATTTTACCTACGTTAGCTCCAAAATGACCCATTTTACCTACGTTAGCTCCAAAATGACCCATCTTACCTACATTAGCTCTAAAATGACCCATTTTACCTACGTTAGCTCTAAAATGACCCATTTTACCTACGTTAGCTCCAAAATGACCCATTTTACCTACGTTAGCTCCAAAATGACCCATCTTACCTACGTTAGCTCTAAAACGATGCATTTTACCTAAGTTAGCTCATAAACGATCCATTTCACCTAAGTTACCTCACAAACGATGGCGTGCTTCTTCTTCTAGTCTTCTTCTTCTAGTCACCTTTTCCTAACTTTCTTATTTGCCATTTTGCAGATTTCATTCACTTCTCGGAAGCTAGCTTGCTATGATGGAGTGCTTGTTTTTTATTTCATTCTCTTCTAGTATTCTTCTAGCTTGCTACGATGGAACTTGCTATCTTGATGAAACTTTGCATTGTAATATGTATGTGCAACTTCCTAATGGTTGCAACTTATGTGTATGTGCAACTTGCTATGTATGAATGGATGGAACTATATATGTATGTACAATGAAACTTATATGCTGGATATGTCATATGTTTGTTGTTAAATAGCCCTGTGAAATATATCTATATATGTCCTATATATTTGCTGTGAAAATGGTTGGATTTAAAAAAACATAAAAAAGAGCCAATATGCAGGCTCTTTGCCGTCCACCACCGACGGCAATGGGCTCTTTGCCAACAGCCGCAGACGGCAAATAAGACACGTGGCAGCCAACTGTGCTTCCTAGGAGCTGACCCATTTAGTCAGTTTGCCTACAGTGGCAGACGGCAAAGAACAAACAATTTTGCCGTCTGCGGCGGACGGCAAAGGCCTGCCGTGTGACGTCTAGCTGACATCATACGGCGGACGGCAAAGGCAGGACAAATTTTGCCATCAGCGGCGGACGGCAAAGTCCTGCCGTTAGCCACCTAATGGACTAACAGCGAAATTTTTGCCGTCTGTGTTCTTTGCCGTCCGCTGCTGATGGCAAAGGACCCTGCCGTCAGCCAACAAAAGCAGACGGCAAAGTAGCTCTTTACCAGACCTTTCTTTGTCGTCCACTTTTGCCGTCCGTGGCGGATGGCAACGACCTTTGCCGTCCGCCATGGCAGATGGCAAAGTAGTTGATTCCTGTAGTGAGAAACCTTTGAACGGGGCCCTGCTGCACGTCTGCGCCTTTGTCTATGTCGTGCCGTATCCTGCAAGGGTGTAGCACGATGGTCATCTGCAAAAAAAAGAAAAACCCAGATGAAAGAATCTGGTGTGACCGTGCGAAAAGTTGGTTATTCTTAATGAACCATGAGAATTCAATATATTGTGTATTAATAGGGTCAAGCCGAACTATGGACCCTTTTACATGCGGGCAGCTCCTAGCACCACATATGGGGTCATATCCGTTGACCAGGCTCAGGTTTATCTGGGCTGCTACAACTAGTGGTGCGCCCGACACATATAGCCGTGTTCGTGGTCTCGACGACCGATCATTTATTCGGGTTGGAGAGGCCGTTCAGTGGTTCGGCTGCTAGAGCCGCCACATATTCTTCTGCATGCAAGCAACGCTTTGTATTTCTGCTGATTGTGATGACGCCACGTGGACCGGGCATCTTAAGTTTAAGATAAGCGTAATGCGGAACTGCATTGAAATGAGCGAAGGCCGTTCTTCCGAGTAGGATAGCCGCTTTGGAATTGAGCGATGTCAAAGATTAGTTCTTCGCTTCGAAAGTTGTCGGGAGAACCGAATACAACCTCTAATGTTAGAGAGCCCGTACAGCGGGCCTCTACGCCTGGTATTACTCCTTTAAAGGTAGTACTGCTTTGGCTGATTCTTGACGGGTCTATCCCCATCTTGCGGACAGTGTCCTGATATATCAGATTAAGACTACTGTCGCCGTCCATGAGGACTCGGGTGAGATGGTATCCGTCAATCATTGGGTCAAGCACCAAGGCAGCCGAACCTCCATGCCGGATACTAGTCGGATGATCCCTGTGATCGAAAGTGATCGGGCAAGCTGACCATGGGTTGAATTTGGTGGCGACAGGCTCTACAGCGTATACGTCTCGGAATGCGTGTTTGCGCTTCCTCTTTGGTATGTGGGTGACGTAGAACATGTTCACTGTTTTGACCTCTAGTGGAAATTTTTTTCTCTCCCCCAGTGCTTGGCTGGCGAGGTTCGTCCTCGTCTTCACTTGGCGGCTCCCTGCCCTTGTGTTCGGTGTTTAGCTTGCCGGCCTGCTTAAAGACCCAGCACTCTCTGTTAGTGTGATTTGGAGGTTTCTCGCGGGTGCCATGAATCTGACAGGATCTGTCTAGAATTTTATTTAGGCTGGACGGTCCATCTCTGTGGCCTTTAAATGGCTTTTTCCGTTGACCGGGTCGAGAGCCCCTGAATTCGGCATTTACCGCTGTGTTGTCTGGGTTGTCTTCATTATTTAGACGCTTGTTTTTATTGCATCGCGGCTTCCCATTGCCATCCCTGATTTCAGATGTGCCTGGGTCGCTGGTGTCGCTACGGGCCAACCAACTGTCCTCGCCCGCACAAAAGCGGGTCATGAGAGTTGTTAGGGCTGCCATTGTCCTTGGCTTTTATTCCGAGGTGTCTGGCTAGACATTCGTCCCGGACACTGTGTTTGAAAGCTGCTAAGGCTTCGGCATCTGGACAGTCAATGATTTGGTTCTTCTTGGTGAGAAATTTGTTCCAAAGCTTACGGGCTGACTCTCCGGGCTGTTGAATTATGTGACTTAAATCGTCTGCATCTGGAGGTCGGACATAGGTCCCTTGAAAATTAGCCCTGAAAGCATCCTCGAGTTCCTCACAACTTCCAATTGAGTTTTCAAGGAGGCTTTTCAACCAGTGTCGAGCTGGTCCTTTCAACTTGAGGGGCAGGTATTTGATGGTGCGGAGATCGTCTCCACGAGCCATATGGATGTGAAGAATAAAGTCCTCAATCCAGACTGCAGGGTATGTGGTTCCATCATATGCCTCGATGTTTACGGGTTTAAACCCCTATGGAAATTCATGATCCAGCACCTCATCGGTGAAGCACAGGGGGTGTGCGGCACCCCTATATTTGGATGTGTCATGGCATGCGTCCGATGGATGTAGTGTTCGGTGTTGATTCCGAGCTGGTATTCGATCAGTATAGTCGGCTTGGTGGCCGTGATCCTGCGTAGGAGCACGCTTCCTAGATCCATAGATGGACCTGGCCATAGTGACTTTTTTGTCCAGGTGCCCACGTAGATCGTGTGCTGACTTGTGTGCGGCGTCATTAGCCACTCTGTCTCGGCCATGGGGTGGTCGGTCTGATAGATCGGCCGTATTGTTCTTCGGCGGAATGGGTGCGATAGCCTCATCATCGAATTCGGGCAGCAGCTTGCGTTTTGGGTAGCTCTTTGTGTGGCGATCATCACCGTATATTTCATCAGTGACGAGCACTTTGTTCCATCTGTGGTTGACCGTATCCTGCGCGGCTTTAAGCCGTTACTTCTGCTTCTTCAAGCTCCTCGTGGTGGCAATAAGCGGTTTGTGGAGGTGCTCTTGTTCCAAATGCTTTTCCGGGATGATGTGTGTATCGTCGTTGGCACTGTTCTTCTCTCCGGAGACAGGTTTATAAGTTTTGTCTTCGGCATCGCTGTGATCAAGCAGTGGCCCCGGACTCTGTTCGCCGTCCCCTGGCTCATCCTGCTCCATCGCTGGGTCCACGGGGTCGTCATTATCTTTAGAGTTGTCCAGGGTATTATTCTTTCTTTTGCCATTATCGATGTTTTTGCTCTGGCGGGATTTAGAGCGGCGCCGCTAACGTCGGCGCTTTGGTTGCTTCTCAAGAGGATTATCCTCCGTTGCATCCTTCTGTTCCTCGCCATTGTTTTCTTTGGGTGTGTCCACCATGTATATATCATATGATGAGGTGGATGTCCAGCGCCCTGTGGGCGGTGATTCCTATTCTTCTTCGGCATCGTCATCTATGTCGTCGATGTCTTCGCAGTCGAAATCAAGCATGTCGGTTGAGTCGTCGACAGTGGCTATTAAGTGGGTGGTGGGTGGGTAACGAATTCCTTCGCCGTTCGCTTCCCACTCAAGCCGGACATAGTTTGGCCAAGAGTCTTCTGACAGGGAAAGAGATTTTAATGAATTTAGGACGTCGCCCAAGGGAGAGTGCTGAAAGATATCCACGGAGCTAAACTCCATGATCGGTGCCTAGTCAGGTTTGGTGGGCACGGATGCACGCGGTTCGGAGCCCCTGGCCTGAGATGAGTCTGAGCGTCCGAAGACACAGACCTCCTTGGAAGTGAGATCTGTGTTTGGCTCTATCGCCGCTGAGTGTGCGGCCTCCATGGCAGGGTCCATCCACCCGTCCTTGGATGGCACGATCTGCTCCGGATTTAAAGCCAGAGCAGCTGCAAGTGCAATCTCCTGAACACCATCCGATGACAGATCTAGGTCGTGCTCATCGCGGCTGTAGGACGCACCTGCCATGGGCTCGAATCCGTCGAAGATCAAGTCTCCGCGAATGTCGGTGGTGTAGTTCAAGCTTCCAAACCTGACCTGATGGCCAGGTGCATAGCAATCGATCTACTCCAGATGGCCAAGTGAGTTGGCCCGCAGTGCGAAGCCGCCGAATACGAAGATCTGTCCGAGGAGGAAAACCTCACCCTGGATCGCATCGCTGTAGACGATTGAAGGGGCCATCAAGCCTTATGGTGACGAGACAGTGGAACTCTCAATGAAAGCACCAATGTCGGTGTTAAAACCGGCGGATCTCGGGTAGGGGGTCCCGAACTGTGCGTCTAAGGCTAATGGTAACAGGAGGCGGGGGGGACACAATGTTTACCCAGGTTCGGGCCCTCTCTATGGAGGTAATACCCTACTTCCTGCTTGATTGATCTTGATGATATGAATATTACAAGAGTTGATCTACCACGAGATCGTAGAGGCTAAACCCTAGAAGCTAGCCTATGATTATGATTGTTGTTGTCCTACAGACTAAACCCTCCAGTTTATATAGACACCGGAGGGGGCTAGGGTTACATAGAGTCGGTTACAGAGAAAGAAATCTACATATCCGAATTGCCAAGCTTGCCTTCCATGCAAAGGAGATTCCCACCCGGACACGGGACGAAGTCTTCAATCTTGTATCTTCATAGTCCAACAGTCCGCATAAGCATATAGTCCGGTTGTCCGAGGACCCGCTAATCCAGGACTCCCTCACCTGGGTCATGAAGGTAGAAATTCTAGCTAGTCTTTTGGCAATTCTTTGTACAAGGGGCAAACATTGTTCCACCGTTGGCTTGTAAATTCCCAGAGGTAATCCCAATTATGTTAAAGGGAATTGACCTCTGGAGCATTGCAAAGTATTTGGGAAGATATCAACTCTGTCCTCTGCAATGTTGATGAGCACCATGACTGACTTGCCATAATTTACCTTTAAACCAGTGGCTGAAGCAAAAGTATTTAGAAGTTACTTAAGACAAATGAGCTATTTGGCATTAGCTTTCATAAGAACCAAGGTGTCATCAGCATATTGCACTATTGGAAAGTTAGGGCATGAGTTACACATCAATGTCGTTGCCGGGTTGCTTAGGGCCTTGGATGAGAACTGGCATCATAATGAACTTCCGAGTTCATGCACAACCAAGGAGGAAGGTTATAGATACATAGAGTCAGGGGCTGATACGTCTCCAACGTATCTATAATTTTTTATTGTTCCGTGCTATTATATTACCTATTTTGGATGTTTAATGGGCTTTACTAACCACTTTTATATTATTTTTGGGACTAACCTATTAATCGGAGGCCCAGCCCAAATTAATGTTTTTTTGCCTATTTCAGTGTTTCGTAGAAAAGGAATAACAAACGGAGTCCAAATGGAATGAAACCTTCGGGAGAGTTATTTTTGGAACAAACGCAATCCAAGAGACTTGGAGTGGACGTCAAGAAAGAAACGAGGCGGCCACGAGGCAGGGAGGCGCACACCCCACCCTCGTGGGCCCCTCGTGGCTCCCCTGACCAACTTCCTTCGCCTATATATACTCATATACCCTGAAAACATCCAGGAGCACCACGAAACCCTATTTCCACTGCCGCAACCTTCTGTATACCCATGAGATCCCATCTTGGGGCCTTTTCCGGTGCTCTGCCGGAGGGGGAATCGATCACAGACAGCTTCTACATCAACACCATAGCCTCTCCGATGAAGTGTGAGTAGTTTACCACAGACCCTCGGGTCCATAGTTATTAGCTAGATGGCTTCTTCTCTCTCTTTGATTCTCAATACAAAGTTCTCCTCGATCTTCTTGGAGATATATTCGATGTAATTCTTTTTGCGGTGTGTTTGTCGAGATCTGATGAATTGTGGGTTTATGATAAAGATTATCTATGAACAATATTTGAATCTCCTCTGAATTCTTTTATGTATGATTTGTTATCTTTGCAAGTCTCTTCGAATTATCAGTTTGGTTTGGCATACTAGATTGATCTTTCTTGCAATGGGATAAGTGCTTAGCTTTGGGTTCAATCTTGTGGTGTCCTTTCCCAGTGGTAGCAGGGGCAGCAAGGCACGTATTGTATTGTTGCCATCGAGGATAAAAAGATGGGGTTTATATCATATTTCTTGATTTTATCCCTCTACATCATGTCATCTTGCCTATACTCTGTTCTTATGAACTTAATACTCTAGATGCATGCTGGATAGCGGTCGATGTGTGGAGTAATAGTAATATATGCAAAATCATTTCGATCTACTTGTCGCGGATGTGATGCCTATGTACATGATCATGCCTATATATTCTCATAACTATGCGCTTTTCTATTAATTGCTCGACAGTAATTTGTTCACCCACCGTAATACTTATGCTATCTTGAGAGAAGCCACTAGTGAAACCTATGGCTCCCGGGTCTATTTTTTGTCATTTAAGTTTCTGATCTATTTTATTTTGCAATCTTTACTTTCCAATCTATATCATAAAAATACCAAAAATATTTATCTTATTATCTCTATTAGATCTCAGTTTTGCAAGTGGCCGTGAAGGGATTGACAACCCCTTTATCGCGTTGGTTGCAAGGTTCTTATTTGTTTGTGTAGGTCCGAGAGATTTGCGTGTAGCCTCCTACTGGATTGATACCTTCGTTCTCAAAAACTGAGGGAAATACTTACGCTACTTTGATGCATCACCCTTTCCTATTCAAGGGAAAACCAACCCATGCCCAAGAGGTAGCAAGAAGGATTTCCGGCGCCATTGCCGGGGAGTCAAGACACACCAAGTACCCATCACAAACCCTTATCCCTCGCATTACATTATTTGCCATTTGCCTCTTGTTTTTCTCTCCCCCACTTCACCCTTGCCGTTTCATTCGCCCTCTCTTTCCCGTTCGCCTCTTTTTTGCTTGCTTCTTGTGTCGTCGTTCATCGTCATGGCCAGCTCTTTCTTCCTTCCTTCGTCTCCCGATTTTGAAGTCCTCCACTTCAAACGAAGACAAGGAGAAAACTTAAAAGATGCTTGGTATAGGATGTTAGAATCCTATCGTAGTTGCAATATAGAAGGAGATTTCAATATTTTACTTCGCAATTTTTATGTTGGGCTAACCATATCCCATAGACAACTCCTTGATTTTGCATAAAGGGAATTTTATTGAAATTGATCCTAGTTTTGCTTATGAAATTATAGAGGGGATAGTAGGAGTACTTCCCCTACAAAAGGGACCACCTCTTACTCAAGAAGGAACCCAAATCTTAGAGAAATTATGTGAATTACAAAAAACTATTGAACCTCTTAAAAATGTTGGTGGGAATCTCAACTGCATAAATACTTTGATTACACTTTGCAATAAGCAGTTGGATGCTCTAGATCTAAAGATCTCCGAGCATGAAGGAAAACGCAAGGAACCTCCCGGATCCGAGCATAACTCCATTAAAAAGACAAATACCAAAGATGGCAATACTTAGATCTATTCTCGCTTTTATGCCTAGCTAGGGGCGCTTGTTGGGAGGCAACCCCATTTTATTTTTGTTCTTTACTTTTTGCTCCTGTTTAGTATTAAATAATTCATCTAGCCTCTGTTTATATGTGGTTTTATGTTTTAATTAGTGTTTGTGCCAAGTAGAACCTATAGGATCATCTTGGGTGATAGTTAATTTGATCTTGCTGAAAAACAGAAACTTTTGCACGCACGAGAATAATTTTAGTAAATCACAGAAACGTGATTTTCAGTTGATTCTTTTTGCAGAAGATTAATAGAAACATTTACTAGGACTTACTATTTTGGTAGAATTTTTGGAGTTCCATAAGTATTCGAAAGTTACAGATTACTACAGACTGTTCTGTTTTTGACAGATTCTGTTTTTCATATGTTGTTTGCTTATTTTGAAGAATCTATGGCTAGTATCAGGGGTTATGAACCATAGAGTAGGCTTAACACCAACATAAATAAATAATGAGTTCATTACAGTACCTTAAAGTGGTGGTTTGTTTTATTTTGCTAACGGAGCTCATGAGATTTTCTGTTGAGTTTTGTGTTGTGAAGTTTTCAAGTTTTGGGTAAAGATTTGATGGATTATGGAATAAGGAGTGGCAAGAGCCTAAGATTAGGGATGCCCAACGCACCCCAAGGTAAAATTCAAGGACAATCAAAAGCCTAGGCTTGCGGATGCCCCGGAAGGCATCCCCTCTTTCATCTTCGTCCATCGGTAACTTTACTTGATGCTATATTTTTATTCACCACATGATATGTGTTTTGCTTGGAGCGTCTTGTATTATTTGAGTATTTGCTTTTTAGTTTACCACAATCATCCTTGCTGTACACACCTTTTGGGAGAGACACACATGAATCATAATTTATTAGAATACTCTATGTGCTTCACTTATATCTTTTGAGCTAGACAGTTTTGCTCTAGTACTTCACTTATATCTTTTTACAGCACGGCAGTGGTTTTATTTTATAGAAATTACTGATCTCTCATGCTTCACTTATATTATTTTGAGAGTCTTTTAGAACAGCATGGTATCTGCTTTGGTTATAAAATTAGTCCTAATATGATGGGCATCCAAGATAGGTATAATAAAAACTTTCATAAAGAGTGCATTGAATACTATGAGAAAATTGATACTTGATAATTTTTTGAGATATAAAGGTGGTAATGTTAGAGTCATGCTAGTTGGGTAATTATGAAATTGAGAAATACTTGTGTTAAAGTTGGCAAGTCCCGTAGCATGCACGTATGACGTTGTGTGACAAATTTGAAGCATGGGGTGTTCTTTGATTGCCTTCCTTATGAGTGGAGGTCGAGATCGCGCGATGGTTAACTCCTACCAACCCTTCCCCTAGGAGCATGCATAGTAGTACTTTGCTTCGAGGGCTAATAAACTTTTGCAATAATTATATGAGTTCTTTATGACTAATTTGAGTCCCTGGATTATACGCACTCTTACCTTCCGCAATTTGCTAGCCTCTATGGTACCGTGCATTGCCCTTTCTCACCTTGAGAGTTGGTGCAAACTTCGTCGGTGCATCCAAACCCCGTGATACGATACGCTCTATCACACATAAACCTCCTTATATCTTCCTCAAAACAGCCACCATACCTACCTATTATGGCATTTCATAGCCATTCCGAGATATATTGCCATGCAACTTTCCATTGTTTCGTTTATTATGACACGCTCCATCATTGTCATATTGCTTTTGCATGATCATGTAGTTGACATCGTATTTGTGGCAAATCCACCTTTATAATTCTTTCATACATGTCGCTCTTGATTCATTGCATATCTCGGTACACCGCCGGAGGCATTCACATAGAGTCATATTTTGTCCTAAGCATTGAGTTGTAATTCTTGAGTTGTAAATAAATAGAAGTGTGATGATGTTCATTATTAGAGCATTGTTCCATGTGAGGAAAGGATGATGGACACTATGATTCCCCCACAAGTCGGGATGAGACTCCGGACTTTATGAAAAAAAAGAGGCCAAAGAAGCCCAAATAAAAAAGAGAGGCCAAAGAAGCCCAAATAAAAAAATGAGAAAAAAAGAGAGAAGGGACAATGTTACTATCATTTTTCCACACGTGTGCTTCAAAGTAGCACCATGATCTTCATGATAGAGAGTCTCCTATGTTGTCACTTTCATATACTAGTGGGAATTTTTCATTATAGAACTTGGCTTGTATATTCCAATGATGGGCTTCCTCAAAATGCCCTAGGTCTTCGTCAGCAAGCAAATTGGATGCACACCCACTTAGTTTCTTTTGATGAGCTTTCATACATTTATAGCTCTAGTGCATCCGTTGCATGGCAATCCCTACTCCTCGCATTGACATCAATTGATGGGCATCTCCATAGCCCACTGATTAGCCGCGTCAATGTGAGACTTTCTTTTTTTTTCCTCACATAATCCCTATCATCATACTCTACTCCACCCATAGTGCTATATCCATGGCTTACGCTCATGTATTGCGCGAGGGTTGAAAAAGCTGAAGCGCGTTAAAAAGTATGAACCAATTGCTTGGCTGAAACCGGGGTTGTGCATGATGGGAGCATTTTGTGTGAAGAAAATGAAGCATGGCCAAACTGTATGATTTTGTAGGGATAAGCTTTCTTTGGCTATGTTATTTTTATAAGACATGATTACTTTGTGAGTATGCTTGAAGTATTACTATTTTTATGTCAATATTAAACTTTTATCTTGAATCTTTTGGATCTGAACATTCATGCCACAATAAAAAGAATTACATTGAGAAATATGTTAGGTAGCATTCCACATCAAAAATTCTGTTTTTATCATTTACCTACTCGAGGACGAGTAGGAATTAAGCTTGGGGATGCTTGATACGTCTCCAACGTATCTATAATTTTTTATTGTTCCATGGTATTATATTACCTGTTTTGGATGTTTAATGAGCTTTACTAAGTACTTTTATATTATTTTTGGGACTAACCTATTAACCGGAGGCCCAGCCCAAATTGCTGTTTTTTGCCTATTTCGGTGTTTCGCAGAAAAGGAATATCAAACGGAGTCCAAACGGAATGAAACCTTCGGGACAGTTATTTTTGGAACAAACGCAATCCAGGAGACTTGGAGTGGACGTCAAGAAAGAAACAAGGCGGCCACGAGGCAGGGAGGCGCACCCCCCACCCTCGTGGGCCCTCGTGGCTCCCCTGACCAACTTCCTTCGCCTATATATACTCATATACCCTGAAAACATCCAGGAGCACCACAAAACCCTATTTCCACCGCCGCAACCTTCTGTACCCGTGAGATCCCATCTTGGGGCCTTTTCTGGCGCTCCGACGGAGGGGGAATCGATCATGGAGGGCTTCTACATCAACACCATAGCCTCTTCGATGAAGTGTGAGTAGTTTACCACAGACCTCGGTCCATAGTTATTTCCTAGATGGTTTCTTCTCTCTCTTTGATTCTCAATACAAAGTTCTCCTCGATCTTCTTGGAGATCTATTCGATGTAATTCTTTTTGTGGTGTGTTTGTCGAGATTCGGTGAATTGTGGGTTTATGATAAAGATTATCTATGAACAATATTTGAATCTCCTATGAATTCTTTTATGTATGATTTGTTATCTTTGCAAGTCCCTTCGAATTATCAGTTTGGTTTGGCCAACTAAATTGATCTTTCTTGTAATGGGAGAAGTTCTTAGCTTTGGGTTCAATCTTGCGGTGTCCTTTCCCAAAGGATGTTAGGGCAGCAAGGCACGTATTGTATTGTTGCCATTGAGGATAAAAAGATGGAGTTTATATCATATTGCTTGAGTTTATCCCTCTACATCATGTCATCTTGCCTAATGCGTTACTCTGTTCTTATGAACTTAATACTCTAGATGCATGCTGGATAGCGGTCGATGTGTGGAGTAATAGTAGTAGATGCAGAATCGTTTTGATCTACTTGTCGCGGACGTGATGCCTATATACATGATCATGCCTAAATATTATAATAACTATGCGCTTTTCTATCAATTGCTCGACAGTAATTTGTTCACCCACCATAATACTTATGCTATCTTGAGAGAAGCCACTAGTGAAACCTATGGCCCCGGGTTCTGTTTTCTATCATATAAGTTTCCGATCTATTTTATTTTGCAATCTTTACTTTCCAATCTATATCATAATAATACCAAAAATATTTATCTTATTATCTCTATCAGATCTCACTTTTACAAGTGGCCGTGAAGGGATTGACAACCCCTTTATTGCGTTGGTTGCAAGGTTCTTATTTGTTTGTGTAGGTACGAGGGATTTGCATGTAGCCTCCTACTAGATTGATACCTTGGTTCTCAAAAACTGAGGGAATACTTATGCTACTTTGCTGCATCACCCTTTCCTCTTCAAGGGAAAACCAACGCATGCTCAAGAGGTAGCACGGGCCAGGTGCTGTGATTGCTGCTCTACTCCCCAAAAGGATTAATGCCATCCGTGCTTAAACCAAACCATACGTTCCTTGCGTCACCTGCAAACTCCGCCCAGTAATTTCTCTCGATTTTTCTCCACTACGACCCGTCAGCGGGTGCTCTCAACTTCCCGTCTTTCTTACGGTCCTCTCTGTGCCATCGCATCAACTTGGCATACTTTTTGTTTCTGAACATGCCTTTCAACTATGGTATTATAGGAGCATACCGCATCACCTTGGCAGGAACCCTCTTTCTGGGGCGCTCACCGTCAACATCACCAGGGTCATCTCGTCTAATCTTATACCGCAATGCACCGCATACCAGGCATGCGTTCAAATCCTCGTACACACCGCGGTAGAGGATGCAGTCATTAGGGCATGCATGTATCATCTACACCACCAATCCTACAGGGCATACAACCTTCTTTGTTGCATATGTATTGTCGGGCAATTCGTTATCCTTTGGAAGCTTCTTCTTCAATATTTTCAGTAGCTTCTCAAATCCTTTGTCAGGCACACCATTCTCTGCCTTCCACTGCAGCAATTCCAGTACGATACCGAGCTTTGTGTTGCAATCTTCGCAATTGGAGTACAACCCTTTTTTGTGATCCTCCAACATGCGATCGAACTTCAGCTTCTCCTTTACACTTTCGCACTGTCTCTTTGCATCAACAATGACCCGGCGAAGATCATCATCGGGCACATCGTCTGATTCCTCTTGATCTTCAACTTCCTGATACGTATCCAACGTATCTATAATTTTTTATTGTTCCATGCTATTATATTACCCCTTTTGGATGTTTATGGGCTTTATTTTACACATTTATATCATTTTTGGGACTAACCTACTAACTGGAGGCCCAGCCCATATTGCTGTTTTTTCCCTATTTCAGTATTTCAAAGAAAAGGAATATCAAACGGAGTCCAAATGGAATGAAACCTTCGGGAGCGTGATTTTTGGAACAAATATGATCCGGAGAGCTTTGAGTGCAAGTCAAGAAGTTCCCGAGGGCCCACAAGATAGGGGGCCCCCCTGTAGGGCGCCCCCCTGTCTCGTGGGCCCCTCGGGCGGCCACCGACGTACTTCTTCCTCCTATATATACCTACGTACCCTGAAAACATCCATGAGCACCACCAAACACAATTTCCACCGCCCTAACCTTTTGTATCCGCGAGATCCCATCTTGGAGCCTTCGTCGGCACTCTACCGGAGGGGGAATCAACCACAGAGGGCTTCTACATCAACATCCTTGCCCCTCCGATGAGTTGTGAGTAGTTTACCTCGGACCTACGGGTCCATAGTTATTAGCTAGATGACTTCTTCTCTCTTTTTGGATCTCAATACAATGTTCACCCCTCTCTTGTGGAGATCTATTTGATGTAAACTCTTTTTGCGGTGTGTTTGTCGAGATCCGATGAATTGTGGGTTTATGGTCAAGTTTATCTATGAATAATATTTGAATCTTCTCTGAATTCTTTTATGTATGATTGAGTTATCTTTGCAAGTCTCTTCGAATTATCAGTTTGGTTTGGCCTACTAGATTGATCTTTCTTGCCATGGGAGAAGTGCTTAGCTTTGGGTTCAATCTCGCGGTGTTCATACCCAGTGACAAAAAGGGTTGCAAGACACGTATTGTATTGTTGCCATCGAGGATAACAAGATGGGTTTTATATCATATTGCATGTGTTTATCCCTCTACATCATGTCATCTTGCTTAATGTGTTGCTCTGTTCTTATGAACTTAATACTCTAGATGCATCTTTGGATAGCGGTCGATGTGTGGAGTAATAGTAGTAGATGCAGCAGAGTCGGTCTACTTGTTATGGACGTGATGCCTATATACATGATCATGCCTAGATAATCTCATAACTATGCTCTTTTCTATTATTTGGTCGACTGTAATTTGTTCACCCATCGTAATACTTATGCTATCTTGAGAGAAGCCTCTAGTGAAACCTATGGCCCCCGGGTCTATCTCTTATCATATTTGCTTTCAATCTACCTTTATTTGCATCTTTACTTTTTGCATCTATCTTATAAAATACCAAAAATATATTTATCTTATCATACTATCTTTATTAGATCTCACTTTCGCAAGTGGCCGTGAAGGGATTGACAACCCCTTTATTGCGTTGGTTGTGAGTTCTCAGTTTGTTTTTGTAGGTGCGTGGGACTTTTGAGGAGCCTCCTACTGGATTGATACCTTGGTTCTCAAAACTGAGGGAAATACTGACGCTACACTTTGCTGCATCACCCTCTCCTCTTCGAGGAAAACCAACGCAAGCTCACGACGTAGCAAGAAGGATTTCTGGCGCCGTTGCCGGGGAGGTCTTCGCTCAAGTCAAGACATACCGAGTACCCATCACAAACCCATCTCCCTCGCATTTACATTATTTGCCATTTGCCTCTCGTTTTCCTCTCCCCCACTTCACCCTTGCCGTTTTATTCGCTCCCTCTTTCCCAATCTCCTCCTCTCTTTTTCGGTTGCCTTCTTTTGTGTGCTTGTTTGCTTGTTTGACCTTATGGCCGCGCCTAAGGGTCCTGACCACCTTCTCAGAAGGATGGATGAGATTGAATCAAATATTAGAAGCTTTATGAATTTGCAATTTGAGCATAATAATTTCTTTAGAAAAGAGCTTAAGGAACAGAAAAGTTTTTTGGGGTTTATGAACAAAGAGCTTGATGATATGAATAAAGAATTCTATGGTGTTAACGCTCAAATTACCCGGCTTGAAAATGCTATAGCCAAAATTTCTGACAAGCAAGCCACCTTAGTCAATAAGATGGCCGCTAAACTAGAAAAATTACGTGAAAATAATGATGAGGATCTTAAAGTTATTGATTTGTCTCCGATTAGATATATGTTTTGCAATATGAATTTTGATGATTATGGGAGTGATGATGAATCAACTTTGCCTAGAAGGCGTCCCAAAAAATTTGAATCTTTAGATCTTGATGTTAAATTTGGTAAAAGTGAGATTGGAGAATCCTCAACTTCTAATAATATTGAACTTACTATCTCGGATTTCAAGGAATTTGATTGTGATAATTTCTCTTTAAAAGGTTGTATTTCCTTGTTGCAATCCGTTGTTAATTCTCCTCATGCTTATAGTCAAAACAAAGCTTTTACCAAACATATTGTTGATGCCTTGATGCAATCTTATGATGAAAAACTTAATTTGGAAGTTTCTATACCTAGAAAACTTAATGATGAGTGGGAACCTACTATAAAGATTAGAATTAAAGATTATGAGTGTTTTTCTTTGTGTGATTTGGGTGCTAGTGTTTCCACGATTCCAAAAACTTTATGATTGCTCTTTAAATTTGTACCTTGCGGATTTCACCATTAAAAAGCCTATGGGAAGGATCAATGATGTTCTTATTGTTGCAAATAGAAATTTGGTGCCCGTAGATTTTATCGTTCTTGATATAGATTGCAATCTTTCTTGCCCTATTATTCTTGGTAGACCTTTCCTTAGAACGATTGGTGCGATTATTGATATGAAGGAAGGGAACATTAGATTCCAATTTCCTTTAAAGAAAGGCATGGAGCACTTTCCAAGAAAGAAAGTCAAATTACCTTATGAATCTATCATGCGTGCTACTTATGAATTTAGTGCCAAAGATGGCACTCGTTAGATCTATATTTGTTTTTATGCCTAGCTAGGGGCGTTAAACGATAGTGCTAGTTGGGAGGCAACCCAATTTTCTTTATGTTTTTTGCTTTTGCTCCTGTTTAGTAATAAATCTTGCATCTACCTTCTGTTTAGATGTGTTTTTATCTTTTAATTAGTGTTTGTGCAAAGTAGAACCTATAGGATAACCTACGATGATAGTTGATTTGATTCTGCTGAAAAACAGAAACTTTGCGCGCACGAATATAATTTTTTTAAATCACAAGAATATGCTTTTGCGTTGATTCTTTTTGCTGCTGTTCAATAGACAAATTGTCCAGGACTTCCTATTTTGGTAGGAGTTTTAGAGTTCCAGAAGTTTGCGTTAGTTACAGATTGCTACAGACTGCTCTGTTTTTGACAGATTCTGTTTTTCGTGTGTTGTTTGCTTATTTCAATGCATCTATGGCTAGTAATTCAGTCTATGAACCATAAAGAAGTTGGAATAAAGTAGGTTTAACACCAAAATAAATAAATAATGAGTTCATTGCAGTACCTTATGTGGTGGTTTTGTTTTCTTTCACTAACAGAGCTTATAAGATTTCCTACCGAGTTTTGTGTTGTGAAGTCTTCAAGTTTTGGGTAAAGCTTTTATGGACTATGGAATAAAGGGTGGCAAGAGTCTAAGCTTGGGGATGCCCATGGCACCCCAAGATATTCAAGAATAGCCAAAAGCCTAAGCTTGGGGATGCCCCGGGAAGGCATCCCTCTTTAAATCTTCGTTCATTGGTAACTTTACTTGGAACTATATTTTTATTCGCCACATGATATGTGTTTTGCTTGGAGCGTCGTGTATTATATTAGTCTTTGATTTTTAGTTTACGACAATCATCCTTGCTGTACACACCTTTTGGGAGAAGCCTATTTGATTAGAATTTGCTAGAATACTCTATGTGCTTCACTTATATCTTTTGAGCTTGATAGTTTTTGCTCTAGTGCTTCACTTATATCTTTTAGAGCACGGTGGTGTCTTAATTTTGAAGAAATTGCTAGTCTCTCATGCTTCACTTATATTATTTTGAGAGTCTTTTACAACAGCATGGTATTTGCTATGATCATAAAGTTGGTCCTAGAATGATGAGCATCCAAGTTGGGTATAATAAAAACTATCATAGAAAGTGAATTGGATGCTATGATCAATTTAATGCTTGATAATTGTTTTGAGATATGGGGGTAGTGATATTAAAGTCATGCTAGTTGGGTGATTATGAATTTAAAGAATGCTTGTGTTAAAGTTTGTGATTCACGTAGCATGCACGTATGGTGAACCTCTTTGTGATGAAGTTGGAGCACAATTTTATTTATAGATTGTCTTCCTTATGAGTGGTGGTCGGGGACGAGCGATGGTCTTTTCCTACCAATCTATCCCCCTAGGAGCATGCGCCTAGTGCTTTGGTTTTTGATGACTTCTAAATTTTTGCAACAAGTACATGAGTTCTTTAGATTAATGTTGAGTCCATGGATTATACGCACCTTTTCACCCTTCCATTATTGCTAGCCTCTCTTGTACCGTGCAACTTTCGCCGGTACCATACACCCACCATCTACCTTCCTCAAAACAGCCACCATACCTACCTATTATAGCATTTCCATAGCCATTCCGAGATATATTGACATGCAACTTTCCACCGTTCCGTTCATATGACACGCATTAGTTTTGTCATATTGCTTTTTGCATGATCATGTAGTTGACATTGTATTTGTGGCAAGGCCACCTTCATAATTTTCATACATGTCGCTCTTGATTCATTGCATATCCCGGTACACCACCGGAGGCATTCATATAGAGTCATATCTTGTTCTAGCTTTGAGTTGTAAATCCATAAAAGTGTGATGATCTTCATTATTAGAGCATTGTCCTAGTGAGGAAAGGATGATGAAGACTATGATTCCCCCACAAGTCGGGATGAGACTTCGGACTTTACAAAAAAAGAGAAAGGCCAAAAAAAGGCCAAAGAAAAAAAAATGAAAAAATGAAAAAATAGAAAAAAATAGAAAATAAAAATGAGAGAAAAAGAGAGAAAGGACAATGCTACTATCTCTTTTTCCACACTTGTGCTTCAAAATAGCACCATGATCTTCATGTTAGAGAGTCTCATGTGTTGTTACTTTCATATACTAGTGGGAATTTTTCATTATAGAACTCGGCTTGTATATTCCAATGATGAGCTTCCTCAAAGTGCCCCAGGTCTTCGTGAGCAAGCAAGTTGGATGCACCCCATTTAGTTTCTTTTGTTGAGCTTTCATATATTTATAGCTCTAGTGCATCCGTTGCATGGCAATCCCTACTCACTCACATTGATATCTATTAATGGGCATCTCCATAGCCCGTTGATACGCCTAGTTGATGTGAGACTATCTTCTCATTTTTGTCTTCTCCACAACCACCATTCTATTCCACATATAGTGCTATGACCATGGCTCACGCTCATGTATTGCGTGAAAGTTGAAAAAGTTTGAGATTATTAAAGTATGAAACAATTGCTTGGCTTGTCATCGGGTTGTGCATGATTAAATACTTTGTGTGATGAAGATAGAGCATAGCCAGACTATATGATTTTGTAGGGATAACTTTCTTTAGCCATGTTATTTTGAGAAGACATGATTACTTTGATTAGTATGCTTGAAGTATTACTATTTCTTATGTAAATATGAACTTTTATTTTGTATTCATTTGGATCTGAACATTCATGCCACAATAAAGAAAAATACATTTTGAATTATGCTAGGTAGCATTCCACATCAAAAATTCTCTTTTTATCATTTACCTACTCGAGGACGAGCAGGAATTAAGCTTGGGATGCTTGATACGTCTCCAACGTATCTATAATTTTTTATTGTTCCATGCTATTATATTACCCCTTTTGGATGTTTATGGGCTTTATTTTACACATTTATATCATTTTTGGGACTAACCTACTAACCGGAGGCCCAACCCATATTGCTGTTTTTTTTTGCCTATTTCAGTATTTCGAAGAAAAGGAATATCAAACGGAGTCCAAACGGAATGAAACCTTCGGGAGCGTGATTTTTGGAACAAATCTGATCCGGAGAGCTTGGAGTGCAAGTCAAGAAGCTCCCGAGGGCCCCACGAGATAGGGGGCCGCGCCCCCCTGTAGGGCGCGCCCCCTGTCTCGTGGGCCCCTCGGGCGGCCACCGACGTACTTCTTCCTCCTATATATACCTACGTACCCCGAAAACATCCAGGAGCACCATGAAACACAATTTCCACCGCTGTAACCTTCTGTATCCCCGAGATCCCATCTTGGAGCCTTCGCCGGCACTCTGCCGGAGGGGGAATCAACCACGGAGGGCTTCTACATCAACATTCTTGCCCCTCTGATGAGTTGTGAGTAGTTTACCTTGGACCTATGGGTCCATAGTTATTAGCTAGATGGCTTCTTCTCTCTTTTTGGATCTCAATACAATGTTCTCCCCCTCTCTTGTGGAGATCTATTCGATGTAAACTCTTTTGGCGGTGTGTTTGTCGAGATCCGATGAATTGTGGGTTTATGATCAAGTTTATCTATGAATAATATTTGAATCTTCTCTGAATTCTTTTATGTATGATTGAGTTATCTTTGCAAGTCTCTTCGAATTATCAGTTTGGTTTGGCCTACTAGATTGATCTTTCTTGCCATGGGAGAAGTGCTTAGCTTTGTGTTCAATCTTGCGGTGTTCTTACCAAGTGACAAAAAGGGTTGCAAGACACGTATTGTATTGTTGCCATCGAGGATAACAAGATGGGGTTTATATCATATTGCATGTGTTTATCCCTCTACATCATGTCATCTTGATTAATGTGTTTCTCTGTTCTTATGAACTTAATACTCTAGATGCATGCTGGATAGCGGTCGATGTGTGGACTAATAGTAGTAGATGCAGGCAGGAGTCGGTCTACTTGTTATGGACGTGATGCCTATATACATGATCATGCCTAGATAATCTCATAACTATGCGCTTTTCTATCAATTGCTCGTGAGAATTTGTTCACCCACCGTAATACTTATGCTATCTTGAGAGAAGCCTCTAGTGAAACCTATGGGCCCCGGTCTATCTCTTATCATATTTGCTTTCAATCTACCTTTATTTGCATCTTTACTTTTTGCATCTATCTTATAAAATACCAAAATATATTTATCTTATCATACTATCTTTATTAGATCTCACTTTCCAAGTGGCCGTGAAGGGATTGACAACCCCTTTATTGCGTTGGTTGCGAGTTCTCGCTTGTTTGTGTAGGTGCGTGGGACTTTTGAGGAGCCTCCTACTGGATTGATACCTTGGTTCTCAAAACTGAGGGAAATACTTACGCTACACTTTGCTGCATCACCCTCTCCTCTTCGATGAAAACCAACGCAAGCTCAAGACATAGCACTTCCCCCATTGCAGCATCTTCAGCTTCCCCCATTGCAGCATCTTCAGCTTCCCCCATTGCAGCATCACCGTATTCAGGGGGCACATAGTTGTCATCATCTTCTTCTTCTTCTTTGATGTCTTCCATCATAACCCCTCTTTATCCGTGCTTGGTCCAAACATTATAGTGTGGCATGAAACCCTTATGAAGAAGGTGGGTGCAAAGGGTTTTCGAGTCAGAGTAAGACCTATTATTCTCACATATAGGGCATGGACAACACATAAAACCATTCTGTTTGTTTGCCTCAGCCACTACAAGAAAATTATTCACACCCTTAATGTACTCGGAGGTGCATCTGTTAACGTACATCCATTGTTGGTTCATCTCCGCGTACATCATGAATAGATAAGTGACCAAATTAATAGAAGTTCATCATCACATTAAACCCAAAGTGCATACATAGTTCTCACTGAACAACATATATCTCTCCAGAGCATCTAATTAAAGCATACATTGAAACTATGTAAAACAATTCAATGCAACAACAAATGGGATCATAACCGCAACCAAGGTAACAATTGATCCAGCGGCATAATGATACCAAGTATTGGTCTGAATGGCATATTTTCTAATTTTTCTAATCTTCAAGTGCATTGCATCCATCTTGATCTTGTGATCATCGACAACATCCGCATCATGCAACTCCAATATCATCTTCTCCTCAATTTTTTTCAATTTTTCCTTCAAGTAATTGTTTTCTTCTTCAACTAAATTTAACCTCTCGACAATATGGTCTGTTGGAATTTCTGGTTCACATACCTCCTAAATAAAAAAATCTATGTCACGTTGCTCGGCATAATTGTCATAAACACTAAATGAAACTAATAGTTATAAAAGAAAATATATATACCACATCTGAATCATAGATGACGAGGGGCCGATTTGAGGCGGATACAAAAACCATCGCACTATATAATAACAAACAATAATAAGTAAGAAACCTACACAAGTATCTACCTAAATCATACAAGTAAGAACTTTTTTCTTTTAGAAAGAAGATAAGATCAAGAGGCTCACCACGGTGGTTAAGGCGACGAGATCGGCGCGGGTGATCAATGGCGGTGAGGACGGGGACGGGACAGGACGGACCGCCAAACCTAGACAAATCTCGAGGAAATTGGAGCTTGGACAAGGAGCTTCAGGAGGAGAAAGCTTAAGTGTGGCTCGGGCATTTCATCAAACACCTCATGTGCATAGAAGGTGAGCTAGAGCACAACACACCTCTCCCAAAAAAGACAGAGCAGTCCACTGCTCTGCTCGCGGGCAAGGGGTATATATAGGCATATCATTGGTCCCGGTTCGTGGCTGGAACCGGAGCTAAAGGACACCCTTTGGTCCCGATTCAAGCCACCAACCGGGACCAATGGTGGTGGGCCAGGAGCGAGGCACATTGGTCCCGATTCGATCCTCGAACTGGGACCAAAGGTGCCAGATGAGCCGGGACCAATGCCCCAGGATGGCCCGGCCGGCCCCCTGGCCTCTCGAACCGGGACCTATGCCCCCATGGGTCCCGGTTCTGGGCTGAACCGGGACTAATGGGCTGGCCCGGCCTGAACCAAAGCCCTGTTTTCTACTAGTGTGCAGCACCATAGGGGAGGCACCAATGGCGCAGAAGACCCCCCCCCCCCTCCCGCCCCCTCTCTCATTCTGGAACTGCGTGCCAGCATTCTTGCAGCGGGGCGGAGGTCTAGGTGGGATTCCGGCGGGTTAACATCGGCGACAGAGGTGCAGCACACTCTCCTCTCCTCAAGGTACAAACCTCTCTCAGATCCCCTTGTATATGCTGCAGGTGGTACTTTTTTCACTCACGGAGATTGTCTAGCCGAGAGAGATAGTTCGGCTCGTGGTTGCTTTTTGATTCATGGCTGTTTTTATCCAATATCTACTCAAATAAATGTTGTCCAGTATGTGTTTGCAGTATATGCTAACATGCAATATCCTTTAAATCCCTATTACAAGTCATTGTAGCCATATTTTGATAGTATGCATCATTTGTAGATGGTCAAGAAGATGAACGAAAGAAAAATGATGGTTAGGGAAGCTGTTATTTTGTTGTACTAGCTGAATGGCAGTCATTATTCGGGCTATAATAAGGAAGAGATCAAATCTTACCTACTGGCCAATGCATGAAAGAGATCGAATTAGACTTGTGTTCTGTGTGCACCTTGCTGAGATTTATGTTTTATGTGCTATCATTTATGTGTCAAGCTTGTTAATATATTGTTATGTTGTCTTTCTCAAATACACAAATGAAATGTTGCCAAAATTTTGAATTTTATGTCATTCAATTTTCCATTCCGTTCTTCCAACCAAACACCGGAATGGAACCAACCCGTTCTACTTTTTTGCTCATACCAAACACAGGAATAGAACCGACCCGTTCCTCAGGAATGGAACCATTCCATTCCATGACAGTTGGTTCCTCAACCAAACACGCCCTTAGTACATTCAATCACGGCATGGTACGCGTTCTCGGTTGTCATGCCACACACCTCGCAAATTCCATCCGTTGTAATGGTTCTTTTTTTTTGCGGGTGGTTGTAATGGTTCTCTTGTATGTATTTTGCTTAGTTGCGAGAGAATTTGTGGCTACTCATCATCCAGATATTTTATTTTTCCAGTACATTTTTCTTCCAGACAGTCGGCATGAGCATCGCTTGAGGACGAGGACGAGGACACCAAAATAATGCGACAAGGAAATTATGAAGGAGTCATTACTGCCGGCGTGAGCAACACCCAGGGCATAAGAAGTGGTGGCGGCAGAGGTGAGACAGACGCAACGTTCTTGACTTATTCTTAAAATTAAAATAGGTAGGGTGGTGCGACTGCTTCAGTGAGGGAAAGCATACGTCTGCCTCGGTACATCAAGGGCTCCACCACTGTTTGGGCATCGGTACATCCCGGCCTTGGGTACATCTCCTGGGAAAAAGTCCAAGATAAACCTTAAACTTATACACGAAAGCTAGATCGAACCCCTTCAAATCTCGGAAATCAGCACACCGAACTATCAAATCCCGGTCTATTTTAAACCTTGAGTGTGTTTCCAAACAGGGATCGTCGACCTTGCAGGTCGAACCCGGGATGGTTGGCTGCGGCCTGATGGGCCGGCCCATCAGGCAGGACGAAGCATGTTTTTTTTTTTGCAACATTTTTTCGGAACCGCGCCACATAAAAGCGTTGAAAAAAAGAGCATGTGAATCGAACTTGCGACCTAACGCTCGTAATATCCTCCTGCTAACCACTCAAACATATGGCTGTTGCTGAGATAAGAGAAGCATGAAAATATTTAAACCAACTCGCCGTCGAGATTCGAAAACATTTCCTATTACTTTTTGAAACATTTTATTGAAAATTGTCAACTATTTTGAAATCCGAATATTCTCAAAACAAAAAGATAATTTTTAAAATTCCAAACATTTTTAAAAATTTAACAATTTTTTCGAGTTACGAATAGTTTTTCCAAAACATAATTTTTTTTAAACATGAAGATTTTTTAAAGCCCCAAACATTCTTTAAAGTGTGAACACTTGTTGGCAAAAAAGAAAAACAAATTGTTGAAAACACGGACAATTTTGTAACCTGAAAAAAAATAAAATACGATCTTTTTCCATTATTAAGTTTTAGTGAAAATGTTCACATTCTAAAATATTTTCAGGTTTCAAAATTTGTTCCTATTTTTTCAAAATATTGTTATGTTTAAAAACGTTCATGTTTTCAAAAAATGTTCTCACTTCAACAAAAAATTTAGGTTTCAAAAATTGTTAGTGATTTGAAAATTTTGTTCACGTTTAAAAATGGTTCATGTATCAAAAATATTCAGGGGTTTCAAAATGGTTCATGTTTGAAAATTTGTCTGTGTTTAAAAAATCATAATTCCAAAAATTGCTCACATTTTTGCAAAAAATGTTTGTAATTTGAAAAACTGTTTTTTTTCTTTTAAGAATATTCGGATTTCAAAATTGTTTATTGTTTTCAAAAAATGTTTAAAAAATCTAATTTGTTTTCGAATCTCGATGCTAGTTTTTTTTTTGAAACTGGAATACCTTGCATTCCAAGAAATTATGGTGGGCCGACCATATCGGCGGCCACAGCACGGGTTACATCATCAGGGAAGTCCTCTAGCCAAACACAAAGGCCATTCGGGAGGTTTCTACCATGGGAGGCAGCCAGCACATGCGCTTGGTGGTTACAATTCCTGGGTTGGAACACTACAGTAGCATGGAGGAATGAGATCTGCATTTGGAACTTTGCTTCTCTGAATAAAACTCCCAGGGGGTTCCGGTCTGACGACGACGAGATCGTTGCTTGCTGCAGCGAGAGGCAATCTGTCTGGAAGATCACCCGGCCCATCCCGAACTGATCAGCGATCTGGATAGCCTTGAGTAGAGCCGTCGCCTCAGCCTGCATGGCATCTTGTAAGTTTTGCAAACCCCCGGCCGCAGCCAGTACCATGTCGCCCTCAGAGTCCCTGGCTAGGGCACCCCAGCTTCCTGAACCCGTCGCCCTATCGTAAGATGCATCAAAGTTGAGCTTAATGTGGTCCGGAGGGGGCGGCTCCCAGCGAGCTGGTGGTGTCGTCGAGGCCTTGCACTTCTTCCCGAGGAACTCAGTCCATTCTGCGATATCATGCCTCACCTTTGCGCCAAAAGCTTCAGGTTCGAGCCGCTGCCTCTGATGGTTTAGCTTGTTTCGTTCCGCCCACCATGACCACAGGAGGCTAGCAGATTTTAGGGCCTGCTCCTCCGGGAGTTTGAAGATGGCTTCAAGCATGGCCATAGGGGATGGCGCAGAGAGGAGTGCAGATCTCACATGCTCTAGCCCACACTCTCGCCAGACTTTCTTGGCTTCCTTACAACGCAGAAAGAGGTGCCCTCCATCCTCCGACTGATGCCGATAGAAGAGGCAGGCCGTATCCAGCACAACCCCAATGCGCTCAATGTTCCGAAGAAGGGGGTGGCTGTTGTGGGCCAAACGCCATAGGAAGTGATGTACTCGCGTCGGGCATCGCAGCTGCCAAAGCTTCTTCCAGAATCAAGTTCTCTGCTGGTTGCCATTTATGCTCTCCCCAACTTGCTGTGTTCTATGCTGTAGCTGTAACTCAGTATACACTCGGTAGGCCGATCGTACTGAAAACATCCCTCTCTTATCAAAGTGCCAGGCCACAAATCGTCGTACTGGTCGCAGATGGGAATAGCCATGACAGTAGCAGCGTCCTGTGGTGTGAATGTTTGTGCCACCAGCTGGTTATCCCACTGCCCAGTGGCAGGGTCGATGAGTTCTGCAACCATCGTTAACAGGTGTCCCCCTTGCAAAGTACTCGACCTCCTGGTGTCATTTGATGGCAACCAAGGATCACGCCAAATCCGAATGTTTTCTCCTGAACCAACCCGCCATATCATACCAGCTTTAACAACTTCTAAACCTTGCAAAATGCTTCGCCACACATAGCTCATCCCGGGTTTCGCCGATGCTTCCAACAAATCACAGTCCGGGAAATACTTCGCCTTCAAAACTTGTGCACACAAAGAATCGGGGGACTGTAGTAGCCGCCATGCCTGACGAGCAAGCATGGCCACGTTGAAGGTATGCAAGTCCCGAAAACCGAGGCCACCCTATTCCTTTGGTAGGCACATTCGGTCCCAACTGATCCAGTGGTGCTTGTGATCATCCTCCTGGTTAGCCCACCAAAATTTACACACCATGGCACTGATACTTGCACATAATTCTTTTGTGAGATCGAAACACGCCATAGCATATGTGGGTATGGCTTGGATAACAGTTTTGATGAGGATCTCCTTAGCAGCTTTTGACAACAACTTAATCTTCCAGCCCTTCAAGATCTCCCAGATTTTATCCCGTAAATATTCAAAACATTTCTGGCGGGATCGACCAACGTAACTGGGCAAACCCAAGTATTTACCAGTTTATAACTTGGTCCTAGGGCTGCGAGCAAGACGTTCTTTTTTGCACTGGATGTGTTTTTGCTGAAAAGCACAACCGACTTTTCCCTGTTTATAACTTGGCCCGACCCATTCTCACACACCTGTAATATTTCATTCACCACTACAATGCTTTCTGGGGTCGCCTCCATGAGTAGCAACGAGTTGTCAGCGAACAACAAGTGACTGATCGGGGGGGCTTGGGGTACCAGCTGGATCCCTTTGAGCTGCCCCACCTGTTTGGCATGGTGTAGGAGTGATGAGAGGCCCTCGGCACAGATAAGGAACAGGTACGGAGATATAGGCTCACCTTGGCGGAGACCACACTCCGGTATAACCTGGTCGGTATAAGTCCCATTGATTTTAAACCTGAACCTCACTGACTGAATACATGTGCTAACCAGCTGCACAAACTGATCCGCAAAACCCAACTGCCTCATAACCTTCTCGAGAAAACTCCATTCCACCCGATCGTATGCCTTACTCATATCGAGTTTTAGCGCAGCATAGCCCATACTACCCGTACGTTTCCGTTTCAGAAAGTGCGTCATTTCATAAGCCAGTATGGAGTTGTCTGAGATCAACCTCCCCGGCACGAAAGCACTCTGGTTTGGGGAAATGATTTCACCCAAAATGCATTTCAGCCGGTTTGCCAAGACTTTGGACACGAGCTTGTACACGACATTGCAAAGGCTAATAGGGCGAAGATCCTTCAAATGTTCAGGGTTCTGTACCTTTGGGATAAGCACCACTAGGGTATCATTCCATCCTTCCGGCATACTGCCGCCTCGCAAGACATGCAACACCTCCCGTGTTACCTCGTCACCGACAAGCTGCCAATAATGTTTATGGAACACAGCAGGGAGGCCATCCATACCCGGGGCTTTAAGGTCCCCAATCTCATCCAAAGCAGCTTTCACCTCCTCGGCCTTAAACTCAGCAGTCAGGTGTGCGTTCATCTCACTGGTGACCCTTGGAGCAATATGAGTAAGAATGTCGTCGGCATCCACACCTGCCACAGAAGTAAATAGAGACGAGAAATAGTTAGTCACGAGCAACTTCATCCCCTCCTCGCTCTCCTCCATCTCCCCATTCTCCTTCCTCAGTCTAGTGATGAAGTTTTTCCGTTTCCTCTCGGATGCAAAAGCTTGGAAGAACTTTGTATTCCGATCACCATTCACTAGCCAGTTTACATGGGCCCTTTGACGCCATACTACGTCTTCCTGTTCTTCCAGGCGTTCCAACTTGAAGATGATAGTTTGCTCCCTCCTGACCTGACTTTCAGAGATGGTCTCCCTCCTAGCGGCCTCCAGCTCGCCCCGGAGTTTCTTGATCCGTTTACCCAGGTCTCCCAATACATCCCTGCTCCAAGTATTCAGTGATCTGACAACACCTTGCAGCTTCTCCCATGCATTTTCACCCCTTCCCCCCTCCCAAGCCTCCTTGACAATGTCATCGCATTTACCTTCCAAGAGCCATCTAGCTTCAAACCGTAGGAGTCGGTCACCCCCAGTAGCACGGCACGGGTGAGGCCTGCCGTCGAGCAATAATATGACAGGCCGGTGATCAGACTTTCGTGGATCCTCATTAAGCACCTTGTACGCCGGGAAACGCGAACACCAATCGGGCGTAGCCACAACCCTATCAAGACGTTCACGGATATAGCCATCCACCCGGTAGTTCTTATTCCTCTAAGTAAACACGTCCCCCTCGAAACCAAGGTCATGCAAGTTACAATGATCAAGTGCATCTCGAAAGTTTTGCATGAATTTATGGGAGCAGGGGACTCCCCCTTGCTTCTCGTGAGTGTATAGGATTTCGTTGAAGTCGCCAAGGCAAACCCACGGCATCTGAATTTGGTGATGAAGTGTCCGAAGTAGGCGGCATGTCTCAACTTTCTTTTCTGCACGAGCCTCCCCATACACCCCCGTCAGCCTCCATTTGAAACCATCCTCCTCCTCCACAATCACATCAATATGCATCCTACCCATCCACCTGACTGTCACATTTATTCCCTTCCTCCAAAACAAAGCTAAACCACCACTCTTCCCTTTATTATCTTGTGCCACCATGTTCTGTAGCCCTAACTTATCCCTAAACCTACTCATCTTCTCCTTATCCATCTTCGTCTCCGACAAAAACAAAACATCGGGGTCCTCCTTCTTCTGGAGATCTAGAAGTCCACGAACTGCCGGCCTGTTCCCCAATCCCCGGTAGTTCCACGCGATTACTTTCATTGGGACCCGCAGGGCTGTCCTGGCAGCCCCGCGTTCTGAATAGCTTCTTCTACTTCACCACTACTCCCTGCCTTCTCCCCATCAAGCTTCACTCTCTTAGCTTCCCCTTCCTCCTCACGCTCAGGGCCCATCTGCGTCCTCTTGTTTCCCAATATCTTCTCAACATCATGGGTCGGTGTCGGTCTGTCCTGCCCTCTTCCCTTCTTCTTGTACGTTCCCGCATATGTGCCTTTTTCGCCAATGCAATCTGACACTCGCTGCTCCCGTCATCCTCCTTCTGGCTGGTCAGTAGGGACGTAGTCACGTCGATCTGCATGGGCTTGGCAACCTGCATGGCCTCGGGACCGGTGCACTGGCCTGTAGCTGGCGTTTGGGGCCCCTCCTTTGGGTTCGCTCCGTCCGACACAATCCCCTCGGGTTGACTTCTTCCCCTCCCACCTGTAGGCGCCACTTCTTTATTCTGAACTCCCGGCTTGAAAGTGAGTTGTTTGGCAGCACCCGCACCGCTCCTTCTTCCTTCACCTCCCTCGTTCAAAAGCTTTAATGGGCTCGTCACTTCCTGCCCCTTCTCCTCCTCCCCCACTGGGTCCTCACAGCTCTTTGTATGCCTCCGCCAGGACGGTGCGTCACTTGTCGACGAGGACCGCCCTTTCCAAACCCCCATAGCTTTGCTGCCTCCGTTTCTCCCACTACGATAGGTACCTCCCTCTCCCCATCTTCCTCGAGCCCCTCCACCATTCCGCCTCGGCATAGAGGCCCTGAGCCATGGCCCGAACTGCGCCTTCTCCCCCCGTTTTAACTTGCAACTGCACATCTTATCATCATGTCCCAGGATCCCATAGATGTAACAAAACTCGGGCAGGTATTCATATTCAAACGGGCACCAACTCCTGTCATCATCCTCCTGCTCGTCCCCCTCCTCGGCCTCCTTCGACTTATCAGCCCCTTCTTCCTCTTGCTCCACCCTGACTCCCCTCATTAGCGGGTGTTTGATGCCCATTTTTATCTTCACACGCAGAAATTTCCCGATGGCCACCCCATCTGCTCGAGCGTCCACGTCAATGACCTCCCCAATCTCCTGTCCGATGGTTTCTCCCACTTCTCTGTTCATCATACCGAGGGGTAGACGTAGGATACCCAAATCGGTATAGTCTCGAACGTGTAGTCCTCAATCCTCTTTGCCGGAACAAAATCTTCCATCACCAGCAGATCATTCCCAAACTCCCACGGTCCGCTCTCCAGTGCCATCTTTTTGCCCGACTCCTGCCCAAAGGTGATCAGGAACGTATTATCTCCTACCTCCTTGCAGTCTATTCCTTTGATTGGGCACCAGATCCTGCCTAGGGTTTCAGCCATCGCCTCCACAAACACAGGTTTTTCAGACAGCAGCTTCGCTAAGGCTTGAGGCTCAACTACTCCGGCCTTCCCAGCACCCCTCCACCCGATCTTGACTCCTTTCTTCTCCCTCTCTGACAACTTCAGGTTCTTCAACAGCCCTTCTACCTTCTCCATCTTTCCCCCCTCACTCCGAAATGGATCTGGAACTAGGGTGGTGGTGGTGTACGACCGCGTGCCCTAGCACACATGGAAGGCTTCTGGTGGGGGTTACGGTGGTGACTACGGCGGGGTGGGTTGCCAGTGCTGATCTGGACTCTGTGGTGAAGGTTGCTTGGACGGGGGTGGGGTTCTGCGGCGGCGGCGGCCGAAAAAACCCTAGATCGTCACGACAGACGCGAGACCTCCCGTCACCCTAGGGACGGACCTCCCCTGAGCCGGCATCTTGTTGCATGGACACGATGTGAATCTCGATGCTAGTTAGTGTGGGTAAATATGTTCACGCTTCGCATATATCATTTTCGGTTGTAGGGTGGAGTGGCTACACGACGAGTTTAACAGTGCCAGATCCCATGTTCGATTTCCCCACGAGTATTATTTTTTGGATATTTTTAAGTCAAAGGAAAAACATGTTTCGCGTTTGGTGGGCCGGCCCAGTCGCCAACGATCCCGGTTCGACCACCTGCCACGTCGACAATCCCGTCGAAAAAGTGCCCAGGGATTAATATAGACCGAGATTAGATAGTTCAGTGTGCTGATTTCAGGGATTTGAAGTTCGGGGTTCGATTTAGCTTTCGTGTACAAGTTTAAGATTTGTTTTGGACTTTTCCCACATCTCCTGAGTCCTTAATTATGGACTCTTGTCAATCGACTCTGTGGATAGGGAACGGAGGAGAGTACTTGAGGCGAACGGATCAACCAACCAACCCTAACAAAAACGACTGGCCTCCCTGTTCATCTAAACGACAGGTCGAGATACCGATCGATCGATGGAGACGGCGAACAAGCGATCAAAGGCCTCCGCCGCCCAAACCAGCGGCGTGCTGCCTCCGGACGTGGTGTGGGAGATCTTGCTGCGCGTCCCGGCCTGGTCGTTGTGGCACTTCCGCGGCGTCTGCCGGTCGTGGCGCTCTCTCCTCTCCGACCCGTCCTTCGTCAAGGCACACGCCGCCCGGCGGTCAGGCTTCATCCTCGCCCTGGCCGGGGCCGAAGACCGCATCGATGTGGTGGACTTGTCCGGGCACATCGTCAGACAGATAAACATCCCACCGGCCGAGGAGGAAGGAGTGCCGCCACTGCTGCCACTGCCAGCGCACCCCGGCCCGTTCTATCTTTTCCGAGCCCGCAAGCGTACCCGCGTGCTCGACCCGGACACCGGCAGCGTCGCCGCCTTGCCGTTCATCGATCTCGAGGTGCCGTCGTGGAAGATGATATACGCCCCCGAACCTTGTTACACGCTCTGGCTGGACATGTCCACTGGGCACCACAAGGTGCTCCGCGTCGCAACCCTCTTCCGACATGGGCGCCTCGAGCAGCAATGCGACGTGCTTACCCTCGGCGACGACCGGAGGTGCTGGAGGCGGAGGCCAAGCCCGCCAATCTGTATCACGTCCAACCTGGGCGCCGAAGGCGTCATCATCCAAGGTTTCGTCTACTTCATGGCGGACAAAACCTTTTCTGACTTTATCATGGATATTTCCCGTTACACCCGTGGCGACAACACGAGGGCGATGGACCTGATGAACTCCGTCGCGTCGTTCAACCTCAAGACGGAGAAGTGGAGCTCGTCCACGCTCCGAGGCCCGTCGGCAATCGACACCGGAACCGGCAAATGTCGGCTTAAGCTTGCAAAGCTAAGCAACACCTTAGTGATGATGCATTTCGACCATGATCGCCCCACGGTGGACCTGTGGTTCGTCACAGACTTGAAGAAAAGTCTTTGGGTTAAGAAACACAGAGTGCCACGAGAATTGATACAATGATACTGCAGTATCCCCATAAGTGTATACACGCAACCACAAAGCTGCTGATGGCGTTAGATGACGAAAGGATCGTCTTTTCCTGCGAAGCAGATGCCTGGACAACGGAAAGGCCACGCTGGGTTACACGGATTTATGATTCTAGGACCGAGGCTTGTACTGATGTGTCACATCAGCTTGGTGTTCGTGGTATTGTTGGTGTGTACAGAGGAAGCTTTTCTATGCTCGGAGACTGAGTGAACAATGATGCAGAGTGTCGCTTCGGTTCACAGCCAAATTAAGCTCCGTCTGGGACAAGGATGATCCTCCATCTTGTGCGATTGTTGGTGGTGGACTTCACCCCAAGAAAAGTCTATGAGTTTTAAGTGTTGGAGATAGAAGATAGTCCCTTCCCGCAAAAAAAGAGAGAGATAGAAGATATTCCCTCTTATCGATCTCCTACTTTAAAGTAGTGATGACAATGGTAGGGTAGAGCAATACCCATGTAGTTAGCGGGTAGAAAACTCTATCCATACCCGTGCCCATATGTATGAAACTACCCGCACTTATTGGGTATCCAACGGGTAGATCAAATAGCACACAAATTATTCACAATTTTACATTCATCCATAACATATTTGATGAAAAAAAATTATCTCATCTCAATAATAGATAATCAGTACATGAGCGTCTCCCCCGTCCCACGTGTCCCTTTCCGGGGCGACACGGGGGAACCCTAGCCCCCGCCATCGGCGGCCTTCCTCCACCCTCCCCTCCCCCCTCGCTGCCGCCGAGAGCCATCGCTGGGCAAAGCCCAGGTGGTGCCGGCGGCGGCGTGGCTTCTCTCCTGGCGCGGCATCCCTTCTTCCTCGCGGCGGCTTAGTCACTTCCGGTGGGCTTGGGGGTGCGGCGCTTCGAAGCTCCGGCGGTGGCTCGCTTTGCGGCAGGTTGGAGGGCATGTCCCCTTCTGGTGGTGCCGCCTAGACAGCGGCTGTGGCCTAGGGCTCTTGACCCCAGATTGGATTTGGGTGGTGATACGACCGCATATGAAGCTATGATTATTGATGACAATATTGTTGCATCAAGCTTGAAAACAAAAGACGTGTATGAACCAAAGAATATATTTTATGATCAGGAATATGAGAAGAACGTACAAGAGTTCGTAAAAATTACTAGCATGCATGCATTGGGTCTTCTGTGCTCGTGTGTACAACCATGCATGGGTGAGAAAAGTGATGCTTTGGTGAGTCACGTTGGTGGACATTATTTAACAAAGGAAAAACAAGCATGCATGGGTTCCTTTTGCATGCCTTCGTTTCACCGGAAGAAAGGACCTGCGCTAGTCATGAATTGGAAAGGCTCCACGGCTGTTAAACAATATATTCTTGGAGATAATTTGGAAGGAGTTCAATTTGAGAATTTTAAGGAGATAGAGTCACGTTCGTGCAAGCAGATAAAGAGCAGAGATTTGTTTCTCTTCCAGCCACGTAGGGAACAAACTCCTTGGCAAAGAATATTTGTACGTGTCCACTTTTGCCTGAAAGAAGTCGGATGGGGCCCACCTGCAGAACAAGAGACACTTGAAGATGGCGCACAGTCCAAATTCCTTGTTTATCTTAGTTATTTATTTTGAGTCGGTTTAGTTATATTTGGTATGTGCTGAGATATAAAAGGCAGATGCAATTTGAATTAGTAGAAGGTCAAGATTGTATTAGAGATAGACTTGTTATTCAGTAAGTTAAGCTATGGTTTTCAGTTGGAGGAGGAAGGCCGTTGGACTGGACTCTTTCACACCCGTGTGGTGGTGAGAGAGAGATCATGTGCCCTGACGATCAACCACATGAATTTGATCAACGCCGCAAGCATCGAGATGGTGAAGAAGTTGGATCTACCGATTGCACTACGAGCACAACCATACTTGTTTTGTTGGGATCATGAAGAGCTCACTGTGACACATCAAACCAAGGTACCGTTTTTGTTGGGAAATTATTTTTGCAAGGTTTTATGCGATGTGATTCCGGCACCAATGATTTCATGTCACTTGTTATTGGGCAAGCCATGGTACAAAGAGCATGATGTTACGTATGATTGCAAAGCACATAGATATACTGTCAAGAGGGGTAAGAAGTGCAGCCTCGTGCCAATGGGTGAGGAGCGTTTTATTTCTTGGAGGAAAGAACATCTTGAGAAGATTAAAGAGCAGGAAGAAACAAAGAAAAGAGAGGTCAATGTTGCTGAATTTTTTACAGTCGTCGTTCAATCTGCAAATAAAAATATTGTTGAAGAGATTGACTCGTTTCGTTTCAAGGAGGAGAGAATGATACGACCGCATATGAAGCTATGATTATTGATGACAATATTGTTGCATCAAGCTTGAAAACAAAAGACGTGTATGAACCAAAGAATATATTTTATGATCAGGAATATGAGAAGAACGTACAAGAGTTCGTAAAAATTACTAGCATGCATGCATTGGGTCTTCTGTGCTCGTGTGTACAACCATGCATGGGTGAGAAAAGTGATGCTTTGGTGAGTCACGTTGGTGGACATTATTTAACAAAGGAAAAACAAGCATGCATGGGTTCCTTTTGCATGCCTTCGTTTCACCGGAAGAAAGGACCTGCGCTAGTCATGAATTGGAAAGGCTCCACGGCTGTTAAACAATATATTCTTGGAGATAATTTGGAAGGAGTTTAATTTGAGAATTTTAAGGAGATAGAGTCACGTCCGTGCAAGCAGATAAAGAGCAGAGATTTGTTTCTCTTCCAGCCAGGTAGGGAACAAACTCCTTGGCAAAGAATATTTGTACGTGTCCACTTTTGCCTGAAAGAAGTCGGATGGGGCCCACCTGCAGAACAAGAGACACTTGAAGATGGCGCACAGTACAAATTCCTTGTTTATCTTAGTTATTTATTTTGAGTCGGTTTAGTTATATTTGGTACGTGCTGAGATATAAAAGGCAGATGCAATTTGAATTAGTAGAAGGTCAAGATTGTATTAGAGATAGACTTGTTGAGCTTGCTGGTTAAGTTAGATGGGTCGACCACTATATAAGGTCATGTACGTGCGCCATGTAAATCAGGTTATATTTTGATAAAATAGACACGATGTGTTTTCAAGGGTAGACACCCGTATCAAGTTTTAGAGGGATCTTTAGAAAACCTCTGTGTTGCGATTTCTTTATAGAAATTGTTTTTGCGCGTGAGTATCATCGTCGAGATTGATTTTCTCGTGCTGGGCCGCAAGGTTCAAATCCTCTATTTCGTGTATATCATGTGCGCGGGCGAGAGGCTACTGCTGCTGAAGGTGGAGTGTCGTGAAAGGTCGGCCGCAACAACGGATCGGATCTCGCCGTCGAGGTTCGGTCTACATCAGGTGGTGCTCGGGCCTGGTCGTGGCTATATATCCGTCAGGCGTGGTGGCGGCGAGTCTCGTGGCCTCTGCGCATCGTGGAGGTGCCGGCGGCAGCGTGTGCTCAGCCTGGTGGTGGCGGCAGCCATGCACGGGAGTTTGTTCCTTCGAACAGATCTGGGTGAAAACTTGGTTTCGGCTACTGCCAAGGCCGGTGGTGGCGGCGCTATCTGCATCGATCCCTTCTTGAAGGCATCACCGTGGAGAAGTTTAAGGCCACTCTCTGCTACCTCCCGGGAAAACCCTAGATCGGATGTGTGCATTACTTTGGGCCATATGGAATTATCGGCATGATGTTGCCTTTAACAGACAAATCATCACGAATTTTTTTTTGCATGTTATCTTTAGGGCATCAGTTTGGATCCGTACGTGGTCGTTACTTAGCCATCCAGACCACAGGGAGCTTATGAATATTGTGTGCAACCGATTGGAGATGGTTGCACGGGATACGTACAACCGGTTTGGATGGTGGTTCAGTAATAGGATAGATGTATAGTCATTTTGTTCTATTTTAACTGGTCATGACAGATTACATTTTTTATGAGTTTCGCACTACTGTTTGAGACCTTGTTCTAAACCTGAATTTTTTATAATATGGTTGTGTGCATTAAGAGATGGAAAAATCTTGGGAACAGCCAGCTGATCTGGCACGGCGCGTCCGCCGCCTCCGGTGCGTGACACGTCTGTGGCTCGCTCACTGCGCTATTCTAACTACATCTTTGTTCTAATTATTTTTGAAACATCACCTGTGCTGCAAAAAAGGGGAGAAGCAAAAAAATTCTGCAGCAAGACATCAGTTGTAAAAATAAAATCTACAGCGAGATATATGGCCATAAAAACTGCAGCACAGCCTTTGTTGCAAATGTTTTCACAACAAGACTTGTGTTGCAAAAGGAAAATTCACAACACGGCCTTTATTGCAAAAGTGAGGACAACACTCAGCCACAAGGTTACGTCAATCTGATGGCTCGCAACCCACGGATCTTCTCTGCCACCGACGCATAGGACATCCCTTAAGAGATACAGAGGCCGGAGTATTCCTTTCTTTTGAAAAAAAAAAGCAAGGGCTCCACCACTGTCTGGGGATCGGTACATCCAGGCCTGGCCGCCTGGGTACATCTCCTGAGTCCTTATCCAATTCGAAGGCACGCATGGGTTGGGTGCATCTCGATCAAAGGACTCTAGTCCGGGTCGAGGCAAACGGATCAACCAACCAACCAACCAACCCTAACAAAAACGACTGGTCGAGAACTCGAGATATCAATCGACCGATGGAGACAGCGGACAAGGGATCAAAGGCCTCCGCCGCCGAACCCGGCGCCGTACGTGTGCTGCCTCCGGACGTGGTGTGGGAGATCCTGCTGCGCGTCCCGGCCTGGTCGTTGTGGCGCTTCCGCCCCGTCTGCCGGTCGTGGCGCTCCCTGCTCTCCGACCCGTCCTTCGCCAAGGAACACGCCGCCTCGCGCCCAGGCTTCATCCTCGCCCTGGCCGGGGCCGACGACCGCATCGACGTCATGGACTTTTCCGGCCACGTCGTCAGGCAGATAAACATACCGGCGGCCGAGGAGGAAGGGGTGCCGCCACTGCCGGCGGCGCATCCCGGCCCCTTCTATCTTTTCCGAGCCGGCAAGCGTACCCGCCTGCTCGACCCAGACACCGGCGCAGTCACCGCCATGCCGTTGGACGACCTCGACGTGCCGCCGCTGAAGGGGCCAAGCTGGTGCACCCGCGATTTTAGTTACACGCTCGGGTGCGACTTGTCCACTGGGCACCGCAAGGTGCTCCGCGTCGCAACCCTCTTGGGACCTGCGCGCGTCGAACAGATGTGCGACGTGCTTACCCTCGGCGATGACCACGGGTGCTGCTGGAGGCGGAGGCCAAGCCCCCCAATCTGTATCGCGTCCCACCTGGGCGCCCAAGGCGTCATCATCCAAAGTTTCGTATACTTCTTGACAGGCAAAACCTTTCCCGACTTTAACATAGGTGCTTCCCGTGACGCCATGGACCTGGTGAATTCCGTCGCGCCGTTCGATCTCGAGACGGAAGAATGGAGGCCGGTGCTCCGACGACCGTCGGGGATCGACACCAGAACCAGCAAACGTCGGCTTAAACTCGCAAAGCTAAGCAACACCTTAGTGATGATGCATTTCGATCATGCTCGCCCTGTCGTGCACCTGTGGTTCGCGACAGACTTGAAGAAAAGTCTGTGGGTTAGAAAACACAGTGTGCCTCAAGAATTGCTACTGCCGTCTCAGCAGCTGTGTATACACAGAAGAACAACGCTCCTGATGGGGTTAGATGACGAAAGAATCATCTTTTCCTACTACGATGTAGGTCGGGGACGGGTAGGGCCAGGCTGGGTTACACGGATTTATGATTCCAGGACCATGGCTTGTATTGATCTACCACATCAGCTTGGCGTTCGTCGTATTGTTGGTGTGTACAGAGGAAGCTTTTCTATGCTCGGTGAGTGAGTGAACAATGATGTAGAGTGTTTAAGCTTGGTCTTGAGAGAAGGACGATCCGCCATCTTGTGATTGTTGATGGCGGACTTCACCCCAAAGAAAAGTTAGTCCGTGGATTTCGAGTCGCGGAGATAGAAGATAGTCCCTCTGCTCAATCTCCTACCTTTGAGACGTTGTCTCATTTTTTTAAGAATGGTCTGTAACTTTATTCAAACTCATACAAGATTATAGGTACAAGATTTGTTTTCCTTGTATACGCAGATATATACACATATGCCAAATTTGCCTCCTACATTCAAAGAATGTGTGATATGTGTATACAAATTACAAAACAAGGAGCATGCACTCGATTTGTGAATTTATACCTAATAATATATGTGCGAAGTAATAAAAAAATTACCCAGTACTATTTATTTCCCTCGAGTTGGTTATCTCTCTAGATTTTGTTGGATACATATACGTATCAATAGATGCTCTATTACTAAATAGTTGCAACCTACTACCTAATTTTCTTCTATGCAGCAATGTTACATTAGCAAGTCATGCATGTAGTCATAAGTTATTTTTTCAATTGATCTATTCATGCCAAACATGCCGCCTCATCAACTCTTGCATGTATTTTTTTATGCAACTAAGAAAATTAAAGTACTCTTACATTTGTTTTCATTAGCTATCTTTCTAGCGCCTATTTATATATTCTTTAACAAGATCCCCACAACAGCACGCATGGAATCATGTAGATCCATCATGGTATTCTTCAGGGTTAAAAACTGTAGGCACGGCTGAACATGCCACTGAGTTAGACATGGCATGCTTGATGTTTGAAGCCACCCAAGAATGCTCAGCCTCCACAACCGCAACATCAGATGGAGCCAAGAAATTAGGCAGAGTGAGTTGCAATCATTTTACATGTAAAGTTTGACAACTAGTTTGCAAGAGCATGCTGGAATACAATCATCCCTACCAAGAAAAGAGGCATCTCAAAGTTATGATGAAATTTGCTTTTCCTTGGCTGTACATCCATCAGAGATTGCTATGGACACTGTACTTATGGGCTGTTGGGGTATTTGGTCTAACAGAAATGATTAGATCTTCGGACAAGCTGCCCCACACATCCCCTACGTGGCTCTACTACCTGAATCAGGGACGAAAGTGGCTCTTATTAAAGCAAAACAAGCAAAGGCACAGAACCTCCAGGCCTGGTTAGATACTAATTTGTAGTTTTTTATGTTTCCTAAAGTTGGCATTCGCTGATTGCCTTCCTTTGTAATCATTTGTGTAGTATTTGTGTAGACCAATTTGGTGAACATATACTTTTGGCAAAATATGTAACAGAGATTTTTTTTTTATGTTGGCATAATGATGTACTGGTGTGCCTATTCTTGATTTCTTGTAGTTGTTCCATCAAAGGTTATAAAATCTTTTCATACAAGGTTATACAAATCCTATTCTTTTGTTCGTTAAATGAAATTAAAACTTGCTTTCCACTCATCTCGAATAATATCCTCTGGAGCATGAAAAATATCTCCACCATTCACAATCATCTTGACTAAGAAAAGAAAGAAAACAAATAACCAATTGATTTTGTGTCAAAATAGACGCCCTCTGTGAGTTTTTGTATCAACTTCTGAAATACCTATTCTATCATGGACAAACATGCATAACTTATTTTACAGCTTAGACTGCCGATATTATTTTAAGCATTTTTAGTAGGAAAAGAACTTGAAAAATCATATGTGTAGATTAGCCAAAAAGTATTTTAATAATTTTAAAAATTAATAAACCGGTGTTATCTTTTTTTCACGAATATGTGTAGATTAGAGCGTATCATTGAATTGATAGAAGGAAAACATACAACAAGTTTAGTGGTTGCCAGGCCGCAAGACTATTTACATCGAATATTTGTAGCCCTTTGCCACCGGCATTAGACCATGCCCGCGCTTCGTCCTGGATAGATGCCACGAGATCAGGGAGAGAGGGCCACTTGTCGTCGAAGATGCATGTGTTCTGATGCTTCCATAAGTCATCCAGGCGCGGAGAGGATAATGGAAGCGAAGCCCTACGCAGGCTGGGAGGGAAGGACGCCGTTGCTGCAGCCCACCATTCATTCATAGAGAGGTGATCAAAGTCCCATCCTACGGCATGGAGGTGAAACGGCACCATGACAGAACCTGGTGCCAAACTTGCTAGGAGAACACACAACCAACCAGGAGGTGGTGGAAGGTTTCGGTACCTTGGTCACATAGCACACATCTGGGGGGTGTAGTAGACCTTGGTGAGCAAGACGCTCCACTGTCCAGCATCTCTGTCGAGATGAGCAAGCGATAGGAAAAACTTGCTTTTGGTTAGAGACTTCGTTATCTTATGGTTCCGATCAAACTTGGGCTCTCAGGACGTCTCTACCAATACAAAACACGAACAACTTAATTGTCCGAAGAGCATAATTAATGTAGCAAAAACTTAAAAACTCTTTGGTGATGAACAAACCTGATATAAAACCTCCCAACATAAAACATATTTATTCATGTGCAAATATATGCAACACGCCAACACCACCTAGACATACCCTCCAATCAGGAACTTCCACGCAATCTCTCGAACGACATGTACAACACACATTGCATCTATAACAATCACCCACTTCACTCCCTAAAAGAAACAATCAAACACTCACCCACATGTATAGTAGATAGTTCAATACTTAGATAACGGGTGCAATGCACAGATGCCGGTAGTCCGATCATGGCTCAAGCTTTGGGGAACGGTGGCATTTCCTGCTTCGGGCCCTCTGGCACAGCTGGTTGTGGTAAGTTGGGCTCTTTAGGCACCTCCGGTACCTCAGGGTGAGGCACATGGGGCTACTTTGGCATGGAATGGTGTGGCATTTCAGGCTTCGGCAACTCTGGCATGGCAGGGGGGGGCGACAGCTCGTGCTCCTTTGGCACCTCTGAGTCTCTGACACAATGGGGTGTGGCACTTGAGGCTTGGTGTCTCCAGTATGACCGAGTGCAGCAGTACGTGCTCCTTTGGCACCTCCGGCACGACAGGGTGCGGCACTTGAGGCTCCATTGGCACAGCAGGATGCGGTAGTTTAGGCTTCGGGAGCTCGGGCATGGTAGGGTGTGGCGGCAGTTCGGGCTTTGGCACCTCCGGCACGACGGGTCCGGGACGGCAGACTACTTTAGCACCATGACGGCAAACAAACAGACGCGATAGAGGGTTTTACGCTACTTCACAGTCAGCAGCAAGAGTGGATGGTATAACTCTAGCGTGTGGCACTTTGGGCTCTTTTGGCACCATGGGGCACAGCAGGGTGCGACAGTCCACGCTTCGGCATAGTAGGGTGCGACAGGAGTTCAGGCTTTGGCAGCTCTGGGACGGTCGAGTGTGGTGGGTACTCCTTGGGCAGCTGGGTCCGGTGCTGCGCTGCTCATGGAACTGCATGAGAGCAGCAGCGCCACGAGGAAGACATGGTGTTCTTGCCATGCCCAGTGGCGGAGCCAGGATTCGAGTATAGGGGGGGGGCGAATACGTATTTTGATCGAATCTCGTTGATAATTACTAGTTGCTTCTACTAAAATTGTTGATCGTTGGGGGGGGGGGGGGGGGCAGGCCCGGCTCGTCCCCCCTGGCTCCGCCCCTGGCCATGCCCAGCATGCATGGTCAATGCTGTGTGCTTCTTGTCTGTGTGCATCGATCAGCCAGAGGCAACTTTTTGCTATGATGATGCAGAGGCCGGGGAGTTCCCCCTTTTCGAAAAAAAAACTAGTCTGACTAAACTATGGTGCCTTGGAGGCCTGTTGGTAGGTCACCTGCATCTCGGTGGTTGTTTACTGACTTCGGTCTTATGCGTGATCAATCTCTCCGTATATTTACCCCGGAAAAAAAATCTCTGCCTATATTTAGACACGAGCGATGATATGTTCGGTGATACGCACTGTACATTTCAAGCTCTAGTGCCTACTCTGCTCTCAAATCAATGCATGTTCCGGTAATTGGTCGGCTTGGCTGCTCAGCTGCAGCGCAGACGCGAAGAACGGCTCTGGCCTAGCCATCGCTGATGGCTTGCGGCCCAGAAGCTCGTGTCGGCGACCATGGCGCACGCCCGGTGCCTCGCCACCAGTAGCCCTCGCACCTACTCTGCCATCCTGGCCTCTACTTTGAGCAACGACGTTGAGCTGAGCCTTTGTGAGGCCAGTTCTTGTACCAAAGGCATGTACAAATTCTTATTCATCACGATTTCTACTAGGTTTAACCAAGAAGAACAATTCGAACCCAATATCTGGCCGGGCAAACTAACAAAATTCTACACAAAGGTCAGACGGTAGTAGTAAAAAACACTAGCACAGCTCCTTTGGCCTGAATGAACTTAGAATTTCATCAGAACATATATTAACATTCGGCCACAGGATACTGTCACTGTGCAAACATTTTACCTTTGGCCTGAAGGCCTGATAATGGAAGTAACAAGAGTAGAACAAGCTTGTGTAGTAGTACAACACAAGGGACCGGGCACATAGGCATCCAGAGTCTTGATCATATGTTGTTAAAGTGACCCGGCTGAGCAACGGACACACTACCTACCTAAAGTATTGTGAAATGAAAATCTTCACTTCGGTTTGAGTGCCACTCTTGCTGATAAGACGCACTGTTTGATCGCCTTCGGGCAAGGGATGAAACTCTAGTGTTCCCCTCATAATCTCATCACCACAATCAGAGTGCAGATCCAATTCAATTACCAGTACCTTGTACAATGATACGCAAGCAGATGTCCTGAGGGAATCAGCTCTCCTGATCGTGCACAAATGCCCTTCACATCTTCGTTGTAGAAAAAGCACGCAGCCAATATCAAACAGCTCGCTGCGAGCGACAATTCTTCCAAAAAGGCTGATAGGATCTTTTACATCGCGATGAGTAAGCCTCACAGCAACTTCGCATTCAACTCCCTGGCTCAGGATGGCATAGATCACCTCCACAGGACCATAAGGAGTATTGGCAGTATCTAATAGCGGCCTGTCCAATGTGGGGTTCTCCCGGTATAAAAGCATACTCTTCTTCCAGGTTTCCTCAACAGAGATATCTTGGCTGTAGTCATGGAGATAAATGCGGAACCCGACAGGTCCATCTGCTGAGATGGCTCTTCCTGGACCAGTTAGCACAAGGTTGCCCTGTTCCATAGAAAATATAAGTGATTTACATTTGCCCCATTAAAGGTGCCACACTATGTCTCAATAGATGCAAACCTGATTAACTAAGCAAATAGTATATACTATGCCCATTCCATTTACTAGTGAAGTCAGTCCAGATGGATGCTCGGGTGCTCAACTGTTTTGCAAAAAAACTTTATCATCTCTCCTAGGCAAAGCAGTTGCTGGGCAAAAAGCCTTCTTTCTTCTATTATCAACACATGGTAGTAATAAGTTTGTAATACTCTTTGCACATATTAACAGAACAAATCAAATAATATGCTTAAGAGCTAGCATGTCCTCTTGGCAACTAGCTTTGCATACTAAGGAAAGAAGCAGTGCATGGTACAATGGATGGTTACCCCTGTATATAGATTGGGAGCTCCTAATGAGCAGTCAACTACCCAGAGCCATTAAGCTCTTAATACAATGGCCAGATTCACCCCTCATCTAGTATTAGAACTCATCCAAACTTTATCTCCAGGAGGTATTACATGCAGGATTCAAATTTCATTGAAATTGTTAAGTTCAGAAATTTGAAATACTTAGGTGGGTTCAGGAATGTTGACATCTCGGATGAAACTACAAGATTCTGTTGGCTAATTAGCACTTGATGGCCGAATTGATTTCTGATTACCAATAAAATTTTAAAAATCATAAATTTTGGTAGTACCAACATTGAACCTTAATTGCGTCCTCTAATATCTTCCATGCAGTGTTTTGAAATCTATGTACTACTTCCAAACAAATTACTCCTTTACCATCAAACTTTTTTACTAAACTGAAAATGCATTTCTAGTGTCTACAATGTACCTTCAGAGAGTAATGCCAAGTTTCACTGCAACTATGTTCATCTCCATTTCGTGCCCATGCCTAACTGTTTCTTTATGCTCCTGAAACAGACGCTTCCTCAAATGGATACATTAATTAGTTGAAGCATCAATTAACTTGCAGTATCTATTTTTTCACAATTTATTATGGATCTATGTTATTGAGCTTTCATTGCAAACATTAGTAAAACCATGTCAATTAATTTTTGGGATGCACAGGGATGATGGCTGAAGTTACTTCGGCTTTGACAGCTTGCGGAATCACCATATGTTCTTGTGTGGTAGGTGGACTGAATTTCCCTCAATAATTTTAGATAGTTCTTTCTGTGTGTGCAAATTAGGTATCAAGTACAACACGCCATTTTCTTAATTTATTAGTTTTAACTAATCCCTTGGTCCTTGTAATTGCATTTGGCAATCATCTCCATATCTACTGTTTTGTGTTTGACCATCTAAGTTGCAATTTTCAGGCAGAGAGAGATAACAGAAGAGGAATGAGTGTGCTGCTTTTCCATTTTGAGGGAACTGATGAGAATGTGGTACACTCCCTTGGCTGACCTGTATATATTACTAGTGTTTCTTTACAAGTGTGTATATTCAACCTAAGTCGACGCCTCGACGGCATAATTTCAGGTGAGCGCATGCTCCAGTGTTGAAATGATTCTTGGTGTTCTTGGTTGGTCTGCTGGGTGTAGTTATAATCCGCTTGGTGTTCTTGAAAGATGGAAGATTGCATTATGGCACTTGAGCAGAAACTAACATTGGTGCGGCACTGTTTTATTCACGAGACCGTTTATAGAAGCTAAACAAATTATGCAACACAAAGCATGTGGAGGCACATGGATAGTTTCCGTCAAGTCTCTTCTGTACATAAATGAGATGTTGACAAACAATCTAGGTGCATCACAGAACTAAACTGCCAATGGATGACTGACTGAATGTAGGTCTAAACAAAAACTTTATTGAGGTCGTCATACCAATCAGCTGAGTACTACCAAAAATGAGCGATAAAAGAATTTAGCATTGCACAGAAACAATTTGCAGGGCATGATTGCTGCTGCAGCAAATGAGCATATAGACGCAAACAAAGCTAAACTGCTGCTAAGAAGCTACTGGGCAACTAACGTCTGCTACTCTCACACACGTCTACTATCTGTTAGCCAAAGAAAAAGAATTCCAAGAAAACCAAATACTACAGAGGAGCCACCATGGGTACCTCAACATCATATTAAGAAAATGTAAAGGAATGCCTGAAGAACAATTACTTCAGTAACCCAGCTTAGTTTACATAAGGTGCCACATATGTTGCATGTTACCCTTGAATCTCATGAAGGGCTTTGCCATATCTTGATCATCTGGAAACAATAAAAGAATGTTTCTCTCGAGCTCCAGTAATCACCGATGTAACAAGAAAGTGATTTGTCAAAAGAAATATTTAAGCCCAGTCAGAGTGTTCTAAAAACATAAGAACTCATGTCATACAAATGCGGGTGTGGTAAATGAAAATATTGATAAAACAGCTCTGGCGCTGCAAAGTCTGAACTCTGAACTGAAGCACGTAACTAAATGAACGAGATTGCGCCTTACTAACAATTATGGCCCTAAGTCCTGATGACGTTTTAAAAGATATAAAGCACAAAAAACAAAAACCCAGTTTGCAAATTGCAAATCTAAAATATGGTTTCACAAGAGGCATGTTGCTTATTTCATGATATCGAACAACTTTGATTTGAGTCAAGGCAGATAATTTTGAGGTTTTGAGCTATGCCAAACTGATTTTTTGAATCTACAGTTCATCGACAGTTTTGTTGCCAGAAGATACATGCAGTTTTCTGAACAGCTGCAATATCACATATGCAAGCACTAAATAGTAGACTCTGACAAGACCGATTCATGCCATCTTCATTGGCTTAGTTCTCACAATTAGCGACAGATGTTAATGGTTTAGACTAATCTGTTGATCATGCTTTAGCAGGTTACTTTATCAAATTTGAAAGAAAAAAGAACTAGCAAAAGTAAGGCCAGGTACAGCCTACAAGACTTAGAACAAAGATAATCCATCATTAAGAATAAGGGGAAAGAAACCACAAGGCATAATAAACATACGCAAAATCATAATCTAATTATTAAAGGCTGAACTGCCATATTAGAGAGGATGACAAGCGTCTAACTGGGCAAACAACACAGAAAGGGGACTAACCAGCTTACTTTGTTGTGCCATGCACAGTTACACATTTTAACGGCAGGATCTTGGTTCAAGCAAATATGAATCTAGTGGGTACTTCCCCTCGGCAAGCAGCAGCATAGTCTTCAGCAAGGTGCGGCGCAGCTTCGATGTGAGGGCGCACAAATTCTCCACAAAAACATTCTCGGTCATATCGACTGCGGAGAAGTAGCTCCGATCACGATCTAGCAACCCATTTGCCTTAACAAACTTTAGAACGTAGTACCGGGGCCTGAGCCGGCCCTCCAGGCTGTAAGTGAGCAGTATTGGCCGATGAGCAATGCGTGCTGGTTCCAGTCCCGCCTCAGAGATGAGGAACTCAGACGTGCGCTGCAGCGTGTCCTTTGACCTCCTCAAGAGAATCGGTGCTTTAGAGACCGCAATGCCAGCCTCGGCATGCGACCACTTGAACGTGTTCTTCAAGTGGTCCACTTTGGCGGCAATCTTCTCCGGGTTTTGGAATGCGGTAGCATGTATCGCTTGTCTGAACATCCCAGAGCCAGGGGCACACCTATACCTTCGGCACATTTCACCATCGCCTGGAGGTGCTCCAGGTTGGTTGTCAGCATTGCCCGGTTATACGCAGCCAGATAGGCAATATCACAAGCAGATAGCCCGCACTCCTGCAGGTACGCGACATTGGGCGTGACCACCTTATCGAGATCCGGCGAGAGAAGATAGAATGAGCGCTCGAACGCCCGGAGGAAGTTGTGGCAGGAGCCGAAGAGGGGCAGGTAGTACTGCAGCTTGGACACAATGTTTCTGGAGCGGAAGCAGTAGGAGGTGACGGAGACGAGGCGGGCGATCTCAGGACGCGAGAGACCGAGGCCGGCCAGCCCGGCGACCTTAGGAGCCAGGGTTTTGTCCACTTTGACACATAGGAGCTGCGGGTCCTTGGCGACGACCGCGGCGACGTCGGCGCCGGAGAGGCCGAGGCCGGCGAGGAAGGCGAGGACGGCGTTGGGTTTGGCGGGGGACTTGAGGTGGGAGATCTTGGTGGAGGCCTTGAGGGCTTGGGGCCGGGTGAGGCCGCAGGTGTGGATGAGGTAGTCCTCGACGGCGAAGCTACTGGGGTTCGGGGAAACGGGGGCCGCGGCGGCGGAGAGGAGGCGAAGCAGAGGGGAGACGGCGGAGGTGGAGGAAGGAGAGATGATATAGGAAACGACGCACTCTCGGAGGCGGAGCATGGCGCAGGACGGCGGCGGCGGCGACGGAGAGATCTCCGATGGATTGCAATAGCAGCTCTGCCTCGGGCGGTTGGTCAGAAATGGGCTTAACTTCTTTTTCTCTGTGTGCGTGGGCTCTACTGGACCGGGGTTCATTTTTCTCATCCATTCTCTTCCCTTGTTCTAAACAAAATCTATTTTCTTCCCTTCCCCGTGGTTTTATTTTTATTTACTTTACCTACGTCGCCTCCAAATTTTTATTTAATTATTTCCTGTCATATATTTTGTTGCATTTTTTATTTCCATTTTGGAATTTTTACTACAAACTATTTATCTTTTTTCTTTGACACTGCTCATAAAAATGGAGTAAAACTTGGCATGTGATAGAAAATTGGTTTTAAAAATTAATATTTTATTAATTTCAGAAAATATGTTTCATCAAAATGTTTGCTCATTTATATATGATATTTTTTTAATCTGGTGAAATAATCTTTACAACCATAGTGACCATTTTATTTGATATACATAAACAAAATCCATAGGCAATGACTATTATCTTTTTTATTTTGTGTTAATTATAAAGATGGAGAATACTTTTCACTAATAGATACTTTCTTCTCGATAGTAGCTTTTTTATTAATGTGAGAAAAATAATAGGTTTGTATGAAATTTGGCGACAAGGTACTCCTCCACGGCGAAGCAACTAGTCCTATGGTTGGGGGGAAATGGGGGCCGAGGCGGTGACGAGAGGAGACGACGGAGTGGGGAGAATGCAGCTCTGGAGGATGAAGAGAGGAGATGGGAAAGGACACACTCCCGGAGACGGAGCATGGCACAGGCGGTGGCGACGGCGACGATGATGTTTCTGATGCATTGCAACTGCAGCTGTGTCTCGTCGGCTTGGTCAGCGGAGTGGATGGGTTGTACTAGCTCCTTTAGGGTTTTTTAGACAAAGTAGTTCCTTTGGTGGTGGTTGTGTCTTGTGTGGGCTTTATTAGACCAGAGTTTTGTTAGGCCTGTGGAAGATGTTTCTTGGATTTTTTTTGTTGTCGTGAGTTTTAGAGACTAATACTCCGTGTGTTTTTCCAGTTTGCTATTCATCAGGCCATTCAAATATTTCGTCGGTCAATTATATGGCGAAGAACGAGGAGGCAGCAAGGCACTAATGGCACGATTAGTAATGGCGTCTTAGCAAGGCTGAGCCAGACCTGCACTGGAGACGGACCACGATCATCTCGGACGCAGGCATGGGCGAGAGTTGATGGGTTGGGGGAGGGTGGGATCAATAGTTTTGGCCGTTCTTGGGATTAAATGGAGCCCGGGCTCGAGACGTGGACACAGTGGTCGGCTATGACGAGGGCTCACCAGGACCTCATTGAAGGCAGGGACAACGCGACCCATTACAGTATTGCCATCGATGAAGAGGCGAGAAGTCACGGTTTTCAGTGCTGGAAGAAGAAGGTGCAATTGGATCTCGATATGGTGACAAATAAAAAACTATCTGGAGATATTTTTTCCAGACACCTATAAAATACGCATTTCGTATTTAGCGTTTTCTGCGCCTCTTAGTGTCTTATTCATATGTGGCACCCAAACCTCGGTTTCTATACGCCGGCCCATTTATGTGTCGCTCATATTTCTTTCTTCTTCTCATGATTACGGATTTTAGGCTCCCTTGGTTTTATGGTCCAGTTTTTTTGTGCTTCTTTACTTCTGTTTTAGGTTGGTTTTCTAGTCAGTTATTTTGTTTTCGTTTTTCATTTTCCCTTTTCTTTCTCTTTTTTAAATTTTTCCACCTTTTCAAGTTAATGACATTTTAATCTTTGCGTTTTCTTTAAATTCATGAACTTTTTTCGTGTTTGCAAAGTTTTTATAAATTTGTTAACATTTTTTTAATTCAAGAACCTTTTTAAATCCACAAACAGTTTTTCCAAATTCACAAACATTTTCCAAGTCCTCCAACATTCTTTCCAAATCCCTGAACTTTATTGAAATGCGTGAACTATTTTCGAGTCCGCGAGCTTTCTTTTCACATTCATGATTTATTTTCAAATTCACAAACTTTTTTGTATTCACAAACTTTTTTCAAAGTCATGAACAGTTTTTAGATTCACAAACTTTTTCCAAATTGATGAACTTTTCTCAAATCTTGAATATTTTTTCAAATTCATGATTTTTTTTTTCTACTTTGCAAACCTTTTCATATTTGCAAATTGTTTTGTATTCACGAACTTTTCTTTTCAACTCCGTGAACACTTTTTAAGTTTTCAAAAAGTCAACAATGAATAAGTCAAACCGTTGTGGGGTCAAAGGGTTAAACGGTTAACAGTCAAGGGAAGGGAGCGAGTGTTGATGTAGTGAGCGAGCGAGGGTATTTTTTTGGGCCGTCCCAATCGAAGCGTGTTATCGGCGTTGGTTGGAGCAATCACACGTAAAGCGCTGATTAGGACCTTCCAATGAAATAGTCGATGTTTTCCTGATGCAAATGCTGTAGTGCTTTGGATGCGAGCGGAATTTGTGTAACAATTTTGGATTAAACAATGACTAAACATCTGTCCTACATTCCTACTCTAGGCCTGGAATGATTTTTTTTTGTCAAAATCGGTGTACAACACACAGTAATGTCTTCTTTGGCTTTGTTATAAATCTCAGCTGAATGAGATCTAACAATGTCTTAGTGAGGTTCGTGACTGTTGGATTTAGCTACATCAAGATTCATGTGCGTTGGTAGGCATGTGCTTCTTACGAAAGAGCAGCCCACCATGCATTGGGCGCCTATGCCTCGCTTTACGTGAGTTGGAGTGACAGCTCGCAAAAGGATTTTCTTCTGTTTATTTTCGTTTGTTTATTATTTGTGTTTTACTTTATAATTATTTAAAAATATTGTAAATATATATTTTAAATACTAAATAAAATAAAATCGTGAATTTTAAAAAAGTTACCATATTAAAAAAAATCTTTGTGATATTTAAAGTTTTTTCCTTGTTGCAGAAAATATATGTGACATCATTAAAAATGTTAAACATATATCAAATAAATGTTTCAAATGTATATGCAAAAGGTTGATAGCATACAAAAAAAGTTTGTGACATTCCAAAAAAATTAACGCGTTTCAAAAATATCTATATAAAATTATAAAAATGTAAACATGTGTTATGGCGCTGCTAGAAGGAGGGCGTGAGAGGGCCGGCCGGGAGCCTTTTGCCCACGGCCAGGCAAGAGGGAAGTGATTTCCTTCTTAATTCTTGCTTGATTAGATTGATACATCTCCTCTCTTTATATAGAGATGTTTACTTGACTCTCAAGCAAGGCTTACTTGACCCCTAAGCAAGCGACCCTTATCTCTAATTAACCCTAAGACTAACGGGCTATATCGCCAGCCCAGGCCCATTAAGTACTCTAACACTACACCCCACTTGGACATGCAGCTTGTCCTCGAGCTGCAGCCTAACCAACTTATAACCATGACTCGGACTTAACACAAACCTAACACCTAAAAACAAGCCTTTTACATCTCGGCTTGTGTTATTACTCTCAAACTGAAATAGATGGACGCTTTATTTTGGGCGTGCACGTGTACAGCCACCGATCCCATGGACACCACACGGACAAAAGGAGTGCATGTGTATGGTCATGTTGATGCACCGCAGGGAAGAGTGGAGGGCTTGCGATGGAGAATGTCGAGGAGGGGTGCACCCCCCCAACCGCCTATGTCGCAGACTTTGAGGTCGCTGCCCACGGGGAAAACAGCATGCCCGCCGCCCGTGGGTGAAACCGCATGCCCAAGATCCCCGACGCAGCGGACGAGATCGAGGTCCTTTGCGTAGCGAAGGGCAACTTGGAGGAGCGGCAGCTGCAGACCACGCATCTCCCGCACACCCGACGCGCTTAGGAGGTCCGCGCAACAGCAGAATTTCACCGCCGCCGACACATGGCGGGTAGCGATCAAGAGCGAGCGGTGGCTGGCGGCGGGACTTGATCTGCTGGATGTGGGCGCCACAGGATGGCGGCGCCGATGGGAACAAGGTCGTCGCAGCCCGTCGTAGGGCATCCCATACTTTGGGCGGCCGACCGGCGTGATGGCTGCTGTGGTGTCGCGTCAGCGATGGCGGCGCTGCCGCCGGCAAAGCACCGGGCGCGCGGAGGCCGCTAGGAGCGGCCGCCGCCATCGCAGCCTGTGGCTGGGCGGTGGTGGCGATGGATGGCAACCGCAGCTGACGGCGAACCGCTGGTGCGGCGGTCGCCACGGCAATGACGGCGCGCTGGGCGGCGATGGCGACGCATCGGGCGGCCCGTAGGACCCGGCCAAGAACATGTGGATCTCTGGACCGTCTGGGTTAGGTCCCAAGACACCGAACACCTCCTCCGGGGTGAGGGCGGCGAAGCGCGCGACGGAGGATCCCGGCAGCGAACGCAATGGGCGACGGCCGTGGTGGTCGCCGGAGGCGACGAGGTGTTGTGGCGGAAGAGACGAGCTTGGCGGCGGTGAAGACATGATCGAACCGAAGCTAGCCGATACCAAATTGTTATGGCGCTGCTAGAAGGAGGCGTGAGAGGGAGCCGGGGCCTTTTTGCCCACGGCCGGGCAAGAGGGAAGGGATTTTCTTCTTAATTCTTGCTTGATTAGATTGATACATCTCCTCTCTTTATATAGAGAGGTTTACTTGACTCCCAAGCAAGGCTTCCTTGACCCCTAAGCAAGCGACCCTTATCTCTAATTAACCCTAAGACTAACGGGCTATACCGCCAGCCCAGGCCCATTAAGTACTCTAACAACATGCATTTGGGAAATGTTAAATATATCAAATAAATGTTTCAGATGCATATGGAATATATACAAAGTTTATGAAAAAAGTAGACATCAAACATGTATTTGAAAGAACTATTAATCATTGTATTTAAAAATGCTAATCATGTATTAAAAAATGCTAAATGTGTATAAAAAATGTTCTTGATGTATACAGAGAATGTAGACATCAAAACATTTATTTCAAAAAATGTTAATTGTGTATTTTAAAAATGTTTAACATGTAGAAAAAAATCACATGTACATGAAAAATGTACATAGAAAACCAAGGAAAAGGATACAAACGAAACATAGAAAACAAAAAAAGACAATTAAAAAGGTTCTAAAACCGATGAAAACCATAAAGAAAAACAAGAAACCCAAAGAAAACCGGTGAAAAAGAAGGATATATGAAGAAAACCAAAGAGCTCCAAACTAAATTAATACTCCTCTAAGAAGTTGAAAGGAGTTCATCTCTATTTCTCAAACCGAGATCAAGTCATCAAGGTGGCGATGAGTACCTGTAGCAGCTTATCAGAAGGTAACATTCTCGATTTCAATTTGAAATTACCCACTTAAAAGATAAAAACAACAGCTGGTATCCTAAAAGTTCATAGCAGCGCATCTATCCTTTTGGGGTTAGGCAACGATAGCAGCCGTTTTTCCTCCACCTTGGCTCAACTGCTTCGGGCAAGGAAAACACCAGTGCGCTAGTGTGCCAGATGATGATGCCTAGAATGCCACGAGCTGCACTGCTCCTACTGAGGGTGCATGCAATCACTCATTAAATTTCCCTTGTAACATTCTTTCATTTTTTTTTGTTTATTTCATATAACACACGATGGTCAAAATTCATAGTTTTAGTCTTGAAAAAATATAACTTAAATAGAATGAACTGAAGATACAATATTAAGTTATTAACTGCAATAGAATGTAACTAAAGCAGAACTAACTGTAAGAAATAAGCTGAGTACCAGATGTGGACTCTTTTCTTTTGCAACTGTGGGCACTTAAATCTTTGTAGCTGGAAGTTAGAAGCTATGTAAACATATAAACAGTTGTGGCACAACACAATGCTGGCTTCTGAAAGGGCACACCTCATAGCAACCAGAAAGATGGACAGGTCTGTACCAAATGGAAACCCAGAAGGAATGTCGAATGTGCAGACATAAGGCAAAAGGTGCAAACTCATGGGCATCTGAATATTAAGCCCGTCTAAGGTGCGCGTGTACCACACCTTAGTATTCAGCAAGACTACACATTTGTACCAAGAACTGATTGTCGCTACTACTATTTATTGGACAGCAGTATCTTGCAGAACAAAAGATGCTATAGAGCAACTCCAACGCGCCGATCCAAACTGTTAGTGGGTATCCATCTATGACAAAATGGACGCACAAAGCAGCCCAATGTGCCGACGCAAACGGACAAACGTTCGATTGTTATCCGCGTGTGACCCATTTCAGACCCAACTTTAAGCCGGGCGGGATGCCCGCCAGTTGGTATGAACAATTTTTTTAAATACTATTGAGTTTTGAATACTTTTAAAATCTGCGAAGATTCTTTATGTCCTCGCGAGCATTTTCAAAAATCATGAACATTTTTGAATTGATAGACATTTTTTAAACTACAAAACATTTTTTTAAATTATGAAACATTTCTTCTAAAATTTGCGAAGATTCTTTATGTACTCGCGAGCATTTTCGAAAATCATGAACATTTTTGAATTGATAGACATTTTTTAAAACTACAAAACATTTTTTAAAATTATGAAACATTTCTTCTAAACCCATAAACATGTTTTTTGAATCCTTGATTTTTTTCGAATCAACAAACATTTTTACAAAATTGGAGGAACACTATTTTTAATTCAAGAACAATTTTTTGTTTCAACGAATATTTTTGAAATACCTGACTATTTTTTGAATCAGCAAAAAAATTTGAATTGGTGAATTTTTCCTAATTCATGAACATTTGTTTGGATTTTCTGAACATTTTGTAAAAGTTCATAACCATTTTTTGAATGCACAAACAATTTTTGATTTCCAAATCTTCTTTTCCAAAATCATGAACATTTGTTAAATATGCGACTATTTCTTGTAAATTCACAAACATTTTTATTTATCCACGAATATTTTATGATTTCTTGAACATTTTTTCAAAATGCACAATTTTCTTTAAAAAAATAGGAACTTTTTTAAACCCCAAATTTTTTTTGTATACAATGTCATTCAGTGTTCTCACTTTCATAGTCCAATATGTATTATATATATTAGAAATTGTTGCACCGAAGGATAATGTCAGAAAAATTCATGTTGTGTTGACGTGTTTGGAACTGTAGTCACGTTTATCATTTTATAAACGAGCAATGTGAAAAGGTTGCAGCTAATCTTCTCTTAAGCTAACATTATTTGCATAATACAATCTTTACTTTTGAGTTAATATACAATTTCCTACTGGTAGCCAATTTTAGGTACAGATTGTGAATTTGATTACCAAATATTGTTTTCGGGCTATCAGCAACAACATTTCTTCATATATTTCAGACTAATCTCTTGCAGATGTTACACCAGCCTCTTGTAATTTGATATATACGAAAATAGCCAAACTTGACCTCTTCCATCACTAACAAATATATGCCAGTATATGAAAATTTAGCATAATATTTCTTGCATCTATATATTTACATAAATTCCTACCATTTTGTTGTCAAAATAGATGGGCGAAGCAACATGTGCCACCCATGATCTAGTATGGGTACATGACTGTTTCCGATCTGACATTGTTCCATTACCGCACCATGTCTGAATCCGCATAATTCGATATTTAAATCTGCATTCATCCCACTTTCGAAACCGAAAATAAATTTGGAATAGGATACGGTATAAGGCCAACTCCAACGCAAGTATACAAACGGACATGGATTTTGTCTGTTTAGGGTCGATGTCCGCACAACGAACATGGGGTGGACACACGCGGCCGGTCGATGTCCCCAACACGTAAAAATGGGGCAGACACGCCAGGTCAGTGGCGGCGGCGCGCGCCGTTGGCTTTGGCGTCAAAGGCACGCGGGGAACAAGTTGCGACGGCATGACTAGCTGCGGCGGCGCAACGCAGGGGATAGCGGCGCGCACAGGGTGGCGGAGGGAACGATGGTGTGCATGGGTAAGCGGGGGGAACGGGGAGGCATGGGGAACCGTGACGCGCGCGGAGGCAGTGGGACGGCGGCCCGCGCGGGGAGGCGGAGGGAAGGACGGCGCGCGGGGAGGCGGAAGGAATGGCAGCGCGCGGGGGAAGGTGTAGGGTCGGCGGCGTGCGACGGTGGCATGTGCCCATTGATGATTCGATCTGTTGAGGTCCTCATGGATGCAGAGCTCTCGTGCGGTCACTGATTTGTTGGCCAGAGAGCGAACAGGACGAAGAGGCAACGAGCAAGAGTGTTTGTTTGTGTTTGAAGACACTCATTTTTGGACCAAATTTAACTTAGATTTGGGTCAGGACGAACAACGAATGTACCCCACGCGGACAACTTGTCCATTGGGTTCTCTCTTTGGGCCAAGTTTTATGCCACATAATCCAAACGTCCAAATTAGAGTCGCTTTTTTTGTTTGATTCTTTATGAAGGTGATATCTTTCATCAGCATCAGTGGTGAAGATATAGTAATTCGACGGCCTACATTCCTAGGGGATCATCCGACTCAAGTGTGTTCATCGATCAAGGCTTTCCATCTTTCTGGATGGGTTACTCGAGGCGCTTTCAAAACCATTATTGTTAATGTTTGTGCGAGTGAAAGAGTGACAACATCGTTCCTTCAGTCTAATTGCAGCTTTTTTTACTGAAGTGTTTGGAGTATTTTTTTCGAGCAGAGATTGATACCGCGAATAAGACGTTTACAAGAGATTTCATTGTAATTCTTAATCATAAGAGTTATTTTAAAGTATTTTCTTCGATCTTTGGTCCAAATCAGTGTATCTGTAATTGTTATGGGTATGAATAAAGTCAATAAAGATGTTTCTAGGAAAAAGAATTATCAGTCCGAACTCCAATCCAATTTCACCCCTAGCGGTCGCGGCGGCCAGGATACTTGCCAGCGACGAGCTCGGATGGACGGCCGAGATCAAGCAACGAGAGTGCCGGCGCGAAGGAACAGCACTGAACAACACCTAGGACGAGGACCTTTTTGACGCGGTCACACTCACACAGGCAAAGATGCTGACATTTTCCGGAGGCTGCCTATCAGGTTCCGTGTTGGGATTCGATGACTTGTGTCACTGACATGTGGGGCCACCAGCTGGATGACCCACCCGTCAGTGAAGCTAAGTCACCTCCATTTCGTCGCCAATCTGAACCCCCGTTCCCACCCGGACGCGTGCGTGTCACAGCCGTCAACCGACCTCTTTGGCCAAGACCCAAGAGTACTCCTACTAGTAGTCCTACCTGGAGGCAGGAGCACAACCAGCACACGCAAATCAATTGCCAGAGCCAGACCAATGGCGCCCGAAACCAGAGCCACCGCGGCGGAGAAGGCGGCGGTGGAGGCGCAGGTCGTCCCCGCGATGGCCGACTTTGGGATCCACACGGCGGACGAGACGGGGCCGGGGGTGGTGCCGGTGCACGTGGCGGTGGACGAGGTGGGGAGCGGAGCGGTGGCGGGTACGCGCGTGAAGGCGGAGGCGAAGGCGACCGGAGCGCCGCTTGTGGGAACCGAGGACAGGGGCGGAGCGCCGGGGGAGACGCTCGTGAAGGCGGAGGCGAAGGCGACCGGAGCGCCGCTTGTGGGAACCGAGGACAGGGGCGGAGCGCCGGGGGAGACGCTCGTGAAGGCGGAGGCGAAGGCGACCGGAGCGCCGCTTGTGGGAACCGAGGACAGGGGCGGAGCGCCGGGGGAGACGCTCGTGAAGGCGGAGGCGGGGAGGAAGGCGACAGGAACGCCGCTGGCGATGGGAACCGAGGAGGGGGTCAGAGGGCTGGCCGAGGCGCGCGTGAAGGCGGACATGGAGAGGACGGCGGAGGAGAAGGCGACAGGGTCGGTGGGGACCGAGGAGCTGGGCCGAGGCCTGGCGGAGGCGGCCACGAAGAAGCGTGCGGCGGCGGATCCAGGGGCGCGAGCCGTGGCGGTTGCTGCCCAGGAAGGGCGCGGACCCATGGCGGTGCCGAGCGACAAGGTTGGGGAGACCATGCCCGAGGCGGAGGAGGATCAGGGGGCGCGAGCAGCGGTGGTGACTGCCCAGGGCGGGAAGGTTGGGGAGCCCATGACCGAGGCGGAGGAGGATCAGGGGGCGCGAGCGGCTGCCCAGGACGGGAAGGTTGGGGAGCCCATGCCCGAGGCGGCTGCTCAGAGGTTCTGGATGATTCCACAGCACGGCGTGAACTCGATCGCTCTCAAGACCAACGACGACCACTACTTCTTCGTGCCCGAGGACTTCGTCAAGCCGTTCAAGACCGTCTATGGCATCCTCGAATTCGGGCGTGGCGACAGCGACGCCGACTTGACATTCCCCCTTCCAAATGTGGACGGCAGGACTTTGAGCATTGCCCTCGAGTGGCAGGCCAGCGTGGAGTCGGGTGACACCATCGAGCTCGGCCCGGTGGATGGACTGGAGGTCAAGGACTTGTACAGCCTGATGTACGCCGGCGAGTACCTGGAGCACGAGGAACTGGTCAAGGCGGCTTGCAGCGCAGTCGCCTACCGGATGTGCGACAAGACGACTGATCAGATACGGGAGACCGCCAGCTTCGCCAGGTGTTTCCCGGATCTCTACGAGACCATCCGCCACGAGCTGACATCGACTTGGGCGAAAGGAAGACCGATGTTCTGACCCTGTCATGGAGCACTTGCTGCAAGTTCCTCTTCTGTCGATAAGTCCCTGCTCCCAGATCCCTGTCACCAATCCATTCTGTCTCCTCACACCGGCCATCGTGTCATACTATACTCATAGGTGGTAGCATTAGTTGACGATGAGTGCCAATTCTCACATGAAGTCAGTAGGCATCTTCTTGTACATATGTTGCTAGCGGGTGTGATTTCACCCTGACAAATACTAGGATGTTTTGCAATACTTGGCTTCAGATTCGCATTAATCAATGCTAGTATGTTGATTGGTTAACAAACATGTACATTTCCTTGGGCATTTCGTGAATAGAATTGATCAACTAGTATTATGTATTGTTGGGGTTATTTTTCTGAATATATTTGCTTCGAGTTTGTCAGACATCAATTAATCAATTGGATTAGCAAGATCTTCCTTTGGGTATGTGTCGCGTCGTGATTTGTGCTGCATGTCCTCAGTCAGATATGGGATCCCCGCCGCCGAATCCGGTTGCTCCACTACTATATCTAGCTCATCAATTTTCCATGTTTTGTGAACTCTGAACATGAAAACAAGCACATGAAACTGAAATCTTAATTACTTGTTGTAATCTTGAGCAATGTGTGCATAGGGAAACTGCTATCTGCTTGATATACTTAGATCATTGGAATCTGGTCAACTGCTTCTACTGACAAGGTATAGCTACTGTCGAATCCCTTTACCTGCTCACACAATCCTGAAACAGCAACTGTTCCACTGGTTTTCTCAAACAGCAACTGATCCCCTCATTTTTCCGGTCCATGAGAAGTACTCCCTCCGTTCTAAATTACTCGTCATGGTTTTAGTTCAAATTTGAACTAAAACCACGACGAGTAATTTAGAACGGAGGGAGTACTGAATAAATGATTTAGAAACTGTTATTGGCACTCGTTAAGTTGTTCCAAGCCATAGTTTACATGTATGGCTGAACTTGTAGATGTATGCTGCAGCAAGATTTCAGCTGTTTGAACATGTTGTTAGAAGTAATACAAAATTCAAGATTTCATTACTGAATAAATGCTAACGGTACAGGAGTATGAAGGATCTCTCACGTGGAAGAAAGTATTTCAGTACTGAATTAAATGATTTAGAAATGTGTGTGCCTAGACAATTGTTAGAAGTAATCCGAAATTCAGGCCCTGTGCCATCCATGTTTGATTATTCAAGGCTGAGACTGAGTCGTGTTTCCATTTTCGGACTCTTTTGTTTTTTGCATTACCTGTTTCAACTATGCACTGCTATTTGTTCGTGTGTGCTTGTTGCGAAGTAGTACACTAGTATGCTATTTTTAAGAACTCTTGTTTTTTTACCTGAGCTAATCAGAATTCTTGAAGGACATATTTAAACTTTCCAGCCTGGTTAGTCGGTTCTTTCAGTTACCACTTTGGTCTAATTTGTTTTGCCCAAATGAATTCTTGAAGGAACATGCTCCTTTTGTATTACCACTTTGCTCTGAATGTGTACTTAATCTGAATGTTCCGCATGAGCCTGTATGTCTACTTGAGCTAGTTGAATGTCCACACCGAGCCTGTGAGTTTACATGAGGTTGAGCTTTTGTGTTCGGAACAAAAAAACCGCAGTGAAATCTGAATGTGTATAGCTAGAGTCGTCAGGATACAAAACTACCCTATTGTACTTAGCATCAGGCAAAGTAGCTAAACTGAAGATATCCATTATACAGAAGATGGGTTTGTTCACTAAATTGGCAAGAGATGTCATCACTGATATAATTCTACCTGCACCAAACGTCAATGGTACCAATCCCTGCTTCAATTATTCGCAACCAAAAAAAAAGACCTGCTTCAATTACCAAGTTTTTTCCCCACCTAGTCTTGCTTTATACTGCAACATTGGAGTAGAGTAAAATAAGATTAGGACACATCAGTTATCAAAGATTGAAAGCAAACCCATCTTCATCCGCACTGACCACAAAAGAACAATAACAATATGATCTAAGGTCGGCAGCAGCTTCTTTATGCTGTAAATACACATCAAAATTACTAGAATGACTAAGTTAAAGTTAAACATAGCTCGTTAATGGATTCCTAAAAACTCAACTTCATCAGTAAAAAAAACAATGGCTTTCAAGTATTGGAAACTAATGTTAGAGAATGAGATCTCACGGATGCATTTTCTGATAACCACCTTGTCTTCTTTCCTTTGATCTGCATCCGCATTTTTCTGATTCTTGAAGAATCTGGCAAGGAAAAGCAACAAAATATCACATGAATGATGCAAAACTTCTGCTTCGGTACAACCCCCCTGACACATCAAGGGAGGAGATTTCTCCATACTTCATAATAAAGTGTAGGATGGTCATTTCTAAATATACGTCGCACCGCCCGGCATACTTTTTTTTTAGTTAAGGGGCGCCCCCCGATTTGGCCGGCCTATTGGCTGCGCTGCCCAAGCACGCCTTGGTGTGTATAAAAAGTCAAAAAAGAGATGTGGCTGAGAATCAAACCACAGACCTCATGAACGTTGAAGGGAGTTCAAAGCCAACGGAGCTAGCGAGTCCGAGTGACTGATTACCTGCGCCAAATTATAAGAGCTAGTGGCTGGTACAATTTTTTAAAATAATTTCTGATTTGTTTTTGAAATTCCGAACACTTTATAAATTTTGTGAAAACAGAAACATTTTTTTGGGGAATCTCATAACATTTTTGGAAAAATAGGAATAAAATTGAAAACGGGAATATTTATCAAAATTACGAGCAGTTTTTTGAAAACATGAACATTATTTGAAAAACATGAACAAAATTGAAAATATGAACATTTTCGGAATTATGAACAGTTTTCTTAAAACATGAACATTTTTTAAATTCCTTGAACATTTTTTAAATTCCTTGAACATTTTTTGATTTTTGAAATAAATTTTGAAAATGGGAACAATTTTTTTGAATTTTTGAACCCAATTTTATAATGCGTAATTTTTTACAAATTTGGAATTCTAAACTTTTTAAGATTTTCAAACAATTTTTCAAACAAATTTGGAATTTCTGAACAATTGTTCAAAAAGAAAATGGAACTTGAAAAATAAAAAATAAAAAAGGTAAAATGAAAAATGAAGAGAAAAGGAAAAAAACAAAAGGAAAGAAAACGAAAGGTGGCCATGCCCATGATAGGCATCGATGTCTGGTTTGAATGACTTTTGACACCGTATGAAAGTTGCGACACCTGCAGCAATTTATTAGCCTTTTTTACCCGAGAAAACTTCAAAAAATACAAAATTTGTCGAAAACCAAAACAACTTGGCATGGTGTCTTAAATTGGTCAAAAGGCCATTGAAAAAACTGGGGCAATTTTAAGGATGTTGAAAAGCAGTGTGCTCTCAGATGAAGCTTTCTAGCCTACCTGAACACTCTCCGTTGAACATGTTCTATTTTCAACATCCTTTAAATGACCCCAACTTTTGGAAGCATGTGGGCATGTTGACGGTAGGCATCCGTGTCGGAGTAAATGACCACAGGTAGCCCAGCCGGCTCCCCCTGGGACTTCTGAAAAAAATTACAAGCCAATCAAGCCATCCAACATCCAAGACGCTAGGCTGCCTTCCCCCGGCCGGCTGTCAGGAGGCGGCCCGGCCCCAAGACCTACAGGCAGAAGGCCGCGAGAGGGCCGACTTCCGCTTGCCGGCTACCAAAGGGCCAAATCCACGTAGCCGGCCATGAGAAGGCCGACTCCAAGAAGCCGGTCACCCGGCGAGCGGCTAAGGCCACACCCTCAGAGTCTGCACCCACATAACGGTGATGGGACGGGGCGTGGCTACAGTAAAGCCTGCCACCCCCGCATCCCGGAGCGCGCATGGCCACAGTGCGTTGTATGGGGCGGCCATCACCCGTCCGTGGCAACCTTTGTTACCATCTTGACCATGACGTCGCCCACGACGGGTTGTCGAGACGACCAGCGGCGGACCCTCCGGACAGAGAGATGCTCGGCTCGGCCCCCCACTGATCGGCCTATGATATGGCCGGCTTCCCATAGCCGGCTTGTTCCCCCCTCGAAGGAAGCGCCTCATTAAGGAGACAAGACGAGGTGAGGCTACAGTGATCGCCGACACTGTAGCCATGCTTACCCCGACAACGCCCTCGTCATCAAGATTGAGGCAACAGTAACCAGCCCCGACAAGGCCCTCAGCGGTGGGGCCAGCTTGTCGACCAAGAAGCCGGCAGCCGACGGGACCCACCAGTCGGCGGGCCCTAGTGGCCGGTGGAGAAGCCGACGAACGAAGGCACTGACGGCAAGGGCCCGCGCCTAGCTGGATTACCATTGTACCCATAGGGTGTACGCCTATATAAACCCCCCAGGGCACCCATGCAAAGGGTTGATCTCTTAGAGTTTTAGACACCACATAGAGAGAAAGGAAGAGCTAGACGTGCCCTTCTTCTTCCTATCACCGAACAACTCAAGTAGCCTCTTGTAGCAACTTGTTCATCTAGTGATCATGCGGAGACCCCGCAGAGCAGCAGTGGGGGTGTTATCTCCAAGGGGAGCCCCGAAGCTGGGTAAAATTCGCCGGCGTGCATGTCTTCGCCTCATCCCGTTTCCAGGCACCGGTGATGTCTTATTGGCTCCCACTATGATTAGCCACCCGTTGGCATATGTCGCACCTACCACCCGACATTTGGCGCCCACCGTGGGGCCAGGTGTACCGTCGTCCGGAGACCATTGCGGGCGGAACCCTCTTCCTCCCCCGCTGGCGTAGCCAGCAGCACGCCTGATGGCGCTTGCCTGACAAAGCAAAGGCGTCACCGACGCCTTCTTGTGGCGGCAGCTGCCTCGCCGACCTTCTTGGCAAGGCTCGCATCTCCGACGAGCCCGCATCCGACGCGGGCACAGGCTGCCTCGAGAGCCACCTCGTCAGCCTCCTCAACCAATTCCAAGTTTTCAGCGAGCCCGCTGCGGATTTGGAGTCGGTTGGCTCCACCGACCCGATGCTTATCGACTCCGACACAACATCACTCGACGCCTTCCCCACGTCGTCATCTTCGACGACCCGCTCCCCAAGCCGACAGCTGCGGCAGCGCCATCACCGAGGTGCTGGTCATCAGTCATGGCGGCCCCTCTGGCGAGAACGCCCACGACGCCCTGCAAGCGGCGTCGCGCGACCTGTCCGCCCCTTTCCCGGCTGACGCCGACGCCGAGGCGCTGGAGGCGCGCCGCCTCGCCCTCCACGCGGAAGGTCGGAGGATAGCCTCCATGAGACGCCTCACCGAGGCCCACCAGCGCGAAGTCGACCGCGCCGCTTTCGGCACGCCGCCTCCCGAAGGGCCGAGCCGAATCGGCATTGTCAAGAAACGCGGCGCAGCCATCGCCGACATACTGGGAGTGGACCGCCCCGTCTATGCCACGCCCCTCGAGAACCTGCGCGCCGCCCAGGCGGCCGTAGAAGAGCTGAACGGGCTAGGGCCCGACGAGCTTCCCTATGTGGCTAGGCGCATCCAGCAGCTGATTGGCGCGGCCGCAGAGCGGCATGAAGACAGCGACCGCGCCGAAAGCCCTCCCCCGCGCTGAGAACACGGTAGCGACGTCGCTACGCCGATCAGGCAACCCCAGCGCCTGGCGAGAAAAGGAGCCGGTGCCGGCCGCAATTAACCCGGATCTCCATCGAGCGCGATGCACAAGGCCGCCTCGAGCCGTGGAGCGGCGAGGCAACCCGCCCCCTCCTCCACCGCGCGGGGAAAGATATCCCACCCCACCGCCTGTCACACATCCGACTCTCAGTGGCCGACTAGGCCGCCGCGAAGGAGTCGGCAAAAACGACAACCGCCACCGGATCGATCGCCTGGCGCGATCCCTGGTGTTGGAAGAAGAAGACGATGTCGGTCCGCCTTGCTTCGGCCCCCGCATCCGTGACGAGCCCTTCCCGAAGGGGTTCTCGTTCCCAAGAGACACGCCCAAGTATAACGGCTCCATAAAGCCGGAGGACTGGCTGATCGACTACTCAACCGCAGTCAGCATAGCGAACAGCAACAGGCGCGTTGCCGTGAAATATGTGCCCCTCATGCTTGAGGCACGGCGCGAACTGGCTCAATGACCTCAAGCCGTACAACGTCAACAATGGGCTAGACTTCACCGAAGCCTTCATCCGCAACTTCACCAAAGACCTACAAGCGGGCTCCCAAGCCCAGGCAGCTCTCCTTGTGCGTACAAGGACCCACCGAGTCGACTCGCGACTACCTCACGCGTTGGGCCGAGCTCGACAACTCCTGCGAGGGGGTGCACGAGGTTCAAGCCATAGAGTACTTCACTGCCGGGTGCCGAGAAGGCACCCTCCTTAAGCACAAGCTTCTCTGCGACGAGCCGACTACCCTCGATGAGCTACTAGTCATAGCCAACAAGTACGCCACTGCCGACTCCTCTATGAAGACCGAGCTCCGGGTAGATGCCTCCGGGAAGGTACTCCACCCGGCTCCCAAAACGCCGGCTGGAGACTCCATCCGACGTCCGTACCAGGGCGACAACAAGCGCAAGGCCCCAATGCCGCCTCTAGCCAGTCGGCAGGTGGCCACCGTCGAAGACGAGCAACCCGAGGGGCGGCCGCGCCCAAAAAGCCGAAGGGCGGCAAGCCGGCTTGGCAGCCAGCTTTCTCCTACGAGCAAGCCCTCGACGCCCCATGCAAGTTCCATAGCGGCGCGAAGCCGTCCAACCATACGACCCGGAAATGCCACTGGCTCACCCGGATCACCAAAGGCGTAGGGCTGGTGCCGCCTCCGCCGGCAGAACAGCCGCCTCCGGCTCCCCAGCAGCCGGCCGCTCGACTAGCTGTCGGGACCATCCAAGACGAGTTCCCCAACGAGCATGCCGCCTACGTCGTCTTCACAAGCCAGCCCGAAGACCAGCGCAGCCGGCGCCGACAGCACCAAGAAGTCAACGCGGTCGCCTCCAACAACCCCGAGTACATGCACTGGTCAGAGAGGCCTATCAGCTGGAGCCGGACCGACCACCCAGAGGTGATGCCGTCCCCGGGCTCTTATGCATTGGTTTTGGAGGCAACCCTAGCAACGGACAGGCTTGCTGCCCGATTCTCCCGCGTACTGATAGACGGCGGGAGCAGCATCACTATCCTGTACCGAGACACCATGGAGAAGCTGAACATCAAGGCCAAGCACCTCACGCCAAGCCGGACCGTGTTCCATGGCATCGTACCCGGCCTGTCCAGTTCACCAATCGGCAAGATCAAGATAGATGTGTTGGAAATATGCCCTAGAGACAATAATAAAAGGATTATTATTATATTTCCTTGTTCATGATAATTGTCTTTTATTCATGCTATAATTGTGTTATCCGGAAATCGTAATACATGTGTGAATACTTAGACCACAATATGTCCCTTGTGAGCCTCTAGTTGACTACCCCGTTGATCAACAGATAGTCATGGTTTCCTGACTATGGACATTGGATGTCATTGATAACGAGATCACATCATTAGGAGAATGATGTGATGGACAAGACCCAATCCTAAGCATAGCACAAGATCGTGTAGTTCGTTTGCTAGAGCTTTTCCAATGTCAAGTATTTTTTCCTTAGACCATGAGATCGTGTAACTCCCGGATACCGTAGGAGTGTTTTGGGTGTACCAAACGTTACAACATAACTGGGTGACTATAAAGGTATACTACGGGTATCTCCGAAAGTATCTGTTGGGTTGACACGGATCGAGACTGGGATTTGTCACTCCGTATGACGGAGAGGTATCTCTGGGCCCACTCGGTAATGCATCATCATAATGAGCTCAAAGTGACCAAGTGTCTGGTCAGGGATCATGCATTATGGTACAAGTAAAGTGACTTGCCGGTAACGAGATTGAACGAGGTATTGGGATACCGACGATCGAATCTCGGGCAAGTAACATACCGATTGACAAAGGGAATTGTATACGGGGTTGCTTGAATCCTCGAAATCGTGATTCATCCGATGAGATCATCGAGGAGCATGTGGGAGCCAACATGGGTATCCAGATCCCGCTGTTGGTTATTGACCGGAGAACTGTCTCGGTCTACGTGTCTCCCGAACCCGTAGGGTCTACACACTTAAGGTTCGGTGACGCTAGGGTTGTAGAGATATTAGTATGCAGCAAACCGAAAGTTGTTCGGAGTCCCGGATGAGATCCCGGACGTCACGAGGAGTTCCGGAATGGTCCGGAGGTATAGAGGGATAGATGGGAGGTCGAGTTTCGCCCTCGGGAAAGTTTTGGGGTCACCGGTATTGTCTGGGACCACCTAAGGGTCCCGAGGTCCACCGGGTGGGGCCACCTATCCCGGAGGGCCCCCTGGGCTGAAGTGGGAGGGGAACCAGCCCCTGGTGAGCTGCTGCGCCCACCCCTTGGGCCCCCCTGCGCCTAGGGTTGGGAACCCTAGGGGAGGGGGCGCCTCCACTTGCCTTGGGGGCAAGGCACCCCCCTTGGCCGCCGCCCCCCCTAGGAGATCCTATCTCCTAGGGCCGGCACGACCCTATATATAGAGGGGGGAGGGAGGGCAGCCGCACCCTTGCATTTGGCGCCTCCCTTCCCCCTTGCTACACCTCTCCCTCCCGTAGACGCTTGGCGAAGCCTGCCGATCCTTTGCATCCACCACCACGCCCGTCGTCTTCTTTGGATCTTCATCAACCTCTCCTTCCCCTTGCTGGATCAAGAAGGAGGAGACGTCACACCTGTGACCGTGCGTGTGTTGAGCAGCGGAGGTGCCGTCCGTTCGGCGCTAGGATCTCCGGTGATTTGGATCACGGCAGTGCTGACTCCCTCAACCACGTTCCCTTGAACGCTTTCGCTCGATCTACAAGGGTATGTAGATGCACTCCTCTCTCTCGTTGCTAGACGAACTCATAGATTGATCTTGATGAAACCGTAGGAAAATTTTTATTTTCTGCAACGTTCCCCAACAGTGGCATCATGAGCTAGGTCTATGCGTAGTTCTCTTTGCACGAGTAGAACACAAATCTGTTGTGGGCGTAGATGTTGTCAACTTTATTGCCACTACTAGTCTATTTTGCTTCAGCGGTATTGTGGGATGAAGCTGCCCGGACCGACCTTACACGTACGCTTACGTGAGACAGGTTCCACCGACTGACATGCACTAGTTGCATAAGGTGGCTAGCGGGTGTCTGTCTCTCCCACTTTAGTTGGAGCGGATTCGATGAAAAGGGTCCTTATGAAGGGTAAATAGAAGTTGACAAATCACGTTGTGGCTTTTTCGTAGGTAAGAAAACGTTCTTGCTAGAACCCTATTGCAGCAACGTAAAAGATGCAACAACAATTAGAGGACGTCTAACTTGTTTTTGCAGCAATTGCTTTGTGATGTGATATGGCCAAAAGTTGTGATGAATGATGAATGATATATTGTGATGTATGAGATCATGTTCTTGTAATAGGAATCACGACTTGCATGTCGATGAGTATGACAACCGGCAGGAGCCATAGGAGTTGTCTTAATTATCGTATGACCTGCGTGTCAATGATTTAACGCCATGTAATTACTTTACTTTGTTGCTAAACCGTTAGCTATAGTAGTAGAAGTAATAGTTGGCGAGCAACTTCATGGAGACACGATGATGGAGATCATGATGATGGAGATCATGGTGTCATGCCGGTGACGAAGATGATCATGGAGCCCCGAAGATGGAGATCAAAGGAGCTATATGATATTCGCCATATCATGTCACTACTATTTGATTGCATGTGATGTTTATCATGTTTTTGCATCTTGTTTACTTAGAACGACAGTAGTAAATAAGATGATCCCTCATTATAATTTCAAGAAAGTGTCCCCCCTAACTGTGCGTCGTTGTGACAGTTCGTTGTTTCGAAGCACCACGTGATGATCGGGTGTGATAGATTCTAACGTTCACATACAACGGGTGTAAGATAGATTTACACATGCAAAACACTTAGGTTAACTTGACGAGCCTAGCATGTACAGACATGGCCTCGGAACACAGAGACCGAAAGATTGAACATGAGTCGTATGGAAGATACGATCAACATGGAGATGTTCACCGATGATGACTAGTCCGTCTCACATGATGATCGGACACGACCTAGTCGACTCGGATCATGTAACACTTAGATGACTAGAGGGATGTCTAATCTGAGTGGGAGTTCATTAAATAATTTGATTAGATGAACTTAATTATCATGAACTTAGTCTAAAATCTTTGCAAAAATGTCTTCTAGATCAAATGGCCAACGCTCATGTCAACATGAACTTCAACGCGTTCCTAGAGAAAACCAAGCTGAAAGATGATGGCAACAACTATACGGACTGGGTCCGGAACACGAGATCATCCTCATAGCTGCCAAGAAAGCATATGTCCTAGAAGGACCGCTAGGTGAAGCACCCATCCCGAGAGAACCAAGGCGTTATGAGCAGCTTGGCGATCACGTGTTGATGATTACTCCCTCGTTCAGTGCGGCATGCTTTACAGCTTAGAACCGGGACTCCAAAAGCGTTTTGAGCAACACGGAGCATATGAGATGTTCGAGGAGCTGAAAATGGTTTTCCAAGCTCACGCCCGGGTCGAGAGATATGAAGTCTCCGACAAGTTCTATAGTTGTAAGATGGAGGAAAATAGTTACATCGGTGAGCACATACTCAAAATGTCTGGTTGCACAACCGCTTTGTCCCAACTGGATATTAACCTCCGGACGAGGCGGTCATTGACAGAATCCTTCGCCGCTCCCACCGAGCTACAAGAGCTTTGTGATGAACTACAATATGCGAGGATGGTGAAAACTATTCTGAAGTATTTTCAATGCTTGAAGTCGTGAGAGATAGAAATCAAAAAGGAACATCAAGTATTGATGGTCAATAAAACCACCAAGTTCAAGAAAGGCAAGGGTAAGAAGAACTTCAAGAAGGACGGCAAGGATGTTGCCGCGCCCGTAAGCCGATTCTTGGAAGAAGTCAAAGAATGGACCCAAGCACGAGATCGAGGTGCTTTTATTGCAAAGGGAAGGGTCATCGAAGCGGAACTGCCCCAAATACTTAGCGGACAAGAAGGCCGGCAACACTAAAGGTATATGTGATATACATGTAATTGATGTGTACCTTACCGGTGCTCGTAGTAGCTCCTGGATATTTGATACGATGTGCGTTGCTCATATTTGTAACTCAAAGCGGGAGGCTGCGGAATAAGCGGAGACCGGCGAAGGGCGAGGTGACGATCTTGGCGTCGGGAATGGTTCCAAGGTCGATGTGATCGCCGTTGGCACGCTACCTCTACATTTACCTACGGGATTAGTTTTAAACCTCAATAAGTGTTATTTAGTGCCAAGTTTGAGCATGAACATTGTATCTGGATCTCGTTTAATATGAGATGGCTACTCATTTAAATCCGAGAATAATGGTTGTTCTATTTATATGAGAGATATGTTTTATGGTCATGCCCCGATGGTCAATGGTTTATTCTTAATGAATCTCGAACGTGATGGTACACATATTCATAGTGTGAATACCAAAAGATGTAAAGTTGATAACGATAGTCCCACATACTTGTGGCACTGCCGCCTAGGTCACATTGGTGTCAAGCGCATGAAGAAGCTCCATGCTTATGGACTTTTAGAGTCTCTCGATTATGAATCATTTGACACATGCGAACCATGCCTCATGGGCAAAATGACCAAGACTCCGTTCTCCGGAACAATGGAGCGATCAACCAACTTATTGGAAATCATACATACTGATGCGTGCGGTCCAATGAGCGTTGAGGCTCGCGGAGGATATAGTTATGTTCTCACTCTCACTAACGACTTGAGTAGATATGGGTATGTCTATTTGATGAAACACAAGTCTGAGACCATTGAAAAGTTCAAAGACTTTCAGAATGAGGTAGAGAATCAACATGACCGAAAGATAAAGTTCCTACGATCATATCGTGGAGGAGAATATTTAAGTCACGAATTTGGTACGCACTTAAGGAAATGTGGAATCGTTTCACAACTCACGCTACCGAACACCTCGGCATAACGGTGTGTCCGAGCGTCGTGTCGCACTCTATTGGATATGGTGCGATCTATGATGTCTCTTACTGATTTACCGCTATCATTTTGGGGATACGCACTAGAGACAACTACATTCACTTTAAATAGGGCTCCGTCTAAATCCGTTGAGACGACACCGTATGAATTATGGTTTGGGAAGAAACCTAAGCTGTCGTTTCTAAAAGTTTGGGGATGTGATGCTTATGTCAAGAAACTTCAACCTGAAAAGCTTGAACCCAAGTCAGAAAAATGCGTCTTCATAGGATACCCTAAGGAAACCATTGGGTATACCTTCTACCTTAGATCTGAAGGCAAGATCTTTGTTACCAAGAACGGATCCTTTCTGGAAAAAGAGTTTCTCTCGAAAGGAATAAGTGGGAGGAAAGTAGAACTCGATGAAGTACTACCTCTTGAACCGGAAAGTAGTGCAGCTCAGGAAAATGTTCCCGTGGTGCCTACACCGACCGGAGAGGAAATTAATGATGATGATCAAGGTACTTCGGATCAAGTTGCTACTGAACTTCGTAGGTCTACAAGGACACGTTCCACGCCAGAGTGGTATGGCAACCCTGTCCTGGAAATCATGTTGTTAGACAACGGTGAACCTTCAAACTATGAAGAAGCGATGGCGGGCCCAGATTCCAACAAATGGCTTGAAGCCATGCAATCCGAGATAGAATCCATGTATGAAAACAAAGTATGGACTTTGACAGACTTGCCCGATGATCGGCGACGATAGAAAACAAATGGATCTTTAAGAAGAAGACGGACGCGGATGGTAATGTTACCATCTATAAAGCTCGACTTGTCGCTAAGGGTTATCGGCAAGTTCAAGGGGTTGACTACGATGAGACTTTCTCTCCCGTAGCGAAGCTGAAGTCCGCCCGAATCATGTTAGCAATTGCCGCATACTATGATTATGAGATATGGCAGATGGACGTCAAAACGGCATTCCTTAACGGCTGTCTTAAGGAAGAACTGTATATGATGCAGCCGAAAGGTTTTGTCGACCCTAAGAATGCTAACAAGGTATGCTAGCTCCAGCGATCCATTTATGGACTGGTGCAAGCATCTCGGAGTTGGAACATTCGCTTTGATGAGATGATCAAAGCGTTTGGGTTTATGCAGACTTATGGAGAAGCCTGCGTTTACAAGAAAGTGAGTGGGAGCTGTAGCATTTCTCATATTATATGTAGATGACATACTCTTGATGGGAAATGATATAGAACTCTTGGACAGCATTAAGGCCTACTTGAATAAGTGTTTTTCAATGAAGGACCTTGGAGAAGCTTCTTACATATTAGGCATCAAGATCTATAGGGATAGATCGAGACGCCTCATAGGTCTTTCACAAAGCACATACCTTGATAAGATATTGAAGAAGTTCAATATGGATCAGTCCAAGAAAGGGTTCTTGCACATTGCAAGGTGTGAGATTGAGCTCGGCTCAATGCCCGACCACGACAGAAGATAAAGAAGAGATGAGTGTCATCCCCTATGCCTCAGCCACAGGATCTATTATGCATGCCATGCTGTGTACCAGACCTGATGTAAACCTTGCCGTAAGTTTGGTAGGAAGGTACCAAAGTAATCCCAGCAAGGAACACTGGACAACGGTCAAGAATATCCTGAAGTACCTGAAAAGGACAAAGGACATGTTTCTCGTTTATGGAGGTGACGAAGAGCTCGTCGTAAAGGGTTACGTCGATGCTAGCTTCGACACAGATACGTGTATATGTTGAATCGTGGAGCAGTAAGCTGGTGCAGTTGCAAGCAGAGCATCGTGGCAGGATCTACATGTGAAGCGGAGTACATGGCAGCCTCGAAGGTAGCGCATGAAGCAATATGGATGAAGGAGTTCATCACCGACCTAGGAGTCATACCCAATGCGTCGGGGCCGATCACTCTCTTCTGTGACAACACTGGAGCTATTGCCCTTGCCAAGGAGCCCAGGTTTCACAAGAAGACCAGGCACATCAAGCGTCGTTTCAACTCCATCCGTGAAAATGTTCAAGATGGAGACATAGATATTTGCAAAGTACATACGGATCTGAATGTCGCAGATCCATTGACTAAACCTCTTCCATGAGCAAAACATGATCAACACCGTAACTCTATGGGTGTTCGATTCATCACAATGTAACTAGATTATTGACTCTAGTGCAAGTGGGAGACTGTTGGAAATATGCCCTAGAGGCAATAATAAAAGGATTATTATTCTATTTCCTTGTTCATGATAATTGTCTTTTATTCATGCTATAATTGTGTTATCCGAAAATCGTAATACATGTGTGAATACTTAGACCACAATATATCCCTAGTGAGCCTCTAGTTGACTAGCCCGTTGATCAACAGATAGTCATGGTTTCCTGACTACGGACATTGGATGTCATTGATAACGAGATCACATCATTAGGAGAATGATGTGATGGACAAGACCCAATCCTAAGCATAGCACAAGATCGTGTAGATTCGTTTGCTAGAGCTTTTCCAATGTCAAGTATTTTTCCTTAGACCATGAGATCGTGTAACTCCTGGATACCGTAGGAGTGCTTTGGGTGTACCAAAGCGTCATAACGTAACCGGGTGATCAGAAGGTATACTACGGGTATCTCCGAAAGTATCTGTTGGGTTGACCACGGATCGAGGCGGGATTTGTCACTGTATGACGGAGAGGTATCTTCGGGCCCACTCGGTAATGCATCATCATAATGAGCTCAAAGTGACCAAGTGTCCAGTCACGGGATCATGCATTACGATGCGAGTAAAGTGACTTGCCGTAACGAGGTTGAGCGAGATATGGGATACCAATGATCGAATCTCGGGCAAGTAACATACCGATTGACAAAGGGAATTGAATCGGTTGCTTGAATCCTCGACATCGTGGTTCATCCGATGAGATCATCGAGGAGCATGTGGGAGCCAATATGGGTATCCAGATCCCGCTGTTGGTTATTGACCGGAGAGCCGTCTCGGTCATGTCTGCATGTCTCCGAACCCGTGGGGTCTACACATAAGGTTCGGTGGCGCTAGGGTTGTAGAGATATTAGTATGCAGCAAACCGAAAGTTGTTGAGTCCGGATGAGATCCGGGACGTCACGAGGAGTTCGGAATGGTCCGGAGGTAAAGAATTATATATGGGAAGTCGAGTTTGGCCGTCGGGAAAGTTTCAGGGTCACTGGTATTGTCAGGACCACCGAAAGGTCCCGGGTCCACCGGTGGGGCCACCTATCCCGGAGGGCCCCATGGGATGAAGTGGGAGGAACCAGCCTGGTGGGCTGGTGCGCCCCCAGCCCCCTCAGCGTGGGGTTGGGAACCCTAGGGGAGGCGCCTCCACTTGCCTTGGGGGCAAGGCACCCCTTGGCCGCCGCCCCTAGGAGATCCCATCTCCTAGGGGGGCGCCCCCACAGGGACCCTATATAGAGGGGGAGGGAGGGCAGCCGCACCCTTGCACTTGGCGCCTCCCTTCCCCTTGCTACACCTCTCCCTCCCTTGCAGACGCTTGGCAAAGCCCTTGGGATTCCCACTGCATCCACCACCACGCCCGTCATCTTCTGGATCTTCATCAACCTCTCCTTCCCCTTGCTGGATCAAGAAGGAGGAGACGTCATGCTGACCGTATGTGTGTTGAACGCGGAGGTGCCGTCCCTTCGCGCTAGGATCTCCGGTGATTTGGATCACGACGAGCACGACTCCTCAACCCCGTTCCCTTGAACGCTTCCGCTCGAACTACAAGGGTATGTAGATGCACTCCTCTCTCTCATTGCTAGATGAACTCATAGATTGATCTTGGTGAAACCGTAGGAAATTTTTTATTTTCTGCAACGTTCCCCAACAAGATGTTCTCTTCGGAGACAAGGATCACTTCCGCCGAGAAGCAATCTGGTTTGAAGTGGTGGACCTTGAGAGCCCCTACCATGCGCTGCTTGGCCGGCCTACTCTGGCCAAGTTCATGGCTGTACCCCACTACGCCTACCTCAAGATGAAGATGCCGAGTACCAAGGGCATCCTGACCATAGCTGGCGACTACAAGAAATCCTCCGAGTGCGCTGCAGCCAGCAGCCGGTTGGCCGAGTCCCTCGTGGTCGCCGAAGAGAAGAAGATGTTGGACCGAGTCGTGGCCATGGCCGGCAAGCAGCCAGCCCTGTCCCTTGACCCCAAGGAATGTGATGCTCAAGGTTCCTTCCAGCCGGCCAAGGAAACAAAGAAGATACCTCTGGACCCAGAGCACCCGGAAAGGTTTGCCGTCATTGGGGCAAACCTGGACAGCAAATAGGAAGGCGAGCTCGTCGATTTCCTCCGTGAGAATCGGGACATTTTCGCATGGTCCCCCAAGGACATGCCGGGTGTTCCGAAGGAATTCGCCGAGCACAAACTACACGTCCGGCGGACGCAAAACCCGATCAAGCAGCCCCTCCGCCGGCTGTCGGAGGAGAAGAGAAGAATTGTAGGAGAAGAGATAGCCCGGCTCCTGGCGGCCGGCTTCATAATGGAGGTGTTCTTTCCGGAGTGGCTTGCCAACCCGGTGCTCGTTCTGAAGAAGAAGAACAAGTGGCGCATGTGTATAGACTACACAAGCCTCAACAAAGCCTGCCCCAAAGACCCCTTCGCCTTGCCCAGAATTGATCAAGTGATAGACTCCATAGCCGGATGCGAGCTGCTGAGTTTCTTGGATGCCTACTCAGGCTACCACCAGATAAAATTGGACCCGGCTGACCGCCTGAAGACCGCCTTCATCACGCCATTCAGAGCTTTACATTGCGACTATGACATTCGGCTTGAGAAATGCGGTGCCACTTTTCAGCGTTGCATGCGAAATGCCTCCTCAAGCAACTCGTGAAATGCCCACATCTATGTAGACGATATCGTGGTGAAGACGGAGAAGCGTGGCACTTTGTTAGAAGACCTCAAGGAAACATTTGAGAACCTGCGCCGGTTTCGGATCAAGCTCAACCCCGAGAAATGCGTGTTGAGTGCCACCGGCTAGCTCCTAGGCTTCTGGTCTTGAGCAGCGGCATTGAATGCAACCCAAGAAAGATCAAAGCCATTGAGAGAATGGAGATTCCCACCAAGCTGCGAGACGCCCGAAGTTTACCGGGTGCTGGCCTCCTTGAACCGCTTCATCACCGGCTTGGAGAAAAGCTCTCCCCTCTACCGACTCATGAAGAAAACCACTCACTTCGAGTGGAACGACCAAGCCGACCAAGCTTTTCACGAGGTGAAGAAGATGCTTGCCACGCCGCCTGTGTTGGCGGCGCCGACTGAAAAAGAGCCCATGCTCCTTTACATCGCCGCCACCAGCCGGGTGGTCAGGCCGTCATCGTGGTTCAGCGCCCAGAAGAAGGCTGAGCTCAGCCAGTCCAGAGGCCGGTATACTACTTAAGCGAAGTATTGTCCACCTCGAAGCAGAACTACCCGCATTACCAGAAGATGTGCTATGGCGTGTACTTCGCTGCCAAGAAGCTGAAGCCTTACTTCCAAGAGCACTCCATCACGGTCGTATGCACCGCCCCGCTCGCCGAGATCATAGGCAGCCGGGACGCATCCGTCTGGGTGGCAAAATGGGCCATTGAGCTGGCCCCTTACACGATCTTCTACCAGCCTCGCACCGCCATCAAGTCGCAAGCATTGGCCGACTTCCTCGTCGACTGGGCCGAGACCCAGTACCTGCCGCCGGCTCCCGACTCCACTCATTGGCGGATGCACTTTGACGGGTCCAAGATGCGCACCGGCTTGGGAGCCGGCATCGTCCTCACCTCTCCCAAAGGCGACAAACTCAGATACACGTTGCAAATTCACTTTGCCGCCTCCAACAACGTGGCCGAGTACGAGGCACTCATACACGGACTCCGGCTAGCCAAAGAGCTCAGCATCCGCCGGGTCCTGTGCTATGGCGACTCGGATTTGGTGGTCCAGCAGTCATCTGGCGACTGGGATGCCAAGGACGCAAACATGGCAAGCTACCGCTTCCTCGTTCAGCAAATCAGCAGCTACTTCGAAGGATGCGAGTTCCTCCACGTGCCACGGGCCGACAACGAAAACAGCGAGATGCCACAGCACGAATAGGCTCAACCCGACAAGCTATACCAACCGGCGTCTCTCTCCAACGCCTCCTCAAGCCGTCTATCAAGCCGTGTATCAAGCCGTCCCCAGAATCCGACTCCATCTTCGTGCTGCCTAACCCCGACGCAGCCGGATCCGGCTTGGGGAGCCAAGCAGGTGGCCCGGGGACTTCGATAGGCGGCTCGGGGACTGCCATAGTCGCACCCGGCCCGGGGACTGCATCAACACCACAGGCGGTGGCCAGTTCCAGCTCTTCGCCACCTAGCCCACCCGCCCGGTTGCAGTAGTCGTGTTGGCTATAGAAGAAGTCACAGCTCCATCATGGGCTCAGCCCATCCTCAACTTCCTGATAAACAGAGAGCTGCCGGCTGACGAGATCGCGGCAAGACAAGTCCAACGCCGAGCCGGCGCATATACAATTGCCAACAGAGAGCTCGTCAGGCGCAGTGTCACTGGAGTCTTCCAGCGCTGCGTCGAGCCAGAGAAGGGCATAGCAATCCTCAAGGACATTCACCAAGGCGAATGCGGCCACCACGCAGCCTCAAGATCCCTCGTTGCCAAAGCTTTCCGCCATGGATTCTTTTGGCCGACCTTGGACGACGCCAAGGAGCTGGTCAAACATTGCAAAGGCTGCCAAGTCTTGACTCAAGCAACACCTGCCGGCTTCAGCACTCAAGACCATTCCCCTCACCTGGCCTTTTGCCGTATGGGGACTAGACATGGTGGGCCCATTCAAGACGGCGCGTGGCGGCATGACACACTTGCTTGTCGCCGTGGATAAATTTACCAAGTGGATCGAAGCAAAGCCGATTAAGAAGCTAAACGGGCCGACTGCCGTGACATTCATCGCAGACATTACGACTCGGTACGGCGTGCCACACAACATCATCACCGACAATGGCACGAATTTTGCCAAGGGTGCATTGGCACGTTTCTGCGCGAATCAGGGCATCCGACTGGACCTAGCGTCCATTGCCCACCCGCAGTCAAACGGCCAAGTTGAGCGAGCCAAAGGCCTCATCCTTTCCGGCATCAAGCCACGGCTGATCGTGCCGTTGGAGCGCTCGGCCGGCTGTTGGCTCGACGAGCTGTCGGCCGTCCTCTGGAGTCTGCGCACTACCCCAAACAAGTCAACCGGCTTCACCCCTTTCTTCCTTGTATATGGCGCCGAGGCTGTCATCCCAACCGACATCGAGTTCGACTCGCCTCGGGTGACCATGTCTGAGGCGGAGGCCAAAGAAGCACGAGAAGACGGCGTCGACCTGCTAGAAGAAAGTCGGCTGTTAGCCCTCAGCCGGTCCGCCATCTACCAGCAGGGTTTGCGCCGCTACCATAGCCGGAAGGTCAAGCCAAGATCCTTTCAAGAGGGCGACCTTGTGCTCCGGCTGATCCAGCGAACAGCCGGCCAGCACAAGCTCTTGGCCCCTTGGGAAGGTCCTTTCGTCATCGGCGAGAGCCTTTGGGAAAGCGACTCCTACTACCTAATCGACGCCTTACGAAGCGAAGGCACGAAAGAGAGATGACTCCGGCAAGGAGTCGGAGCGACCATGGAACGCCAACCTCCTCCGAAGATCTTACAGTTAAAATGCAGTATGTATCACGCTACCTTTTGTACTAAGTATGAAACAACGGGCCCCCCGAGGAGCACTCGGGGACTGCCACCTTTTATCTATGAATGACGAGTATCATGCTTATGATTTTTTCATTACACTTTTTTCTCCTCGTCCGGTACCGGGTTTGACTAGTCGGCCCGGGGACTGGCCGCCTTGAGTTATATTCAAAGTTCCACCTGCAGTCAGACAAGTAGTGTGCCGGCACCAAAGCCCTCTCTTGCAAAAAGCAGCAGCTCGAAGAACCGACTGTCCGGCTGGCAAGAGTCAAAGGCATAAAAGGATGCCCACACGAAAAACGGCTAAGGACTAACGAACTCGTATAACAAAAGCCAGCTTCCTCCCATTGCTGACCGGCTACCAGAGTAGCCGGCTGGCCGGCTTCCCATTCCACCTTGACACAATCCAAAAATAGCTCAAGTACTTGCCTTCCCACAAACAGCCAAGTTCTTCCCCGACCCACAGGCAGAGCAATTGTTTGGGAAAAGCGGCAATAAAGGGAAGGCGGCAAAGGAAACAACCTAAGGATAAAAGGCAAATTCGAATGGAAGGTAAACAAATGTATAATTATATTTACACAAAAGCCTTCGAAAGGCTGGCATTCAACATAGTTTGAATACACCCCCAGTGGGTGGAACTGCGCAAATTTAATAAAAGTTGTTCAAGGAGCAACAACAGGAAAGTAAGAGCGGCACGTCAGGCCAAGGGAGCGACAGGCGAGTCGGGCAGGTCGGCGGAGGCGGCGATCTTGGCGGAGGAGTGGCCGGCTAAGCGAGTCTCGGCTGATCATCACCTGGCGGCGGTGATGCGCTCGCGCGCCTCGTTCTTTGGAGGCACGATCGGTGGTGGCTGTTAACCGCCCGTCGGGCGCGTCTTCGCCGCCCTCCTCTTCTTCGTCTTCGGCTTCGTCGCTGGAAGCAATCTCCTCCGCCGAGTCCTCGCCTTCCGCCGGGTTCAGCCCGAACCATTCCTCCGGTGTCAGTATACTCGGCGATAGCCGAGGCGCGCTGGATGATAGCCGGCCGCACCGCCACCAGCTCCTCGTCAGCCTCCTGCCTCCAAGTGCTCACCTGGCGCAAGCTCAGCCCAGGATACCAGGCCCGGACGAATTCCAGCGCCCGCCCGGCGCCGGACTGAGCAGCGGAAGCCTTCCAGGCCTCGAAGCGGCCAACCGCAACCTCCAGCCAGTTGGCAGTCCGACTGGGGGTACGGGGGATCACCTCGCCAGGCCAGAGAGCGGCCAGCACTTGCGCCCCGGCACGCTGAAGCCGACGAAGCATGCGGTGAGCCGGCTACAGCCGAGCCTGGATCGCCAAAAGTTGCTCCTCAAGCGTCCGGCTGGCGTCTGGCGCAATCTCAACCCCCGCTTGCCGGCGTGTCTCACGGTGGGCCTCGATGGCTTGGCTGGCGGCGACAGAGTAACCAGGGAAGTAATCTGCGTGAAGAACAAAGAAACTGAGCAAAAATCAGAAGATGAACAAGAGGGCAAGGAGCAAGCAAAGAGGCGAAAAGGAAGGCGGCTTACCATTGATCAGATCCTCAACCCGTCCATAGCCCTCGCTCAGCGCTTGCCTTGCTTCAGCCCAGCCCGCCGCCTCGGTCTCGAACTCGGCCTTAAGGGCGGTCTCGTTGTCCTGCGCCTTCTTCAGGGCCGCCTTATGGCTCTCCTCCTGGTCGGCCAGCCTCTTGGCCAGGCGGTCGCGTTCCTGGGCCAAGGCGTTGCACTCAGCCTCCTTGGCGCGAAGGGCGGTCTGAGTCCCGCCGAGCTGCTCCCTCAAGTCAGCATTAGCCTCTGCAAGCGTGGAGAAAAAGGAAAAAGCGATGAAAAGAAGTCGTCGGGGAAGATCCGACCGGCTGCTCGCCGGCTGAATCTCGGGGACTACACCCGGTGGAGTGCTTGTTGTGGCGCCCCACATGAGATAGAACAAAGTACTCACTCCGCTGTTAAATCGGTCAGTGACCTTTTGGCTCAGCTCACGGGCACAGGAGTTGAAAGCGGCCGCGAGATTGTGATACTCACGGAAATCGGGGCGAAGTGCAAATAAGAACGAGATTGCTGCCAAGGCACGCTAAGAAGTTCCAAGCCGCTGCTTTCGGCCGACTCGAAACTCGGGGACTACACCCAGTGGGTGCACTGACGCGCCCCCACGGAAGAAATCAAAAAAGAAATCGACCAAGGCCAAAGGACTCACCCGGATGGCCGCGCACGTAGTGAGGAACTCCTGGGTGTACTGTTGCAGCGAGGCGGCCTGGGTCTGAAGCTGACGTCGGACCTCCTGCGCCGCCACGTTCAGCTCGATCGTTCCGCCAGGCATCCATTCGGACGTCTTTGGCTTGGCCGCCTCCAGTCTGTCTTGGCCGAGCTGGCGCCAAGACTCTTTCTTGACTCCGGAGCCGAGGACGCCTCTCCCAGCTGCCGGCGAGGCGCCGATCGCACCACAAGATCCGCCCCGCCGCCGACTTCGCCCCGGGCTGTTCGAGCGCCCTTGTGGTCGGCCGCCTTGGCCCGCTCCAGTCGGCGCCGGCTGTGGCGCCTCCCCCAGGATCGTCACGTCGTCCTCCCTCCTCTTCATCACCGGCTGGTCGCGGTCGGCTTTCTCCGACGGAGGCACGGGGATATCAGGAGCCACGGTGCGAAGAGGAATGACGAGCTACGGAGGCCCATTGCGCAGAGCCTCCGCCTCCCTCTCCGCGGCCGCGGCTTCCGCCTGGGCCTTGGTCGTCACGTCGGCTTGCGCCTCGGCTGACTTCCCTGCCGCCTCCTGGATGGCCCTCCGCTCCGCTGCTTCCCGCTCCTCCCGCGCCTCCCGCGCGTTCCGCTCTGTTTCCTCCATGAGGTCGGCGCGGGGATCCACGCGGTGGGAACTCGAAGACCCTCCCATCGGTCCGACTATGGAGGCGGCGTCAACCCGCTCAAGGGAAAACGGCGCCCTGTTCAACAAATCAAGAAGACGGCTTAGATGAGCCTCAACCAAAGAAGACAACAAAAGTACAAGACACCCAACACTTACGCCGAGACCACTTGTGGCTGCTTCACCACCTTGCGGAAGCAGGCCGCTTTCGCGGCCGCCTCGTCCCGCTTGGTTGCCGCCGCAGAACTCTTGGGTTTTTTCGGCCGGCTGCCAAAGAGACCCGGCCCGGCTTGACGCTTTTGCACGCCACCTCGAGCAGCTAGCGCGGTAGAAGGTCCCGCGCCTTGGCGATCGGCCGCCGGCTGGCGGCGTGGGATTGCCTCGGCTTCGTCATCATCCGGCCAGTCCCCGAAGCCGGCCGTGTGCTCGGGGCCGCCTGCCTCTCCGCCAGCTCCGACTATGGTGTCGTCCATGGCGGCCGCCCCCAGATCCGGGTCGTCGGGATCGTCCACGGTGCGGTCGGCCGTAAACTGGCGCTCCGGCCCTGCGGCCCCGGGCGCCGGTCGAAGAAGGGGGCTCTGCTCAAAGACAAAGCCGACTAGTCAAGAGTTGACCATCGCGAACCCGACAACAAAAGAAGAAGAAAGTAAGGAAAACTCACCACAGGCGGGGGATCAGCCCGAGAATACGGCGCCTTGCCATACTGCCACTCTTCAGTGAGTTTGCAGTTAGAGATGTAATTCACCATGTAAGATACCTTGTCACGAGGCATCTCTCGGTGCTCGGCCGGCATGGGTCAGCGGCCGCTCATCTGGCGAGATCATGTGTGGCGGCTTTGGGCCGGAGCACCCGGCGCTCCACGGCGGCGACCAGGTCGGCCTCCACCAGCCCTCCGATTGGACCATCACCGAGCCGGGTGACGGCGGCGTTCCGGCCGGGGAGAGCGGCCGGGCTCGGAAGGACCAAGGCGGCTGCCTCCCGGTGGCGGGCGGCTACGTGGCCGGCAGATTGAGGTAGTCGCCTTGCGGGCGGCGTTCTTCACGTAGAAGCACGATTGCTGCGAGCTTCACCGGCTGGATCGATGGGATAGGCGGAAAGGGGTTGTTGTCGGCCGTCCTCCGCTTGGCGATGAAAGGCGCCCTTGGCGGGCACACCCGCGGAGACGGTGTCGAGCTTGCACCGAAGAACTCCCCAAAGAGCTCCGGGGTGGGAGGACTCGAGAAAGCCCTCGCCTGAGGTGACGAAGGGCAGCAATGACATCACCGTGTTGGGGGTGAGGTGATGCGGGTGGAGATTGTAGAAATCGAGGAAGGAACGGAAGAACCCGCTCGCCCGGCGAGCCGAGCCTTGGCGATCTGGCGGAAGATGACCCGCTTCGCCCTCCTCCGCGCCGGCCGAAATCTCTGCCTCCCGTGGCCCGGAGTTTCACGAGGTCCTCGCCCGGCAACCGCCGCGTCCGGCGAAGCCAATCGATGTGGTCTTCATGGACGTTGGAGCCATCCCACGAGCTAGACAGCGACATGGGGGCAAGAGAAAGGAGAGGGGCGCGGCGGCGGAGAGCACAACCACGCAACGGAGGAACCGCGGCGAGCCAAGATAGTTCGCGGCGGAACGGCGCGATGGTGAGCGCGCTGCAGCGGCGGAAGAGCGAAGAAGGAAGTAGAGGAAGGAGAGGAGCGAGGGCGAGCGTGCGAGCCTCTGCCGCTCCCCCTCCTCCCCCTACTTATAGGCTCGGGCGGCGGAGCCGAGGAGGCGAGGCGTGGGGAACGATGGGATTAACTGCGCCCCTCCCCCGTCCGCGATTATTGCACCCTAAAGGCGTCTTTGAAACCGCCGTGGGAAGACGAAGCGGTCCATTCGGGCCGCAGAGGATCCGCGTGGGCGAGCGTGGGTTTGGTGGGCCCCGACCTGCGGCGGCGCCCGTCAGCGTGGGCAGCGAGCCTTCAGCCACGCGTGGGCGCCGCAGGTGACGCGCGGTCGGCGTCTTGGTCGGCTCGCGTTCTCTCCTTCTCGCTCGCGGAGCTTCGAAGGCACGGCGCACCCATTCAAGGCCGGCTCCTGGCTGCGGCTCCTCGGGATAGGAAGCTGATCGAGCTTCTCGTCCTCCTTCGACCTCGAAGCCCAATCAGCTTCGGGACTCTTGTCAGAGTAAATGACCACGGGTAGCCCAGCCGGCTCCCCCTGGGACTTCTGAAAAAATTACAAGCCAATCAAGCCATCCAACATCCAAGACGCTGGGCCGCCTTCCCCCGGCCGGCTGTCACTCAGGCCGGCTGTCAGGAGGCGGCCCGGCCCCAAGACCTACAGGCAGAAGGCCGCAAGAGGGCCGTCTTCCGCTTGCCGGCTACCAGAGGGCCGACTCCACGTAGTCGGCCATGAGAAGGCCGACTCCAAGAAGCCGGTCACCCGGCGAGCGGCTAAGGCCGCACCCTCAGAGTCTGCACCCACATAACGGTGATGGGACGGGGCGTGGCTACAGTAAAGCCTGCCACCCCCCGCATCCCGGAGCGCCAAGATGGCACAAAGGCGCCGACGGGCGGCCATAACCCGTCCGGCGCGCCACTGTTACCATGCTGACCATGATGTCACCCACGACGGGCTGTCAGTACGACCCACAGGCGGCGGGCCCCTCCGGACAGAGAGATGCCCGAAGGCGGCTCGGCCCCTCCAGTCGGCCTATGATATGGCCGGCTTCCCATAGCCGGCTTGTTCCCCCCTCGAAGGAAGCGCCTCATTAAGGAGACAAGACGAGGTGCGGCTACAGTGATCGCCGGCACTGTAGCCATGCTTACCCCGACAACGCCCTCGTCATCAAGATTGAGGCAACAGTAACCAGCCCCCGACAAGGCCCTCAGCGGTGGGGCTAGCTTGTCGACCAAGAAACCGGCAGCCGGGGGGACCCACCAGTCGGCGGGCCCCAGCGGCCGGCGGAGAAGCCGGCGGATGAAGGCACTGATGGCAAGGGCCCGCGCCTAGCTGGATTACCATTGTACCCCTGGGGGGTAGGCCTATATAAACCCCCAGGGCACCCATGCAAAGGGTTGATCTCTTAGAGTTTTAGACACCACATAGAGAGAAAGGAAGAGCTAGTCGTGCCCTTCTTCTTCCTCTCACCGAACAGCTCAAGGAGCCTCTTGTAGCAACTTGTTCATCTAGTGATCATGTGGAGACCCATAAGCAGCGATGAGGGGTGTTATCTCCAGAAGAGCCCCGAAGTTGGGTAAGATTCGCCGACGTGCATGCCTTCGCCTCATCCCGTTTCCAGACACTGGCGACGTCTTATTGGCTCCCACTATGATTAGCCACCCGTTGGCATATGTCGCACCTACCACCCGACAATCCGTGTTAGATTTGAATGATTTCTGATACCATATACAAGTTGCAACAGATCTAATCATTTATCGATATTTTTTGACCGAATAAAGTCTAGAAAATGCAAGATGTGTCGAAAACCCAAGCAATTATGCATGGAGCCTTGAATTGGTAATAAAATGCCATGAGAAAAAACTGGGGCAATTTTAAGGATGTTGAAAAACAACGTGCTCTCAGGCGAAGCCTTCTAGTCTACCTGAACACTCTCCGTTCAACATGTTCTATTTTCCAACATCCTGTAACGACCCCAACTTTTAAAAGCATGTGGGCATGTCCATGGTTTGCATCCGCGTTAGGTTTGAACGATTTCCGACTTTGTATGCAAGTTGCGACACATCCAACCATTTATCGGCCTTTTTTTTACGATCAAACTCTAGAAAAACGTGTCAAAACCCAAGCAATCAGGCATCCAGCCTTGAATTGGTCACAAAAGGCCATAGGAAAAAACCGGGGCAAGTTTAAGGATTTTGGAAAACAACATGCTCTCAAAGGGAGCCTTCTAGCCTACCCCGAACATCGTCTGTTGAACATGTTCTATTTTCCAACATCCTGTAAATGACCCCAAGTTTTGGAAGCATGTGGGCATGTCCATTGTTGGCATCCATGTTAGGTTTGAACGGTTTTCGACACTGTATGCAAGTTATGACACGTCCAACCATTTATTGGCTTTTTTAACCGATCAAACTCCAGAAAATGCAAAACATGCTAAAAATCAAGCAATTAGGCATGGAGCCTTGAATTTATACAATGTCATAGAAAAAGATAAAGCCATTTGACGAATGTCAAAAAAAAGTGCTCTCAACTGGAGCCTTCCAGCCTATCCGGACACCCTCTATTGAATATGGTATTTTTGTGGACATTCTTGAAATGACCCCAACTGTTGCCACCTGGTGGGTATGCCTATGGCAGGCATTCATGCAAGGTTTGAATGACTTTTGACACTGTATGCAAGTTGCAACGCGTAAGGCCATTATCAGCCTTTTTGACAGAGAACTCTAGAAAATGTAAAACTTGTTGAAAAACCAACCCTAGCAACTTGGCATGCTGGCTTTAATTAGTCATACAATGCCATAGAAAAAATAGGGTCATTTGACGGACTTCTGAAAAAAGTGCTTCAAACGAAGCCTTCTCGGCATCCTACGCTTGAACATGACTAGTGGTTGGGGCGCACCCATGGTGCGCCGCCTGAGCGGAAGCTCTGCATGCTAGGTAGGTGGCGCCCATTTCAATTTCTTTTTAGCGTTTTGTTTGGCACATTCCAGCGAAATGGAGGAGCTTAACCACAATCAATAGAAATGGAGGAGCTCAAAGGGTTACATGATCAATTATAAGAAAACAAGAATTTACAAGGTCAATTTTCAAGAAAACAATGCTGCAACTCTACATGGCCTCAGAGAGCATGATGATTACACTTCCCACATAATACACTCTCAGCAGGGGGAAAACAACAGGAACATGATTCAAACAAGACAAGCAACTTGCAACTCTCCAGGATGTCTCATCAATGATAGCCTCAAACTCTCTGACACTCTGTTCTTTCCAAATAATTCAATGTATTAATATCACCGTAATATCAACCTGTACTTATAGATGAGCTACATATATATACCAAATAGAGTTAAATTTCGGAAAATAAGAAATTGAAGTGACTGTATATTTGGTCTTGTCCAGCTCAGTGGGAAAAATCTGAGCAAGATAATGCAAGATTTTGCTCATATTGTTGAATGTGATGATTCCATAACAACTACTACAATGATTAATCTGACCGGGTACAAAAATAATGTGAGGACCCATTCACCAGAATTAGCCTGGACCTCAACCAGTCATTTTCGCACATTTTGGGGATCACAAGCTAGTAAGATACACATGCAACAGACTGCCGCAATGTTAGATCACATACCCACCAATCTCAATCTAGTCTAGCTTAAATTATCAATTACGAGACCAGATTGCAGATGTCCCACTTGATAACCTACTGACATTGCCATGGAAATTCTAGGGAAATTGCATAAAATTTTCAGTAAGACTTTACAACGGCAACAAGAGAAGGAGTATTTAAGATAGCTAATTAGTGAATCATCTCATGAGAAGCAGTAACAAAGTTCAAAGTAGCTCAACAATGAAATATAGTACTCCCCTCGATCCATATTACTTGTCGCTCAAACAGATGTATCTAGACATATTTCAGTGCAAGATACATATGTTTGATCGGCAACTAATATGGATTGGAGGGAGTAGCATACCTTTTCTCTCTTAACCTTTTCTTTGTTTTCTAAAAATCCTCCTAACACAACATGCAGCCCGACCTCATCATCCTCTTAATAACATCAAAGTCCAACAACAAAACATAAATATTTCTGAAGCAAAACAACATGAAGTAACAACCTCGTGTTTCAATTGCAGGATCTACAGTGCCAACAACAATGAAATTCCCAATAAAAAGAGATCTTGAGGAAGCAACAACATGAGGAATAGAAAAGGCCGTATTTAAAAAAAAAAATTACAGAAATAAATAGGAACTCCTTGCTTCTCAAAACTCAAGTGATACCACAGTTTTACCTTCTTTCTAGCCGTAAAGTTAAATTCCATCCAAGCCATGCATAGTGGAAATTTTGAGAGGGACATGGTGATGAACATACATATTAAGATCCCCGTCATCCCATTCTTCCACTTTACTTACCTGTCATAGATAATAAAGTTTTACATGCCACATCTTACATGCATATAACCGGACATACATACTATATGAGCTAGTAATGTCTAGAACAGAGAGAGAAATGCAGATTTAAAAAATGGAAACTGCTGTACTGACATATTCAGTGCCCAAACACTAAATAGCACTGTACGAACATCAACTAAATTTAAGAATACAAATGTATTCAGAATAATATTTCACATAAAGGTTTTCTCTTTTCGTTCTTGTTGGCAGAAGAGTACCAAAATCAGACAAAAAGAATGACAGCGACATTCATGGCTAATGCGAAGAAAGAGTTTCTAACTTGAAACTTGCCTGAAGAGAATTGAATCCATCCTCGTTATGTGCACAAACAATCAGCATATCAGTAGGTTTTCAATCTCCTCGGCATCCTCATCACCATCGTCCTAAGGAAGGCAAGGGGAATCATTCACCTCCAATGAGCAAAATGCATGTCCCATTTGCTTTCTTCATCAGTTCAGCCCTACCAGAAAGAACACAGAAAAACAAAGGCAATGAGTAAATAGGCACACACTCTAGACCAGAGCGATCCGTGCAGACACTCTGCTGTGCCATTGAGCAACGGACAGATCATGCGCAACAACACGCTCCTCAGCAGGATCTGTTGGTTGAATTTATGTCGCTCTGAACGAATTACAAGGCCACATGCCAACAATGACAGCAACTATGATTAACCCAGAGCAAAGTTAACAAGTAGAACTCCGAGCAAAGGAAACCAGTTAGCCTATGCTATGCACCCATGCTTCCGTATAGCATACGTTGCGGCGGTGACAACACTTGTCAGTCTGCTCGGTGACTTCACCTTTTGGTTGCTGGCCATTCCCATCGACACATACGTTGCACATGACAAGGTTGTGCCGTGGCTCTCATCCAGGTCCACCCTCACGTTTGTTGTAAGCATTTCCCATCATTCATAAATTATCCAATGAGCATCTATCTAGTATTTCAAACAAACATTTCTTACCTAGTATAGGAACTTCCTGGAAAAATAATATTTACCGAGTACGTACACCTATACTACTAGACTTAAGGATGATTCCATTTATGAGAACATCAGAACATACATGGCCTCAAAATTATCATTCATAGTAACTGTGAACCACTGAAGGTAGTAAATTACCTCATGAAATACTTGAGCAATAGGTATAAAATCTCCTATAGTCAACCAAAAGGAATGATTTAGGGTCAGTAAGCACACATATTTTAATGAAACATAAAAGAAACCGTCCCTAGAAACACATTCTGATGCAGGTGCAGTCATTGTAATCTTCCACATAATTCAGCACAGAAACATCTAAGTAAATGACAAGAATATGAAACAAAAGACAGACAAAATTAAGTTTATTAGCTTGTATAAGGAAGGATAGTGGCGAGCTCAGGTAGCTTTTAAAATATGAATTTTTTAGAAGAAATTAAGTTGTGTACAGTTGTATATACCACCTGAAAAATGATGCCTTTAGTACATAAACTATGGATGCCAGATTTCATATGACATCGCTTAGGCCGAGTTTGGCGTGTTTTTTTTCAAAATCATACTACTCTAAAATCACAGTATTATAATGATGATTTTCATCAACTACCAGATGTGTATCTGGGAGGAAATTTTTCAGTCTGCAATTAATTTTTTATCTACAAAATCTGAACTTAAACTTTGTTGTTGCTTCAATACAAACCTGCACATTCAGTTTTAATTTGCAAAAGAATGGCTTTCATATCTCAGTTCTATTTCTAAAAGTGAATGGCGCAACTAATCACAAACCTCCCACAATCTGACCAGTATATGATTTTCATCAACCACCAGATGTGTATCTCGGAGGAAAATTTTCAGTCCGCAATTAATTTTCTGTCTACAAAAACAGAACTTAAACTTTGTTGTTGCTTCAATACAATAAGGATACGTACACATTAAGTTTTAATTTGCAAAAGAATGTCTTTCCTCGCTCAGTTCTCTTTCTAAAATGGCGCAACTAATCACAAACCTCCCACAATCTGATCAGTGATATAAAATAATGTGTGCATCCATATATCTAGTGCAAACTATGAAATAAGTGTTAATATAACTTACGTTGTTCATAGTTTGCACTTGTAAGAATCCAACAGCTCAGCTCAGGCCATCAATGGGATATCTAAACATTGATTAGTAAGGAAGTTAAATATACATTCTATACAGCAAACTCAATACACTTTCAGATAGTAGTATCGAGTTTTTAGGTTCAGCCATTTTGGATCAACAGGAAAGAATACACTATTCTAAAGATCATTCTGCATATGTAAGATATGCATCGTTATAAATTTGACAAAAGAAAAGATAAGCCAACTTTCTGAATCCCAACAAATAGACATGTTAGTATCCAATTTTAATGAGTGCACCTTCAGGATAAGCCAATAATCACCATTGACTGATTATTAGACCTTTTTGAGTCTCTAAATATATTTTGTTTATTATAGCCTGATTCTTCCAAAAAGAATTGATAAAGAAGGGCACACTCTAGTTTATGAGAAGCAAAAGGACAAAAACTGCAACCAATTATTCATGTGAGCATGGGCTGATTCAGCAAACAATCTTATACTGTCCACTGCTGCATCAAAAGCTAACAGTAAGAAGATTCAACATGCATGGAGTCTACCCAATTCAGATCCTAACAGTAGTCTAACGATTCAATTCCAGTCCTGCCCAGTTCCTTCAAACCAAAGGGAACAATTCCACAATCCTAAAACAAACAGCACCAATATTCATACACACACACACACGCATCTTCATAGTCCATACCAAATCCAAAACAGCTTTCATTTTCTTAATACTACTAACTAACAAGATGCAGGGACACACTAATTTGTTCATCACCGGTTAATAGAGAAAGGGGGGAAGAAGAATAGAGATCCAAGTGCTGTAGAGAGGGAAAGAGTGAGCGCACCTGAGGTGGTGCGGATCAGGTTGATGGTGGCCGCGCCGGTGATTGGGAGCAGGAGGAGGGAGATCGGCGCCCTTGCCCTCGTCCGGTCGCTACCTCCTGCGCCAGATCGATACCCTGCCATCCGCATCGAGGAAGACCACAGATCAAAACAGCCGTCGCCGCCCTCTCCTCCCACCACTCGAGGTGACGACGAGTGTGACTGTGTGGGAGAGCGAATCAGACGAGAGAGAGAGAGGAGGCCGCGTGTGTGGGGCACTCGCGGCAGCAGGAGAGCCCAGGTGGACTCACCCAGCGAGCGCCATTGTATCGACGCTTAAAGGGTTTAATTAAGAAAAAAGTATACTACCTCCGTCTCGGTGAATAAGTCACTCGCGTAGTTCTAGGTCGACAATTTAACTATCTAAACATGTATTATATGTGATAAAAATATATATATTTAGGAACTACATTCGTGTAGAAATCTAGTGATATACTTTTCATGACATATAACACATATTTAATTGCTCAAATCGATGACCTAGAACTATGCGAATGACTTATTCACCTAGACGGAGGTAGTACTTTTTGTCTCTCAACTTTTGACGGAGTCTAGATTTAGTCTCTAAATTTTGAAACTGGACAACTTGCACCTCCAACTACTGAAACCGGACAAGGTTCATCCCTGATCTCAGCTTTGAGTGGTTTTGGTGCTGACTCACCCCGGTTTTGACCGGTGCTGACTTAAATACATGTATATTTTTTAAATACGTGAATCTTTTGAAATTCATGTGCTTTTTTCAAATCGGCGTACTTTTTCATGTTCACAGATTTATTTCCAAATTCACATACCTTTTTGAAATTCACACAATTTTCAAATCCACGTACTTTTTCAAGTTCACATAACTTTCCAAATCCGCATACTTTTTTCTAGTTCACGTATTTTTATTAAATCCGCGTACTTTTTTCAAGTTCGTGCACTGCTTTCAAATCCATGTACCTTTTCAAATTCTTGAACTTTTGTAGAAAGTACGCAGATTTGATAAAAGCACATGAACTTGAAAATGGTATGTGGACCTAAAAAATGGATTTAAAGAAAGTACGTGAATTTGAGTCAGCACCGATCAAAACCGGCGAAAGTCAGTACCAAAACCGGTTCAAACCGTGTCCAGAGACGAACCTTGTCCGGTTTTAGTAGTTGGGGGTGCAAGTTGTCCGGTTTCAGAGTTGAGGGACCAAATCTAGACTCTGGTAAAAGTTAAGGGACAAAAAATATACTTTTCTCTTTAATTAATGTTTTTTTACAATGACCCTAATTTTTTTCATCTAGTGGGCGTGCTCATGGTAGGCATCCGTGTCAGATTTGAAAGACTTCTGACATCATATGCATGTTGCGACATATCCAGTAATTTATTAGTCTTTTTCACCAAGAATATTCCAGAAAATTTAAAACTTGTCCAAAATTCAAAAAACTTAGCATAATGCCTTGAATTGGTCATACAAGGCCACAAAAATGGCACCATTATAAGAATGTTGAAAAAAACAACATGCTCTCAGATGGAGCCTTCTGTCCGGACACCCTCTGAACATGCTCAATTCTTGAACATTCTTGAGATGACCCAAACTTTTGTGAGCAGACTGGTATACCCATGATAGGCATCCACGGAGGAGGAGTCGCCGACCAGCCTGACATGGGCTATGAGGTCACCATCAAGTATAGGGTAGTTTAGGATTTTATTTTAAGGTTTTTAGTTCACCGGAGGAAATGTCGTTTGGTTTTTATGTACAAATCATCCTAATTTTGAAACCCACCGTGTTTATATTAAAATTCACCAAGTTTGCATGAATTTCGTCTCGTTGGTTCAAGTAGTTGTTAAAATGTATGCAGTTATAGTTGGATGGCGGTCTCCCGCATGTGTGTCCGCGAACTGGGGATCCGGGAGGCGGGTTGTATTTAGAGATGCCTTGTAGCCATCATTGTTGCTACTCCCTCCGTCCAAAAATACACGTCGGAGAAATGAATGTCCGGCGTCGCGGTGATGTTGTCCGCCCTGTACATGACCCACGGCGCGACGTACCAGAAGGCCGACCAGCCAGAGGTGACCAGCACGTCACACAGGCTGAGCAGCTAGCCAGCAGGCCCATCTCCGGCCACGCCTTGGCGTCCTGCGACTTGTAGCCCAACTGCTGCCGCTCCTCGTGGGTCGGCTGGTGTACGCCCACGCCCACGCCCTCGCCCTCGCCGCCAGCTCCGAGCTCCCCGTACATGCATCCGATTTATGTTTCGCTCGCCGGGGAATGGTTCGCACCTGCCTGCCCTCAGCTGCTGGATGGCACGACTGTACGCCTCTGTGCCGGGCCGTCAGCGTTGTCGTGGCAGCCTCGCGACGAGGTACGGGGAAGGTCGCCGCGGCGGATTCGTGCCGGCTGCGGCATGTTTTCTGGTCGATTTCGTCGGGGAGCCATCGCTTCGATTGCGCTTGATTCCCACAAGGGGATGGAATGGATGCCCGCGCCAGGCACTCAGTCGGGGAATGCGAGGACCGGGCGGCGGGCGCGGGCTGCATGAAGCAGGCGGCGCGTGCCATGCTGCATCGTTGCGGGGGGCGCATTGCCTCCGTAGCCAGTGTCGCGGGCGAGCCCGCAGCACGCGATGGTCGCGAGCCATGTCCTCACCGAGCACGCCGAGCTGCCGCACGGCAGTGCCAGGAGTTCGCGGGCACATACTACAATGAACCCGGACCTGACCGCCAGTACATTTGGTATTTTGGTGGAACAACAACGGACGAAGACTTCTTTTTTTTTTTGCAAGGAAACCTGAGAGCTTTATATTATTCAAACAAAGGAGCTCCTGCGATCATAACGAACGAGGACTTGAGATAACTGCACAGAATGACGTGTACCGTACAAGTTGTACATGATCCGTGCCAAGTTCCCGCAAAAAAAGGTATGGGCTCTGCGCGTCTGCTCTGCCTCGCAGAGTCTGCAAAACATGGAGATACTAGTACGAATCTACTCCTACTGAATATGCAGGGAAAGCGAGATAGCCAGGTTATCCATGTAGTACATGTCGAAACTTCTGGCTGTGCATTCATTCTGCGTCGATGGCTGAGCTGGTGGGCATCGTATGCAAGGGCCGCGGTGAACTCTCGTCTTCTTTCGTCTTCACACAGGCATTCGTTGTTTCTGAGCACTTTCTGAATAGCTGGCGCACCTTCACTTCCAGTCCATCTCTGTCTCTGGGACAAACAAGCATCAAGTCCTTCAGTTTGGGTGCCTTGGCTAGCACATTCTCCAGCAGCAGCATCTGGTTATGACTTCCATCAAAGCCGTCGACACTGATCAGCGCGAGCTTTTTAAGCTCCACCCCATCATCATCTCTTTGGATTTCTTGTTCCATTCTTGCACCCAGACTACTCTCTGGCAGCTGTACAGAATCAACATTTAGCTTAGCGCAAAAATATATGTGTTCATAGTTACAACACCCAATCTTAGGAATAGCCAAATAACCACTTGGTTTTTAGATAGCAATGGACAGTGGTAATTAAAATGATCAGTGGCAATCTTGGCTCTTAGAGAGCAATGTGCAGTGCACATTCCATGTCACTGAAAAATGGAGCAATCCCCGTTCTTCTTAATTCAAAGGTACATTCAAGAACAAACTAGTGCAGTTTGGATATTCCTCACTGCACATTCCTTGAGACGGAGGGAGTAGCATAGATGGTCATACCTTGAGAAAGAGCCTTTCAAGGCTTGAGGATGGTAGCATCAAGAAGTCATACACATCAGCAATCACAATTTCGTCCAAGGCAGAAATGATTATTTGCAGCTCCGTTAAGCTCTCCAAATTCATGTTTTTTACTATGCCAGAACCCAGACCCTGTGATGCAGAAAGGTATGAGGATTCAAATTGACTAGATACAAATCAATAAATGGTGAAAAAGAAGATAATACTTACATTGAGTGAATGGCTGCAAACAGTGAGAATTCTGATCCTGGAGAAGTCAGGGGCTCCTTCAAGCCATCCTGATGAATAGTCTTCTGTAACCTTCTCGCCTTCAAAGCACATGAATAATTCCTTGAGAGAAGCATTTTTGTGGAAATACATCTCTATCAAAGGCCCAATATAGTGGAAGGACTGGAGACCGAAGAGTGTCTCGACGTCAACCAAGGTGGCATTCCGACACCTCGAGAGTTTGATAAACCTAAGCTTATCAAGTGTCGGAAATGTAATTTCTTTGAGGTACTCCATCCCTATCAAGCGAACTGTGTGTGCTGATGGGCACAACGTCATCAGCTGAGTCAGCCCATTATCGGCCAAACGCACAGCACAGAGTTCGAGAATGGCCAAACTTGAGAACACCACGCCTCCAATAGGATCGATGTCCAGTCCATATGTTGGCAGACGGATATGCTTAAGGCGTAAGTGCTTCAACGAGTTGTTACACCCAAACAGAGGAAACACAAAGATGGTTGCTTCAACAAACTCAACGTGAAGCTCTTCAACGAGACGTGCGGACACAAGAGTTACATACTCCCACATCTGGGCTTCTTCAATTTCCATGTCAACCACGAGAGCAAACTTCTTGATCTGGACAATATCAGGTCTTGACACCATATCGATTAGCTCCCCGGGCGAGGGGTAAAGACCATCCCTCAGGTGGAAATGAAGAGAACACGGTTGATGTTTTATGTGCCGAATAAACAACATTTGGCGTGGCAAAGCGTGCCGTATGTTTTCTCTAAGGTTGTCCCGGAGCGCCCAAAGGTCGCGAGACCGGACCACCTCCAAGGTCGGCTCCAGCCTAGTTTTCTTGAAGCTTTGAGGACCACCGCAGAATTCTTCTGCCACGGCTGTAGCCGTGGCCACATCCTCATCACGCGTCCTCTTCCCAGTCACACCAGTCACTGTCCTCTGCACCTTAAATTTCCTGCTGAACTCTTCATGCATAATTTGGTCCTTTTCATCCCAGTATCTCTTCTTGCTGGACAGAAGATGCACACCAGGAGTAGTAGCTCGCATCCTGTGTTCCTGCAAATCCAACCTTTAACAGTGAAAAACAATACACAAAAGCTTTGAATTTGTGTCAAAAGCAAAAACGTAATACAACAAATGACAAACATAACATAAATGATGGTAAGGAAAGGAAGTAAAACAAGGAACTGTGCAGAGTGATTCTGTATCCTGGTATGCGTATACCAATTCGATATTTTCAAATTATTTCTTATATGTAAAATTAAGTGGGAAAAGATAACACAAGAATCCTTCAAGTATGGGAAGACTAACATTTGTCTCACATTTCTTTCTCCTTCAGCAAAATTTTATCCATAACTCGATCAGCACTAATGGTTGATTGATTCCAGAAAGAAAAGAAAAAAATTCTTGAAGTGTCAGTGGAACGAAGCCCTTCAAATTAAGTGGAAACTAAAATTGAAGATTAAAAGAAGTACAACTTTTTAAGAGAGAAAGCTTATGCCAGTTTTTGCATATTTCGGTCATCCAACTGAATTGCTGCCTTTCAAAAGTGTGGTTGACAAACATGCATACATCCTGAGACCCAGAAATATTATCTAAATCCAATATTGCATCGAAAGCTTTCTGACTACACTAGTCTCTAACTGAAATACTTAAGAATCTTCAAAGTTGATGTGCTTGCGGTGTATGTACAAATCTGCCCTTACTGCCTTACATGACACACCAAGTCCATTAGAAGAGTTCAAGAGATTTTGGACTATTAAACTATGTTATGTAAGTTAGAAGCCACAAGGTACGTTTTGTTCCATCCTTTTGTAGTGAGTTTGTTTTTGTGTAGACGTAAGTTCAAGCCTATAAGCACTTTCGTATACTTGCTTCAAGTTAGGGGATGCATTGAAATTGTAAAGAATAGAAAACACTCTAGTGCAAGTACTAAGACAAGATAATAATCTTAGATATGCCAGTATTTCTCAAAATCATACCTCCTCCTTTGGTTCTGACTTGACATAAGCAATTATCCCATCAATACTCCAATCAGGAATATATGGAATGCGAGATGTTACTGGAAAGAGAATTTCAACATCCTCCCGTCTATTGTTACGAGCAGCAATCTCTATTGGCAGTTGACCTCCCTGTTAATTATAAAACATGCAGAATGTACATTAGAGTTCTTTAGTTCACTAGTTATCTTCGGTATTTTGATGAGAAAATCTAAATAATCAGCATCACATTTATGAGAATCTATATTGCTCTGTTTACAATACAATAAATAAGTGTAATTTCATCTCTACGGGAACTCTCACATATCGACTGGAAGATGTTGCATGCAAAATGTCACAGCTTGAGATCATTATAAAATATGTAAGATCTCAGAATTATGGTATAAACTTTCCTCCCAACACTCATATGACTACCTAATTTGGGATCTACCTTGCAGCCGGCCGAGTGCACAACCATGTGCAGATGACTCATGCTTGCACAGTTGCACTACAGCCGGTCTGCTGCTATGTGCCTGCTTTGCTGCCCACGCCCATAATAAAGGTCAACTTGATATTTACATAACAGATCAACCTTTCAACATATGTGCACTACATTCTGAACACGAGTACAGCGTAAAGAACATGCACATAGAAACGAAATAAACAGAATTAACACTTACTTCATCGCAACCATTAGGGTCAGCACCAGCCCCAAGTAAACATTTGTAGAACTCAGTTAAACCACCATTTGCAGCGACTATTAAAGGATTAACACTCTTCACGTCAGCACCCGCCTAGTACAGAAGCATATTGGAAATAAGTGTGCCATAAATTGCACAAACCTCAAAATAACTTACCAGTCACCAGTTCACCACTGCCTAAAACAAATTCCAGTTGCATTTAAAAAGGGTGTACATTACCTTAATTAGAAGCTCTACACATTTTAACGAGCGAACTTCCAGAGCTGCAATCAGAGGTGCAGAATATACGGCCAGTTCCTTGTTACACTGTTAAGGAAAATATAGCAAATCGACAATGTTACATGATGAAAGTTTGCGGACATGTTGCAAAAAGGGAGATTTTGGTTCACTACCAGCCAAAATAAAACAATGATAATAGACAAAAGAACAGATCAAACTATGTTGCAATAAAGCATAAAAAATAATACAGTACATCAAACAACATAAAGCATATAAAAAAATGGCAATGGAATTTACATCTGCATGATGGTCCAACAAGGTCTTCACAGCAGCAACCTGCTCTCCGATAATAGCCATGTATAGTGGTGTCCCACATTTAGAAAAGGAATTAACGTCGGCTCCTTTTGAGAGCAAGACTTCTATCATTTCGCACATTCCTAAATAAGGAATGCAGAATATTAGACATATAAACAGTAGAACTCTAATGTTATAGTGACTAAAACTATATCGGATCCATCTATTACAGGCCATACTCAAATACCAATCAGATGTGTACCGAATGCTAATTCAGATTGAATATCTAATATTCGATCACACTTGGATCCACGTGCCTGAGATGCTCAATGCAGCACAAAAAAACATTTGTACCAGTACGTTACGTTAAGGAAAGATATTACTTCGCAAAAATGGAACATATTTAACAGTAAAATGAATAACATTGTTTAACTGTTACTCCTAGACAACTATTTTTGTAGTCTTGTTATGTCACTGCTACTCACAAATACATGGCACTAGGTCAAATGAAAATAGGTAGCTTAAGAATAATTAATCTGAATATATAATCTACACATGTCCTACACGGTGCAATCTTTAATTTTATGGTTTCTGCCATAAGACTATCAAATTACTAATAACAGCTTTCTTTAAATACATCACCCTTTCTGGCAGAATATATACACATGGAGTAGGGGGGGGGGGGGGGTACCTTCTCCAGCTGCGACATGGAGAGCCGTAATTCCATTCTCATCAGGGTTATTTGGATCAGCACCATGATGGAGGAGATACTTCACGATCTCAACGGTACAACCCCGAAGTGCAAAAGTCAGAGGTGTATCACCTATCGAAATCATCAAAACAGAAAGTTATGTTCTGACCAAAAGAAGAACGTACTAAGATTATTCAAGTTTACGATGAAACATGCCTCTATATCCTATTGTGAATCCAAAGGATCTACTGCCATATCCGTGCATGGAGCTAGGCATGCCCCTATTTCTAAAACTTGGTTTGGATTCTGCAGGTGAGATATTCAACGACTATCCTCACAAGGACATGATGCGGGACGACGAGTTTGTCGTCCGCGTGGTCACTCACATAGGCAACTCGTCTGTTCTTGCAAGGTTCAGTACATGTTCAGCTGGGCTATTGGTATCATACAAGTGCATTTTTAGCTGGACCAAAGCTACAGTGTGCATTCTGAACAATATAGCTATGACTAGAGTGGGATCTGCATCTGCTGTGGACCAACTGTTCAGTACATTACTAAGAAATTTTATTCTGGAGTTCGAAGAGGAAGCCGAAGACATACCCTTGTCGTCTGCCGCATTCACGTCGATTTGGACCTCCTCGACCAGGTAGGCGCATACCTGCATCCTCCCATGGACAGCGGCGACGTGCAGCGCCCCGGCGCCGCGGTCCCGGACAGCCTCTACCGCCTCCTTGATGCGCCCCTTTTCGCCGGCCAGCGCGCTCGCGATGCCTGAAGTTGGGGGAAATCAGGACCCGACCCATCGATCGAGCACAAACAACCGCAACCAAGCTGAAAACCAGGGAGAAATTTTTTGCGCGCGTACTCTTGAAGAGGTCGAGGTTGCCGTCGGCCGCCGCGTTGAGGAGCCGCCGCTGCTCGCCTGCAGGGGGGAGGAGGGTGGGGAGGGGGGGTTGGGGTCAGAGTTCGCAAATGTAGGTAGGGGGCGCAGGGGGGCTAGGGTTGGGGCCCGTGGGGAACCGCTTACCTGAGGGGACGGGCGGCGCCATGGCCGGCGGGGAGGAGGGTTTTCGCGTGGGCGAGGCGGCGGGAATAGCGTGTTGGGGTACTCGCCGCAAGCCAAATGGAGTCGGGGGCGGCGTGGGGTTGTGGGAGGGGGGAGGAGAACGGTAAACGTACACACAAAATGCTAGACGTACGTGGGCAGAAATCACATATCTGACCTGAGGCAGAAATCAAATCACAAACTGACCTGCTCCACGAAAAATTTCACTTTCCTGACCCTTTGGTGTGGCGCCCGACAGCTGGGCGCCGCACCCTCAAAGGTAGCGCCCTTCCCTTGGCGTCGCACATCCCGGCCAACAGGCAGCCTGGTCCATTATGCCCCATTAGACAAAGACTGCGGCGCTTAAGACTTAGGCGCCACACCTGTAATGTGCAGCGCCTATCTCTTGGGCCGCACATCTGGTTCCACTTGGGCTGGCCCCACCCTCTCCCTCCCACCCCCACTCCACACACCCCTACCCCACCAAAACCCTTGCGGCCCTCCTCTCTTCCCCTCTCCCTATCAAATCTTTCTCAAATCTTGCAAATCCGGAGTGTTTGACCGTGGATTTGAAGCCAACCCTCCCTTAAGGTAATCTCCTCCGATCCCTCGTTTTCATCCATAGGAATTGTCACATTTGCTCAAATCTTGCTAGTTTAGGGAAACCCTTGTTTTTGCTTGGATTTGCAAATTTGTGTTGAATGATGTTATATTTCTTTGCTAATTTGGGTTGTTTAGGCTTCCATAGTATGCTAGGGTTAGGGTTATGTGTGTTTGATGTTGGTGTTAGGGTTATGTTATGGTTAGGGTTGTGGTAATTGTTATGTGGGGGTTAGGGTTATTAATTCATATATATGTTAGGGCATATGTGTGCAAATATTTTTCTTAAGTATTTACTTGATATATGTGTGTTTTTATTATTGTAGGATGGGGAGAACATGTGTTTATGTTCATCATGTGGATAAAGAGGCCTTTTGAAAGGCAATGTTGAGACGGACCGGATGAGCTTGACATGGTGTTTGAGAGTAGTCCTAGCTATGCGGAGCTCTTGGAACAAGTGAGGAAAGATTTGAATTGGATTGACCCAAGTGGCGTTGTTGAGTTCGAGGGAAGGCATAATGTTGGTTTTGGAATGCACATCCGTTGGAAGACAATGCGTGTGAACTCCGAGCAACGTTGGGTTGCATACAAGGAGACGGTTGCGAATCTCTAGACAAGGCTCTTGAGTTATTTGCCTCCAAGAAGGTTGAGTCTACTTTGAATGTAGATTTGAACCGAACCTCCCCGTTGGTTGCTAGCACTCCCCACCCATGAACCAAGATCAAATGAGTGAACCTCAATTCACGCAACAAGATTGGCCAACAATGAGCCCGACTCCAAACAACCAAAATGAAGGTTTTGAAGAGGAGAATGATGAGTACGAGGAGGATGACAACGAAGTTGACCTCCATGACAACAATGTGGGTGATCTCGACCAATATCATGTGCAAGAGACAATGGACCAATCCATCCCTTTTTCCCGTGCATATGCATCGGACTCGGATGATGATGGTCCCGATGAAGAAGTTGATGAGGATGGGTTCACGCCCGAAGGAGGCGAAGCATTCAAGAAGGTATTCAGGCGGGATCACAAGACACCGTTGTTCAAGGATCTTAGTCTCATGGATGAAGCCGTTGTGGATGGTGGCAAATGCATATCTCTTGGAGCTAGGCCAAGTTCTCACCGTGATTTGGAAGGCGGCAAGAACGGGATATATCCCGGTTGTGAGTTTCAATCCTTCTTGGAATTGAAGATGTGGCTCGACAACTACTCGGTTACACATTATCGTCCACATAATGTGGCCAACTCGGACGTGAATGTGCGTTACAGTCAAATGTGAAGTGCCAACATGTCCATGGATTGTGCGTGCAAGGCCATGGAAAGGAGGTCCCACTTGGCGCATAGTGAGTTGTCTACCAACTCACATGTGCCGCACAAGAGGGCGGATGGCAAGCTTGTGTACCAACAACACAGACAACTCACATCCGAGTTCATCGCCATGTGCTTTCCAACCAAATATCCACACTTCCAACAATGAGCATCAAGAGTGTCATTGACCTTGTGAAAGCCATCTTTCATTACAAGGTGAAGTACGGCAAGGCATGGAAGGCGAAGCGGGCCGCATTCAAGATGTTGTATGGCAATTGGGAGGAAGCATACAACCGACTCCCTAGGTTGTTGTTAGCTATGGCCGCCACAAACCCAGGCATGGTTCACGTGGTTGAGCCTCATGGGCACCAAACATTGATTCATCCCGGGAGGACCGTGCGAGTATTTGGCCGTGCATTTTGGGCCTTTGAGCAATGCGTGAGGGCTTTTGAGCATTGTCGGCCCGTCATCGCCATTGATGGCACGTTCTTGACCGGACAATACAAGGGCACTTTATTGGTTGCAATAGCAAGTGATGCCAATAACCGGTGTTGCCTTTGGCTTTCGCTTTGGTTGAGGTGGAGAACAATGATAATCGGGAGTGGTTCTTGCGTCAATCGAGAACAAAGGGTATTACTGCTGAAAGGGAAATTTGTGTCATATCGGATCGCCATCCCGGAATTCTAAATGCGGTGGTGGTTGACATTCCTGGACATACAAAGTTGCATCATCGATGGTGCATGAGGCACTTTTGTGCAAACTTCTATAGGGCATGTGGTATCAAGGAGTTGGCCGATGATCTTCGTGATTGTTGTCTCGCTTTCACCAACAAGCGGTTTGCCGCATTGTTCAATGCATTGCTCGAGACACAAGAAACTTGACCCGGCGGTCGAGTTTCTCAATAGGAACATTGCCGAAAGGAATATGTGGGCACGTGCTTTCGATGAAGATGGCCGAGAATGCGGTCAAATGACAAGCAATATGGCGTAATGCTTCAATAAGGTGCTCAAGGGTGTACGTGCATTACCCGGTGACGGCAATAGTGCAATACACATTTGACAAGATGAATGCATACTTTTAAAGTACTCAATGGAGATTGATAAACAGATTCTTTGGTGAGAACAAGGATAAGCACAAGTACAATTTCCCACCAAAGGTTGAAGAATGGCTGGAATTTCAATCACGAAAGGCGGACTCAAGAAGCTGTACTATATGACGACAACGAGTGGAAGTATGAGGTGAAAGAGCCGGAGGAACCACAAACGATGGCCGCCAACACGGAGGCCGGGCTTTCAAGGTCTCCCTAACACGGTGTGATTGCAGCTGCATGAGGCCGTCTTTGCTTCATCTCCCATGCTCGCACTTGTTAAATGCATCCGGGTTAGGAATGTGGACGTCAATCACCCTCTTACAGTGAGGTAGTCCGAGTTCTCAATCATGACGGTAAAGAATACATGGACTCCACGGTTCCAACCATACTTGGACCAATCACAATGGCCGGAGTATCATGGAGTTCAACTATGGCGGACCGGAATTGAAGATCGTTAGGCGGGGAAGACGTAAGACAAAGCGTCTTAGAGGTGACATGGACGGATGGGGCCGTGGTGGCGGTGGAGAATACGGCACCGCCAATTCCAAGAGCCTCGTGAGCAATCCCGTTGTGGGGGCTGCAGTAATGGGGACACAACACAAGAACTTGTCCCAAACCAAGAAAGAGATCAAAGAAAAATGGTGCAAGCACAAGCCAAACAAATGATAGCCAACCAAGTGAATCAAGGGTAGCCAACCAAGTCAAACAAGTGGTGGAGTGCCAAACCACTCAAATCAAACAAGCCAACGAGGAACTAGGCAACAAAGAGGAGTCATCTTGGTCTTAGAAGAGGCCGTGGTGGTGGTCTTGGCCGTGGTGATGGTCTTGGCCGTGGTGGTGGTAGAGGCCGTGGTGATGGTCTTGGCCGTGGTGAAGGTCTTGGCCGTGGTGGTGGTAGAGGTCGTGGTGGTGGTCTTGGTCGTGCTGCTGGTAGAGGCCGTGGTGGTGGTGGTGGTATAGGCCGTGGTGGTGGCGGTAGAGGCCACGGTGGTGGTGTAGGCCGTGGTGATGGTGGAGGCGGTGTTGATCTTGGCCTTGGCGGCCGTAGTGGAGGAATGTTCACTTGGCTCAATGGACCATTGCCGTATGTGACTTACTATGATCTTGTTATTTTGGCTCAATGCTTATGTTGTCATTTTGTATTGTGTGACTAACTATTATATTGCCATTTTCATAGGTATGGAAACAATGAAGGGGGTGGAGGACACGGAGGGGGAAGGTGAGATCCCTTGGTGGTGGGAGGAGGGAGAAGTATATGTGCTATTTGTGTATGACTATGTGAGGGGACTAATATTTCTGTGTATGACTATGTGAGATCTCTATGCAAGTACTTCACGTGGATAGATCTTGAAGTGCCAGAAGATGTGAAAAAGGACCAATACGCAGATTGTCTTAGGCGGCAACGACGGTTTGAAGAATCGTTTCGAAGAGGCTTGGAGGAAGAGCGTCGTCGGAAGGAGAGGATGGAGCGGAAGAAGCGAGAGGAGGAGAGGGCACGTAAGCGAAACTTGCTCGTGAGGAGGAGAGGGCAAGAAAGCTTGCAAAGGCTCATGAGGCACAAGAGGAGGACTCGACGCGTGACAAGAAGGAAATGGCCTCGCTCTACTCGGTGGGGACTTCGCTTCTAATGAATGTGTCATGAAGTTGTGAGGGCATGTGAAATGTTGGTGAACTATCTTCTAGGGCAAGCTGCCATTTGTCATTTGTAATGAATGTGTCGTGAACCATGTCGTAGTAATGTTTGAATTGTCTTAAGTTATGAACTAAATCGGCATGAAATTTGTGTTTGTTCAAATTGTTGTGATCTTGCAGTCATTGTAAGTATTGTGGATGTGATGCAAGCCAACCGTGGCTCTCTGGATGGTCATGGAAGTAGTGCAGCGCCTAAGGTCGTATGCACCATACAATCTGGCGCCCAAGTGTTGGGCGCCACAGTCTGATCTGCAGCGCCTAATCATTAGGCGCAAGTCTTGCTATAAGCAAAACTGCAGAAACAGATGCCATTTTGGCCTCCTGCAGCAGCACTCACATAATAAAAGTACTGTAAACTGCACATGCTAAGCAAAGAGAACTAATAACTTGAACATCATATCATTTAAGACAATTCAACATGACTTCAGGTTCGCAAACACAAATACCACACTAGTAAGAGTTCACCAACATATAACATAACCTCACAAGTTCATCAACCTAATTAAACGGCTACAATTAACATGAACAAGCACTAATTCCTTCCGCGTGTTCACGGTGGCACGCCTGCAGCAAGCTTCTTCTTCTTAGGAGCACGAGGCTCCTCTTCGTGCACTTCCTCCTCCTCCGCCTCCGCCTCCTCCTCCGCCTCATCATCCAAGCTAGCCATCCATGAGGTCCCTACGACCACCTTTGGGTTGCCTCTGTTGTCATAGTCGTTGGGCGTGTACCGCCGTCTGGGCTGCCTAGGCTTCAACACATATGCGGACCGAGCTTGAGCGTCCGCCAAAGTCATGTCATCATCAAGCTCATCGCCCTATCACACAACGAAACAATATGGTGAAGGCCGGTGTCGTAATCAAGTGAGAATCACATCTAAAGGATTAGTCATACCTCTTGGGTTATCCCACCCTCATCATCCATATAAGCATATGAGGAACTCACATCGTCCCCTCATGGTGAGATGCGGGGTCTGATGGTGTACCAGACCTAGAGGCAGATGGTTCATCATATTCAGGATCACGGCAACCGAGAAGGTTCGATAACCGCCTTAACTTCTTGGCCTGACGCTGTAACATGAACAAGTGTGTAAGATATGAAACTTCGCAACATAGACTGCCTCTCATAGTGATTGCGATATGTACCTTAAGGAATGCTCGTAGTGAACCATCATCATTGCAGTTCAACGGTGTCTTCTCCGTAATAGACCTGCTCTCATCACCGCTTTCTTGATCTCGGTCTTGCTGCGGATGAGAAAGAATGAATCGTTAGCCATTCAAACATGTGTAATACGGTCAACAGGAAAGTAAAGAGGGAACACTTTACCACATAGTTAATCACCGAACAATAGGGACTCCTTGCCCTTGCACGACATCTCTGTTGTACTTCCCTTTGCTAGATCCTCAAAGTTTACGGGTTCTTCAAGAATATCCTCATTATATGCCGTGGGCATATCTCAACTCAGTATTTCCAATAAACCATCGTGCGTAGTTATCAAAAGCAATTGGGTTGTGCTCACGCGGCGAAGCGGCGTGCGATGCTCTGAGCTTGCTCCACACAAAGCTGAAGCGGGTAACATCTGCAGAATGATGCTTGTCCCAGTCCTTTATCTTCCGTTGCCTTCTCTGTCCAACCTGCGTGGTATAAAACCAAACATTAGCACAATCAAAAGGAGTCCCGATGATTAGACAATACGCAGACATGCTCTCTTACCTATGAAGTGCTTTATCCGTGTCCACCCATTCCGGCGGGTGAGGAAAAAGACCAAACTGACGATACACGCGATGCGGCAAATGAAACTCAACCGCCCGATTGCATATCAATGGGCACCGCATAAGCCGTAGATCCTTATCCTGCAAGCACATCGGGTTGAGGCGGAACTCGCGGTGTACCCCAAGCTCTCACCCGCGCCATATGGCTGCCATTCAACCTATGAAACAGGCAACAATGCAAATTTGATGACTATTTTTCAAGCAAGCATGAGAAAGGACTAAAGTAATGACCTCCTTACCTCGCTTTCAGCGTAATCGTGTCCAACTTCGGCAATGTACTTTTGGTACACGAGATTGACATCGTTCGTCATCTCGGAAAGCGATATCCCACTTGTAAGCCCACGTGGGGCGCCGTAATTAAATCATGTTCATCTGCATACCAAGGATCAAACTGGCGCTCTTGAGGCGTCCAACGAGTGACGCTCGGCTCCATACGTAAAGTAGAAGCAGATTACCATCAATGCCTGCTCTAGGTGTGATCCTGCAACACGCATCGTCCAGCTACATATGAAAGAAAAACAATGTTAACTTGACGCAAGCTTGCATTGCTAATGAAATGAGTTGATCACAAAACAGACCAACTACACAGCCGGTACAAGTAGGCAAGAGTCGCTGAACCCCAGCTCCATTTGCTATCGAAGACGGTCAACGCCTTGACCACATCCATGGAGCGTTCTTGCCAGTGGAGTCAGGAAACAAAGTCCTCGACACAATGTACCACATATACACACGAGCATGTGTCTGGATCACATCATCAGTGGCATCCGGAGGGCACGTCGCAAAGTTATTTTGAATCCACGTGAAAGCAGCTCCGGCTGCTTTCCTTTCCCTCTTCTTCTTCTCTTCTCCCTCCTCTACATCATCCTCAGCCTCGGTAGGAGCCATACCGATAAGAGCAATCATCTGCTCGCGCCACCCATCAGAATCGGTGCTCATACAGGCTGGCCTCCCGTCGATAGCAAGCCCGGTGATCAACGAGACATCCTCGGCGTCACGGTCATCTCCCGGTCCGAAGATGGAAGCGTGGGTCTCGGCCTCCACCGATCAACAAGAGCGGACACCGGTGGAAGCGTTCAGATTCGGCGTGGACCGGTGACCAACAGAATCCACGGGAGTAGTCCTGCACGCTTGATGTACGGTGTGTACCGCTCATCGTAAGGCATGGCAGGACCAGAGACCCGTGATACCGAATCTTGAGAGGTTCAAGCTTCTGCAAAAACAAGTAATGACAAATCTTAGGGCATGTAAATTTCAACTAAAGGCAAATTTGCAAAATATTTAGATTACTCATTATTACCTTATACTTCTCGATCTTCATGTAGGCGCGGTGTTGCACGTCGTTGTCATCGTCCAGATTCCAAACCATCCTTAAAATTTCAAACAATAAACATATTAGAGTTCATCTTCATCTCAAATATCGGTATACATTAAACATATAACATGTGTTCAACTACAAGAATCTCAACATCTCCTTCTCACACAATGAATATGTCATATGTGTTCAAATAAACTAAACATATAATGTTTCAAATAAACTCAACATCTAATATTTGAAATAAACTCAACATCTAATATATATCTAAACAAACTTCTCATATATGTCTACAAAATCAACATCTCATAGTTATCTATAGAAATAGGCATCTCATACATATCTAAAAAACTAAACAATATAGGCTTTCACCAACAAGAATCATATATTGTGAACTAATAAATAACACTACGGTACTACCAATATGAATACACATCCTAAATCGAGCAAACCAAACAAATCAAGGGTTCCATCAAATCTTGGACAAATCTCTAGAATGGAAACAATTTTACGGAGCAAAAGAAAGATAAGGGAAGAGTTTACCTAGTAGGATGAATTGGGGATCGAATCCACGGATCAAATCTTCTGATCTGAGAGGGATGGGGATTAGATGGGGCGCCACCGCCGCCGCTGCCCGTCGAGAGGGAGAGATGAGGAACTGCCTGGTCGGGCTGGGTCGGCGCTTAAGTCACCGTCAGCAGCCTAAGGGCTAGGCGTCAGACGTCAAAGTGTGGCGCCTAGCCCTTAGGCGCTGCAAAGTGCGTGGGGCGGAATCGACCAGGGCTGCCACGCCGCAGGATGTCTGACGCCGAAGGAAGAAGGCGCTGCCTTTGTGGGGTCTGGCGCCCAGCTGTCGGGCGCCACACCAAAGGGTCAGCAAAGTGAAATTTTTTCGTGACCAGGTCAGTTTGTGATTTGATTTCTGCTTTAGGTCAGATAAGTGATTTCTGCCATGTACGTGCTCGCCTGCTCGGGTTTACGGGCCAGGTGTCAGAGCATCTCTATCAGACCCGTATAATACTATCGGGTCAGGTTCGATTCGTTTTCCTACCCTAGCCGCTGCCAGGAGCCAGGCGACTAGGAGGCAATCTCCTTCGACCGATCTTCACCGGCGAGGGCGTTGGTCCCCTCCCTCTCCGGCGGCAGGAGAGAGGGGGGGCGTTCCTTGGTTCTATAGTTAGGGTTTGGATTTGTAGGTCATGGTGCGTTGTTGGGGGGTGAGAGCGGCGTTCGGATGAATAAATCTACCTTAACTTCACTTCTATACCGGCGGTGCCCTTCATGGCGGCGTCTCGAAGTCGATGGCCTCGTGTGTTTGCAATCCTTTAGATCGGCGGTGTTAGGGTTCATGGATGGTGTCGGCGAGGCGGCGGCGGCGACTTCATCATGTGTGTCTCTCCTTCTGCTCTGTCCCAGTTGCTGCGGCGTTGTCTCCAACGTCATGGTGGAGCAGGTAGGTTTTGTCATTCAGGAGTACGCGCAGACGGTTGTCTACGCAAGTGGCAGCTGGAAGATGGTGCATCTTGTGTTGGGTCTGTGGTTGGAGGCTGACCGTTCTGGTTTCCTCCTCCAACGTTGTAGTCGTGCGGGGGTGTCTATTCTGAAGTTCGATGGCGTGTCCAGGGACATGTTGCTCCTGTCTGATTCTTTCAACGACACTGGTTTTGCTTCGGGCAAACTACTTTGAAGGTCCGTAAAGCTGCTGATCAGCGATGGAGCTGCGTCGAGCTCGGGTGAAGAGATGATCTGTCTTCTCTTCCTTAGTGAAGAGGGACAAGCGCTGGTATTTTGCATAGGATTATCCTATCTTTTCAGTTCTGTAATGTCGATATTTATGTAGCTTGTAAGTGAATCTTTATTTTATTAATGATACATGTATTACTACGCAAAATAAAAAGACCCTGTATAGTGCCAACCCACAAAATTCATTTACAGTTCGCGGAAAAACGGCTTTGCGGGGTCTGCTCGTCCGCCGCCCGTTCCGGCCCATAAATCAGTAATTTGTATTTCATAACTGCTCCCCCTAGTTTGACCAACATCTTCTCCATGCCTTCATTGTTGATCTGCGGATTCTTGATCTTGCATTCTTAATTCTTCTTCTTTGATTCTAAAGAAGTAGAGGTTGCTTCCCCTCTAGTTTCTTCTCTAATTGCACATGCAGCCGCACCAATAGTCTCAATTCTAACAACAAGTGCACGAACATCTATTAAGTTTCTTCCTATCAATAAATCAATGTATTTTTCTTTCCAGTACCAAAATGAGCATCCACCTTCCTACACACATGCCCATCTCAATAAGCTACTGAAACTGAACCGAATAGATTGACAAAGTCGGATGAAAACAAGAATATACCCCGTCGTTTTCACATTTGAAGAATACCCATCTGGGGTGTTGCGGCGTGCTAGATGTTAGCCACAACACTGTATGTGTGAAGTTGTCGCATTGTGTGAGCGGCATCGGCGAGCCGGCGAGCCGCTACGCGAGTGCTGAGCCCGAGTGATGATCGGCTGAGTCCTTGCCGGCAAACTAACGACGGCGGCTGGAGGACAAACCAGTACCTGCATGCGGCGCCGGGGTTTTGCCGGGGCTATGCGGGGTGCTTCCCGACCAATCCATGGCTTGCCGCAGCCGCCGGTGGCCGGAAATGCCAAACCCGACGGCCGCGACAAACAGCCGCCGATCTACAACTTTCTGGTGGACCGATGCAGGAGGAAGTGGTGGAGGACAATCTCGGGCGTGCGAAGGCCTGCCGGCGTGATCCCGACGGCTGGTATGGCCGGAATCGTAGGCGACGGTCCGACAACGGTGGGTGGGGAAAAGCGCGGGCTGAAATGCCCCCCCACCCGCCAACCGCTGCCGCTATATACAGGGCACCGACAGGGCGAGGGGGACCCGCGTTTCTACAGGTTGGGGTGGGAATTTTGCCGCACCCGACAAAAATATTATGGGTCCGACGCATTTGCGGGGTCTGATCAGGCATCTTTTTTCACACGGACCCGTATTTTGGCGGTTATTTTGCGGGTCGGGGCATTACACGGGGTCTCCTAGAGATGCTATTAGACCATCTCTAGCAGACTCCTTATATCACCGAACCGTAAACTGAGTATAAGGGCGGGAGAAAACGTGTTTTGAGTCAAACCGAAAAACAATCATCCAACAATCATCCAAATTACAATAATTATTGAAATCAATATAAACTAAAATCTAAATATTACAATACAACAGGCATCCAAATTACAATAATTATTCAAATATTAAAATTAAACATATAATTTGATATAAGAATTGTTCCAAATACAACATGAACTAAATTAAACGAATGTAAAAATGGCAGGTTTTATTAGAGCATCTCCAATAACAGGCCCAATAGTAGCTCAATCTGGGCATAAAACACGAAGAACCCGAACACTAAATCATGTAGCAGATCTGAAAACCAGAATTTATTTCTGGTAAATCGGGTATAAGGTCACGGTACCCGAATGGCCCGAATAGCCTGAAATATTTCTAGAACCCAGTATTTCCTGTGCGGCACGCACAGATCACAAAGGAGGCCCAGCCCAATTCACTATCCCGCGTGGTCGGCCGTAAAACCTAGTATCCTAGGTCGTGTCCCCAAGTCCCCTGCCTCGAGCTGTTGCCCCAACCGCAAAGCAAAACCTAACCCTAGCCAGTCGCCCACCCCAGCCCGCGCCCAATGCCCCCACCATACCGGCCCAACACCTCCTTTGTTGGCTGCCTCCATGGCCCCATCCATCTCCACACCGTTGTGAGCATCAACGTGGTCTCCCCCGCCGACCGCCGTGACCATCGACCGACGTCCTCTGAAGGAAATATGCCCTAGAGTCAATAATAAAGTTATTATTTATTTCCTCATATCATGATAAATGTTTATTATTCATCCTATAATTGTATTAGCCGGAAACATGATACATGTGTGAATACATAGACAAACTTAAAGTCACTAGTATGCCTCTACTTGACTAGCTCATTAATCAAAGATGGTTATGTTTCCTAACCATAGACATGAGTTGTCATTTGATTAACGGGATCACATCATTAGGAGAATGATGTGATTGACATGACCCATTCCGTTAGCTTAGCACTTGATCGTTTAGTATGTTGATATTGCTTTCTTCATGACTTATACATGTTCCTACAACTATGAGATTATGCAACTCCCTTTACCGGAGGAACACTTTGTGTGCTACCAAACGTCACAACGTAACTGGGTGATTATAAAGGAGCTATACAGGTGTCTCCAAAGGTACATGTTGAGTTGGCGTATTTCGAGATTAGGTTTTGTCACTCCGATTGTCGGAGAGGTATCTCCGGGCCCTCTCGGTGATGCACATCACTATAAGCCTTGCAAGCAATGTAGCTAATGAGTTAGTTACGGAATGATGCATTACATAACGAGTAAAGAGACTTGCCAAGATGCTTGAGATTGAGCTAGGTATTGAGATACCGACGATCAAATCTCAGGTAAGTAACATACCGATGACAAAGGGAACAACGTATGTTGTTATGCGGTTTGACCGATAAAGATCTCCGTAGAATATGTAGGAGCCAATATGAGCATCCAGGTTCTGCTATTGGTTATTGACCGGAAACGGTTCTCGGTCATGTCTACATAGTTCTCGAACCCGTAGGGTCCGCACGCTTAAGGTTTCGATGACAGTTATATTATGAGTTTATGAGTTTTGATGTACTGAAGTTTGTTCGGAGTCCCGAATGTGATTACAGACATGACGAGGAGTCTTGAAATGGTCGAGACATGAAGATTGATATATTAGAAGCCTATATTTGGATGTCGGAAGTGTTCCGGGTGAAATCGGGATTTTCTTAGAGTACCGGAGGTTATCGGAACCCCTGGGGCTTAATGGGCCTACATAGGCCTTAGTGGAGAAGAGGAGAGGAGGCAAGGGCTGGGCGCGCCTCCCCCTAGTCCGAATAGGACAAGGAGGCGGCGCCCCCTTTCCTTCCTCTCTCTCCCACCTCTTTCCCCCCTTCTCCTACACCAACAAGGAAGGAGGGAGTCCTACTCCCGGTGGGAGTAGGACTCCCCTTGGCGCGCCCCCTCCTAGGCCGGCCGCCCCCTCCCCCCTTGCTCCTTTATATATGGGGGCAGGAGGGCACCTCTAGACACAACAATTGATCCTTGGATCTCTTAGCCGTGTGCGGTGCCCCCTCCACCATAGTCCTCCTCGATAATATTGTAGCGGTGCTTAGGCGAAGCCCTGCGATGGTAGAACATCAAGATCGTCCTGCCGCCGTCGTCTTGTGGAACTCTCCCTCGACACTCGGCTGGATCAGAGTTCGAGGGACGTCATCGAGCTGAACGTGTCTAGAACTCAAAGGTGCCGCGGTTTCGGCGCTTGATCGGTCGGGCCGTGAAGACGTACGACTACATCAACCGCGTTGTTCTAACGCTTCCGCTTTTGGTCTACGAGGGTACATGAACAACACTCTTCCCTCTCGTTGCTATGCATCACCATGATCTTGCGTGTGCGTTGGAATTTTTTTGAAATTACTACGTTCCCCAACAGTGGTATCAGAGCCTGATTTTATGCATAGATGTTATATGCACGAGTAGAACACAAGTGAGTTGTGGGCGATACAAGTCATACTGCTTACCAGCATGTCATACTTTGGTTCGGCGGTATTGTTGGATGAAGCGGCCCAGACCGACATTACGCGTACGCGAGACTGGTTCTACCGACGTGCTTTGCACACAGGTGGCTGGCGGGTGTCAGTTTCTCCAACTTTAGTTGAACCGAGTGTGGCTACGTCCGGTCCTTGAGAAGGTTAAAACAACACTAACTTGACGAACTATCGTTGTGGTTTTGATGCGTAGGTAAGAACGGTTCTTGCTCAGCCCGTTGCAGCCACGTAAAATTTGCAACAACAAAGTAGAGGACGTCTAACTTGTTTTTGCAGGGCATGTTGTGATGTGATATGGTCAAGACGTGATGCTATATTTTATTGTATGAGATGATCATGTTTTGTAACCGAAGTTATCGGCAACTAGCAGGAGCCATATGGTTGTCGCTTTATTGTATGAAATGCAAGCGCGCTGTAATTGCTTTACTTTACCACTAAGCGGTAGCGATAGTCGTAGAAGCAATAGATGGCGAAACGACAACGATGCTACGATGGAGATCAAGGTGTCGGCGCGGTGGCGATGGTGATCAAGGCGGTGCTTGAGATGGAGATCACAAGCACAAGATGATGATGGCCATATCATATCACTTATATTGATTGCATGTGATGTTTATCCTTTATGCATCTTATCTTGCTTTGATTGACAGTAGCATTTTAAGATGATCTCTCGCTAATTATCAAGAAGTGTTCTCCCTGAGTATGCACCGTTGCAAAAGTTCTTCGTGGTGAGACACCACGTGATGATCGGGTGTGATAGGCTCTACGTTCAAATACAACGGGTGCAAAACAGTTGCACACGCAGAATACTCAGGTTAAACTTGACGAGCCTAGCATATACAGATATGGTCTCGGAACACGGAGACCGAAAGGTCGAACGTGAATCATATAGTAGATATGATCAACATAGTGATGTTCACCATTGAAAACTACTCCATCTCACATGATGATCGGACATGGTTTAGTTGATTTGGATCACGTGATCACTTGGATGACTAGAGAGATGTCTGTCTAAGTGCGAGTTCTTTAGTAATATGATTAATTGAACTTAAATTTATCATGAACTTAGTACCTGATAGTATTTTGCATGTCTATGTTTGTTGTAGATAGATGGCTCGTGCTATTGTTCCGTTGAATTTTAATGCGTTCCTTGAGAAAGCAAAGTTGAAAGATGATGGTAGCAATTACACGGACTGGGTCCGTAACTTGAGGATTATCCTCATTGCTGCACAGAAGAATTACGTCCTGGAAGCACCGCTGGGTGCCGAACTCTGCTGCAGATGTAACTGGCCCGGCGTTAAGAACGTCTGGCGGAGAAAAGCTGATGACTACTCGATAGTTCAAGTGTGCCATGCTTTACGGCTTAGAACCGGGACTTCAACGATGTTTTGAACGTCATGGAGCATATGAGATGTTCCAGAAGTTGAAGTTAATATTTCAAGCAAATGCCCGGATTGAGAGATATGAAGTCTCCAATAAGTTCTATAGCTGCAAGATGGAGGAGAATAGTTACGTCGGTGAACACATACTCAAAATGTCTGGGTATAATAATCACTTGATTCAACTGAGTTAATCTTCACGATGATAGTGTCACCGATGTAATTCTTCAATCACTGCCACCAAACTACAAGAGCTTCATGAGAACTATAATATGCAAGGGATGGACAAGACTATTCCCGAGCTCTTCACAATGCTAAAGGCTGCGGAGGTAGAAATCAAGGAGCATCAAGTGTTGATGGTCAATAAGACCACTATTTTCAAGAAAAAGGGTAAAGGGAAGAAGAAGGGGAACTTCAAGAAGAACAACAAACAAGTTGCTGCTCAAGAGAACAAACCCAAGTCTGGACCTAAGCCCGAGGCCAGTGCTTCTCTTGCCAAGCGGTAGTCCTTTGAAGCGGAACTGCCCCAAGTATTTGGCGGATAAGAAGGATGGCAAGGTGAACAAAGGTATATGTGATATACATGTTATTGATGTGTACCTTACTAATGCTCGCAATAGCACCTGGGTATTTGATACTGGTTCTGTTGCTAATATTTGCAACTCGAAACAGGGACTACAGATTAAGCAAAGATTGGCTAAGGACGAGGTGACGATGCGTGTGGGAAATGGTTCCAAAGTCGATGTGATCGCGGTCGGCACGCTACCTCTACATCTACCTTTGGGATTAGTTTTAGACCCGAATAATTGTTATTTGGTGCCAGCGTTGAGCATGAACATTATATCTGGATCTTGTTTTATGTGAGACAATTATTCATTTAAATCAGAGAATAATGATTGTTCTATTAAAAATGAGTAATATCTTTTATGGTCATGCACCCTTGAAGAGTGGTCTATTTTTATTAAATCTCGATAGTAGTGATACACATATTCATAATGTTGAAACCAAAAGATGCAGAGTTGATAATGATAGTGCAACTTATTTGTGGCACTGCCGTTTGGGTCATATTGGTGTAAAGCGCATGAAGAAACTCCATCTTGATGGACTTCGGAATCACTTGATTATGAATCACTTGGTACTTATGTAACCATGCCTCATGGGCAAGATGACTAAAATGCCGTTCTCGGAACTATGGAGCGAGCAAGCGATTTGTTGGAAATCATACATCTTGATGTATGTGGTCCTATGAATATTGAGGCTCGCGGCGGGTATCGTTATTTTCTCACCTTCACAGATGATTTGAGCAGATATGGGTATATCTACTTGATGAAACACAAGTCTGAAACATTTGAAAAGTTCAAAGAATTTCAGAGTGAAGTGGAAAATCATCATAACAAGAAAATAAAGTTTCTACGATCTGATCATGGAGGAGAATATTTGAGTTATGAGTTTGGTTACATTTGAAGCAATGCGGAATAGTTTCGCAACTCACGCCACCGGAACACCACAATGAAATGTTGTGTCCGAACGTCAGTGTCGTACTTTACTAGATATGGTGCGATCTATGATGTCTCTTACTGATTTACCGCTACCGTTTTGGGGTTATGCTTTAGAGACGGCCGCATTCACGTTAAATAGGGCACCATCAAAATCCGTTGAGACGACGCCTTATGAACTGTGGTTTGGCAAGAAACCAAAGTTGTCGTTTCTTAAAGTTTGGGGCTGTGATGCTTATGTGAAGAAACTTCAACCAGATAAGCTCGAACCCAAATCGGAGAAATGTGTCTTCATAGGATACCCAAAACAGACTATTGGGTACACCTTCTATCACAGATCTAAGGGCAAGATTTTTTTGCTAAATTCGGATCCTTTCTAGAGAAGGAGTTTCTCTCGAAAGAAGTGAGTGGGAGGAAAGTAGAACTTGATGAGGTAACTGTACCTGCTCCCTTATTGGAAAGTATTTCATCAAAAGAACCGGTTCCTGTGACAACACCAATCAGTGAGGAAGCTAATGATATAACTTCAGATCAAGTTACTACCGAACCTCGTAGGTCAACCAAAGTAAGATCCGCACTAGAGTGGTACGGTAATCCTGTTCTGGAAGTCATGTTACTTGACCATGGCGAACCTACGAACTATGAGGAAGCGATGATGAGCCCAGATTCCGCAAAATGGCTTGAGGCCATGATACGTCTCCAACGTATCTATAATTTATGAAGCATTCATGCTATTTTATTATCTGTTTTGAATGATTATGGGCTTTATTATACACTTTTATATTACTTTTGGGACTAACCTATTAACCGGAGGCCCAACCCATATTGTCGCTTTTATTGCCTGTTTCAGTATTTCAAGAAAAGGAATATCAAACGGAGTCCAAACGGAATGAAACCTTCGGCAACGTGATTTTTTGGAAGAATATCACCCAGGAGACTTGGAGTTCACGTCAGAAGACCCTCGAGGAGGCCAGGAGATAGGAGGGCGCCCCCCTACTAGGTGCGCCCCCTGTCTCGTGGGCCCCTCGAGCACCTCCCGACCGACTTCTTTCGCCTATATAATCCTACGTACCCTAAAAACATCAGATATCAAGATAGATCTGGAGTTCCGCTGCTGCAAGCCTCTGTAGCCACCAAAAACCTCTCGGGAGCCTGTTCCGGCACCCTGCCGGAGGGGGAACCCATCACCGGTGGCCATCTTCATCATCCCGGTGCTCTCCATGACGAGGAGGGAGTAGTTCACCCTCGAGGCTGAGGGTATGTACCAGTAGCTATGTGTTTGATCTCTCTCTCTCTCTCGCGTTCCCTCTATGGCACGATCTTGATGTATCGCGAGCTTTGCTATTATAGTTGGATCTTATGATGTTTCTCCGCGTCTAGTCTCTTGTGATGAATTGAGTTTCCCTCTTGAAGTTGTCTTATCGGATTGAGTCTTTTGTTTGAGAACACTTGATGTATGTCTTGCCGTGTTTATTTGTGGTGACAATGGGATATCACGTGCCACTTGATGTATGTTTTGGTGACCAACTTGCGGGTTCCGCCCATGAACCTATGCATAGGGGTTGGCACATGTTTTCTTGACTCTCCAGTAGAAACTTTGGGGCACTCTTTGAAGTACTTTGTGTTGGTTGAATAGATGAATCTGAGATTGTGTGATGCATATCGTATAATCATGCCCACGGATACTTGAGGTGACAATGGAGTATCTAGGTGACATTAGGGTTTTGGTTGATTTGTGTCTTAAGGTGTTATTCTAGTACGAACTCTTGAATAGATTGATCCAAAGAATAACTTTGAGGTGGTTTCGTACCCTACGATAATCTCTTCGTTTGTTCTCCGCTATTAGTGTCTTTGGAGTGACTCTTTGTTGCATGTTGAGGGATTGTTATATGATCTATCTATGTTATTATTGTTGAGAGAACTTGCACTAGTGAAAGTATGAACCCTAGGCCTTGTTTCCTATCATTGCAATACCGTTTACGCTCACTTTTATCGCTTGCTACCTTGCTGTTTTTATAATTTCAGATTACAAAAACCTTTATCTACCATCTATATTGCACTTTTATCACCATCTCTTCAGAACTAGTGCACCTATACAATTTACCATTGTATTGGGTGTGTTGGGGACACAAGAGACTCTTTGTTATTTGGTTGCAGGGTTGTTTGAGAGAGACCATCTTCATCCCTCGCCTCCTACGGATTGATAAACCTTAGGTCATCCACTTGAGGGAAATTTGCTACTGTCCTACAAACCTGTGCACTTGCAGGCCCAACAACGTCTACAAGAAGAAGGCTGTGTAGTAGACATCAAGCTCTTTTCTGGCGCCGTTGCTGGGGAGGTGAGTGCTTGAAGGTATATCTTTAGATCTTGCAATCGAATCTTTTTGTTTCGTGTTTTATCACTAGTTTAGTTTATAAAAGAAAATTACAAAAAAATGGATTTGAGTTTATCTTATACGCTTCCTCTTTTTTAATATCTTTCGTGAGTTTGATGGAAAGGAAAATTGTGCTCAAGCTCTAGAATAAGAATGCCTTAGAATGTTTGGTACTAGATCTTCGTATGATGAGCATGATTGCAATGTTGTTAGTATGAATTCTTTGAATATCCATAGTACTAATGATGATTGCACTAGTCATGATGAAAATATCTCTTATGAGCATGTCAACTTTTGTGGAGTGCATGTTTGCATGAACACACAGAATAGAGAAGATATATATTGCAAGATGCATAAGCATTTAGAAACTAAATGGTTTCAAGAAAGGCTTAATGTTAGCGCTGAAAATTTAAGATATCTTTACCGTTGTGAACTTTGCAATGAACGTGATCATTTACATCTCCAATGCAAATTGTTTCATGATCGAATCGTGTCCAAAAATTGTGATGATTTGATCTCCCTTGCGCATTATAATGAACTTAGTTTGCTTTTGGGTTATGAAGAATTGAAACGTGCAACTAAGCTTATTCCAAAATTTAATCTTGGGCATTTCCTTGATATTGATCTAGAGAAGATTTATATGTATTATACGGTGAATTGCATTGAAAATCCTTATATTGCCAATTACCTAAAGAAAATAAAGAAAATAGAAGATGATGAGAATACTAATGAAAGGGAAGAGACTTCCCAATATCCTCCTATTATTTCTTCTGATGAATCAGGTAACGAGGAGGAGCTTTTTGTTCAACCAATCTCATCAATAAGGAGCTCAAAGAGGAAGGTTGAACCCACACATAATGTGAAGAAGAAAAAGGAAAGAAGGAGCAACAAAGGTAGAAAGGTATCCCTCCCAAATGATGTTGCTCCTACTACTCATTGTGATGATGATAATTGCTTTACTATTGGTGCTATCCATATTTTTAGCGATGAGAGTGATTATGCTTATGATATGAAAGGGCCCAAGTTTGGGGAAGCTATGTTTGATGAGTATGAAATATTTGAGAATATATTTGCTGAAATTAATGTTTATTCCAAGCTTGGGGAAGCTATGTTTAATGAAGATGATATTTTTAGCCTCCCAAGTTTTGATATGCAAAGTTATTATGTTGATAACATGCCTCTTTATGATGATTATATTGATGAAAGTGGGTCTGTAAGAGTGTCAACTTTAGGAAGTAGCGATCCCACTATTTTGGAGGATGTTGAATCTTATTGTGATGAATATGAAAGTGGATTTGGAAGAGTGTCAACTTTATTTAGTGATTCCACTATCTTGGGAGAGGTTTCAATCGATTATGATGAGAACGAAGTTGCTACTTATGATGATTATTGTGATGAAACTTATGCTATAAAAAGTAGTGATTATTATATTTATAAAACTTGTCATGATTATGGTTACCTTTTTCTGAACATTACTCTTTTAATGTGGAAACAATTTATAGTATTCGAGTCTCTTATGATACTCCCACCATTCCGAATGAGAAGAATTTTGCTTATGTGGAGAGTAGTAAATTTTCCATGCTTGTAAATCATGAAAAGAATGCTTTAGGTGCTGGTTATATTTTTGAATTCATTCATGATGCTACTGAAAATTATTATGAGAGAGGAACATATGCTTGTAGGAATTGCAATAATATCAAGTTTCCTCTCTATGTGTTGAAATTCTTGAAGCTATGCTTGTTTTATCTTCCTATGCTAGTTGATTATTGTTCCCATAAGTTGTTTGCTCAAAAAATCCCTATGCATAGGAAGTGGGTTAGACTTAAATGTGCTAGTCATATGCTTCATGATGCTCCCGTTATGTTTCAATTCTTATCTTTTATGTGAGCATCATTGCCATCATCATGCCTAGCTAGAAAGGCATTAAAGAAAAGCGCTTGTTGGGAGGCAACCCAATATTTATCCTTACTGTTTTTGTGTGTTCACATGATTATGCTACTGTTGTAATCATGTTTTATAGCTTTTGTTTCAATAAAGTGCCAAGTAGAACCTTTGGGAATACTTGGGTGAAGTCTATATGATCTTGCTGTAGAAAACAGAAACTTTTGCACTCACAAGAGTAGCTGCCATTTTTTAATGGAGAGTTCTTTTAGGTTGATTCTTTTTGCAGATGATTAATAGACAAAGTCCTCAGGTCCAGGAATTTATTTCAGAATTTTTTAAGTTCCATAAGTATACGTTTGATACAGATTACTACAGACTGTTCTGTTTTTGACAGATTCTGTTTTCATTGTGTTGTTTGCTTATTTGATGAATCTATGGCTAGTATGTAAGGGTATGAACCATAGAGAAGTTGGAATACAGTAGGTTTTACACCAATATTAATTTAGAATGACTTTATTACAGTACCTAAGTGGTGGTTTTTTTCTTATACTAACGGAGCTTACGAGTTTTGTTTTGAGTTTTGTATGGTTGAAGTTTTCAAGTTTTGGGTAAAAGATTCGATGGACTATGGAATAAGGAGTGGAAAGAGCCTAAGCTTGGGTATGCCCAAGGCACACCAAGGTAATATCCAAGGACAACCAAGATCCTAAGCTTGGGGATGCCCCAGAAGGCATCCCCTCTTTCGTCTTCGTTTATCGGTAACTTTACTTGGAGCTATATTTTTATTCGCCACATGATATGTGTTTTGCTTGGAGCGTCATTTTATTTTGTTAGTATTTGCTTGCTGTTATTTAGAATAATTTTTTGCATCTTTAGTTTCAATAAAAATGTCAAGGATAGCCTTTGCCATGCTTATTTTTCTAGTATACATGTTGCTGTTTGAAAACAGAAAGTTTACCGCTGTTGCAAAAATTCCCTAGAAAAGTCAGAGAATGGTATAATGTTGAATCTTTTTGCATATTAATATATGATAAATTTATTACAGTGGGAATTTTCTCTCATAATTGTTGGACTCGGGGAAGTATCGATACTCTTGCATTCTTTACAGACTGTACTGTTTTGGCAGATTGCTGTTATGGTTGCATTGTTTGCATATGTTTGCTTGTTTAATGATTCTATTTGAGGATAGGAGTGTTAAATATGCAGAGAAATTTAGTATGCAATGTTGAATAATATTTTTTGTGATTTGCTACAGTAGAAAATGATAAGGTTTTTGCATTGGTTTATACTAACCTATCTCACGAGTTCTTGTTGAGTTTGGTGTGAATGAAGCTTTTGATAAATAGAGAAACCATGATATGAGAGGAATTAAGGAGACACAAAATTTCAAGCTTGGGGATGCCTAAGGCACCCCAAGATAATATTTCAAGAAGTCTCAAGCATCTAAGCTTGGGGATGCCCCGTAGGCATCCCACCTTTCTTCTTCAACAACTATCGGTTAGTATCGGTTGAGCCTAAGTTTTTGCTTCTTCACATGAGTTGTGCTATCCTTGCAATGTCATTTTATTTTGTTTTGCTTGCTGCTTGAATACAATACCAAGATCTGAAATTCCTTAATGTTAGAGAGTCTTCACATAGTTGCACAATTATTTAGCTACTCATTGATCTTCACTTATATCTTTTTGGAGTAGTTTTTCATTTACTCGTGTGCTTCACTTATATCCTATGAGTAAATTGTTGAATGAGTTGAGTGTCATAAATCTGAAATTATATATGTCTCATTTGCTTATCTCATGGGGAGTAATGACTTCACATCTAAGAAGTAGAGGTTGTAAATTTATTGAAGGTTAGCAATCATTGTATTAGTCATTTGAACAATTCATGAAAGAATATTGAAGGAAGAGAGATTTCACATATAACTATATTATCATAGACATCTTTTATAATTGTGAGCACTCATTATGTATGACATGCTAAAGAGTTGATGTTGGACAAGGAAGACAACGGAATGGGTTATGTTTTCTCACATCTCAGTTAAAGTATATTGTCATGGATCATTCAAACATGTTGAGCTTGCCTTTCCCCCTCATTGATAGCCAAAAATTCCTAGCACCAAGTAGAGATACTACTTGTGCTTCCAAATATCCTTAAACCCAGTTTTGCCATGAGAGTCCACCATATCTACCTATGGATTGAGTAAGATCCTTCAAGTAAGTTGAAATCGGTGCAAGAAATAAAAATTGCTCTTTAAATATGCATGACTTATTAGTATGGAGAAAATAATCTTTGTACGATCTTGTTATGGAAGCAATAAAAGCGACAGACTGCATAATAAAGGTCCATATACAAGGGGCAATATAAAGTGACGTTCTTTCGCATTAAGATTTTTTGTATCCAACCCTGAAAGCGCATGACAACCTCTACTTCCCTCTGCGAAGGGCCTATCTTTTACTTTATGTCATTTACTTTGTGCAAGAGTCAAGGTGATCTTCACCTTTCCCTTTTTCATTTTATCCTTTGGCAAGCACTTTGTGTTAGGGTGATCCTGATATATATATCCAATTGGATGTACGTTAGCATGAACTATTATTGTTGACATCACCCAAAGGTGAATACGTTTGGAGGCAACATTAGAAGCCCCTATCTTTCTCTATGTCTGATTAAAACTTCATAACCACAAGTATTGCATGAGTGTTAGCAATTGTAGAAGACTATATGATGGTTGAGTATGTGAAGTTTGCTAAATCAAAGCTCTGACATAGACCCTTCCTGAAAATAGGATGAATTGCAATTGTTTGATGACTAAGAATGAAATTTGCTAGTTTTCAAGAAAGTTTATGGTCTATGCTTTAACATGTGAATAGCTTGTTACTAGTTCGTGAGAAGTTTTATGAGATGAAATACTGTTATGACATATAATCATGCTAGAAAGGTGATTGAAATTATCATTGATCAAACTTGTGCACCTGCTAGCATTCACACTTCATAAATTCTTTCTTTATCATTTACCTACTCGAGGACGAGTAGGAATTAAGCTTGGGGATGCTGATACGTCTCCAACGTATCTATAATTTATGAAGCATTCATGCTATTTTATTATTTGTTTTGAATGATTATGGGCTTTATTATACACTTTTATATTACTTTTGGGACTAACCTATTAACCGGAGGCCCAGCCCATATTGCTGTTTTATTACCTGTTTCAGTATTTCGAAGAAAAGGAAAATCAAACGGAGTCCAAACGGAATGAAACCTTTGACAACATGATTTTTTGGAAGAATATCACCCAGGAGACTTGGAGTTCACGTCACAAGACCCTCGAGGAGGCCAGGAGATAGGAGGGCGCCCCACCTACTGGGCGCGCCCCCTGTCTCGTGGGCCCCTCGAGCACCTCCCGACCGACTTCTTTCGCCTATATAAGCCTACGTACCCTAAAAACACCAGATATCAAGATAGATCGGGAGTTCCGCCGCCGCAAGCCTCTGTAGCCACCAAAAACCTCTCGGGGCCTGTTCAAGCACCACGGAGGGGGAACCCATCACCGGTGGCCATCTTCATCATCCCGGCGCTCTCCATGACGAGGAGGGAGTAGTTCACCCTCGAGGCTGAGGGTATGTACCAGCAGGTATGTGTTTGATCTCTCTCTCTCTCTCTCTCTCTCTCTCGTGTTCCCTCTATGGCACGATCTTGATGTATCACGAGCTTTGCTATTATAGTTGGATCTTATGATGTTTCTCCCCCTCTACTCTCTTGTGATGAATTGAGTTTCCCTCTTGAAGTTGTCTTATCGGATTGAGTCTTTTGTTTGAGAACACTTGATGTATGTCTTGCCGTGTTTATCTGTGGTGACAATGGGATATCACGTGCCACTTGATGTATGTTTTGGTGAACAACTTGCGGGTTTCGCCCATGAACCTATGCATAGGGGTTGGCACACGTTTTCTTGACTCTCTGGTAGAAACTTTGGGGCACTCTTTGAAGTACTTTGTGTTGGTTGAATAGATGAATCTGAGATTGTGTGATGCATATCGTATAATCATGCCCACGGATACTTGAGGTGACAATGGATTATCTAGGTGACATTAGGGTTTTGGTTGATTTGTGTCTTAAGGTGTTATTCTAGTACGAACTCTTGAATAGATTGATCCGAAAGAATAACTTTGAGGTGGTTTCACACCCTACCATAATCTCTTCGTTTGTTCTCCGCTATTAGTGTCTTTGGAGTGACTTTTTGTTACATGTTGAGGGATTGTTATATGATCTATCTATGTTATTATTGTTGAGAGAACTTGCACTAGTGAAAGTATGAACCCTAGGCCTTGTTTCCTATCATTGCAATACCGTTTACGCTCACTTTTATCGCTTGCTACCTTGATGTTTTTATAATTTCAGATTACAAATACCTTTATCTACCATCCATATTGCACTTGTATCACCATCTATTCACCTAACTAGTGCACCTATAAAATTTACCATTGTATTGGGTGTGTTGGGGACACAAGAGACTCTTTGTTATTTGGTTGCAGGGTTGTTTGAGAGAGACCATCTTCATTCTACACCTCCCATGGATTGATAAACCTTAGGTCATCCACTTGAGGGAAACCATCTTCATCCTAAGGTTTATCAATCCGTGGGAGGCGTGGGATGAAGATGATCTCCCTCAAACAACCCTACAATCAAATACAAGAAATCTCTTGTGTCCCCAACACACCCAATGCAATGGAAAATTGTATAGGTGCACTAGTTCGGCAAAGTGATGGTGATATAAGTGTAGTATGAATAGTAGATATAGGTTTCTGTAATATGGAAAATGAAAAAACCAACAAGGTAACAAGGATAAAATGGAGCACAAATGGTATTGCAATGCTTGAAAACAAGGTCTAGGTTTCATACTTTCACCAGTGCAATCTCTCAACAGTGCTAACATAATTGAATCATATAACAATCCCTCAATGTGTAATAAAGAATCACTCCAAAGTTCTTATCTAGCAGAGAACATAAGATGAAATTGTTTGTAGGGTACGAACCATCTCAAAGTTATCCTTTTCGATCAATCTATTGAGCTATTCCTATAAGTGTCACGAACAACCCTAGAGTTTGTACACTACAAAAAAAAAAGACACATCCGTCACATTTTGGGCCGAACGAATTTTTTCTGTCATACATATGACACTTCTATGACGATAATTGTGACAAAACCCGGTATCATCATAGATGTGGTGGGCTCCTACTTCTATGACGAAAAATCATGACAAAAATGGGCTTTTCGTCCTGGGCGGGCCGGAGACGCAGCTGCATGACATTCTTTGGGCCGTCCATGACGAAAAAAACCGTGGTAGAAGCGAGGCGAGGAAAATTTCGTGGAGTTCCGGTTACGGTGGGAGGTCGGGGCCGAGCGATGCGCTGCTTTCTCTCGTGACACGACGCGTGCGTGTGTGCGAGGCGTTGGCTCTAACTAAACCCGAAGCGAGGTGTTGGGCTCTAATCGAACCCGGCGACAGACCGCAGGCTACGCTACATCGAACCCGGCGATCGATTCGCCGCTCTGCTGCTAATCAAGCCGATCGATGCTGCCTCTCTGGATGAGCGAGTGAGCGTTGTGGGGGGGGGGGGGTTGGATGAACAGTGAGCGGTGGGAGTGGATGAACAGGACCCGTGGCCTTGCCTCTGGATGAACAGGACCCCGATCGATTGAGCCGGTTGGGGCTGGATTAACAGGACCCCGTGGAGGGCTGGATGAACAGGACGACCCCATGGAGGGCTGGATGAACAGTAGACGATGGAGGGGTGGATGAACAGTAGCCCGTGGAGGGGTGGTTGAACAGGAGCCCATGGAGAGGGGTGGTTGAACAATGGCCGGTGGAGTAGCGCCGCGGTGGAGGCTGGATGAACAGGAGCCCGTGGATGAACAGTCGTAGGTCGAGGCTGGAGGAGGTCGACGGTGGATGAACAGTAACCCGTGGAGGCTGGAGGAGGTCGAGGATGGAGATGAACAGTATCCCGTGGAGTCCCGTTTTGCGGTACGCCACACCCCTCCCAATGAACAGGACCCCCGTTTCGACCGTAGCGCTCCAACACAAGTTTGTTTCGTCCATTTTGCGGTACGCCACACCCCTCCCGATCAACAGGACCCACGTTTCGACCGTAGGAGGTCTGTTTCCTCCACTTTGCGGTACGCCACACCCCTCTCGATCAACAGGACCCCCGTTTCGACCGTGAGAGGTCCGTTTCCTCCGTTTTGTGGTACGCCACACCCCTCCCGATAAACAGGATCCAGTTTCGAACGTGGCCGGTCAAACACAAGGCCGTTTCCTTCGTTCTGCGGTATGCCAGGCCTCGTTTCCATCGCCTGTTCTGTCCAAGCCCTCCCGATGAACACGGCCATGCATTCCGTTCTGACCCAGCCGGTTGGCTACACGAGCCCTGGCCGTACATATATATGCGCAAGTAGGCGTTCGAGACCCCGCCCGTATGTACACATACGTGGCCGTATTTTCTTTCTTGCGCGGCGGCATGCGTGCGTGTACATGCTATGTGCGGCGCCTCTACTATGACACGTGCGCGCCTCTACATCCACCAGTATATATGTATGTACACGTTCACGACCAGAATGACAACGCTACGTACGCTTCGACCAGGTGGGTCCCGACTGTCAGGCACTTCCTTGCCTGCGAAGATGTAGCTGGTGGGTCCCAGCAGTCAGGGGGGCGAATCGTTTGTTTGTTTTGCCCGGACGCACTTCCTTGCGTGCAAAGATGTAGCTGGTGGGTCCCGGCAATGGGGAAACATTTTTTCACGAAATAAGGTGGCCCGTCCGTGGGTCCCTGCTATCGGTGGAGGAATAATTATTTTGCGGCGTAATAAGGAGGCACTTCCTTGCTGCGGTAGTGGACCCGGTATCGGCCTCTCCACGTCTGATCCACTTCAGATGCACGTCGGTCGTTGACCACGTTGACCAGGCTGCAGCGAGAGCACCAGGGTGGTGGATGACGGCGAGGCCTAGGAAGGGAACGAGACGGAGGCAAGGAAGATGCGGCAGTTGTTTCCCACGCGGAGGGGAGTACAACTGTACAAGGGTTTACTGGTTCGTCTGCCGTCACCGGAGAATAACAGCAGGTGTGGGTGAGTAGAGGGATGGCTAGGCCAGCGATGGGAGTACGGTGGGGTGGTGAGGCCTGCGCGGCAGCACAGCCGGCTGTGGGGAGGAGGGAGCAGGCAGTACCGCCGGTGCTTGTTTGAGCGGCTGGAGCAGGAAGAGCAGAGATTGAAGAAGCACGACGGCCGTTGGATGGAAATCCAATAGTCACTGCTTGTGCGTCAACCTTTTTTTTAGGAAAGCCTCAGCATACAGCCCATCTGCCATTATTTCTAATAATTTATAGCCCATTTGCTAACTCTTAAGGTTTTTTTGGAGCCCATATTCTTTTTGTTAGCATTACAGCCCATATTGTGGCCACGGTTAAAAAATTATACGGAATTTTGCATATTTCGGTGTGGTCCGAACTGTTTTTAATCCCGAAATTTCAAGTCACATTCAAACTGATTTTAAAAATTAAATTTATATCAATATAAAGTCCAACAAATTGTCCACGCATAAAAATCAATGCAATTTAAAATCTCGAAATGAAAAAAAAGAAATTTAAAACTAATTGCCGGTTTGATGTGTTTTCAAAATGTACATCCATTTCTCATTACTGATAGGCCTTTTTCTCGGCCGACCGAATGAAGCTCTCCTCGTCTTGAAAGATTTGCAGCCCAACAGGCCTGACAAAGCGACTTACTTGGCAAATCACAAAAAAACCGGGCTGTGGCCGTGGACCCCATCGGCCTCTCCACGTCTGATTACTCTTCCGATGGAAGTCGGTCGTTGACCACATTGACCACGCCAGCACCGAGAGCACCACGGCGGTGGGCGATGGCGAGGCCTAGGAAGGGGACGGCGGAGCCGGGAAGACGCGGCGATGGATGCCCACGCCAGAGAGGAGTATGAGGGTTCACTCGTTCGGCTGCGGTGTGAGGCTGCCGTCGCCGCAGAATAACAGGGGGTGTGGGTGAGTGGAGGGATGGCCTGGCCAGTGGCGGGAGTAGTAGGGGGCGGTGAGGCCTCCGCGGCATCACAGCCGACCACAGGAGGCAGGAGCAGGCGGCACGACCGGCGCTGCTTTGGGCGGCTGGAGCTAGAAGACCAGAGGTTGAATAAGCACGATGGCCGTTGGATGGACATCGTACGGCCACTGCAGCTAGAATCGTTCATATTGACTAAGTTGACAAAGCCCTCCATCCCCGTCAACTTAGTGGGCCCAGCTGTCAGCCTCTCCATGTACAGTATACTTCCGATGGAAGTCGTTCCTTGACCACGTTGACCACGCCGAGTTCCGTTGCATGCATGCATCCATGGGCGTTGTGACACCCGGATAATTAAGCTACAGTAAAACTTCGCTAATGATGCCACGTCCCCGCTTACTGTTGGTATTCGCGTGTTAGTTCAAAACACTCTAAATTCAAATTTAAATTTAACAAACAGTCAAAGTTAAAAAAAATTAAAATAAAAATGTTCGGGCTATGTCAATTATTGCATCGGTAATTATGGTGAAGTAAACACATTTTTATAAAATGCCTAAATACTTTTAAATGAATTAAAGCAGAAAAGAAAATAAAGAAAAAGGAAAAGATAAAAAAAAGGAGAACACCCCCCCCTCGCTGGGCCATGGCCCAGATGGCCTCGGTGCCAAACAGGCCGGTCCAGCCGGCGCCTACATCACCCATGGGGCGACCGAACCCTAAATCCCCACTCCCCCCGCCCCCCCACCCCCACCTCATTGGATCTGGATCGAGGCAACCGTGCCCCAACCCCATCGACGCCCCTCGCCGGACCCCTCCACCCCGTCGAACGCCGCCCCCTGCCTCCTCCCAGGTGCCCCCCACTCGACTGGATCGGGGAGGGGCCAGATCCCGCGCCGTCCCAACGCGCCTCGACACCGGCGCCCATCCCCTGCGCCTTCGCCCGTCGTCGCCGGACTGCCGCCGCCTCGTCCTCTCCCTCATCGGACCTCCTCGAACCTCCCCGAGCCCTCTGCCTAGACCCCACGCTCCCGCGGTGAGCTTCTGCGCCGAACGCGCCGTCCCTTGTCCCCCTTTTGACCTCGCCGGCCTAGTCGCCCCCGCCCCTGTAGTTCGTCCCGCGCCTCTGTGTTTCGCCCCTGCCCGCGTGTCCCCATGGCCGTCTGTGCTGGCGCGCCATGCCTCACTCAGGGGCCTTCGCGCCCGCGACCTCCCGTGGTCGCGCCCGGAGTTCTGCTCCCCTGCGCCTGCTCCACTCCCTCCGCGCCCTGGCCGCACCCACCTGCACCCAGCTGCCCTGTGACGCCCGGATAATTAAGCTACAGTGATCCCACGCTAATGGTGCCACGTCACCACGGTTACTGCTGCTAATCTATCGTTAGGACAAAACCGGTCCAAATTTCAAAATCCAAATTTATGATAGCAATAAAAGTTTTCAAAAATTAAAACTAAAATGTTCGGGGGTTGCCAAATATTGCATCGGTAATCATGGTGAAGTAAACACATTTTTATAAAATGTCTAAGTAATTTAAAATGAGTTAAAACAGAAAAGAAAATAAATAAAAGAATGAAAATACAAAAGAGAAACAGAAAAAAAGAGCAACCCCCCCACTGGGCCTCGGCCCAGCAGGCCATCGGGCCCCCAGGCCGGCCCACTCGCCCCCTGCATAACCCCCACTCCCCACTCGGCCGAACCCTAGCCGCCACCCACTCGCCCCACTCGCTCCCTCCCGCCGCCTCTCTCCCTTCCCGTCTGGATCGGGCGGAGGGCCCCACCCCCCTTTTTTCACCAACGCCGTTGCCGCCACCAGCCCGGCCGGCGCCCCTCCGGACTCCTCCGCGCCCCTCCTCTCCCTCGCGCGATGCCCGCCCCGACGCCGTGCTCCTCCGTCCCCTCTGCCTCCTCTCGATCTGGATAGAGGGGATCCGCCCCGACTCCACCACCGCACATCGCCGGAGCTGACCTGCCGACCCCGACCTCGCCATGGCCTCCTCATCACCTCCCCGACTCGCCGGACCGATCCGCCGCCGCCCGGAGCTCCACGCGCCTCCTCCTCCTCGCCGGTCCTCCCCAACCTCCCCCGAGCCCGCTGCCCCGTGCCCTACGCTCCCTCGGTGAGGACCCGGTCCTCCTCCTCCTCCCCGTCCCCTCTCGCCGGCGCTCGCCTCGCCCGTCTTCTTGCCTTCGGCAGGCCGAGCCTCGGCCACGCGCCCGGCCACCACCATCGCCCGCTCGCCCTCCGGCCTCGTGCCGCTTGCCCGGCCCAGCTCTCGGCATCGGCCGTCGCTCGGGTCCGCCCGTGGCCGCCAGCCCTGCGCCCATTCTGGCCGGCGCCGTTCCCCTCGCCATGACCCAGCCTTCCTCATTGCTCCTCCTCCTGAACCCCACAACCCCTTCGGCCTTGCCCGGTGCTTCCCTCGCCGTGCCGATTGAGTGGCGCCCCAGCGCCCTTTAATCCCGCTCCAGTGGCCTATGTGCCACTGGCAACTGGGGCCCGTTGGAGTATGACAAGTGGGGCCCAGCCCCTGGAACATTAAAAAAAGAAAAAGGAATTAAAAAAATATATTAAATAAATAAATAATAACTAAAATAATTAAAATATTAATTAATTAATTAAGTAATTAATTAAGTTAATTAATGCTGATTAGATTAACATAATCACTAATTAAGCTAATTAATCTGTTTTAGTTAATCATAGAGAATGACAGGTGGGTCCCACTGGACCCACACGTCAGGTTGACCAGGTCAATGGTCAACGTTGACTGCTGACATCACTCTGATGTCATCTTTGGCGTCATCATTTACTATTCGGATAATGTTGGATTTAATATAATTAATTAAATTTCGAAATTAATAAAATCTTTAGAAAATCATATCTTTTAATCCGTAACTTCGGATTAAAATATTTTCAACATGAAAGTTGCTCGAGCGACGAGGCGAATCCGGATACGCAGTCCGCTCGTCCGCCACACACCCCTAACCTATCGAACTCGCAACTTTCCTCCGGATCCTCTTGCGAAAACACGAAACACCGGGATATTTTCCCGGATGTTTCCCTTAACCGTACCACCTCATACCACATTAGGGCACGCCTAGCATCGTTACTTGTCATGTCATGCATTGATATGCATCTGTTTACATGGTATTCATTGTTTCTTCCCCCTCTTCTCTCCGGTAGACTACGAGACCGACACTGCTGCTGCCCAGTTCGACTACGGAGTTGACGACCCCTCTCTCTTGCCAGAGCAACCAGGCAAGCCCCCCTTGATCACCAGATATCGCCTATTCTACTCTATACCGCTTGCATTAGAGTAGTGTAGCATGTTACCGCTTCCGTTATACCTATCCTGATGCATAGCCTGTCCTTGTTACTATCAAGTTGTTACCTTTACCTGCAATCCTATATGCTTAGTATAGGATGCTAGTATTTTCATTTGTGGCCCTACATTCTTGTCCGTCTGCTGTGCTATACTAACGGGCCGTGATCACTCGGGAGGTGATCACGGGTATATACTATATACTTATACATGATACATGTGGAGACTAAAGTCGGGTCGGCTGGTGGAGCACCCGCGAGTGGATCTTTGTGGCGGAGCAACAGGGCAGGTTGAGACCGCCTAGGAGAGAGGTGGGCCTGGCCCTGTTCGGCGTTCGCGGATACTTAACACGCTTAACGAGATCTTGGTATTTGATCTGAGTTGGCTACGAGCCTATACGCACTAACCAACTACGTGGGAAAGATATGGGCACTTTCGGCGTCGTGGTACCCGGCCGCACTTCGTGACGCCGGCCGAGTGGCGCGTGCGGATTGGAACGTAAGCCTGCTCTTGTATTAAGGGGCTAGTTACGCTTTCGTCACAGACGTCATAGCGTGCAGGTGTGCATTGGGCGATGGGCCCGGACCCTGTGGCGCTTAGGTTTAGACCGGCGTCTGGCCTCTCTGTTGCGCCTAGGTGGGGCTGCGGCGTGTTGATCTTCCGGCCGGGCATGACCCAGAAAGTGTGTCGGCCAAATGGGATCAAGCGTGTTGGGTTATGTGGTGCACCCCTACGGAAGTTAATCTATTGAATAGCCGTGATCTTGATAACAGGACGACTTGGAGTTGTACCTTGACCTTATGACAACTAGAACCGGATACTTAATAAAACACACCCTTCCAAGTGCCGGATACAACGGTGGTCGCTCTCTCTCGTGGATACGAGGAGGGATCGCGGGTAGGATTATTGCTATGTGATGTTACTTGGAGGACTTCAACCTACCCTCTTCTACTGTTGCAAGGCGAAGGTGACCGAAGCGTAGTCTTCGATAAGACTAGCTATCCCCTCTTATTCTCGGCATTCTCGCAGCTCACCACCGATATGGCCCTTTACACATATATCCATGCATATGTAGTGTAGCTCCTTGCTTGCAGTACTTTGGATGAGTACTCACGGTTGCCTTGTTCCCCTTTTCCCCTATCTCTACTCGGTTGCGGCGACTGCATCGATGGAGCCCAGGAGCAGACTCCACCGTCGATGGCGACTACTACTGGAGGCACCTACTACTACGCAGCCCACGGCGACGACCAGGAGTAGTTGGGAGGATCGAGCGGGAGGCTGCGCCTCTTCGATCTGTATCCCGATTTGTGCTAGCCTTCTTAAGGCAAACTTGTTTAACTTATGTCTCGTACTCGAGATATTGTTGCTTCCGGCTGACTCGTCTATGATCGAGCACTTGTATTCGAGCCCTCGAGGCCCCTGGCTTGTATTATGATGCTTGTATGACTTATTTATGTTTTAGAGTTGTGTTGTGATATCTTCCGTGAGTCCTCGATCTTGATCGTATTGCGTTTGCGTGTATGATTAGTGTATGATTGAATCTGGGGCGTCACAAGTTGGTATCAGAGCCGACTACCTGTAGGAATCCCCCTTCACAACTCCTTGGCCGAAGTCGAGTCTAGACATTGCAAAAAACTTTTACTAACTTGGTTGTGTGCCTTACGGGCCCACGTCGCCATTGGGTGGTATTAGGATCTTTTACTCCTCGATCTTTACTCTGGGATTCTGAACTCTCTTCTATTCGGGTTAAACGATTTTTACTAAAATCTAACTTTAGGATCTCGTTACTACTTCCTCCCGGAGAACCCCTCACTACAGGTGATTGCTCCGTGAACCAGAAGAATTTGAAGATACTCTCCCATATTCTCTCGAGACCTTGTGCCTGTCGCTTTTGCAATTCCCTACCACCGAAACATCCCTATGGATAAATACTTACGCCTGTCGTTCTTACTTTTGTTACCAGTTAATCTTGTTATTACAAGATACCCTGAAATTCCTCTAAAGTTCCGAGAATAGCACCTCTTGCCTTGCAGTTCTTTGCCACCGAATACCCCTAAGAATAATTTCACAAGACTTTCCGAGTATCCACTCATCCCGATTGTTCAGGTGTTTCACAAAAGTCTTTGAAATACTATTCAATCCTCCGAAAATCCTTAGCCGCTTTATTGCTCTGCAAATACTTGTCTACTTGCATTATGGGTGCTTCCCATATATCCGCAATATTCACTAGTATCTTTTGACACCGTCATTTTGATCCTATTGGTTTAACATGTGTGCGAATGCACACAATCATCTATCAACCCTTCTAAAATATCTTTCCGACTCAGACATCATTTTGAACATGAGCTGGTTCTCGACCAAACTATCTGTCGTCGATTGTGCCTCTGGTATATTCAATTGATCCATCCTTGATCGTAACGCCCGCTTCTCGATCCTTTGTTTTGGAAATCATAATTCCTTTGCATTTAAGCTGCGAATTAATCAGATGCTTCCATAACCTGTTGCATTTGCATGCCTTCCTCTTACGGTTGAGTATCGATACTCATATCGGATCCTTTGTGGACCATCAAGTCCTTTGTTGGATTGTTATCCCATGTGTCCATCATAATTAATCACTTTGTGAGTTCTTTCTCCGATACATATTGCCTCTGGTAAATTGTATCCTCTGCTTTCTCAGCCTGCTCAGCTTTCGAGCTGGTGGTATTTCTATTGAAGCTTGTGGTATATATTTCCACGATACCCTGATGGGTTGAACCTATGCCTTCCTTAATATGTGTGAACTCGACAGTTTTCATGAGTCATACACTTCTGGTATTTTGCCAAATAAAATTTCAACACTACAACTTCCTCGAAGGTGAGAAGTGAATGAAAGGTTATGCATTGGAGAAGTGGGAGTCGACCTTGAACTTTGTGTTCATGCCCATGGACACGATGTAGATCTTATCATCAAAGCTTCTCTTAAATTAATTATTCCTTTGGTATAAGTTCATCTTATATCTGGGATCTGGCCTTTTGCAATCGTGGTTCCGACCATGTTCTCTTTGAGATACCATTTCTCGTGCAAGTTTAAGCACTTGTCTTCGGTAGAGAAACACCCCAGTCCAACTTCTACTTTGATCTGTCATCGAATATTACCCCCCTGGTATCTCGAGATTATCATGGAACTGCATAACTTCTTATGAGTTCTTCATCAAGTGCTACATTCCCACTGATTCCAATTTTTCACGGGCTCTGAGTTATTAAACACTCAAAGACAAAGATAAATGACTCGAGTCCGCATATCGATTAAGCAACTCTAGGTAACATTCATTACTTACGAGTTTGAACTCAATCACGTCATTCCTAGCCTGTTTGGCTATATCCTTGTCGTCTTGGAATTTTAAGCATGCTACTGGTCCTCTTCCCGTAGCATAATTTTTGACGATGAGCTAAGCTTACGTCGATCTTCCTCATCATATCATTTCTCTTTGGACAACAAGCTTGATTTTGAGTTTGTGTAAATGCGCATGGTTCCAATAACCTTTTGCTTCATAATTCCTTTGACTTGATGTTATCGCCGATCGATTACATCTTCATGAAATCTCTCGACAAATGTGTCGCGATCATCATCAGCATTCTGAGCACTTCCAGGATATCAGTTGAATTCATGTTGAGTAATACCATCCTTGCCTTCGATGATTTGTGATATCAGTGACCACTTTATTGCCTTTCGTTCAACACAAAACTTGTTCATGTTTTGTGTTATACCTTGAGTTCCTTGCTATCCAACGTTTGTTCTTCTTTAGCTTGGAATATTACCATCTTTTATGTGAAAAATGTCGTGGTAATTTCACCACCTCTTGAGAATTCTTGATACAAGTGATACTTCTCACCATCACCATTCCTTCTTGTTGCCTGTGTTGATTCTAACCGGGATTCCAACAAGGGAATGATGCTACTTGGATTCTGTACTTCTAGCAACCCTATTGCTTTGAAGTTAACGATCGATAGTTCGTTCTTAGACTGTTGGTTATTGAATCGTCACTCTAACAGTGATCTTGCTGCCTAAGGTCATATTTCGGGCACACCTTTCAACTAATGATTAATGGTGTATGTTTTCCTCGAGCATAAAACATTATATCATTTGATCTAACAAATGTCATCTTCTTGTTCACATTATCGTGGAAATCCATCCGTTTGGAATTCTCGATGAATTGTCGCTGAGCCCATCAGCCACCTTCTCATCCCCTCCTTGGTTTAATGATGAACTATTGCTTCAGAAACCCGCTCCCATAGTTCAGTTCTCGAGAATCTTGCAATGTCATTTCGTCGATTGTGTTGCACCTTTTCCTCTCGGACCCCCTGAGTTTGAGGTATCATGACAACAATTGGATATGAATCTCGGTCAGATATGATGGTTGGGACAACTTTCCAAGAGTTATGATGTTGATCCTTTGATGACCCGGTAACATGATGTCATGCCTAGCACCCCCCCCCCCGGCTGGAGGACCTACCTTTTCAGCAAGGTTATCCATTCATCCATGAGGAAATTGTAAGACTTATTCTACAAGTTATTCCTGATGGATCCTTCGTGTTTCCAAAGTCTGATCTTCACCTGAAGACCATGTCAATGCTATCTCGAAGCATGTCAATGGTACTCCGATTTTCAACAGGAACATTTGAAGCACGATGCTAAATTTTATTTATCAATTATCCAAACACCGTTGTATGGGCAATGTCATGAAATTTGTCTCCCCTACCTGAGGAGTTTTCTTCATAATATCTTGTCATGGATATCATGCTCTCCTTGTCCTTGGGAAGGATATACCCCTGAGTGATGTGTTTAAATTTCCTTTCCATTGTTACATTTAACTTTGATGATCACATTTTCCTTTCCATTGGTTTGTTTGACCTTTCTTGTGATCTATATAATCTAAGCAGTAATAATTCACTGCTTATGTAAACACCTCGGTGCACAACTCTGCCAGTGAGACCCTGTTTCTATTATTGATGACATTTCGGTAACCGCCGATGGATGACAACCTTGCCTATTGGTCCGCCTCGTTTCAACGAGCAGGAAAATGGTTCTCTTCGTCCCTCGCCCTTGGTACCTATGTTGTTGCCGACATGACCCACAGACTCTCCTCTGACATGCCTTGCTTACATGATCGTGCAAGATGTCACCGACCTTCCTACTTTTAACCACATGGTGGGCCCATAACCTGAGTTTCACGGGATCGAAACTCGACTCTCTGTACAACCCTGTTTCTAATGGTTATTCTCCGTGCTTGGCTTCAGATTTAATTCATGTGCCACCTTCCTAGTGCTCTATTACGGTATCGGGCGTAGTACTTACTCTCGCTACTCTGAACCCCTTTCTAACTCGAGTTCAGACTTCGAGCAACTATCTATCTGCTTGGGACCTCTTATTGTACCTTCGTACCTTACTCTCGAGGTATTTTATATGTTCAACTCAAGAGATAATCTTATACTAATTCATGGGTTAACCCCAGATTGTTTCCCTCAAAAGCATTATGTCGTAGTGAGCTGCCCCTTATCCTTTCGTAAGTACGATGCGGTTCGAAGAAATGATGACAAGTTTATCATGATGCATCGGAATAAAGAATTGAAGACATCAACGAAAGGGATTAACTTCTTCGAGAAGATCCGTTAGAATATCGTAACCAAAACTTTACCCCTTACTCCACCGCTTAAATCTCGGGACGAGATTTCTTGTAGTGGAGGAGAATTGTGGCCTTGGGATAATTAAGCTACAGTGATCCCACGCTAATGGTGCCACGTCACCACACGATTCTTTGCTGCTAATCTATCGTTAGGACAAAACCGTCCAAATTTCAAAATCCAAATTTATGATAGCAATAAAAGTTTTCAAAAATAAAACTAAAATGTTAGGGGTTGCCAAATATTGCATCGGTAATCATGGTGAAGTAAACACATTTTTATAAAATGTCTAAGTAATTTAAAATGAGTTAAAACAGAAAAGAAAATAAATAAAAGAAAGAAAATACAAAAGAGAAACAGAAAAAAAAGAGCAAACCCCCCCACTGGGCCTCGGCCCAGGAGGCCATCGGGCCCCCAGGCTGGCCCACTCGCCCCCTGAATAACCCCCACTCCCCACTCGGCCGAACCCTAGCCGCCACCCACTCGCCCCCCCCACTCGCTCCCTCCCGCACGCCTCTCTCCCTTCCCGTCTGGATCGGGCAGGGCCCCAAACCCCCCTTTTTCACCGACGCGCCGTTGCCGCCACCAGGCCGTGGCGCCGCCCCTCCCGGACTCCTCCGCGCCCCTCCTCTCCCTCGCGCGATGCCCGCCCCGACGCCGTGCTCCTCCGTCCCCTCTGCCTCCTCTCGATCTGGATCGAGGGGATCCGCCCCGACTCCACCACCGCACATCGCCGGAGCTGACCTGCCGACCTCGACCTCGCCGTGGCCTCCTCGTCCCCTCCCCGACTCGCCGGACCGATCCGCCGCCGCCCGGGCTCCACGCCTCCTCCTCCTCGCCGGTCCTCCCCAACCTCCCGAGCCCGCTGCCCCGTGCCCTACGCTCCCTCGGTGAGGACCCCGGTCCTCCTCCTCCTCCCCGTCCCCTCTCGCCGGCGCTCGCCTCGCCCGTGCTGCGCTCGGCCAGGCCGAGCCTCGGCCACGCGCCCCGGCCACCACCATCGCCCGCTCGCCCTCCGGCCTCGTGCCGCCCGGCCCCGCTCTCCGGCATCGATGCCGCCGTCGCTTCAGGTCCGCCTCGTGGCGCCCAGCCTCCCACCCATTCTGGCCGTGCGCCCGTTCCCCTCGCCCGTGGCCAAGCCTTCTCCTTGCTCCTCCTCCTGAACCCCCACAACCCTTGGCCTTGCCCGGTGCTTCTCCTCGCCCGTCTTGGATTCGGCTGGCGCCCACCACGCCTTAAGCCCGCTCCGGTGGCCTATGTGCCCAGCAAGCTGAACCCCTTGGAGTATGACAAGTGGGGCCCAGCCCCTGGAACATTAAAAAAAAGAAAAAGGAATTGAAAATATATATTAAATAAATAAATAAATAATAACTAAAATAATGAAAATATTAATTAATTAATTAAATAATTAATTAAGTTAATTAATGCTGATTAGATTAACATAATCACTAATTAAGCTAATTAATCTGTTTTAGTTAATCATAGAGAATGACAGGTGGGTCCCATCGACCCACACGTCGAGTTGACCAGTCGATGGTCAACGCGTTGATCTTGACATCACTCTGATGTCATGCTGACGTCATCATTTACTATTCATTGTTTCTTCCCCCTCTTCTCTCCGGTAGACTACGAGACCGACGCTGCTGCTGCCCACTTCGACTACGGAGTTGACGACCCGTCTCTCTTGCCAGAGCAACCAGGCAAGCCCCCCTCCTTGATCACCAGATATCGCCTATTCTACTCTATACTGCTTGCATTAGAGTAGTGTAGCATGTTACCGCTTTCCATTATACCTATCTGATGCATAGCCTTTGTCCTTGTTACTCTTGTTGTTACCTTTACCGCAATCCTATATGCTTAGTATAGGATGCTAGTATTTTCATTTGTGGCCCTACATTCTTGTCCGTCTGCTGTGCTATACTAACGGGCCGTGATCACTCGGGAGGTGATCACGGGTATATACAATATACTTATACATGATACATGTGGAGACTAAAGTCGGGTCGGCTGGTGGAGCACCCGCGAGTGGATCTTTGTGGCGGAGGCGGCAGGCAGGTTGAGACCGCCTAGGAGAGAGGTGGGCTGGCCTGTTCGGCGTTCGCGGATACTTAACACGCTTAACAAGATCTTGGTATTTGATCTGAGTTGGCTACGAGCCAATACGCACTAACCAACTACGTGGGAAAGATATGGGCACTCGGCGTCATGGTATCAGCCGAAGCACTTCGTGGCCTTGCCCGAAAGTGTGGCGCCGGATTGGAACGTAAGCCTGCTCTTATATTAAGGGGCTAGTTACGCTTTTCGGCCGTCGTCACATAACATGCAGGTGTGCATTGGGCGATGGGCCCGGACCCTGTCGCTTAGGTTTAGACCGGCGTGCTGGCCTCTCTGTTGTGCCTAGGTGGGGCTGCGGCGTATTGATCTTCCAGCGGGCCTGACCCCGGAAAGTGTGTCCGGCCAAATGGGATCAAGCGTGTTGGGTTATGTGGTGCACCCCTGCAGGGAAGTTAATCTATTCGAATAGCCGTGATCTTCGGTAACAGGGCGACTTGGAGTTGTACCTTGACCTTATGACAACTAGAACCGGATACTTAATAAAACACACCCTTCCAAGTGCAGATACAACCCGGTGGTCGCTCTCTCTCGGGGATACGAGGAGGGATCGCCGGTAGGATTATTTCTATGTGATGTTACTTGGAGGACTTCAACCTACCCTCTTCTACCTGTTGCAAGGCGAAGGTGACCGAAGCGTAGTCTTCGATAATACTAGCTATCCCCTCTTATTACGGCATTCTGCAGTTCAGTCCTTGATATGGCCCTTTACACATATATCCATGCATATGTAGTGTAGCTCCTTGCTTTGCGAGTACTTTGGATGAGTACTCACGGTTGCCTTGTTCCCCTTTTCCCCTATCTCTACTCGGTTGCGGCGACTGCATCGATGGAGCCCAGAGCGACGCCACCGTCGATGGCGACTACTACACCGGAGGCACCTACTACTACGTGCAGCCACGGCGGCGACCAGGAGTAGTTGGGAGGATCCCGAGCGAGGCCTGCGCCTCTTTCGATCTGTATCCCGGTTGTGCTAGCCTTCTTAAGGCAAACTTGTTTAACTTATGTCCGTACTCGAGATATTGTTGCTTCCGCTGACTCGTCTATGATCGAGCACTTGTATTCGAGCCCTCGAGGCCCAGCTTGTATTATGATGCTTGTATGACTTATTTATGTTTTAGAGTTGTGTTGTGATATCTTCCGTGAGTCCTCGATCTTGATCGTACACGTTTGCGTGTATGATTAGTGTCTGATTGAATCGGGGCCTCACACGCCGTCTCTACTCCGCCGCCACTTCATTGCTGCGGCTCACGCCCTGCGCCACTCCGGTCGGCCGTGCCTCGCCGGCGCCAAACGTCGAGCCCCACCCCGTGGCTGGCCTTGCCCATTGCCCAGTCTGGCTCACGCCCGCACCCGCACCGCCCTGTGCCCGCTAAGGCCTCCGTGCCTTTGACATGTGGGGCCGCCCCCAAAATGTTTAATAAAAAAAAGAATTAGAAAAATATTAATTAATTAATTAGTTAATATAATTAATTAACTTAATTAGATATGTTAATTAACCTGATTAACTCTGATTAGATAACCTAATGATTAATTAACTAATTAATTAGGTTTAGTTAAACTGTGACTATGACATGCGGTCCTGAAAGTGCGTTATATCGACTAGAGGGGGGGTGAATAGGCGATTTTTATGAATTCTTCACTGAGGAATTTGCCGGTGAGGAAATTCCTTAGCGAAGAAATACTTGCAGCGGAATAAGTACTCAGAAGTATGCATAACAGATTACTAGCATAGTCATCATGATGAAATGAAGACAATCACAATCTTGAAAAGCGTAATCACGAGGATAACACAAGATGAAGACAAACAGATCAAGAAATTGAACTGAGGAAATTGAGAAAGTCTTGATCAAAGTCTTCAAACAGATATGACAAACACTCAACATGCTTATGAGGAAATGAAGGGTTGAGGAAATAGAACCGATTACGTTGGTGAAGACAATGATTTGGTAGACCAGTTCCAAGCTATTTGTCTCGGTTGTATGTCCGGTTGGAGCAGCTGAGTATTTAAACTTCGAGGACACGCAGTCCCGGACACCCGATCCTTGAGCACGCAGTTCAGGACACCAAGTCCTCACCGTATTCTCCTTGAACTAAGGTCACGCATACCTCGTCCAATCACTCGTGGTAAGTCTTCAGGCGACTTCCAAACCTTCACATACTTGGTCACTCGGCGATCCACAATTCCTCTTGGATGCTCTAGACCGTGACGCCTAACCGTCTGGAAGAAGCACAGTCTTCAAAGGTAAAAGCGTCGGATCCATGCAGGATCAATTTCTTGATGATGCTCAATCACTTTGGGTTTGTTGGGGTTTGGTTTTTGGGTTTTCCTCACTTTTGGGTTTTCCTCACTTGATGATTTTCGCTCAAAGTCCTCGGAGGATGGGTTGCTCTCAAATGACAAGTGTCAAGTTCTCTCGGAGCAGCCAACCAACTAGTGGTTGTGGGGGCGGCTATTTATAGCCTCGGAGCAGCCCGACATGATAATACATAAATGCCCTTCAATGATATGACCGTTAGGTGGAGATATTTTGGGGACGGTGGCGTAGACAAAGAACGGTCGGAAATTGGAATATCAAATTCTTGAGGCTATCATGTTCCTCCTTTGTGTAGGCAATTCGCCTTTGGCGAATTCCTAACTCCTCGGTCGAGAACAAATTCCTCGGTGACTGGAAGAGCTTCGTCTACATCCTTTGAAGAAATTGACTGAACTGTATGAGATTTCCAAAGGCTTCACTCGAAGGGTTTGGTAGGTGTAGGATTTTGAGTTGAGCATCAAATGGAAATTTTCCTTAGTATTTCCTCGACCCCCTTTAACAGTACGGTGTTTCCTATGACTCAAGAAAGAGAAAATGAAACTACGAAAACAAAAGTCTTCACGCTTCATGTTCCTCAGGCGAATACCAAGTCTTCAGGATCACACCAATTTCTTCACTTTCAAAGTCTTCAGAAAGTCTTCAGAATATCAAAGTCTTCAGATGAAGAACTTCATTTTTAGAATTCGACTTTCACCGTAAATATCAAACTCCTCATAGACTTATAGACCTGTGTACACTCACAAAGCGCATTAGTTACTTAACCTATAAGTCTTCAATACACCAAAATCACTAAGGGGCACTAGATGCACTTACAATCTCCCCTTTTGGTGATTGATGACAACATAGGTTAAGTTTTCAACGGGGATAAATATATGAAGTGTAAATACTGATAATGAGGATTTTGATTGCAAGATATAGAAGAACTCCCCCTGAAGATGTGCATAGTGAGGAATTTGCTTTTGAGGCAATGCACGTTTGAAGAATTGAATCTTGGAGATCTCCCCCTATATCTTGTAATTCATACACGCATTTGACATATAATATGAGGAATTTGAAATGCATGATGAAATATGGTGCTTGATGCTATGCAATGCATGCATAAAAAGTATCAGAGCTCATGCGTATGAGGAATTTGTAATTTTTGCAAGAGCATAACTACTATAACCAGATCATAGAGCAAGAGCATAATGCATCAAAAGTATCAAAGCACCATCGGGTTTAAGATTACAACTCGATCCAATAAAAGGTTTGAAGAGAACGAGAGTTGTAACTTAATAGAGTACTGTATATAGACAAAAACGAGACCCGCTTGAAGACTAACTCAAATTTCTCCCCCTTTGTCATCGAATGACCAAAAGGATCGAAACTGAGGACTAACGCTCTTGAGGAAATTCAAGTTGAAGATGGAGCGCCAGCATTGTCGGGGTTGTTTGTCGAAGTAGGACCAGCAGCAGTGTCTTCCAAATCTTCATTTTCATCGATGTCATGCGATGAAGAATAGGAGCTAGCCACCAAGGAAGGAACTTTGACCTTCTTGAATTTCTTCGAGGAGGTGCAGACCAGTCAAATTCTTCCTTGAGTCCCATTGACGTCGATTCTTCTTCATTATAGACATGTGAAAGAACAGCCCAGTGCGCTTGAAGGTTTCATGAAGGTAGTAGTGGTTTTTCTTCACCGCATTATGAGTAGGCGTCATGTTGTAAAGAAGAGTACCAAAGCGACGTTTGACCCACTTATGATTGCGATCAACCTTCCGATGCGGCGAGGAGTAATTCACGATCGGTCATCATCCAGGTGCAGTTCCTTGAGGATTTTGCTTTCTTGAGGTATTTGCTTTCTTTGAGTCATGTGTGGCGAGTCATCATTGGTGGAGTAAGATGCTGCTTTTTTGGCTGTCCATCCAATGGACGAATGCCTTCATCTATCACAGCAGAGCCTTGCCCTTTTCATCAGGTGAGGCAATGGGTCGTTTGAGGACTTCAATCGAGGCGGATAGCTGCAGTGGTTCAAAGTATCGACCTTGTAATTCGGTGAAGATCTTGACCGATGAATCTCATAATCCAAAGGCGCATAAGGCTTCACTCAAAAGGTGACATGGCAATGTTAGCCGAGTCCTCATGAAGAAATCATGGAAATTGGCCAGAACGCCATGGATGATGTTGAAAAGCATATTCTTCATGATGCCAACGACTTCTTCATCATTCGAGTCGTGGCCCTTGATAGGACTCATAGTCTTCGTCAAGATTCGATAGACGGTCTGAGGCACATATAATAATTCCTTGACGAGGAATTTGGTTCTTGGTGCCTGCCTTGGCTTCAAAGGCTTCATCAGCACTTGCATATAGTGATTTGAAAGTTCCTTTTCTTCATAGATTCGACGTGCACCATCAAGCGGAGGACTGAGTGGAAGGGCACGCGAAGCAATTCAATTGCAGTGCCTTGTAGTGAGTGTTTTCAGTCATCCAATCTAAGACCCATGAATTGACGTCTTGGCGTCTCCGGTGATGTCTTGAGGTTGCATAGAACTGAAGAATTAGCTCTTCGTTCCAATCACAAATATCGGTCTGAAGTTTAGAAGACCTGCGTCGTGAAGAACACTTAGGACGGGCTCAAAGCACAGCGGCGACTCCATATCCACATGAGGAATATGAGCATGATCGAAGATTTTGTCCTTGTTGAAAAGCACTAAGGAATAGAAGTTGGCTTGGTGGCGGTCGAGCGCCTCTTCCTAATTCGAGCGAGAATCATAAGGATTATATTCATGAAGAACACGTGCTCGGCAAAGAAATCTTCAGCCTTGAACTTTTGCTTGGTTGAGAATGGATTCTTCTGCTTGGGCAGAGGGGTGTCAGTGAGTTGCATCACCACCTCAGGAATCGTAAGTTAAGGTTCTTCAGCATGAGGAATTTCTTGGTTCTCAACTTGTGCAGTCTGAGGATTAGCAGCAGCAGCAGTTTCATCAGCACTAGTGGCTGGAATTTCTTCATGCACAGAACCCGTGGGTTGATTTTCTTCAGTGTCTATTTGGACAGTCTGTGCAGGGGAGTGAGGAACTTGTTGTAGCGGGGTGAAGAGAGGAGTATTGGGATGCTGACTTTCCCAAAAGTCATCATTGATCACAGGAGTGGTGCATCCAATATCCACATCTTCATTTTCAATTTCCTCGATGCCAGCTTGAGGAATTTCATGGTCTGATGAGGGAATTCAGGGTTGAAGGGATAGCTTCCACTTCAATTTCTTCATCAATTTTCTCGATGAAGCGGCAGATTGATGTTCTTCATCGATCCGGTTGGCACCTCATATTCTTCTCCAAAAGGAACTACTTCCTTTGATGGTATGGAGGAAATTGGAACAGCATCAATTGGGTTCTCAACAGTGGTCATTGGCTTCATTTTCTTCGCAGAAGAATCGACGCTGATGCTTTCCTTTTCTTCACAGCAGCTCTTTCCATGACCTTGGTTTTCTTCACATCGAAGCGGATGGAAGAATTGGAGTTGGAGTTGGCGCGGAGGTGAGGAATTTGGTGCATTTCTTGAGAGCAAGCGATGCAGTTCCCTGTCTTGAGCGGTTTCTTCAGCGCACAACTAGTGGGTGCCACAGCAATTTCTTCGGGCTGGTATTTCTACATCAGCCCTGGAATCAGCATTTTCTTCAGTAGGCTGAACTGATGCTTCAGCCTGAGGAATTTCACGTTGCACAGGTGCAGCAACACTTGTGATTTTCTTCGTCAGATCGACGAATCTGGTCTTGACTACTTGCCAATCAGCATAGTATGTGTCGAAGTTCTTCTTTGAGGTTCTGAATTTCAGTTTGGATTTGAAGGAGTTCCTCGGTGTCATCTTGACAACATTTTTCTTGAGGAACCTCTCCTTCCTGTATTGAGCCTTTTGATTTCCCTCGCCTTCTCAAACTTCCATTTTTCTTCAGCGATGAAGTGAGTCGGCGCATGACTTTGACCAGTGTCAAAGGAAGATCGGCAGAGGGGTATTGGGGTCATTGTGCGGTCGATGAAGTCGAGGACTTTCTTGGTCCAAAAGCAGTGGCACAGATGTACCTTTGGCTCTAGCGGCCCTGACTTGGCGGTCTCTGATGATTTCTTCAAGTTCTTCATCAGATGCCTCATCATCAGATGGCACGTGGACTACAAGCTGTTTCTTCCTTGGGCTAGGCCGAGGACCACGTCCATTTGTTGCTTTTGTCTTCAGCAGAGACGGGCGGATGAAGAATTGGGGCAGGTGAGGAACTTGCGAGAGATGCTCGAGGCAATTGAGAAACCAGCGATCCTTTTGACATGTAGCTAGGCGCCTGAGGAACTGAAGGTTTGGGCCGGAGCGATTGAGGACTTTGATGGAACAGCAGTGGTGTGAGGAATTTGCTTTGAGGAATTTGCACGGAAGGAGCTCTTGAGGAACTTGGCCGTGAGGGCGCAGATGATGAAGCACTTGGCTTGTTAGCAGGCTTCTTTGCATTGATTTCCTCGGTTTGACCGAGACCTCGAGAAGCAGCGGCAATGGCAGAATCCTCATTGAATTTCTTCACTGCTTCCTTTGCTTGCTTTGCCAACTTTGCTTGGCGTTTAGCCCATTCATCGTGAAAGTCCTCAACGCGTTTGACGCTAGTGGGATCAGCTATTTGGCCAGGTGCCAAAGGAGCTCTTGGGCATGGAGGATTTAAAGCAAATTTCTTCATGTACTTAGGAGTTACATATCGGTATTCCTTCCATTCCCGTGCCCATCTCCGTTCAATCTTCTGTATACGCACCTTGCGTTGGTTTTTGCTTTCCTCATCGGTGTACGATGAGTCGGCATAAATTTCCTCGGGGATTTGAATCTGTCATGACCTCGAGTTTCTTTCCTCCCTTCTGCGGCTTCTTACCATCTGCCATTTTCTTCATTGAGGAAATTGAACAATTGAGTTCTCTGAAGAAGTGTGCAGTTTTTCTTCGAGGAACGCTGCAAATGAGTTAAGTTGATGAGAACCTAGGGATTCAGAATGACATGTGTACCTGTGAACAGAGTATAGGTGCGAGGAATTTGAAGAGGTCATATGCGTTCTCAGAAGGTTTTTCAAAAAGAACAAGTTTGAGGATTTTGACCAGATGAGCCTTGAAGAATTTCAATAAGCGTTATTTGTCTTAGGTTCCAGAGTTGTATAGATCGAAGATCCACACAATTGAGGAATCTTGAAGAAAATCATTGCTTAGAGAAACGAGTCAAGTGATTTGAGGTGTTCATATGTGTGAGGAATTTGAAGAATAAACACCTTTGAAGAATTTGAAGAAAATTTGGGAATCAAAGTGAGTAATAAAAGTAACTTTTAATTTACCCGAAGTGAAGAACACGACGAACTGAGATGAACAGTTTAGAAGTTCGTCCGTTCAGATCTTCCCCGCCCTAACTTGGCAGAGGAAATCAGCTACGGCGACGGCGGAGTGAAGATATTCCACGGTCGGCGCGAGTACGTCGGCGAAGAGGTCAAGGCAGTGAAGCTTTTCCTCACCGGCGACGATGAAGTAGCGGCGGCGCTAGGGTTTTGAGGAGCTCGAGCGGGAGAGAGGTCGAGCGGAGTAAAAGAGTGAGGAAGCGAGAGAGGGGTATTTATAGGCACGGTGAAAAACGGATCGTCCGAAGATTTAGGACGAACATGCCCTTGACCGCTTCCCTTCTCACGACATGTGTCACCCACGTACTGTGTAGTGGAGATCGTGTTCGATCGTGGGCGAATATAATAATGCATCGTGGGATGCGGAACGGTTTGAGCGGCAAAACCGCGGTTTGGATAAGATTCGTTTTAAAAGTTCCGTTCGCAATTTCTTCATTTGTCGAGGACACGGTGAAGAATTTGAGCGAGTTTCAAAGTAGAACGCACATGAAGAATTTGTGAATGGATTGGGTTGAGTATAGCATAGAGGGAAAGGGTCCGATCACATTCACTTAGCGAAAGCGACTTGAAGAAATAGCCATAAGTGAATCTTTGTAGAGGACATAAATCCATATATATATATATATATATATAGCCAATGAAGAAAGGCAGCGGAGATAGTGAAGATTTTGCAGAGTTGAAGAATTTGAAAAACTGAAGAATTTGAAAATTGAGGAAAAACTCAAATTGAAGATTTTCAACTTTGGTGGTGGCGTAACCCACCGTATAAGAATGATGATTTCAGACACCGCGTACAATTGTCATAGGGTTCTGAGAATCAATTTCTTCATCAATTTCTTCACATTTAGAGTGTTATTCTTCATTGATTGAAGAAAAACGTTTCTTCATGTGTTGCACATCTAAGTCATCAATTTTGCATAAGTGTTAGGATGTGTGTCCTTTTCAAAGAACATTCGAAGATTCTAAGATATTTAGCTCACACATAGAATCGGCTAAATCTCTTCTCATCCAAGGGCTTAGTGAAGATATCAGCTAGCTGTTCTTGGATCTTCACGTGCTTTCGATAGAGATGTCGCCTTCAACACATGATCACGAAGAAAATGATGACGAATTTGAATGTGCTTTGTCTTCGAAAGGTGCCGAACTGGGTTGTGAGCAATCTTGATGGCACTCTCATTGTCACAATAGAGAGGCACATTCTTCACGTTGATGCCGTAGTCCTTGAGGGTTTGCTTCATCCATAGTAATTGAGCACAACCACGAGCCAGCAGCAATGTATTCAGCTTCGCGTATGGATAGTGATCTGTGATTCTGTTTCTTCGAGGACCAACGGACCAAAGATCGTCCGAGGAAATGACAAGTACCAGATGTTGACTTGCGGTCCACACGATCACCAGCATAGTCGAGTCGAGAATATCCAATGAGATCAAAAGTAGAGCCCTTGGGGTACCATAATTCTAGTGTTGGTGTGTGAGCTAGATATCAAGAATATGCTTCACAGCCTTATGGTGTGATTCCTTCGGTGTAGCTTGAAATCGGGCACACATGCAAACACTAAGCAATATATCTGGCCTAGATGCACATAAGTACAATAGAGAGACAATCATGGAGCGGTATACCTTGTGATCGAAGTCAATACCATTTTCATCAGTGCATAGATGGCCATTAGTGGGCATAGGAATTTTGACACCTTTGCAATCTTGCATGCCGAATTTCTTCAGGACATCTTTGAGGTATTTCTCCTGAGATATGAATATGCCATTGTGTTGTTGTCGAATTTGAAGACCTAAGAAGAATTTCAACTCTCCCATCATAGACATTTGATATTCTTCACTCATCATGTAGGCAAATTCATCACTATAACGTTGGTCAGTACAGCCAAAGATAATATCATCAACATATATTTGGCACACAAACAGTTCACCATCATAAGATTTAGTAAAAAGAGTAGGATCGAGTGAACCGGGTGTGAAGCCATTCTTCACGAAGAATTCCTTCAATGTATCATACCACGCCCGAGGGGCTTGCTTGAGGCCATAGAGGGCCTTATTTAGTCTGAAGACTTTGTCGAGATTCTTTGGATCTTCAAAACCTAGGTGTTGAGCAACATATACTTCTTCCTCAAGCTTACCATTGAGGAATGCACTTTTCACATCCATTTGATATAAAGTGATATTGTGATGGTTAGCATAGGCGAGTAATATGCGAATAGACTCAAGTCTAGCAACAGGTGCAAAAGTTTCATCGAAATCAATTCCTTCAACCTGCGTGTAGCCTTGAGCTACTAGTCGTGCCTTACTCCTTACCACAAGACCATTTTCATCTTGTTTGTTGCGATAGATCCACTTTGTGCCAATGATATTATGCTTGCGAGGATCTGGACGTTTGACCAGTTCCCAAACATTGTTGAGCTCGAACTGATGTAATTCTTCTTGCATGGCCTGTATCCACTCCGGCTCCAGAAATGCTTCATCTACCTTAGTGGGCTCTGTGATAGAGACAAAAGCATAGTTCCCACAAAAGTTAGATAAATGTGAAGCTTTTGAGCGTGTGAGAGGACTGGCGCTCAATGTCATCGATGATCTTGTCAACTTGCACTTCTTTTGCAACGCGAGGATGAGCTGGTTGTCGCCGAGGAATTTGATCATTTTCCTCAGCACCATTTTCTTGACATTATCTTTGTGCATCATTTCGACGTTCTTCTCGTACATGAATGAATTCTTCAGCAGTTTCTTCAGTAGGAATGACATCCTCAGTTGCCTTGAACCTGATAGAATCCTCAGGTGCTGGTTCGTCTAACACAGAAGGTATGTGCTCTCTTTGCGAGCCATTAGTTTCATCGAACCGCACATCTACAGTGTCAACAATCTTGTGTAGATTGATGTTGAAGACTCTGTAGGTGTGCGAGTCCTTTCCGTAACCAAGCATAAAACCTTCATGTGCTTTCGGTGCAAATTTAGAGTTGTGGTGAGGATCTCTAATCCAGCATTTAGCAATCAAGACTTTGAAATAACTTACATTGGGTTTCTTGTCTGTGAGGAGTTCATAGGCAGTCTTTTGAAGAATTTGTGAAAATATACTCTGTTGATGATGTGGCACGCAGTGTCAATTGCTTCAATCCGTAAGCGACTAGGCGTTTTGTATTCATCAGGCATAGTGTGAGCCATCTCAACAAGAGTTCTATTCTTGCGCTCCACGACGCCATTTTGCTGAGGAGTATAGGGAGCAGATAACTCATGAGTAATACCAAGTTCATCAAGATAGTCATCAAGACCGGAATTCTTGAACTCAGTTCCATTGTCACTCCTGATGTGCTTGATCTTCACACCAAAGTTGGTTGAAGCCCTCGAAGAAAATCGTTTGAAGATTTCCTGCACTTGATTTTTGTAAGTAACAATGTGTACCCATGTGTAACGAGAGTAATCATCAACAATAACAAAGCCATATAGTGATGCTTCATTAACGACAGCTGAATAATGATTGGGACCAAAGAGGTCCATGTGAAGCAATTCAAGGGACGAGTAGTGGTCATGATAGTCTTTCTTTGGATGCTTGGCCTTGGTCATTTTTCCAGCTTCACAGTTCGCATAAGTGATCCTTGAGGAATTTGACATTCTCAATGCCAATGACATGCTTCTTCTTCGCATAGCGTGTGCAAATTCCTCATGCCTGCATGACCAAGTCGTCGATGCCATAGCCAATATACGAAGCTTTTGCAAGTAGACACACGGCTGGTTGTGGTCCTGTGGAAAAATCAACAATATACAAGTCTCCTCTCCTAAAGCCTTCAAAGACTTTGGAATTGTCAGCTTCCATAATCACAACACACCGATACTTGCCAAAGATAACAACCATATCAAGATCACAAAGCATTGAGACTGACATGAGGTTATATCCTAAAGACTCAACAAGCATGACCTTGTCCATGTGCATGTCCTTATAGATGGCAACCTTACCAAGTCCCAATACCTGACTTTTGCCTTTGTCAGCAAAGATGATATGCTTCAGATGTGACGGTGATAAGGTAGCATCCATCAATAGATTCTTGTCACCCCTCATGTGATTTGTACATCCACTATCGAGAACCCACTCAGTGGCTTTGGGTTGATCATCCTGCAGATGAATTAGTATAACTTACGATCTCATATACTTCATCAGTGAAGAATATGATATCAAGTTCATTAGATGAATTTCATCGATCAAGATTCAGATAAGCGATGGGAGGGCGTGTGAAATGAAAGTTCATTTCATTATGATTAGCTGCGTCCTTTCAGGCAATTTGTCAGGCCCCCAACAAATTCTTCAGACGTTTAGGCACGTCTGGAGACCTGACCCTGCAGAAGAGATTAGTTCTTTTTCTTCACCACCCACATCTGAAGGGGTGGCAAAGAGTTCATCATTCTGCGAGCACCATACGAGAATGGTGGCATAGAGGCCAAACCATTTCGTTTCACATAAGAGGGGTTAGGGTAAGCATATGAATAAGCGAGAGAAATTCTTCGAGGACTTATGAACATATTGGTTTGAAGAATAATGCACATATTCATAGCCCTTAGCTCTACCCTGCGAAACAGAGTTGTTAGCACGATGATAATCATATGAGGACTTTGATCCTTTTGAGGAATTTGATCCACGTGAGGAATTTGGTCCGTATGAGGACTTGGATCCATATGAAGAATTTGATCTGGGGTTCCTTTCTTCACAGGTGGTGTCATGAGGACATTCACCTGAAGACTTTCAAGGCATTTCTTGGGAACCCAGATTTTCTTCATAGGGGAACCGTTCCTGCAGTTAGTGCCAACATATCTAGCAAATACTTCACCATTCTGATTTTTGAACAGTTTATAGTTTGAGTCGAATGACTCATCAACAGAATGAGGAAATTCACATGTAAAACCAGATAAGGTAGATGGATCAATCGAGGTCCCTTTGCAGCAACCCATGAGGTTTTGGGGTACCGCTCAAAGCTTCCAAAGTATGTTCCATCGGCATTTAATTTCCTCTCAAATGCGATACCCTCTTTCCTAGGGTTTCATTGAGGATCTGCTTTTAAGCACATCACAAAGAGTCTGGTGCCCTTTGAGGATTTTGTACATGCCTGTCATGTACAATTCCTTCGATCTGCATCGTCGGTGATACTAGCAATGTCCTCGGATGAGGAATTAGTGATAGCAGAGGCAGGTGAAGAATTTGTAACGATTGAAGCATTTGAACATTCAGGTGAAGAATTAGCAGATTCACGTTCAATGCACTTTAAGCATGGAGGAACAAATTCTTCTTGAGAAGCGCTGATTTGTTGAGCAAGTAATGAATCACGCTCCTTCTGAAGATCTTCATAACTCGCTCTTAGCTTCTCAAGATCTTGCTTTCTTTGAAGAAATTCATAAGAAAGTTTCCCATGATCGAGATAAGAGAGTGTTATGATGACCTTGAAGGTTATCAAGCCTAGATCAAGTCTCTAAAGATTTTCAGTCGGGGCTTGAGTGCGATCCATTTCTTCACCTAACATATCATCACTCTTATCTAGCATGTTTTGAACCTTTTCAAAAGCCCTTTGTTGTTTTATAGCAATCTTAGCAAGTTTAGAGTAGCTGGGCTTGAGATCCTCATCGATTCATTTTCACTTTGGATTCGTGAGGAGGTGAAATTGAGTACCTTGGCACCTTTTGCCATGAAGCAATAGGTGGAGCGTAGTCATCATTTTCCTCATCGGGTTTGTCGGCGGAGTCGGTTTCTTGATGTTGAAGATGGACTTGCTAACATAAGCGATAGCAAGAGCCGGACTAGCCACACCAGATTCGGATTCTTCGACTCCTCCTCTTCCTCATTTTCCTCGATTCAGCTTGAGTCCATTTCCTTGCCAATGAATGCCCGAGCCTTTTTGGAGCTGCTCTTCTTGTGAGAAGAAGGTTTTGAGGATTTTGATGATGAAGATTTTGATGATTTCTTCTTCTTCTTCACGCCATCGTAATCGTAATCCTTGTGTTTCTTCTTTCTTAATTCCTTTTCCCACCGAGGACAATCTTGGATATAGTGACCAGGTTTCTTGCATTTGTGGCAAAGTCTTCGCTTATAGTCACTAGATGAGGAATCACTTTGCTTCTTGAGGATTTTGCAAAGCGACCACGTCTTGAGAATTTCTAGAATTTCTTCACGAGCGGTGCTAGCTCTCGGCCAAATTCTTGAGGTCTCCAAGGCTACTACCGTAGTCTTCACTCTCGATTCAGATTCAGCCTTGGCCTTCAGTGGCACGCGTTTTCCATAGCCGTAACCATAGAGATCTCTGTTCAGCAAGCTGGAACTCGTGAGTATTTAGCCTTTCGAGGATATCAGCAGGATCAAGAGACTTGTAGTCAGCTCGTTCTTGTATCATCAGTGCCAGAGTGTCAAATGAGGAATCAAGCGATCTTAGCAATTTCTTCACCACCTCATGGTCGGTGATGTCGGTGGCACCAGTGCTTGAAGCTCATTTGAGATGTCGGTGAGGCGATCGAAGGTTTGTTGAACATTTTCGTGATCGAGTCTTTTGAAGCGGTTGAAGAGATTAGAAGAACATCAACTCGAGAGTCACGCTGAGTTGAAACACCTTCATTTACTTTGGACAGCCTGTCCCGGATGAGTTTGGCAGATTCCAAAGCACTCACTCTTCCATATTGACCTTTGCTCGAGATGGCCACATATGATATTCTTCGCTTGAGAATCGAGTTGCTTGAATCTCTTCACATCAGCATCATTCGAGAGAGGGTGTGACCGAGGAAACACCTTTTGTCACAACATACCGTAGATCGTTGTCAATTGCTTCAAGATGCATTCGCATTTTGTTCTTCCGATGAGGGTAGTCCGTCCCATCGAAGGTAGGACACCCAGGTGAGACCTTGATCATACCTGCAATCGACATAACTAAAACTCCGGTGGTTAAACCAAAATCACACGTAACAAGGGAGTACCTTGCTCGATACCAATTGAAAGTGCGTTATATCGACTAGAGGGGGGTGAATAGGCGATTTTATGAATTCTTCAGCGAGGAATTTGCCGGTGAGGAAATTCCTTAGCGAAGAAATACTTGCAGCCGGAATAAGTACTCGAAGTATGCATAACAGATTACTAGCATAGTCATCATGATGAAATGAAGACAATCACAGAGTAATCTTGAAAGCGTAATCACAGGATAACACAAGATGAAGACAAACAGACTGAAGAAATTGAACTGAGGAAATTGAGAAAGTCTTCAGTCAAAGTCTTCAAACACAGATATGACAAACACTCAACACAGTTATGAGGAAATGAAGGGGTTGAGGAAATAGAACCGATTAGGTTGGTGAAGACAATGATTTGGTAGACCAGTTCCAACTGCTGTCTCGGTTATGCGTTTGGTTGGAGCAGTGAGTATTTAAACTCGAGGACACGTAGTCCCGGACACCCGATCCATCGAAAGCACGCAGCTCGGGACACCAAGTCCTCACCGTATTCTCCTTGAACTAAGGTCACGCAGACCTCGTCCAATCACTCGTGGTAAGTCTTGAGCGACTTCCAAACCTTCACATACTTGGTCACTTTCGGCGATCCACAATTCCTCTTGGATGCTCTAGACCGTGACGCCTAACCGTCTGGAAGAAGCACAGTCTTCAAAGGTAAAAGCGTCGGATCCACGCAGGATCAATTTCTTGATGATGCTCAATCACTTTGGGTTTGTTGGGGTTTGGTTTTTGGGTTTTCCTCACTTTTGGGTTTTTCCTCACTTGATGATTTTCGCTCAAAGTCCTCGGAGGATGGGTTGCTCTCAAATGACAAGTGTCAAGTTCTCTCGGAGCAGCCAACCAACTAGTGGTTGTGGGGCGGCTATTTATAGCCTCGAGCAGCCCGACATGATAAGACATAAATGCCCTTCAATGATATGACCGTTAGGTGGAGATATTTTGGGGACAACGCGCCTTGACAAAGAACGGGTCGGAAATTGGAATATCAAATTCTTGAGGCTATCATGTTCCTCCTTTGTGTAGGCAATTCGCCATGGCGAATTCCTAACTCCTCGATCAGAACAAATTCCTCAATACCGGAAGAGCTTCGTCTCATCCTTTGAAGAAATTGACTGAATCAGTATGAGATTTCCAAAGGCTTCACTCGAAGGGTTTGGTAGGTGTAGGATTTTGAGTTGAGCATCAAATGGAAATTTTCCCTTAGTATTTCCTCGACCCCTTTAACGATGCAGTGTTTCCTATGACTCAAGAAAGAAAATGAAACTACGAAAACAAAAGTCTTCACGCTTCATGTTCCTCAGCGAATACCAAGTCTTGAGGATCACACCAATTTCTTCACTTTCAAAGTCTTGAAAGTCTTGAATATCAAAGTCTTGATTGAAGAACTTCATTTTTAGGGTCGACTTTCACTGTAAATATCAAACTCCTCATAGACTTATAGACCTGTGTACACTCACAAACGCATTAGTTACTTAACCTATAAGTCTTCAATACACCAAAATCACTAAGGGGCACTAGATGCACTTACAGGTCCCACACGTCAGATAGACCCAATCAACCCCTGTTGACTGCTGACGTCATGATGATGTCCGCATACACTATTCTGGATAATGTTTATTTAAATAATTAAATAAATCCTAAAATGTTTTAAATCTTTAAAAATCAATATAAAATAAACCGTAGCTCAGATGAAAAAACTTTCTACATGAAAGTTGCTCAGAACGACGAGACGAATCCGGATAAGGAGCCCGTTCGTCCGCCATGCATCCCTAACCTATTGAACCTGCAACTTTTCACCTCCGGTTCCTTTGTCCGAAAACGCGAAACACCGGGATACTTTCCCGGATGTTTCCCCCCTTCGCCGGTACCACCTACTACCGCGTTTGGGCACGCCTAGCAACACGCCTTGTCATGTCATGCATCGTCATGCATTTGTTTGCATTGTATTTATTGTTTCTTCCCCCTCTTCTCTCGCTAGACACCGAGACCGACGTCGCTGCTACCCAGTACGACTACGGTGTTGACGACCCCTCTCTCTTGCCAGAGCAACCAGGCAAGCCCCCCTCCCTTGATCACCAGATATCGCCTATTCTTCTCTATACTGCTTGCATTAGAGTAGTGTAGTATGTTACTGCTTTCAGTTAATCCTATACCGCTGGATAGCTTTGTCCTTGCTACTCTTGTTGTTACCTTTACCTGCTATCCTACCGCTTAGTATAGGATGCTAGTGTTCCATCGGTGGCCCTACACTCTTGTCCGTCTGCCATGCTATACTACTGGGTTGTGATCACTTCGGGAGGTGATCACGGGCATATACTATATACTTTACACTATTACATTACGTGTGATACTGTTCGGAAATGGGGGCTGAAAGGACAGGTGGCTCCATCTCGGTAGAGGTGGGCCTGGGTTCCCGACGGCCCCCGACTGTTATTTTGAGGCGGAGCAACAGGCCAGGTTGAGACCACCTAGGAGAGAGATGGGCCTGGCCCTGTTCGGCATTCGCGGATACTTAACACGCTTAACGAGATCTTGGTATTTGATCTGAGTCTAGCTACTGGCCTATACGCACTAACCAACTACGCGGGAACAGTTATGGGCACTCGATGTCGTGGTACCAGCCGAAGCACTTCGTGACGTCAGCGACTGAGCGGCGCGTGCCGGATTGGAACGTAAGCCTGCTCTTGTATTAAGGGGGCTAGTTCTGTTTCCGACCGCCCTCGCAACATGCAGGTGTGCTATGGGGCGATGGGCCCAGACCCCTATGCGCTTAGGTTTAGACCGGCGTGCTGACCTCTCTGTTGTGCCTAGGTGGGGCTGCGACGTGTTGATCTTCCGCGGCCGGGCATGACCCAGAAAAGTGTGTCCGGCCAAATGGGATCAAGCGTGTTGGGTTATGTGGTGCACCCTGCAAGGAAGTTAATCTATTCGAATAGCCGTGATCTTGATAGCAGGGGCGACTTGGAGTTGTACCTTGACCTTATGACAACTAGAACTGGATACTTAATAAAACACACCCTTCCAAGTGCCAGATACAACCCGGTGGTCGCTCTCTAACAGGGCTACGAGGAGAGGATCACTGGGTAGGATTATGCTATGCGATGCTACTTGGAGGACTTCAGTCTACTCTCTTCTACATGCTGCAAGACGGAGGCTGCTAGAAGCATAGTCTTCGACAGGATTAGTTATCCTCCTCTTATTCTGGCATTCTGCAGTTCAGTCCACTGATATGGCCCCTTTACACATATATCCATGCATATGTAGTGTAGCTCCTTGCTTGCGAGTACTTTGGATGAGTACTCACGGTTGCCTTGTTCCCCCTTTCCCCCTATCTTTACCCGATTGCTGCAAGCAGACGGCGGAGCCAGAGCCGACGCCACCATCGATGGCGACTACTACACAGAGGTGCCTACTACTACGTGCAGCCAGCCCCGGCGACACAGGTAGTTAGGAGGATCCCGAGCAGGAGGCCTGCGCCTCTTTCGATCTGTATCCCAGTTTGTGCTAGCCTTCTTAAGGCGGACTTGTTTAACTTATGTCTGTACTCAGATATTGTTGCTTCCGCTGACTCGTCTATGATCGAGCACTTGTATTCGAGCCCTCGAGGCCCCTGGCTTGTATTATGATGCTTGTATGACTTATCTATGTTTTAGAGTTGTGTTGTGATACCTTCCGTGAGTCCCTGATCTTGATCGTACACGTTTGCGTGTATGATTAGTGTACGATTGAATCGGGGGCGTCACAGGCGTGGTGCGTCCCCATTGTCAGCCTCTCACATACACTCATCTTTGCAGCGATAGCCTGGTCGGCGGTGGGGTAGCGCTTCACAGCGATGCGTGCTAAGCAGAGCCGCTAGCCGCCGGAGGCCGGACCAGGCGGTCCCGGCGACGCTGGAGGAAGAAGACGAGAGATTGAAGGTGCATGCCAGCTGTTGGATATAAATCCAATGGCTGTAGATGTCACAATCATTTGTTGACCAAGTTGACAACGCCCTGCGTAGGCTTCGACCTATTGGCCCACATGTCGATGCAAAATGTGGCATATATTTAACCCATGTTTTCTAGAATGTACAGTCCATTTGCTGGGCTGGGTGAACAAATAATTTCGCGTCAATCAGGCCCATTTATATTTTCTAAGAAATCCCAGCCCATTTGCACTTTCTTGAAATACACGAATTAGCTGGGCTCGTTATATTTTCTAAGAAATCCCAGCCCATTTATACACGAATCCCAGCCCATGTCGAGAAGCACTAGCGTTGACTGAGGACCTGGACCTGGAAAGAGTACATATTACTCTTGGTCGAGAGTCGTCAAAATCGAAGCACCAAAGAACCTTGGTGGACATTGTATGGTGTTTCACGAGATCAAAGAACGAAGCAATTTATTGAGGGCTTGTCTTTTTAGTCATGAACAACGTGAATGTAATGAGGAGTCTCATAGACTAGCACGTATGGCTACATCTCTTGATATAGGTAGGCATGTGTGGCTTGATGCACCACTTGCTCATTTATGTATCCCTGTAAGAATTGAACTTAGGCAATAAAGTGCGCTGTGATTCTAAAAAAAAATGCTGGGCTCGTTATATATATAATGTTATGTTAGAAGGAGCAATTAATAGCAAAGAATAAACCGGAGAGGCACATTTTTTATATATAATTAATAAATTAATGAGTTATTGCTCAAAATAAAAATGAGCGCGTTATTATTAAATTGGTCCTCAAAATCTTCGCAAGCTTTTGTCCGCAATCACCAGGATTTTCCTTTCCTGTGAGTCAAAAACAACTAGGATTTTCCTTGCCAACTTCCGTTAAACATTTACTTTTATAAGTTAATAACACGTGTGATGTTTTTATAATGTATATATAAGTCTCTATAAAATATACGATAATAGTAATAATATAAATATATATAATGTGGTTAGAAGGGAAAACATAAATTGGACACAACATTATTATTCTTATATATAGATAAGTAGAACAGAGACCTGCGTTTTACTAAAAAAATACATTGTGCTGCCGATCTTTATGAAAAAGCCCATAGGCGGTATGGACCTCAAAAATAAGTTGAAACCACTGTCTCCAGATGTCGTGGGCTACGCATGTTAAAATACAAAACCTAGGCCTAGCTGATACTTGTTCGCCCTCTGGAAAAAAACGATACCAGATCCCCGAGCGAACTGGATTAAAGAGGGGGTCGGCGGCACGACTGAAGAAGCACATCAGGAGCGATTTTTTTTCTTCAGTGGATGGCTCTCGATAGCGTGTTTTTACTTGCCTCTGCACCATACAACTTGTATTTTTAGCCTCCTAGTTTGTTGTGGTGGACCAGCAACCCATTTGCTGGGCAGGCCAACCTACAGAAACCATCACTCGATTTTTCATCAAGCCCCAAAAACAACGCAGTACTATGTTTGTTTTGAGGCCGAAAACATTACGACAGGGGTTGAGCGGGGGAGAGGGGAAGACAGAGTAATAAAAAGATTAAAAATAGCTGATGCACCATTGCTACCCTAACAAAGCAGGTGCAATTCTTCTTAGGAAGAAGGTGTGCCGTTGACACCCACACGTCACATACCCCACAGTAGGCATACTAACAAGTTCACACACAAATACAACAGAAAAGGTAAACATTCGTATCAAACTCAGGTTCACAGGACACGTTCATATTCATAGCCAACATTCACTATCAACAACTCAAAAGATTCATATATACACAAGCTCAGCATATCTATGCATCCAAATGATTGATAGATCACACGACAATATTCATGCATAATTCACAAAAAGATTCAGATATACACATGTTCAGTATGTTTATGCATCCAAATGATTGAGATCACATCCAATATGATCCATGGACGAACTTTAATTACCTAGGGTACAGACTGGTAAATGGTGTTCAGTCGGAGGTACTTCTTGCTAAAATTAGTTCTTGTACGAGTAAATTTTCGAGTACATAAGAGGCAGCACAGACAATCTGAACTTTTCTTGTAGGTTTATCCTCAAATAGTGGCCTCGTGCCGAGCGAGATTTGAGCAACTTGGCCACTACTTTCATCCAACTAGTTTACTGGCTCGTCTTGGTCCTGTAGCTCGCCAAAATTCTACATTGCAGACCAGAAAGGAGGCAGTTGAGAAAATGAACCACCCAATTTTTTTGTGCTATTCAACTGAAATGGAGCATCCCTGGCGTGCAGACTGATTAAGTGCTAGATGAATATACGCGTTGACTAACTTGTCTGGAATCTTTAGACTCCATGCCATACAGTTCACTACCATATCTGCCGATAACCAAAAGGCACAAGTTGGGACCAAAGACTGGACTGTGTTCTTCTGGGCTATGCGCCAAGCAATATTTTTGGCGTTCACTCTCCTAATACTTGGGAGTTTGACAACTGGTTGATGCCGGTCGATACTTGAATGAATATAGGCACTTCTTGTCAACATCGATGTTTGTCTGAGTGAACTTTGGTGGCAGCAGCATAAGTATTTGTCCATCTGATCATTTTGTGCAGTTCTACTGAAATCACCCAAGGCAATGATTTGCCTGCGAGTTCAGGCTCCAAGTTACTCCTTTATAAAATCGACAAACAGTAGCACAATACCAAATTACCAATACATGACAAGCACAATAATCAGGATAAAGACCAATACCAACCTGTGTGAGGTAGCATATCAATTACTATTTCCTTTCACTGGAAGTCGAGATAAGTGACTGACAGGAAACGAAGGAAGCAAGCAAGCCGAGACAAAGCGACTGACATGAAGGGAAGGAAGCGGTCGAGGCAATGAAGCACCCAAAGTTTTTGTGCAGTTCCACCAAAATCGAGCATCCCTGTTGGCACATATATTGAGAGAGTGAGATTACTGTAATAGTGGGACTAGTTGATGAAACATACACTAACAAACAGAAGCACCCTCATTATCTTAATGGGTAAAGTTAGCAATAGTAGTCTTGCTTAAAGAGAGGTATTAGTTTATTTAATCAGTGCCAATTAGCTCAACACTCAAAACATTGCCATGTATCATAGGTTGCAAAACTTTAACGTGCAAAGATAAAGGAGTTTCTCATGACAAGAGTAAACACAGTAGCACAATACATATATAGGTACAACAAACTAATATGGTGAAGGCCTTAGGCTGGTACCAACTTTGAGCAAAATATGCTTATTCAAGTAATTAGGAAGAGATGATAAAGCACTCATGGAATCACTCAATAGTATATATTTTTGTGCACTTCAAATGTATGGTTGAAATAACTCTTGTTTAACAAAGGTGAGATTATATCGAAAGATTATCAAGAACTTCTAGCAGAGTTAAAGCCTTGGCTGGGATACAGTTCATTGTATTCTCTAGTGTAGTTCCACTAAAATGTACGATTGGCACAACATGATCCCTGTTTGCACAAGTAGGAAAAAGGGGAAACCTTCATTAGCTTAGTGAGAAAGGATAGAAAGACAATAGCATTATTATGTCATGACACTACCAAGATTCCGTCCCTGCTCCACCACATGATTCACCTCCAGATACTATATACACATACATGATTCAGCATAGGGTGCTACTAAAGATTTGTTTAACTCTGATGGGAAAATTAGGCAGCAATAAATTAGTGCTACTTAAGTACTCCTGATTAATTAAGTGACCTTGCAGGAGAGATGACAGAAGTGGAAGGGCTCCCTGGAGGATCGTCTCACATGTAAGGGAGACATTGCCGGAGCCCTTGAATGGCCTCGACAGAGGCCTCAGCTTCAGCAAGATCAACTTGGCACTGTTGACCGTGTAGAGCTGGGTCACACATGCATCCATAATTCGGTTAATTAGTATGATGTGTCGCTAAGCCAAGTACTACTATGATGCATTTCTCTATCTATCTCTACTCTATTATCTATTACTCTTATACTCTTACAAAAGACAGATTTGGTGATCTTGTTGTTAAGTGCACCTCGATGTTACGTGCAACGAACGAACATCTTGCTAGTCTTCCAAGTAAATTAAGACTAGTAGCAACACAGCAATACAACACCACTAGCAAGATGTCAGGATAACATAGGACGGTACCATCGTGTGATCTTCTTCATTTCCTCCTCCTCCTCCTCCTCCTTCTTCTTCCTCTTCATGCTCTGTTTCTCTTTCTCCTCACTAGTTGGTGAAACCAAGTACATGATTGGCCTTCTCGTTCAGAATTGGTTTTGTCAGTGAGGGAGTACAATTGTACTAGTAAAAAAATAGCATTATTTTCTCATGGCAGTCGGAAAATAGAGATGAACACATGCATTAAATATCATTCTTACCTAAAGGAAGGTTATGGCGCAAATATGGATGATGAGGATTGGAACACAGATCTCCCTTTGTGTAGTTCCACCGAAATGAACCAACTGTTCCATTCTGACATTCCACTTAAACAGCACAAAAGTCACTTCTTTTAAGAAGAGTTTTGTGCAAAGGCACCTGTGACAACAAAGCAACTGTGTGAATTGGATATCCTGTTTGCACAAAAGGTCTGAGGAAACAAATGAGTCTCAAACAATTACAGGCAAAAACATTTGGCTAATCTTGTCCTGGCTTATAACAGTGGCATGGCTTTATTTTTACCAGGGACATTAGATTAAGAACAACTAAATATTTGGTATAAGGGCATGGGACAGTGGGTGCACCAGCAGTCCAGCACCATGTACGTAAACAGGGGCATAAAGTGGTGATTCATAGTTTGTTCCCACGAGAAACAAACATCCAAGAAACATATATGGGTTGGTCCCATTTTGTTCACTCTAGCCACCTACTCCTATGTGTGGATAGCAAATCTAGTCCTGGTCATACCACTGTACAAGCGTTACCCCTATATTTCCCTTTTCGACCAAGATAGGTTGGATGACCAGTCTGTACTACTTTCCCCCCCTTTCCTTCATGTTAGTACCAAGTCCGATGTACATACTAAATTCCCCCTCCCCCACATTATTTCTTGTTTGAACCAAGTACTCCCTTCGTCCGGAATTACTTGTCATCAAAATGGATGTGTCTAGAACTAAAATACATCTAGAAACATCCATTTCAATGACAAGTATTTTCGGACGGAGGGAGTACAAGATTCGACTCCATGAAGTAGCTTTACCTCTAACAATAGAAGAAAAAAAATACTAGGTGACGTTGGACCATCCGATCGAGAGGGGCCGAGAGGTAGAAAATGATGCACATGCAGCGACGTAGCGAGCTGGGGAGGTAGAGCTAAGGCAGTTTCGAACAAAGATATACCTGAAGGTCGTCGGGATGTGGATAGGTGGGCGGCGGGAGGCTGGATCCGCCCACAGGCAACGACGAAGGGATCGGAGGACCTCCCGCCCCGGCGCTCGGCTAGAGATAATGATGCGGCCGGCGGTGGGTCTCCTCCCTCGCTGTCGACGACGGCCTAAACGATGCCCCTCCTCCCCTTCACCGGCGGAGGGGGATACGTCCAGATCTATAACCAGCGGTGAGGATAGAAAGCCAGTGTTACTACCCCTATCTTGTTTAGATCTGGAGAGGATGGGAGTGTGTGAATAGAGCAACCCTAGCAAGCAAGCACGGAGGCTCCGGCCTATATATACATAGTGGGGTAGTTTTCCTTTTTCACTCCCTCAAAACAATCGTTTAAAATTGTGTACTACTACATGCTAGGTCGCGGTTTTTTAGTTGTTGATTGTTTTTGAGATAGCTACCCGCTTGTTCCAAGTGGTGTTCACGGTGTGCCAGGTCGCACTTTGTATCGTTCAAGTCCGGTACTACAAGTCCCTCCATTAAATGAACAACCACCCCTCGTAAAAATTGTGAACAAGCCCACGGCTAAAATTAAGCGGAAGCGTGGGTTGCCCCAACATGCATTATTATTTATATTTTCTACTCCACATGTCATAGACACAAAAATAATGTGTCATAGACACAAAAATTGTGGCAAGATTCCCTTAGGCAAGCCAAAGTGTGTCTAAAATTTTGAGCAACTCAGGTTAGGCAAGTGTGGCAAGTGTGGGAAAAATAATGTGGCAACATAAGACAAACATAGTCACAATCCAAACAGCCCCGTAATTTTTTGTGACATGCATGAAAATTTGGTTAGTTAAATTTATAGTCAAAATTTGGCAAGGTGCATCAAATCAACACATGCAAGTATCAAAAGGAAAGTCACGGCATGCATGCATGCGTTGTACTCCCTCCGTTTCCAAATATAAGTCTTTTTAGAGATTGCAACAAGTGACTACATACGAAGCAGAATATGTCTACATACGAAGTAGTCCATTTGAAATGTGTAAAAAGACTTGTATCGAGTGCAGTGCTTTGATGTGTCGCGTCAACTTGTACAAGACCGAGAAATTTGATTACTACAATGCCCTCTCCCTCGCGGACTGAGCTCCGGTGCCTTAACTGCACCTGCCTTTGGCTGCATGACAGGAGGGCCAACCACCTGTTGTGCCCACATGTCATAGGCATAAAAGCGAGGAGCGATAAGTAAACTTTCGCTACACGCTATCCCTCCCGCACGAGGTGGACGGACATGCAGCAGCGGATTCGATACTATAGAAGTAGGAGTAACATCATTGTTCGTCTTCTCAAAGAGGCGAAGAGCCAAGCGTAACCCGAACGTGGCAGTTGCGAACGCTCGCGTGGTGTGGTGCCTTGGAGCACACATATAGTAGCCAGGCTCTTGCATGAGACAAAATTGCTATTGTTTAACAATTAAACTCCATCATCCATTGGTTGATACTCATTCTGCATAGGTCCACACGCTTAGCACCGTTTCCTCCTGGGGTCACCAATGTTTATTTGCTACTCCCTCCGTTCGAAATTACTTGTCTCGGAAATAGATGTATTTAGAACTAAAATACATCTAGATACATCCATTTCTACGACAAGTAATTCCGAACGGAGGGAGTAGTAATTAATAGCATTGCTTGCAATGAACTAGCCATTGCAAGTCATTAAAAGCATGCACACCTCTCATCTCTTATTGGTTGATATGTCAAGAAACAAGAAACAAGGTAGAAGTTAATGCACCGCGCCTAAGTGTTTTGGGACTATTTGGTTTTCAGTAAGATGACTTACACACCTAGACGGAGGGAGTAGTATAGCCACAGTAAACCTGAAAGGAGTATTTGCCTTTCTAGAGATTTGAACAAGTGACTAGACTACACCGCGTGCAGCCGTGCAGTACTCCCCCCCTTCCGGTTTATAGGGCTCAAATCTCAAATCTCATGAACCAATGCATTTTGCGATTGGAGGAATGTATCTCGTACTACTTTACAAAACTACCCTAATTAAACTCATGCATTAATTACGTAGTTCTCTCGTTTTCCTCTCCGCCTTGGTCGCGGTGCACAATATTGAGCACTCCTATATGACTAGCCGCTCTATCTAAATGCGGGACATTTCAAAGCATCCGGGCCCGCGTGCCATCCACCAAATCATAGCGAGGTGCTACAGTCGAGACTCACTGTCACCCGGTGTGGCCGTCATGACCCGTCATATCACAAAACCCACACCTTCTTACGGCGTGGTAAGGTGGCCTCCAAGTTGGACTAGACGAAGCAACCATCATTTCACTGGAACGCTTGTTCAAGCCCTTTCTTCCCTTTCTTTAAGAAAACCTCACTCCAGGCTACTCACTTCTGCCATTTTTCTTACATGCCGGCGAAGGAAAGGTGGGCGAATCAGTTATGCTGCTATATTTTCATTCCAAGAATCTTATTTTTGCGAAGCACCGACCGATTCTCACATCCTATTCTTTTCCTGTTTTCATTGCGATTGTGTTTTCCTTTCGATTGCTCTTTGTTGGCCAGTTCATTGATGGATCCTGGAGCACTAGGCAAAGAGTTGCCGGCGGACAACCCACTGGAGACAACGATCTCCAGGAAGTGAGCACCGACCAACGAGTTGACCATGTTGGCGGGCCAACCCATGGAGACGAAGAACTCCAAGAAACAAGCAGCCAAAGAGTTGAGGGCGTTGGCGAGCGAACTCCTCAAAGAAAGTTGGAAGAACAGCAAAGGGCCCCACCGTGCCTACCCGGGAACTCTGATTGCCACCTATGTGAGGCTCAAGACCGAGTTTGAGGAGATAGTCGCCGTTGAGAAGCGGTATTCCCCAGCAAGGTGATGGCCCCCATCGAGGGCGAGGAGATGGCCCCGGAGGATGAGATCCCCTGTGAGCTGCACAAGGTAAAAAATAATGGCTTATTACCATAGTTGTGGTTTTTGATTATTTGCAATGTGCTTGCTAATATGTTAGGGTTGTGCAGGTGCCGGTGGACGTCCTTGATGATTCCGATGTCGTGGGCCGTCCTGTTGGCATCGCCCCGGAGATCGATTCCGATGCCGCTGTCCATCCTGTGGACATCGCCCCAGAGATCGATTCCGATGTCGCGGTCAGTCCTGTGGACATCGCCCCAGAAATCGATTCCCATGCCGTTGTCCATGCTGTGGTCATTTCCCGAGAGATCGATGACAAGAAATAGTTGGTCGCGCTAATCCTTCGTGGTAGTTTGCATTGCCACATGTTTAATTACCGAGATGCGTGTTATCAAACCATCTTAGGGCTGGTGGACTGTCTTGTGTGGGCGGATCTTGCTACTTTTGTTTGATAGTGAATCATGCGAACCCTCTCCGAGTTATGGAAAGCAGATGTGTCCTCACCAGCTTTTGATGTAATATATGGCATGCTTAGATGTAAGTTTGAACTATTTATCATATCAGCGGGGCTTGTTTGATGATTCTTGGTGTTAGTAGGCTATCTCTTTGTGCGAGCTATAGTACTTGCAAAACACTCACCAAAGAGAAAGCGTTGGGGCTGATGAGATCGTGGTATGCTTATACTTATCCCTCGTCGATCGACCAATAGACCTAGCTTCTAAAATTGTAGGCTTAGCGATCGATCGACAATAATAGTCGACACGTATACATTCATGCCTCATTTGGTTCATAGGGTAGGAAAATCGTAGCAAAAGAAATCTGAAGAACGTGCAACACAAAATCATAGTAGTGCTTGACGTACTCCCTCCGTTCCAAAATAGATGACCTATGCGGGCTAGTTTGGCCTAGTGGGTTTCGGTGATATGACGTGGTACAATGCCGTCCGGTCTTGGCGTGTGGTAGCAGTATTGCGAATACAGTAAGTTTTCTTGAAGAAGCGGAATTCAACGAAGTCATGATGGTTCCTTCGTCCGAACAACTTACGATTGGGAAAGGTTGGGCCTGCAATCTGACGGGGAGTAGACCAGGATAATTTTGTGCATGGCAGGTGGACCAGGATGGTCGACGTCCCACATGTCGTGAATGAAATTATTCTTTCCTTTATAGAGGACGAGCAATGAGTATTCATTGTTTATTTTTTATGAAAGCTATTGTCTCCACTGTTACTCCTTGACTTTGTCAATGCCTCTCTCTCCTCCACATAAGCGGGGACTACTTGCTATGCATGCGACGGGCAGCTGGCGTCTTGAGGGGCCAGGGCGGTCAGAGCGGGCTCTGGAAGCGGTCCGGACTCCAGCATGGCCCACCTCACATTATCACCATATATTTCTTGGAGTCCGTGCGCGGCGGGCGGGCGATCTCTTCTCCCTCCCCCGTTTCTCTCTTCTCAGCCGACACCCGCCGAGCGATTAGATTTCGGCTATCGACGGTTTATTCAATTACAGTCCCACATGTCAGTGAAATTGCAAGACAACGCGTGTCCCCTCTGGTGAGCGGCGTGCGAGCCGGACTGTCGGGGGTGCGACGCGTACGAGTCGTAAGTGTGCCGCCTTTTCCTTTAGACTAGCCACAATGGAGAGTAACATACACTAGTAACATACACATATCTCTAGACTATGTTACTACCTCAATTGTGGGTAGTAACATAAGTGTGGTAACATGCAAAGCTTTATTTATTAGGTTATAGAATCATATTGCATTGGGACATGTGATGTTACAGTAACTAGCTAAGTTACTAGTACTACATCTTTCCTCATTAACTCATTGCTAAGTTGGACTCGATGTTACTACCGAAGTTACTCCCACTGTGGCTAGTCTTAGAACTTGCAAAGCGTAACATTTTCGCGTGATTGATCGATAAAATGACGAGGCGGTGCTTTCCGCTCGTTAGGCGGGCTAGTTTGAGTGATATGACGTGCTCTGATGCCGTCCACTTGCTCCTTTTTTATGTAAGCAAGATAAAAATGGAGGACTGTTAGCAATTATAGCATGATAGTTAGGGCATCTCCAGCGCTGGCCCACAAATTTACACTGGCATCTATATGAACTAACCGGACGAAATTCGTGCAAACAAAGCAAATTTCAGATTAACCGGATGAAATTCATTACATTTCGAAAACTTTTCCTACAAACTGGACGAAATTCATTACATATTTCGCACAAACCATAATAAAACCTACTGTAAACCTAATCTAAACAATCGCCGGCGCCCGACCACCATGTCCGGCCATGAACCCGAGAAAGCCAGCCATTGCCTTTGCCTCCTCCTCATCCGCCTCGATAACCTCCTCCTCCGGAGCACAAGGTTCTGAAGATTTCCGCCTCCACGTCGCCGTTAAGCAGCTAATTGGCTGCCGATGTTTACCCCACCAAGCTTGGCGTCGACTGAGTGGAGTAGCGGTGGCCTTCCTGGGACCAGAACAGCGGCGACCTACAGTACCACTCTTCCTCGGCCGACGGCTGCGCCACAAGACGCCCGGCTTCGTGGTCGTGGCGGCGAGAGGCGGCGGGGTGCCAGCGATCTCGCCGTTTGCTCCTGCGACAATGCGTCGAAGAGAGCTTTGGGCGTGCGGGCGGAGCCGCCGATGTCCCTCGTGCGCTCCTGCGACAAGATGTCCAAGAGAGCTTCGGCGCGCCAGAGGCCATGGTTGGAGTGGTGCCAGCGAAGGAAGGGACCGGAGGAGAATAAGTGTGGGTCTTTGGCTATGGCTGGGAGCTGGGGCTCAAGTTAATATAGCGGGCGAATGGCAATGAGCCGCGACAGACGGATGGACAACTGGCACCGGACTAGGTTCATCGGGCGTGAATGTGGACGCTGCTTCAGTGACTTAACTGCAGATGCGTTGGGTTACTAACATGTGGGCCCAACGGGCATCTGGCCCGCATGTCAGTGAAACACCAATTGCACCTGCAGTTAAGTCCGATGAATGCGACATTGACATTCTGGAGAGACGGTGACCGTTTTGAGGCGGAAGCGGCGCTAGCAATTGAAGGGGTTTCGGTGTGCAGTGGCACTAAGATCGGTCGCTCACGATAGTACATACTCCGTACCATACTACCATAGTACCCTGTCTAGCTAGGCTGTTTTATAGATTGTCGTTGTGATGGACGATATACATGAGCGAGGTGGTCCGAGTATGACCGTTGGTGTTGAGCCAGGTGAATACATGCTCGGCGTTCGCGTAGGCCTCCACCAAACGTCTAAACAGTAATGTCAAGCACCGCCGGGGCGCGCAGGTGATGGGCTTGCCGTTTGCGTTGCGCCATGAGCAGGACTTTGATTTAGAGGGCGACGTGCATGCATTAGCATGCTTTGACAGCGTGAGCGTGAGTGTCTGACGCGAAGTATTTCATTTTCATTTAGCTGACGAGGGTGCGTTGCGTTGATGAGTCCGTGGTTTGATTCCCCACATACGCATAATTTTGGTTTTTACAGTATTTCTTTCTCCATTGACAGGTAGGCCCGCGTAGATAGATAAAGAACACGAGCTGATGAGGTGCATGCGGACTGTTTGACTAGTCAATCAGACAAATACGGAGCTATACGCTGAGCCAGTGACCGTATAATTACCATATCTCGTATACAATGATCAAAGTGAGCTATCAAGACAAGTTTGATGACCGCCAATGCATTTTACTCGGTAATAAATTACCAGGATTGAAGGGGAATTCAAATTTGCTTCGTCTTCTGTCCTTGAGCTCTTGACAAACCAATGCACTATACGATTGTCCGGCCACTCCACCCCAGAGCTCTCACTAAGCGTCGTTCATGCCACCGCGCCGCACACTAACCGGTAAGGCAGCGATGGCATCCCTTGTATCAAGTTCCTCGCCATACGACCGCACACAAAATGGTAGGGAAGCGATGGCATCCCACCGTGTCGAGTTCATCGCCGCTCGCGACCTCACAACTATGTGGGAGGAATTTGAAGATGCCAAGGCCGAATGGGCGGTAGAGCAAGAGGCGGCCAAAGCCGCACAGAGGGAGCGGAAAAGTCAGAAAGAACTCAAGAAAAGAGAGGCCCGCCGCCGCAAGAAAGAAAAGGACGCACGCGCTTCTGCGGAGAGGTCGGCGGAGATCCAAGCACGATGGGGTGTCGCCGACAAAGCCGGGAAGGAGAACGACGGCGTCTGGCCAGCATGTGAGAAGTAGTAGTACTAGTAGTTAGTGTGTGTGTGCGTATGCGAGTGCGAGCATGTACCAAGTGCAAGATGTGAGAAGTAGTAGTACTAGTTACTACTGTAGTTTTTAGAGCAAATTACCAGTACATTAGCCTAGACTAAATGGAAAAACTCCTATCCTATGCATCAAATGGCATCTCTTTCTCTATAGGAATTGAGATGCATGTCATCTCACTTCCTATGATTTTCATATTCCTATAAAATTCCTATCCTATGAACGAAAGGATGCCTCTGTTGGAGTAACTACTGTAGCTAAATCTACTTTGATGCAGTAGTTTTCTTCAAGAAGCGGAATTCAACGAAGTCATGATGGTTCCTTCGTCGAGCAACTTCAAATTGGGAAGTGGGCCTGTGATTTGTGGCTCATTAGTCATTATTGTTACTTGTAGCGACGACAGGTGACTCTCCCTTGAGTTCTACGTGCATGGCAAGTGGACCAGGCGGATGGTAGATGTCCCACATGTTGGCGAACGAAGTTTCTTTCCGATATCGAGGAGCAAGGAAACCGTGTGGTATAGTATCATCGCTGATTGCTTCGCAAAAAATAGTATCACCGCTGATTTATAATTATTTTTATTTCGATGAATGCTAGCGTTTCAACTCTTACGACGAAGGGTGCCAAACACGATGCGTCTGGATGTCCCCTGCGTCGTGAAAGAGTGGGACATGAACAGCGTGGTAGAGCCCAGTGATAAAAAACAGCGTGGTAGAGCGTCTCCACTTCTTCCACTTCGGGTGGGAGACCCTGCGTAGTAGTACTAGTGGTATGAACGATACAAAGTGCGACCTGGAGAGAAAGACACGTCTAGTTGTAAGGTCTTGGGGCATACACGTAAACAAATATAAAAGTTAATATGTGCCTCCAACTAATATAGTAGTAGTAGAGTACTTAGGCACGTACTCCATAACATCACCGTGCATTGCACATACAACATTTAGTGGTAGTACGTAGTAAGAGACAAATGCCGCCCAAGAGTTCCCTTCTCGACCCACTTTTGGGTGTTTGGTAGAGTGTATGGAGGGTGCATGAGTCCACACTAGTTTAGCACAAATACACTAGAAGCATGCATGAAGAGAGCATGCATGAAGAGGGTGTTGAGTTGAGCATTCATGAAGAGGGTGTTGAGTTGAGAATTAATGAAAGAGGGTGCTGAGTTGAGCATGCATGAAGAGGGAACAACTATGCTTTGAGGCGAGAACGCAACCGAACACACCCTATATGCCACGCATGTTCATACCATTTGTGCCTTTCTACTTCACTTACTGCGCTACATTACTCAGGTTCGTCGTCCACTCCACAGGTACATGTCCGTCTCGTAGTTCCAGTCCACGTGTTCTTCATATAGATGGAGCGATCCTTGCATAACACATGCACCTTGATGCTAGATGTCTCGCGTGTTGGCAAAAGGATGAACAAAGCTCACGTAAAAAATAGAGTGGAAGAACATAGATTCCGGACGACCGAGAAGGAGCAAGGAACCTCGTGGTGGAGCGTCTGCACTCATAATATTTAATATTATTCAGTGATATAAAATTAACCAATCATCTCCACAGTGGACTGGAAGTGTACGAAACACGGCAGCCTAGTGTAGTTACAACATACAAGTACATGGCTAACCCACGCTATCACCATATTTCTTGGCTTCTGTGTGACACCTATCTCTAGTAATCCAGCAGCCTGTATCGCTTCTCCCTCCTCGTCTCTTCCAAAGTGCGGCGGGCTGGCATTTTTGCCGTCTATTGAGGTTGGTTAACTCATCACATGTTAGCGACATGCCAAGAGCATTCTAAAAAAAATCCTTTCATGTTCCATTTTCAAAAAGAAAAAAATCCTTTCACGTACGAATTTGCCTATATGCTTTGAGCAACTTGCATGTCCTATACTGCTCCTGTTTGATACTCTAACTTAGCTAGAGGTTAGACTAACTCATGACTAACCCTGAACTAACTGTAGCCAAAGAGGTGTTTGGGCGAAAGGGTTAGATTGACAATGAATGCACTTGATGGAGGGCGAAAAGTGATTTTTCAGTGGTCCCAATGAGAACTATCTCCAGTTAGCACCTCTTAGGTGGGATAGTTTTTTTTGGTGGGTTCGGTGCAACTTGCTCCAATTTAAACCCTCATTACTTTAGGGCTATTTGAGCCCCAACTAGCTCAAACTAACTCTAACCCATGGATCCAAACAGGGCCTATGGCCAGTCTCGACGCGGAGCAGTCGCGTGCACCGGGAAGCGGCGCTCTCTCGACCGTCGCGCCACTTCAAAGCCGGGCGCCCGGTGAGAGGTCGCCTCCGCTCTCGCCGGGCATTAATCTGACAGCGGCGGCTCGAGGCTCTGTTGACCGTTTCACGCGGGAAGCGGCGCTCGCAAGGGAGTATAGGTTTTGAACCGTTTGGTGTAGTACCGTAGTTTGCAAAACTACTTACTTATTGCACTCGGTTTCCTAAGAAATTGTGGTAAAAGCGTTACTCCACAGCCCGCTTCCCTTCTCCTTCCTCTTCCACCGCTTGCGCCGCGTCATGATAGCGACCGGTCAACCCTTATATAGGAGTGCTAGCACAAAATGATGCATGCATGACCACTATAATTTCCATATTAAAGCGCCGCTCCGGAGGGAGTATGGCGTATGTTGTTACCTTCAGCCGGGCCATGGCTGCCGGGCGACGGTGACCAGAGAAGAGGCGGCGGGAGGGGAATGAATGCAGCTACTGTTTGGGTTTGCCTTTCGGCTTAAATAAATGCGCAGCATCACGTGTACCCGCGGGTGCACAAATTGTAACATACGTGTCTGCTTAAGTGAGCATCACGTAACTGGTGTGTGTGTGTGTGTGAGATTCTGAGAGACAGAGTGCATGTGTGCGACTCTACTCTTCGGACATGTACTCAACCTTTTGCATCGGGATATAAGTATAATGGTATTTACTTTAGCTAGTGATTTACGTGGCCATGTTAACGTGGTTGTGTCAAAAAATGTCACTTCCTGCTCGTGATTTGCGTTATATAATTACAAGCAAGATTCTCGTGCATTGCACGGAACATTAATATGCATTTTTTTACAAAACATCTGTTGTGATTGACCCATGCAGGAGTAATCCCATGTGTAAAAACTAATGATATCTCAAGAATTTTATCGGAAAACTGGTATCTTGAGAATGTCATCGAAAAAATGAAAGATGACAGATAAGGCGAGGAGGAATGGAGCATGGTGGTGACTGGTGGTCGGAATGGGCGGAGGCATGGGGATGGACGACGCCGGCAGACGACAACGTCCACCATGCATGCTAGATTGTTCCAGAGACTTATTCCTTTTTTAATTGCTGAGCAATGAGGTTGTTGGAGATAATGATGTGGAGAGAGGTGCGGGTATCTTTGCTAAAATTATCATAGTTTGCTTTCTATCCGTCAGATATAGATCATATGGTGTGTATTACAAGATGGTAGGCACACCATCATCGCCAACTTCGTTTTTATAAGGGTATAGATGATAAGTTTGCTGACTACTAAAGTAAAGTGGAATTTGTCCATGTTATGCAAGTAAATAAAGGTGATTGTTTATCATACGGTTAAGGTTGGATGAAGGGTGGTAGGAACAAATGCTCCGCCTAGAGCATGTTGTGTGAGATGGAGTCTTAGTGTGTGTGTGGGTGTGTGTGTGTGTGTGTGTGTGAGAGAGAGAGAGAGAGAGAGAGAGAGAGAGAGAGAGAGAGAGATGGAGTCTTAGTGTGTGTGTGGGGGGTTGTGCGTGCGTGCGTGTGTGTGTGTGTGTGTGTGTGTGTCGCGGGGTCCTCTGTGGCGGATGTAATTTAAGTGTGCATGGATTCATCATAGAGAGGTGATGTGTATGGCAGAGGCCACCAACGATGGGGTGCGAGAGAGAAAATGCCCGTAGAGAGGGAAGAGAAGGTGTGTGCGCGTGAGAGGAGTCGATATCTAGAGAACATGTTTGTTCGAGATACACTGAGGAAGACTACTATATATCGATGGTGCATGTAGGCGGGAATTAAACAAAGGGATGGTCTTATTGGTTTCGGGGATATAGGGGAAGAGTGACAGGGGGGTAGCTAGAAGGAGATTGTTAAGTGTGATTGTGTGTTTTACCCATCCAGGCGGAAGTTATGTGCACAAAAGAGGAGAACGATTCGATGTGGCGTTAGGATTGAGGGTAATTAACTACGTATGGAGACATAGAGACCTTGAACGTGCATGTGTGAGAGGTATACATGTATACGTGGGATGTGTGTGTGTGTGCGCGCGTGCATGATCGAGATAAAAGAAAGAAGACATTAATATGCATGCATGTGAGAATGCAGGGAAGAAGGCCCGACAATTAAGCATGTGTTTTTTGTCTTTAAGAGATAGTCGCGTGGGCTAGAGCATGCATCTATGGCGAGCAGAGGGAGTGAGCACAATGATTGTGCAAAAGAGATCAACCTATAAATGCATATGTATGGAGAGACATATATAGTGTGGGTGATAGGAAGCAAGACTCCGTGCGAGAAAGAAATGTGGACAGAGAAACTACAGATAGATACAGAGATGGAGATGCTAGCTAGAGGGACATCCGCTAGTTTGGGTGTTGGAGATGACCGCCGGGTGGTTCAGAGGGTGAAGTTATATATGTGTGTGAGAGGGAACTTGACTGCATGTAGAGAGAAACATATGTAGTGTGCGTGATAGGAATCAAGAGTGAGGGCGAGAAAGAAGGTTGATGGAGAAAGCAGGATAAATAGAAAGATAAAGATGCTAGCTAGTGTGCGTTAGAGATAGGAGTCGAGTGGATCAGAAGGCTGAGTTATGTGTGTGGGTGTGAGAGAGATAGAGAGAGGGTGCATGTGAGTCACATACAAATAGATATCGGAGAGAAATGAGATCCTGAGAGACGGAGTTTTGTGTCTGCGAGAGAGAAAGATATTTCACAACGAGAGTGATAGCTAGAGAGACATATGAGGGAACGCAAGATATATCTAGGGAGAGAGAGTGTGTGTGAGCGGCATACAAGAGAACAGTGGAGAAATATGAGACCCTGGGAGACAGAGTTTGTGTTTGTGTGTGAGAAAGAGATATTTAAGAGGAAGATTCGTAGGTTCTCATATCTAAGGAGCGAAAGACATCTCTGTATGAGGGGTGTCTTGAGTGGCACACATGGGAATAGTAGAGAGAAATGAGACCCCGGGAGACAAAGTTTTGTGTTTGTGTGAGAGAAAGAGATTCCACATGGAGAATCATAGTTAGAGACACATAGCAGGGAGTGAGATATACTTAGAGAGAGATAGAGTGATGAAGGTCGAGGGAGAGAGTACCGTCAGTGTGTTACGAAGATAAAAGATCATTGTCGACGTCTGGTAGCACGAGAGATACCGAGAGGCGATGAACACGTATAGGTCCGTAGACATAGTCCTAAGCATGAGTGATAGCTATATGAGACGAATATCTGGATTAAAGGGATTCAAATATTTAAACTGGAGATCACAACATCGATAATATCATAATGCAAATTGGTGTATCAAACATGCATATTCATTTGAATTTGGGCACACGTGTAATGTTATATAGTTTATCAATATTGGTGATCCATAGATTCTTCAATTACAAACAATGCATGGTTTATATGCAATTAATGTCTAAACAGGATTATACTATATGTTGCGTGTGTGAAACACATTATACATGTTTGAGAAGTAAAAAAAACCCCGCATGAAACACACATTAATTGGAGACAGTTAGCGAGGAATGCATACATTGGATTTCAACATAAAGTGATTTCAAATATTCAAAAATCCAAATTGATGGATACAACCTTATGAATCTGAGTATATTTGTAAACCATATTTATGTATAAATGGTGTTGTGCTTTTGAAAGTATATATAAAAATGATGTACATAGAATGTAATTCCAATTGAAAATGGATCCCGCCTGAAAAAAATAGAATACAAACGGGATTCGAATTGAGTTGGCACGAGCGTAAACGTGCACTATGTAAAATTTGAACGAAGTGGGGAAGTCGCAGTAACCGCCCAAAACCAAAATCTGCGAGATGGAAATTACTACTGCCTATCCCTGCCACGCAAAGCCTATCTGCTGGATTTCTATAGGTTTCGATAGGGGTAGGCCGGTTTGTAATTTCACCCAAATGTGATGTAACCGCCTCTCACCCGGATTCATACACGGTGGGCGCCAAAACACAGTGTGTCCTCGGCCAAAATCGACTCCCTCCCCGATTCATATTCATATACACGGTGGGAGCCAAAAACAAACTCTCGTCGGCAAATATTCGGTGTATGCGAGATTACCGTCCTATCCCCAACCGACTAATGTTGCTGTGATGTAGTAGAAATTTGAAACAGGGGCTAAGTTTGTAAATTTCCTCGCATTTGAGACAAGCGCCCTGAATACATGTTTCCCCTTCCTCTCTACCTCCCTTTTCCCCATTCGTACTCCGTGGGCGCCAAAACACCCTCTCCACCCCACCCTCCTCCGTCCGCCGCCGCCCAACACCCCATCCACCGCCTTCCTCCTCCACCATGCCGGAGCTGATACGCCGACGCCGTCCATTACAAGAGATCGACCTCTCTCATCCACGGCTTCGTATCGGGATCCTTGCATCCCGTCCTCTCGCTTCATCCCCGCCGTCGTCCACCTTGCCGGCGTCGCTCCTACGACTGTCTCATCCACCGCGCCCCGCCGCCATCGTCTACCCTCCTAGATCTGGTTCCACGCCATCGACAGCCATCGCTACCGCAGCACCATCAAATTCTCAGCAGATGCGTGACATCGGTCTGCACTGTAGGCGGCATCTTTCGTATTCCGCTCAACTTATTTATCGCAGCAAGAAAATAGATCGCCACCGCTTTACTCTGATTTCTTGTCTTGGTTGTGAAGTTGCCTTTGTCCGGTTTGCACCTTCAGATCCGCCATGGCACGCTCAACACTATACTCCCAATGCTTATGGATTTCCCCTTTTATATTCCACACTAGTTAAATCACAAGAGACTAAATTTTTCAGAGCTCACGGAGTTCGGCCGGTGCAACGAAGGCTCGGGTGGTTGTGGGGCCTCACGAACGAAGAAAACTCAACGCGGGTGGGGGTTGGGGCGGGTGGGTGGCGGAGGAACACATGCGCTGGGGGCGGTGGTCCGCCCGGCAGCTCGTCTTGATGTTCAGATGGGAAGAATCAGAGACGAGGAAGAAGATGGGTTAGGAGACGTAGGATCTTCATCCAACCGCCTGGAATGGTCGAGAGACAGCTGGGAGTTGCATTCTTAATGCACTCTGGTTCATCATGTGTGGGCACTGCGCAACCAACATTTTATTATCCAAAATTTGCTTGCTCTTCTTTACCATGTTCCTCTTCCGTTCTTCTTTAATATGTACTCTCTCCGTTCCTAAATACAAGTCTTTGTATAGATTCCACCATGGACTACATATGGAGCAAAATGAGTGAATCTACACTCTAAAATGTATCTGGATACATCTGTATGTGATCCATAGTGGAAATCTCTACCAAGTCTTATATTTTGGAACGGAGGGAGTTTCATAGTAGTACAAGATGTTCCTTGTAATCTTGAAGATGAGCAGGGACATTTGCGATGTAGAGGTCTATACGGTCGGTTGTGATGGACACTTTGAGCCTCTTTGATTCAGAGGATCTTGTAAACATAGGAATAGGATTTGTAGTGGCCTGCCCACTTGAATCCTATAGGAACAACAAGGAAATGCGGGAGCTGTGTCGCCTTTGAGAGTTACATCGATATTAATGATCGCACCTTCACTTGAAGAGAGCTGGTATCCGAAGCCTTTCTAGCCGTACCGGCTAACTAGCACATATATTCCAGCAAGTTCCACTTTGCTGATTTTACTCTGATGCTTAAGATTTTCCCGTTATATCTACACTATGATCTGTGTAGCTGCTTTGTGTCGCACTAGCAGCAGTCCACTCTGAAGCTAAACACTGCAGTGACTCACAAAATTGGCACCAAGGCATTGGGTGCCATTCTGGATGCAATGAAACTCATACGCTCCCCACCTATTGACTCTTGTTCAGAATATGATCCTAATGACTCTTGTTCAAAATTGCCACATATAGAGAGACAACATGGAATTGCATTTCTTTGGGCGCTGTGATTCATCATGAGTGGGCAACCAACATTGTATGCAATGAAGCGGAACCTCAAGAATATGCTTCCTCTTCTGTTCTTTAACATGTTCCTCTTTGTTTATTCTGTATTTAATACGTACAGTATGTTCCTTGTCAGGAAGGGGCGCAGGGACATCTGCAGTGAATAGCTGATAGAGCTGGCCTGTACGTGATCGATAGGGTTTCAATTACTATCGGCAATACAACACCGTATTTTCAAGCCAGTTCCACTTTCCCGATTTATATAACGTGGTTATGGTGTACCCGTGTTATGTACACTATGATTTGCCTAGTTGCAGGTGTGCTCTTGTTATCATGGTTTGGCAATAAACTCTCTATACAAAGATATTATGAACCTGTCATCTTCCAGCTATCCTTACTTCTGGAGCCTATTTTTTGTGTACTTGTGCCATATTATATAAATGCACGCACCATATTACAGCACACATAAGCTCTCTCATCGGAATCCAGTGATAGCACACAAGTGTTTATAGGGGCGCCCCTATATTAGAATATCATCTGCATTACAAAGATAATCTCACAACTATTTATGTTTTCATGGTTATCAGATATTATATGCAATTACAGTGAATATCAGAATCCAAGATCGGAAGAATATTGTGGAACACTGCAATGACTTACAAAATTGGCACCAAGGCATTGAGTGCCATTCTGGAAGCAATGAAACTCATACGCTCCCCACCTGTTGATTCTTGTTCAGAATATCATCCTAATGACCATTCTAACCTCGAGGAGTCAAAGGTAGATGTCATGTCCTGTTCACCCATCAAGGTGCCTGTTCTAATTTGGCAAGGTTTTATTGATTGCGCGTATCTTGCATACGTTGTCTTGCATTTCTTCTACTTTGTTGCACCGCCATCTGCTTAGTTTACTCATCATATAACTCGTGATGCCATGCCCATCCCTTATCAATACATATACCATCTGTCATCATACCATGTTTTCCACTCAAATGCTGTTCTTGTGCACCAGACATCAAAAAGGAAGAGGGTGATTGCCGAACCCGAAGGAGCACCAGCAAAGTCCTTGGAAAACGTGGTGGTGCCGGAGAAATCAGACAGCGCCCCACTTATATTGGTTGTACAACCAGTGACACAAAACATAGGACCGACTCAAAGACTGTACCCATACTTCACCGGCCACACCACTAGCCCCACCACATAGGACCTGCACTCAAAGAAAAGGTATACCGATTTCATTTGCCATAGCACCAAAGCAGTACCAATCAAAAATCCCACTCCAAAGAAAAAGTACAAAGCAAGTCCACCGTCAAGACCTATCCCAACTGCAGAGACGGCCAATTCATGCAGATTGGAACCCCATTCCATTTATTCCCAGTTTAAAAGACAATGCTTTCAATGTTGTTAGGGACTACGTGCATATATTCCCATCATGGGAAGATTATAGTGAAGACAAACACCATTTTCACATCTTGCTGTCCAACTTACATGTAAGTGCTATTATTTATGGTTATTATTTTCCTGTTTTCTACTGATCGAACACATCAATGATTTACATTATATTGTTGTAACTAGGCGAGGGTAAGTCTAGATAGTCATGACGAGCAAAGCTTGCTTGTGCTTTTCGAGGAAGCATTGCAGCAGTATCGGTGTTACCTGAGGAAATCACACTTTGATGGCAAGTCTATAAACGAATTTTCGGTGAAGTCTCCTGTGCTAAATTTAGAATACATTGAATGGAAAGACCTTGTTATGCAATCGGGTCTCGTTCCTGTGATGAGGTACTGTCTATGAAATCACATGACAATTTGAACTTCTACTTTTCCGCGTGTGCTTTACGGATCTTTTTGCGAAATCTGCTCAAGAAGAATTCGGTTTGAAAAGAACGACAGATATCGCAAATATGCTGCCCGCTGCTTTGCTCTTGTTAGTACCTGTTGTCCTGTATCCATGTACTTGCATACATAGCTAGTTCATTATGTGACAGCAGTATGCATGATAGCTTGCTTATCAATTGTTCGCTCCAAATTATCTGATCTGTATGAATGGTTACATTAGTGTAGAATATATCCAATGCCAATGAATTTTTTAGCTCTGCATTGTTCTTGTAAGTACATGCTATCCTCTATCAGTGTACTTATATTGACAGGTAGTTGTTCATGTACCATCACTCTGCAGCTTATTTTCCTTTGCCCTCCATTTTCTACACATTAGATCTATATTTACTCTTACCATAAGATTGGTACTGAAGAAGTTTAGCTGTGCATTGCTCTTGGCTGTGCCTTTTGCCTGTATCGCTGCACATACATTTATAGCTACTTGGTTATGTTTTACCATAAACAAAAGTTTGTCCTTCTCAATTTAAGTTTTCAGTTGTACAACCAAGTTCCTTCTTCATACCATGTAAATTAAACTATACAGAGCAAGTAATCTTCTTTTGCACTGCATGTATGCTTCCGTTCTTCATCAGTAATCCAGTGGTGTAGTGAACCTACCCACTACAGCACAATGTCATATTCTGCAGTGTCTTAACTATGAACAATGCCATATCATTCTACTATTATTTAAACCGTCTCTTTATTTGCCAATCTGAAATGGGATAAATTGACAAAGACACTAACCATTGATACTTATGAGTTCTTGATCTGTAATCCAGTGGTGTCATGAAGCTGCCAAATCCTTCACAATGTCATTTCCTGCCATGTCTTGACCTGAACAATACCATATTGTGTTAATGCATTTTTAAACTGTGTCGCTTTATTCGTCAGTAAGAAATGTGATGAATTGTCAACACTGATACTTTTATGTGCAAAACCTGTCATCTGTCTGCTTGTTTATCTTTCAGAGTGAGGAAGATATAAGTGTTGAACAAGCGCAGTCTCATCATCTTGCTTTCAGTGCTTATGCTGCTGCAGGTCGCTAGCAAGGCTAACCTTTCTTGAACTCTATTGAAGTCTTTGTCGGTTTTGTATATTATTTTGTCGGCGTGTTTATTTGCAATCGGTGGCGATCTTTGATGCCTAGTGTATGTAATCTGCTGTCCGCTTGTGCTTTATTATCATAGTGGCGAACTTTGATGCCCGATGAATGTAATATGCCGTAATTTCTTTATTGTATAGTCTAGGTTTTTCTTATTCACGATGCTGCGCTTATTTTATCGTATATATATCCTGTCTTCGCGATGAAGCGGCCAAACCGTAAAATTACGGTACATAATCGGGCCGTCATGCAATCACGATGTATGATCCGCATCATGGGCCCCGGCCAAACTGGCCCACTAGTAGATTCGGGCCTTTAATAGGCCGAGTAACCCCGACCCTCTTTTCGCAAGAAAACTCAATGGGCTTTAGGAGGTCGAGAAGTAGGTTGGGCACGAAAGCGTCTTAGAACAGCTCACAGGCCGGCAGCAGCCTGAAATGGACCCCGGCCCATGATTGTTCGAATCAAATCACGGGCTTTTAACAGGCCAAAATTGTCTCGGTCCTTGTTTGGCCCAATCATATGGGCTGCGAGCAGGCCGGATGCAAACCGGGCCGTAGTTAGGCCCAACTATATGACGGGCTTTTAACAGGCCGAAATTAATATAGGGCCAACATGTTAAACATGCCCTTAATAGGCCCAAACTAATATCAGGCCGATTTACTAAATGGGCCTTTTGCAAGTGGGCCCAAAAGCATAGCGTCCAGTTAACGGGCCGAATCTGATATGGGCCATAATTGAGGCCAAAGCCTCTTAAAGGGCCGGACCTGATCTGGGCCATGATTTGGCCCAGAACGTGGGAGGCTTTTAATGGGCCGGATCTCATATGGGCCATTATTAGGCCCGGAACGTGGCATGCCATTAATGGACCGGATCAAATATGGGCCGACATTTGGCCCAAAATGTGGCAGCCAGTTAATGGGTCGGCCTACTAGGGTCCTCAAAATCCTGTGGGCCTACAGCTGGGCTGACCCATTAGTATCGGCAAAATCTCGTGGGCCTTTAGCTGGGCCGGCCCATTATGATCCACAAGAATTTGTGGGCCTTTACCTGGGCCGACCCATTATGGCACACAAAAATCTTGTGGGCCTTTACCTGGGCCGGCCCATTATGGCCTGTGAAATCTTGTGGGCCTTTAGCTGGGCCAGCACATTATGGTCCGCAAAATCTCGTTGGCCTTTAGCTGGGCCGGCCCATTATGGTCCGAAAAATCTTGTGGGCCTTTAGTTGGGCCGGCCCATTTAAACTTGATGGGCCGTGCCATGTGTCGACGTATCATAGGCGCCTTCTGTCCAATGAGTGGACGACATCTGTCCCAACGATGAGCCGACACGTGTTTCCTCCAGCCAATGATGATTTTACACGTGGAAAATCCCCATTGGTCGGGGCTGTTAACGGGTTATCGGATCCAAAACCCGACCCGATAGCTTAACGACGTTCCGTTACGGTGGATGCCACATGTCGGTCACCCTTGACGAAAGCCCTTCTGTGACGCGCGATTTATCGTCATGGAAGTGGACATTTCTACGACAACACAGGTATGACTATCTTGATTCTGTCATAAAATCATCATGGATGTACATGCATGACAAAATATGCGACCTACTGTGACAAACACGTATCATCACGGAAGTGTATTTTTTTTGTAGTGGTACTAAAGTAACACCATATGATACACATCAATCAACTCTAATGTCACCTAGATACGTCAACGTCACAACAAGTACTCGTGAGTCAATTACACGATACACATCAAACAACTTCAGATTCATAATATTCAATCCAACACAAAGAACTTCAAAGAGTGCCCCAAGATTTCTATCAGAGAAAGTAGGACGAAAACGTGCATTAACCCCTATGCATAGATTACCCCAATGTCACCTCGGGAATCCGCGAGTTGAGTGCCAAAACATACATCAAGTCAATCAATATAATACCCCATTTTCACCATGGGTATTCATATGCAAGACATACATCAAGTGTTCTCAAATCCATAAAAGTATCAATCCGATAATAGTTATATCTCAAAGGTAAAAACTCAGTTCATCACAACAAGATAGAGAGGGGAAAACATCATATGATCCAACTATATTAACAAAGCTCGCGGTACATCAAGATTGTGCCAAATCAAGAACATGAGAGAGAGAGAGAGAGAGAGGGATCAAACACATAGCTACTTGTATATACCCCTATCCTCGAGGGCGAACTACTCCCTCCTGATCATGGTGGCCGCCGGGATGATGAAGATGGCCTCCTGTGATGATTTCCCCCTCCGGCAGGGTGCCAGAAAGGGCTCCATATGGTATTTCAAAGGTACAGAGGCGTGCGGCAACGGAGTCGAAGTTCTAGGGTGTAACATCCCAAATTTCCTATTTGGAATGTTTTACAATTATAGCTAAGCATCCTATGCATCCTATTTGAATTTGAATGCCATTTGGAGTTTCAGAGAAATTTGAGTTTTGAATTTGAATTCAAACTTTGGCAAGTGGGAAACATTTCAAAAACTAAGCCTGATAAATACTTGATCAAAAGTATGAGAGGAGTAAACATGACACTCCAAAAATATCAGAGGAAAACATTGCCAAAAGATTTGGATTCAAAACTGAATTTTATGAATTTGAAAAAAATGGATTTTTATAAAGTTTGGATTTTTCCTTTGGAAAAATGTTCAAATGAAAGGGAATATTCCCCTGATCATTTTGGTATATATATACCCTATATAAAATATTTATATTTTAAAAGTTATACTCTGTTTTGTTTTATTCAAAAAAATAAATTTAAAAAAGGAAAAAACCCACCCAGCGCCATTTAGGCTCCCCAGCCCGGCCAGTGCCCCACCTGACTGGCCCGGCCAATACCCACTGCCAGCCGAGCCAAACCGGCTCACCTCCTCAGCGCCAGATAATCGCTTGGCGCCCGCTTCGCTCCCATCTCTCTCTCTCTCACTCATGGCCCGCGCCCATCTTCTTCCCCTCGCCCACGCCACGCCGTCGCCGCCGCGGATCGCCGGATCCCGAAGGATCCGGGATTCCGATCCGTCCCCGATCGCCCCCCCGTTGCAGCCGAGGCCCCAGCCTATAAAAGCCGGGCCTCACCCCATTCCCCCCTAGCCCTCGCTGAACCCCTCTCCTCTCGTTCGAGCTCGCCGGAGCCCGAGTCCCCCGTCGCCGCAATTGTCGCCGCCGTCGCCGCCCTAGACCACCCCGGTCACCCCCGACTCCACCAAAAGCCTCCCCGACCTCCCCCGCATCCTCCCGACCACTTCCCCGACCGCTCCGACGACCGGAACCCTCGCCGCACTCTCGCCGCCGTCGCCGCCGCCGTCGGACGCCGGTAAGTCGCCGGAGACTCCTCCCCCCGTCCGATTCATAACGAACGGCTAGGATTAGACCCCGAAGGGGTACGTTTTTTATAAAAAACCGGCCCGGTTCTTTCCGGTTTAGTTAGTTGGGTTATTTTTTTTATTAGGCCGGTCCGTTTAGTTTAACCCTAGGCCCGTTTAGGCTATTTGACGCCTAGTGCACAGTTTAGGCCCATTAGGCCTTTTTCTTTTAATTTTGTTTTTCTGTTTTAACAGAATAGTTTCTGTTTTGAAAAATTCATATCTTTTATTCTGTTTAATATTTTTTGGTGATTCTTTTTTTGTTGGTTTGCAAATTTTATGTAGTTTCTGCAGAATATATATTTAGCTATGTTAAAAATAATTAAAATTTCTTTATTTTAGTTTTAGTCAGAATAGTAAATCTGCTATAACTTGAGTTAGAAAAATTATTTTAGGATGATTATTTTTGTCCCAACTTTATTTTGACATTGCCAAACCATAAAAATTAACTTGGGTATTTTAGGATTAATAAATAAATAGTTTTAAGCAGAATCCTATTAATCCTAATTAATTAACTAGCTCCTGTTTTCCTAATATTTTAATTAGTAAATAAATTTATTTTAACATGTGATTGATTATTCTAGGATAGTTTCTGTCACTCTAATAGATGAACTTTTATTTATAATTAATAAAAGTTTGATTTTATTTTTTCTTAATAGAAATTGGATTAGGCCTAATAGGAGTTTTATAATAGATTTTAAATTAATTCTTTTTGCTCCTAGTTGCTTAGTGATTTCTTTTCTGTTAAGTTAACCTAAAACCATAATTAGGTTATGTTGAGTAAATTTTTATTATATAAAACTACTTTTAGTTATTGTTTGAAGTAGGAAAACTTTGAGTGGTTTTCTTTGAGTTTTTCCCTTTGGATTTTGCTTGTTGGTTTTGGTGTGTTACTTTGTTATGCTATTTTGTTATGTGATCCCATTGCTATATGCTTATTGTGAATTTGTTTGTCTCGGTAGAGTTTCCGGAGTGCGAAGCTTGCTACTACGAATCTTTAGCTTACGAGGATCATCAGCAAGGCAAGTTTTGATCATGTTATTTCTATACCTATGTTTTTGTGCATTAGAATTGTCACCACCCCACCATGCATGCAATAGTTGAAATTTTGAAGTTATTAATCTTGAGTAGTATCATGTGGTAGGATGAACCAATCCCTTGTTACCATGACCCCGGAATGAAGTAGTTTACTTTGCTATGCTCAGAGACGGGTTTTGGGTTGAGTGAAATTCATAAGCAAGATGTGAGAGTCAATGATGATGACAACCCCATGAACTACAATGATCAAGATGGACTTCGGAAATTCACTACTGGGTGGAGGACGGTTGACGGGCACCCTGGAGAACCCAGTGGTGGCCGGGATGCATGGAGAAGTGCCATGACATCTTGCGGAAAGCTTCACCCAGCCACGAAGAGAAGGATGGATGCCCCATGACCGGAAGCTTACCTGTGCAGCCGCAAGCCATTATGGGCTCTGGCTGGGTTGACCCTAGTAGTGACGCTGGCTGGACGGTACTACGAGATGTAGAAGAACGGTAGGATTGGATGGGTACCGGCAGTAGCTAGAAGAACTCTTTGGAAGACCCTGTTTCATTCGCCCGTCTTCAAACACCATGAAGTGCGAAGACTTTAAAGGAGGGAATGATTCTTGCGGGGAAAGTGCGCAACCCTCTGCAGAGTTAAAGATCTAATCGATTAGCCGTGTCCCCGGTTACGGACATTTGAGCCTCTGGAACTTGGAAGTATTCAGATATCTCAACACTAAAACTAATGAATTAATTTGAGGGGTTTATGACTTAATAATTTGGGAATGAGATTTTGGTTGGCGGAACCATCTCAATAACTACCAACAATTGTAGTAATTTGCAAGCAAGTCCACTGTAGTAGGGAAAAATTTGCTTTTCGCAAAATGATGAAACTTAGAGCCCCACAGCCAAAATGCATATAGTGATAGTAAGTTTATTATTGTTGTTCTTCATGACTTGCCAGCTTATTCAAAAAGCTGACCTACATGGCTGCAACGTCTTATGTTGCAGAGGTATATTCTGATCAGGAGTGAGGCTACGCTCAGCTCTTGGTGATTGCCCTTTGGAGTCGGATGGACTCGCTTTACTTCGACGCTTCCGCAACATTAGTAGTTTATTTCTCATGAGTTGGCCTTGAGCCGAATTTATTCCCTTGTAATAAAGACTCTATATGAGAATCATGTAATGATATTCAGGTGTGATTGAACTTTGATTACTTTATCGATGTCTGTGAGTACCAAAGATGATCTTGGGATGGTACAGACACGTAGATTTGACCGATTTTGGGTCAGGTCGCTCTGAGAGATGGTATCAGAGCACACGCTGACCGTAGGATCGTAACCCCTAGGATCGGAAAGCCATAGGAAGAGACCATTTACTTTTATCCTTATCATTCCGTAATTCTCCCCTATTCATTTCTAACTCCTCTCCGATTTTTCAACCTTCTAGATGGCCGTCGAGTTCACCCCGGTTTTGCTACGGAGTTTTGCCACCGATGAGACGATGCCCTTGGCAGAAGCTGGTCCAGATGGTGAAGCAGCTGAAGATCGCTCTACCCTCGATCACCGGGAAGCCAACCAATGCACTTCCGGCGGACACCCGCTACAGGATTGAGGTGCATATCCCAGGGAGAACCTTCGGAGGAGACACGGAGCCGATTGACTTTGAGTTCATCGAGTTCAACTGGATCATCGGAAGGGACGTGGCGATCTATCGAGCACTTGGACATCTCCGAGAGGAGTACAGAGCCGAGCTCGATTCCTTAGACCTCGCCATGTATATATAAGTCTCTATAAAATATACGACAATAGTAATAATATAAATATATATAATGTGGTTAGAAGGGAAAACATAAATTGGACACAACATTATTATTCTTATATATAGATAAACAGAACAGAGACCTGCGTTTTATTAAAAAATGCATTGGGCTGCCTATCTTTAAGAAAAAGCCCATAGGCCGGTATGGACCTCAAAAAATAAGTTGAAACCACTGTCTCCGTATGTCGTGGGCTACGCATGTTAAAATACAAAACCTAGGCCTAGCTGATACTTGTTCGCCCTCTGGAAAAAAATGATACCAGATCCCCGAGCGAACTGGATTAAAGAGGGGGCCGGCGGCACGACTGAAGAAGCACATCAGGAGCGATTTTTTTCTTCAGTGGATGGCTCTCGATAGCGTTTTTTTACTTGCCTCTGCACCATACAACTTGTATTTTTAGCCTCCTATGTGGTGGACCAGCAACCCATTTGCTGGGCAGGCCAACCTACAGAAACCAGCACTCGATTTTTCATCAAGCCCCAAAAACAACGCAGTACTATGTTTGTTTTGAGGCCGAAAACATTACGACAGGGGTTGAGCAGGGGAGAGGGGAAGACAGAGTAATAAAAAGATTAAAAAGAGCTGATGCGCCATTGCTACCCTAACAAAGCAGGTGCAATTCTTCTTAGGAAGAAGGTGTGCCGTTGACACCCACACGTCACATACCCCACAGTAGGCATACTAACAAGTTCACACACAAATACAACAGAAAAGGTAAACATTCGTATCAAACTCGGGTTCACAGGACACGTTCATATTCATATCCAACATTCACTATCAACAACTCAAAAGATTCATATATACACAAGCTCAAAATATCTATGCATCCAAATCATTGATAGATCACACGACAATATTCATGCATAATTCACAAAAAGATTTAGATATACACATGTTCAGTATGTTTATGCATCCAAATGATTGAGATCACATCCAATATGATCCATGGACGAACTTTAATTACCTAGGGTACAGACTGGTAAATGGTGTTCAGTCGGAGGTACTTCTTGCTAAAATTAGTTCTTGTACGAGTAAATTTTCGAGTACATAAGAGGCAACAGCATAATCTGAACTTTGCTTGTAGGTTTATCCTCAAATAGTGGCCTCGTGCGGCGAGGTTTGAGCAACTTGGCCACTACTTTCATCCAACTAGTTTCTTGGCTCGTCTTGGTCCTGTAGCTCGCCAAAATTCTACATTGCGCACCAGAAAGGAGGCGATTGAGAAAATGAACCACCCAATTTTTTTGTGCTATTCAACTGAAATGGAGCATCCCTGGCGTGCAGACTGATTAAGTGCTAGATGAATATACGCGTTGACTAACTTGTCTGGAATCTTTAGACTCCATGCCATACAGTTCACTACCATATCTGACGATAACCAAAAGGAACAAGTTGGGACCAAATACTGGACTGTGTTCTTCTGGGCTATGCGCCAAGCAATATTTTTGACGTTCACTCTCCTAATACTTGGGAGTTTGACAACTGGTTGATGCCGGTTGATACTTGAATGAATATAGGCACTTCTTGTCAACATCGATGCTTGTCTGAGTGAACTTTGGTGGCAGCAGCATAAGTATTTGTCCATCTGATCATTTTGTGCAGTTCTACTGAAATCACCCAAGGCAATGATTTGCCTGCGAGTTCAGGCTCCAAGTTACTCCTTTATAAAATCGACAAACAGTAGCACAATACCAAATTACCAATACATGACAAGCACAATAATCAGGATAAAGACCAATACCAACCTGTGTGAGGTAGCATATCAATTACTATTTCCTTTCACTGGAAGTCGAGATAAGCGGTGACGAGGAAACGAAGGAAGCAAGCAAGCCGAGACAAAGCGACTGACATGAAGGGAAGGAAGCGGTCGAGGCAATGAAGCACCCAAAGTTTTTGTGCAGTTCCACCAAAATCGAGCATCCCTGTTGGCACATATATTGAGAGAGTGAGATTACTGTAATAGTGGGACTAGTTGATGAAACATACACTAACAAATGTAAGCACCCTCATTATCTTAATGGGTAAAGTTAGCAATAGTAGTCTTGCTTAAAGAGAGGTATTAGTTTATTTAATCAGTGCCAATTAGCTCAACACTCAAAACATTGCCATGTATCATAGGTTGCAAAACTTTAACGTGCAAAGATAAAGGAGTTTCTCATGACAGTAGCAACACAGTAGCACAATACATATATAGGTACAACAAACTAATATGGCTGAAGGCCTTAGGCTGGTACCAACCTGAGCAAAATATGCTTATTCAAGTAATTCCGGAAGAGATGATAAAGCACTCACTGGAATCACTCAATAGTATATATTTTTGTGCACTTCAAATGTATGGTTGAAATAACTCTTGTTTAACAGTGGTGAGATTATATCGAAAGATTATCAAGAACTTCTAGCAGAGTTAAAGCACTGGCTGGGATACAGTTCATTGTATTCTCTAGTGTAGTTCCACTAAAATGTACGATTGGCACAACATGATCCCTGTTTGCACAAGTAGGAAAAAGGGGAAACCTTCATTAGCTTAGTGAGAAAGGATAGAAAGACAATAGCATTATTATGTCATGACACTACCAAGATTCCGTCCCTGCTCCACCACATGATTCACCTCCAGATACTATATACACATACATGATTCAGCATAGGGTGCTACTAAAGATTTGTTTAACTCTGATGGGAAAATTAGGCAGCAATAAATTAGTGCTACTTAAGTACTCCTGATTAATTAAGTGACCTTGCAGGAGAGATGACAGAAGTGGAAGGGCTCCCTGGAGGATCGTCTCACATGTAAGGGAGACATTGCCGGAGCCCTTGAATGGCCTCGACTGAGGCCTCAGCTTCAAAGAAGATCAACTTGGCAATCGCTGACCGTAGAGCTGGGTCACACATGCATCCATAATTCGTTAATTAGTATGATGTGTCGTTAAGCCAAGTACTACTATGATGCATTTCTCTATCTATCTCTACTCTATTATCTATTACTCTTATACTCTTACAAAAAACATATTTGGTGATCTTGTTGTTAAGTGCACCTCGATGTTACGTGCAACGAACGAACATCTTGCTAGTCTTCCAAGTAAATTAAGACTAGTAGCAACACAACAATACAACACCACTAGCAAGATGTCAGGATAACATAGGACGGTACCATCGTGTGATCTTCTTCATTTCCTCCTCCTCCTCCTCCTCCTTCTTCTTCCTCTTCATGCTCTGTTTCTCTTTCTCCTCACTAGTTGGTGAAACCAAGTACATGATTGGCCTTCTCGTTCAGAATTGGTTTTGTCAGTGAGGGAGTACAATTGTACTAGTAAAAAAATAGCATTATTTTCTCATGGCAGTCGGAAAATAGAGATGAACACATGCATTAAATATCATTCTTACCTAAAGGAAGGTTATGGCGCCAATATGGATGATGAGGATTGGAACACAGATCTCCCTTTGTGTAGTTCCACCGAAATGAACCAACTGTTCCATTCTGACATTCCACTTAAACAGCACAAAAGTCACTTCTTTTAAGAAGAGTTTTGTGCAAAGGCACTAAAGGTCTACAACAAAGAACTGTGTGAATTGGATATCCCTGTTTGCACAAAAAGGTACAGAGGAAACAATCGAGTCTCAAACAATTACAGTAAAAACATTTGGCTAATCTTGTCCTGGCTTATAACAAAGGGCATGGCTTCATTTTTACCGGGACATTAGATTAAGAACAACTAAATATTTGGTATAAGGGCATGGGACAGTGGGTGCACCAGCAGTCCAGCACCATGTACGTAAACAGGGGCATAAAGTGGTGATTCATAGTTTGTTCCCACGAGAAACAAACATCCAAGAAACATATATGGGTTGGTCCCATTTTTGTTCACTCTAGCCACCTACTCCTATGTGTGGATAGCAAATCTAGTCCTGGTCATACCACTGTGTACAGCGTTACCCCTATATTTCCTTTTCGACCAAGAGACCGGTTGGATGACCAGTCTGTACTACTTTCACCCCCTTTCCTTCCTGTTTGTACCAAGTCCGATGTACATACTAAATGCCCCACCCCCACTTTATTTCTTGTTTGAACCAAGTACTCCCTCCGTCCGGAATTACTTGTCATCAAAATGGATGTGTCTAGAACTAAAATAAATCTAGACACATCCATTTCAATGACAAGTATTTTCGGACGGAGGGAGTACAAGATTCGACTCCATGAAGTAGCTTTACCTCTAACAATAGAAGAAAAAAATGGTAGGTGACGTTGGACCATCCGATCGAGAGGGGCTAAGAGGTAGAAAATGATGCACATGCAGCGACGTGGCGAAATGGGAGGTAGAGCTAAGGCAGTTTTAACAAAGATATACCTGAAGGTCGTCGGGATGTGGATAGGTGGGCGGCGGGAGGCCGGATCCGCCCACAGGCAACGACGAAGGGATCGGAGGACCTCCCGCGCCGGCGCTCGGCCAGAGATAACGGTGCGGCCAGCAGTGGGTCTCCTCCCTCGCTGTCGACGACGGCCTAAACGCTGCCCCTCCTCCCCTTCACCGGCGGAGGGGGATACGTCCAGATCTATAACCAGCGGTGAGGATAGAAATCCAGTGTTACTACCCCTATCTTGTTTAGATCTGGAGAGGATGGGAGTGTGTGAATAGAGCAACCCTAGCAAGCAAGCACGGAGGCTCCGGCCTATATATACATAGTGGGGTAGTTTTCCTTTTTCACTCCCTCAAAACAATCGTTTAAAATTGTGTACTACTACATGCTAGGTCGCGGTTTTTTTTAGTTGTTGATTGTTTTTTGAGATAGCTACCCGCTTGTTCCAAGTGGTGTTACGGTGTGCCAGGTCGCACTTTGTATCGTTCAAGTCTGGTACTACAAGTCCCTCCATTAAATGAACAACCACCCCCTCGTAAAAATTGTGAACAAGCCCACGGCTAAAATTAGCGGAAACGTGGGTTGCCCCAACATGCATTATTATTTATATTTTCTACTCCACATGTCATAGACACAAAAATAATGTGTCATAGACACAAAAATTGTGGCAAGATTCCCTTAGGCAAGCCAAAGTGTGTCTAAAATTTTGAGCAACTCAGGTTAGGCAAGTGTGGCAAGTGTGGGAAAAATAATGTGGCAACATAAGACAAACATAGTCACAATCCAAACAGCCCGTAATTTTTGTGACATGCATGAAAATTTGGTTAGTTAAATTTATAGTCAAAATTTGGCAAGGTGCATCAAATCAACACATGCAAGTATCAAAAGGAAAGTCATGGCATGCATGCATGCGTTGTACTCCCTCCGCTTTCCAAATATAAGTCTTTTAGAGATTGCAACAAGTGACTACATACGAAGCAGAATATGTCGTACATACGAAGTAGCCCATTTGAAATGTGTAAAAAGACTTATATCGAGTGCAGTGCTTTGATGTGTCGCATCAACTCGTACAAGACCGAGAAATTTGATTACTGCAATGCCCTCTCCCTCGCGGACTGAGCTCCGGTGCCTTAATTGCACCTGCCTGTGGCTGCATGACAGGAGGGCCAACCACCTGTTGGGCCCACCTGTCATAGACGCAAAGGCAGGAGCAGTAAGTAGAAGCTTTCGCTACACGCTATCCCTCCCGCACGAGGTGGACGGACATGCAGCAGCGGATTCGATACTATAGAAGTAGGAGTAACATCATTGTTCGTCTTCTCAAAGAGGCGAAGAGCCAAGCGTAACCCGAACGTGGCGATTCTTGACGCCAGCGTGGTGTGGTGCCTTGGAGCACACATATAGTAGCCAGGCTCTTGCATGAGACAAAATTGCTATTGTTTAACAATTAAACTCCATCATCCATTGGTTGATACTCATTACGCATAGGTCCACACGCTTAGCACCGCTTTCCTCCGGGGTCACCAATGTTTATTTGCTACTCCTCCGTTAAAATTACTTGTCTCGGAAATAGATGTATTTAGAACTAAAATACATCTAGATACATCCATTTCTACGACAAGTAATTCCGAACGGAGGGAGTAGTAATTAATAGCATTGCTTGCAATGAACTAGCCATTGCAAGTCATTAAAAGCATGCACACCTCTCATCTCTTATTGGTTGATATGTCAAGAAACAAGAAACAAGGTAGAAGTTAATGCACCGCGCCTAAGTGTTTTGGGACTATTTGGTTTCCGTAAGATGACTTACACACCTAGACGGAGGGAGTAGTATAGCCCTGTAAACCTGAAAGGAGTATTTGCCTTTCTAGAGATTTGAACAAGTGACTAGACTACACCGCGTGCAGCCGTGCAGTACTCCCCCCCTTCCGGTTTATAGGGCTCAAATCTCAAATCTCATGAACCAATGCATTTTGCGATTGGAGGAATGTATCTCGTACTACTTTACAAAACTACCCTAATTAAACTCATGCATTAATTACGTAGTTCTCTCGTTTTCCTCTCCGCCTTGGTCGCGGTGCACAATATTGAGCACTCCTATATGACTAGCCGCTCTATCTAAATGCGGACATTTCAAAGCATCCGGGCCGCGTGCCATCCACCAAATCATAGCGAGGTGCTACAATCGAGACTCACTGTCACCCGGTGTGGCCGTCATGACCCGTCATATCACAAAACCCACACCTTTACGAGCAGTGGTAAGGTGGCCTCCAAGTTGGACTAGACGAAGCAACCATCATTTCACTGGAACGCTTGTTCAAGCCCTTTCTTCCCTTTCTTTAAGAAAACCTCACTCCAGGCTACTCACTTCTGCCATTTTTCTTCTGTACCGACGAAGGAAAGGTGGGCAAATCAGTTATGCTGCTATATTTTCATTCCAAGAATCTTCTTTTTGCGAAGCACCGACCGATTCTCACATCCTATTCTTTTCCTGTTTTCATTGCGATTGTGTTTTCCTTTCGATTGCTCTTTGTTGGCCAGTTCATTGATGGATCCTGGAGCACTAGGCAAAGAGTTGCCAAGGACAACCCATCGGAGACAACGATCTCCGTGAAGTGAGCACCGACCAACGAGTTGACCATGTTGGCGGGCCAACCCATGGAGACGAAGAACTCCAAGAAACAAGCATCGGCCAAAGAGTTGAGGACGTTGGCGAACGAACTCCTCAAAGAAAGTTGGAAGAACAAGAAGGGCCCCACCGTGCCTACCCCAGAACTCGATTGCCACCTATGTGAGGCTCAAGACCGAGTTTGAGGAGATAGTCGCCGTTGAGAAGCGGTATTCCCTGGCAAGGTGATGGCCCCCATCGAGGACGAGGAGATGGCCCCGGAGGATGAGATCCCAGTGAGCTGCACAAGGTAAAAATAATGGCTTATTACCATAGTTGTGGTTTTGATTATTTGCAATGTGCTTGCTAATATGTTAGGGTTGTGCAGGCGCCGGTGGACGTCCTTGATGATTCCGATGTCGTGGGCCGTCCTGTTGGCATCGCCCCGGAGATCGATTCCGATGCCGCTGTCCATCCTGTGGACATCGCCCCAGAGATCGATTCCGATGTCGCGGTCAGTCCTGTGGACATCGCCCCAGAAATCGATTCCCATGCCGTTGTCCATGCTGTGGTCATTTCCCGAGAGATCGATGACAAGAAATAGTTGGTCGCGCTAATCCTTCAGGGTAGTTTGCATTGCCCTGTGTTTAATTACCAGAGATGCGTGTTATCAAACCATCTTAGGGCTGGTGGACTGTCTTGTGTGGGCGGATCTTGCTACTTTTGTTTGATAGTGAATCATGCGAACCCTCTCCGAGTTATGGAAACAGATGTGTCCTCACCAGCTTTTGATGTAATATATGGCATGCTTAGATGTAAGTTTGAACTATTTATCATATCCGCAGGGCTTGTTTGATGATTCTTGGTGTTAGTAGGCTATCTACTGTGCGAGCTATAGTACTTGCAAAACACTCACCAAAGAGAAACGTTGGGGCTGATGAGATCGTGGTATGCTTATACTTATCCCTCGTCGATCGACCAATAGACCTAGCTTCTAAAATTGTAGGCTTAGCGATCGATCAGACAATAGTCGACACAGATACATTCATGCCTCATTTGGTTCATAGGGTAGGAAAATCGTAGCAAAAGTACAGAGAACGTGCAACACAAAATCATAGTAGTGCAGAGACGTACTCCCTCCATTCCAAAATAGATGACCTATGCGGGCTAGTTTGGCCTAGTGGGTTTCAGTGATATGACGTGGTACAATGCCGTCCAGTCTTCGCGTGTGGTAGCAGTATTGCGGGTACAGTAAGTTTTCTTGAAGAAGTGGAATTCAACGAAGTCATGATGGTTCCTTCGTCCGAACAACTTACAGTGGGAAAGGTTGGGCCTGCGATACGACCGGGGTAGACCAGGATAATTTTGTGCATGGCAGGTGGACCAGGATGGTCGACGTCCCACATGTCGGCGAATGAAATTATTCTTTCATTTATAGAGGACGAGCAATGAGTATTCATTGTTTATTTTTTATGAAAGCTATTGTCTCCACTGTTACTCCTTGACTTTGTCAATGCCTCTCTCTCCTCCACATAAGCGGGGACTACTTGCTATGCATGCGACGGGCAGCTGGCGTCTTGAGGGCCTGTAGGCGGTCAGAGCGGGCTCTGGAAGCGGTCCGGACTCCAGCATGGCCCACCTCACATTATCACCATATATTTCTTGGAGTCCGTGCACGGCGGGCGGGCGATCTCTTCACCCTCCCCCGTTTCTCTCTTCTCAGCCGACACCCGCCGAGCAATTAGATTTCGACTATCGACGGTTTATTCAATTACAGTCCCACATGTCAGTGAAATTGCAAGACAACGCGTATCCCCTCTGGTGAGCGGCGTGCGAGCCGGACTGTCGGGGGTGCGACACGTACGAGTCGTAAGTGTGCCGCCTTTTCCTTTAGACTAGCCACAATGGAGAGTAACATACACTAGTAACATACACATATCTCTAGACTATGTTACTACCTCAATTGTGGGTAGTAACATAAGTGTGGTAACATGCAAAGCTTTATTTATTAGGTTATAGAATCATATTGCATTGGGACATGTGATGTTACAGTAACTAGCTAAGTTACTAGTACTACATCTTTCCTCATTAACTCATTGCTAAGTTGGACTCGATGTTACTACCGAAGTTACTCCCACTGTGGCTAGTCTTAGAACTTGCAAAGCGTAACATTTTCGCGTGATCGATCGATAAAATGACGAGGGCGGTGCTTTCCCGCTCGTTAGGCGGGCTAGTTTGAGTGATATGACGTGCTACAGTGCCGTCCACTTGCTCCATTTTTATGTAAGCAAGATAAAAATGGAGGACTGTTAGCAATTATAGCATGATAGTTAGGGCATCTCCAACGCTGGCCCACAAATTTACACTGGCATCTATATGAACTAACCGGACGAAATTCGTGCAAACAAAGCAAATTTCAAATTAACCGGATGAAATTCATTACATTTCGAAAACTTTTCCTACAAACTGGACGAAATTCATTACATATTTCGCACAAACCATACTAAAACCCATCAGAACCTAATCTAAACAATCGCCCGACCACCATGTCCGGCCATGAACCCGAGAAAGCCGGCCATTGCCTTTGCCTCCTCCTCATCCGCCTCGATAACCTCCTCCTCCGGAGCACAAGGTTCTGAAGATTTCCGCCTCCACGTCGCCGTTAAGCAGCTAATTGGCTGCCGATGTTTACCCCACCAAGCTTGGCGTCGACTGAGTGGAGTAGCGGTGGCCTTCCTGGGACCAGAACAGCGGCGACCTACCGTGTACCACTCTTCCTCGCTGACGGCTGCGCCCGCGCACGCGCGCCGGCTTCGTGGTCGTGGCGGCAGAGGGCGGCCGGGGGGTGCCAGCGATCTCCTTCGTTTGCTCCTGCGACAGTACGTCGAAGAGAGCTTTGGAGCGTGCCCGGAGCGGAGCCGCCGATGTCCCTCGTCTGCTCCTGCGACAGTATGTCCAAGAGAGCTTCGGCGCGCCAGGAGGCCATGGTTGGAGTGGTGCCAACAGAAGGAAGGGACCGGAGGAGAATAAGTGTGGGTCTTTGGCTATGGCTGGGAGCTGGGGCTCAAGTTAATATAGCGGGCGAATGGCAATGAGCCGCGATAGACGGATGGACAACTGGCGCCGGACTAGGTTCACCGGGCGTGAATGTGGACGCTGCTTCAGTGACTTAACTGCAGATGCGTTGGGTTACTAACATGTGGGCCCAACGGGCATCTGGCCCGCATGTCAGTGAAACACCAATTGCACCTGCAGTTAAGTCCGGTGAATGCGGCATTGACATTCTGGAGAGACGGTGACCGTTTCAGGCGGGAAGCGCGCGCTAGCAATTGAAGGGGTTTCGGTGTGCAGTGGCACTAAGATCGGTCGCTCACGATAGTACATACTCCGTACCATACTACCATAGTACCCTGTCTAGCTAGGCTGTTTTATAGATTGTCGTTGTGATGGACGATATACATGAGCGAGGTGGTCCGAGTATGACCGTTGGTGTTGAGCCAGGTGAATACATGCTCGGCGTTAGCGTGAGGCCTCCACCAAACGTCTAAACAGTAATGTCAAGCACCGCCGGGCGCGCAGGTGATGGGCTTGCCGCTTATGCGTTGCGCCATGAGCAGGACTTTGATTTAGAGGCGGCGTGCATGCATTAGCATGCTTTGACAGCGTGAGCGTGAGTGTCTGCGAAGTATTTCATTTTCATTTAGCTGACGAGGGTGCGTTGCAGTGATGAGTCCGTGGTTTGATTCCCCACATACGCATAATTTTGGTTTTTACAGTATTTCTTTCTCCATTGACAGGTAGGCCCGCGTAGATAGATAAAGAACACGAGCTGATGAGGTGCATGCGGACTGTTTGACTGGTCAACCAGACAAATACGGAGCTATACGCTGAGCCAGTGACCGTATAATCACCATATCTCGTATACAATGATCAAAGTGAGCTATCAAGACAAGTTTGATGACCGCCAATGCATTTTACTCGGTAATAAATTACCAGGATTGAAGGGGAATTCAAATTTGCTTCGTCTTCTGTCCTTGAGCTCTTGACAAACCAATGCACTATACGATTGTCCGGCCACTCCACCCGTAGCTCTCACTAAGCGTCGTTCATGCCACCGCGCAAGACACTAACCGGTAAGGCAGCGTTGGCATCCTGCCGCGCCGAGTTCCTCGTCGCCCACGACCGCACACAAAATGGTAGGGAAGCGATGGCATCCCACCGTGCCGAGTTCATCGCCGCTCGCGACCTCACAACTATGTGGGCGGAATTTGAAGATGCCAAGGCCGAATGGGCGGTAGAGCAAGAGGCGGCCAAAGCCGCATGTAGAGGGCGGAAAAGTCGTAAAGAACTCAAGAAAAGAGGCCCGCCGCCAAGAAGAAAGAAAAGGACGACGCGCTTCATGGAGAGGTCGGCGGAGATCCAAGCACGGTGGGGTGTCGCCGACAAAGCCGGGAAGGAGAACGACGGCGTCTGGCCAGCATGTGAGAAGTAGTAGTACTAGTAGTTAGTGTGTGTGTCTGTGTCTGAGTACGAGCATGTACCAGTACCAGCATGTGAGAAGTAGTAGTACTAGTTACTACTGTAGTTTTTAGAGCAAATTACCAGTACATTAGCCTAGACTAAATGGAAAAATTCCTATCCTATGCATCAAATGGCATCTATTTCTCTATAGGAATTGAGATGCATGTCATCTCACTTCCTATGATTTTCATATTCCTATAAAATTCCTATCCTATGAACGAAAGGAGGCCTCTGTTGGAGTAACTCATCAGTAGCTAGCGATCTTTCTTTGGTACAGTAGTTTTCTTCAAGAAGCGGAATTCAACGAAGTTATGATGGTTCCTTCGTCCGAGCAACTTCAAATTGGGAAGTGGGCCTGTGATTTGACGGCTCATTAGTCATTGTTACTGCGGCGCGACGACCTGGGTGACTCTCCCTTGAGTTCTACGTGCATGGCAAGTGGACCAGGCCGGATGGTAGATGTCCCACATGTTGGCGAACAGAAGTTTCTTTCCGATATCGAGGAGCAAGGAAACCGTGTGGTATAGTATCACTGCTGATTGCTTCGCAAAAAAATAGTATCACTGCTGATTTATAATTATTTTTTATTTCTGATGAATGATAGCGTTTCAACTCTTACGACGAAGGGTGCCAAACACGTGCGTCTTTGGATGTCCCTACGTCGTGAAAAGGAGTGGGACATGAACAGCGTGGTAGAGCCCAGCGCAAAAAAAACAGCGTGGTAGAGCGTCTCCACTTCTTCCACTTCTGGGTCGGAGACCACACGTAGTAGTACTAGTGGTATGAACGATACAAAGTGCGACCTGGAGAGAAAGACACGTCTAGTTGTAAGGTCTTGGGGCATACACGTAAACAAATATAAAAGTTAATATGTGCCTCCAACTAATATAGTAGTAGTAGAGTACTTAGGCACGTACTCCATAACATCACCGTGCATTGCACATACAACATTTAGTGGTAGTACGTAGTAAGAGACAAATGCCGCCCAAGAGTTCCCTTCTCGACCCACTTTTGGGTGTTTGGTAGAGTGTATGGAGGGTGCATGAGTCCACACTAGTTTAGCACAAATACACTAGAAGCATGCATGAAGAGAGCATGCATGAAGAGGGGTGTTGAGTTGAGCATTCATGAAGAGGGGTGTTGAGTTGAGAATTAATGAAGAGGGGTGCTGAGTTGAGCATGCATGAAGAGGGAACAACTATGCTGAGACGAGAACGCAACCGAACACACCCTATATGCCACGCATGTTCATACCATTTGTGCCTTTCTACTTCACTTACTGCGCTACATTACTCAGGTTCGTACGTCCACTCCTGGGTACATGTCCGTCTCGTAGTTCCAGTCCCACGTGTTCTTCATATAGATGGAACGATCCTTGCATAACACATGCACCTTGATGCTAGATGTCTCGCGTGTTGGCAAAAGGATGAACAAAGCTCACGTAAAAAAATAGAGTGGAAGAACATAGATTCCGGACGACCGAGAAGGAGCAAGGAACCTCGTGGTGGAGCGTCTGCACTCATAATATTTAATATTATTCAGCGATATAAAATTAACCAATCATCTCCACAGTGGACTGGAAGTGTACGAAACACGGCAGCCTAGTGTAGTTACAACATACAAGTACATGGCTAACCCACGCTATCACCATATTTCTTGGCTTCTGTGTGACACCTATCTCTAGTAATCCAGCAGCCTGTATCGCTTCTCCCTCCTCGTCTCTTCCAAACTGCGGCGGGCTGGCGTTTTTGCCGTCTATTGAGGTTGGTTAACTCATCACATGTTAGCGACATGCCAAGAGCATTCTAAAAAAAATCCTTTCATGTTCCATTTTCAAAAAGAAAAAAATCCTTTCACGCATTTAATTTGCCTATATGCTTTGAGCAACTTGCATGTCCTATACTGCTCCTGGTTGATACTCTAACTTAGCTAGAGGTTAGACTAACTCATGACTAACCCTGAACTAACTGTAGCCAAAGAGGTGTTTGGGCGACAGGGTTAGATTGACAATGAATGCACTTGATGGAGGGCGAAAAGTGATTTTTCAGTGGTCCCAATGAGAACTATCTCCAGTTAGCACCTCTTAGGTGGGATAGTTTTTTTTGGTGGGTTCGGTGCAACTTGCTCCAATTTAAACCCTCATTACTTTAGGGCTATTTGAGCCCCAACTAGCTCAAACTAACTCCAACCCATGGATCCAAACAGGGCCTATGGCCAGTCTCGACGCGGAGCAGTCGCGTGCACCGGGAAGCGGCGCTCTCTCGACCGTCGCGCCACTTCAAAGCCGGCGCCAGTGAGAGGTCGCCTCCGCTCTCGCCGGGCATTAATGCGGCACTGACGCTCCAGGGCTACGCTGACCGTTTCACGCGGGAAGCGCGCTCTGGCAAGGGAGTATAGGTTTTGAACCGTTTCAGGTGTAGTACCGGTAGTTTGCAAAACTACTTACTTATTGCACTCAGTTTCCTAAGAAATTTTGGTAAAAACGTTACTCCACAGCCCGCTTCCCTTCTCCTTCCTCTTCCATCGCCACAAGACGTTCATGGCGTAAGCTTAATCGTCAACCCTTATATAGGAGTGATAGCACAAAATGATGCATGCAAGACCACTATAATTTCCATATTAAAGCGCAGATCCGGAGGGAGTATGGAGTATGTTGATACATTCAGCCGGGCCATTGCTGCCGCAAGCGATGATGACCAGAGAAGAGGCAGCGGGAGGGGAATGAATGCAGCTACTGTTTGGGTTTGCCTTCCGGCTTAAATAAATGCGCAGCATCACGTGTACCCGCGGGTGCACAAATTGTAACATACGTGTCTGCTTAAGTGAGCATCACGTGGCGGGTGTGTGTGTGAGATTCTGAGAGACAGAGTGCGTGTGTGCGACTCTACTCTTCGGACATGTACTCAACCTTTTGCATCGGGATATAAGTATAATGGTATTTACTTTAGCTAGTGATTTACGTGGCCATGTTAACGTGGTTGTGTCAAAAAAATGTCACTTCCTTCTCGTGATTTGCGTTATATAATTACAAGCAAGATTCTCGTGCATTGCACGGAACATTAATATGCATTTTTTTACAAAACACCTGTTGTGATTGACCCATGCAGGAGTAATCCCATGTGTAAAAACTAATGATATCTCGAGAATTTTATCGGAAAACTGGTATCTTGAGAATGTCATCGAAAAAATGAAAGATGACAGATAAGGCGAGGAGGAATGGAGCATGGTGGTGACTGGTGGACGGAATGGGCGGAGGCATGGGGATGGACGACGCCGGCAGACGGCAACGTCCACCATGCATGCTAGATTGTTCCAGAGACTTATTCCTTTTTTAATTGCTGAGCAATGAGGTTGTTGGAGATAATGATGTGGAGAGAGGTGCGGGTATCTTTGCTAAAATTATCATAGTTTTCTTTCTATCCGTCAGATATAGATCATATGGTGTGTATTACAAGATGGTAGGCACACCATCATCGCCAACTCGTTTTTTATAAGGGTATAGATGATAAGTTTGCTGACTACTAAAGTAAAGTGGAATTTGTCCATGTTATGCAAGTAAATAAAGGTGATTGTTTATCATACGGTTAAGGTTGGATGAAGGGTGGTAGGAACAAATGCTCCGCCTAGAGCATGTTGTGTGAGATGGAGTCTTAGTGTGTGTGTGGGGGTGTGTGTGTGTGTGTGTGAGAGAGAGAGAGAGAGAGAGAGAGATGGAGTCTTAGTGTGTGTGTGTGTGGGGGGTTGTGCGTGCGTGTGTGTGTGTGTGTGTCGCGGGGTCCTCTGTGGCGGATGTAATTTAAGTGTGCATGGCTTCATCATAGAGAGGTGATGTGTATGGCAGAGGCCACCAACGATGGGGTGCGAGAGAGAAAATGCCCGTAGAGAGGGAAGAGAAGGTGTGTGCGCGTGAGAGGAGTCGATATCTAGAGAACGTGTTTGTTCGAGAGACACTGAGGAAGACTACTATATATCGATGGTGCATGTAGGCGGGAATTAAACAAAGGGATGGTCTTATTGGTTTCGGGGATATAGGGGAAGAGTGACAGGGGGGTAGCTAGAAGGAGATTGTTAAGTGTGATTGTGTGTTTTACCCATCCAGGCGGAAGTTATGTGCACAAAAGAGGAGAACGATTCGATGTGGCGTTAGGATTGAGGGTAATTAACTACGTATGGAGACATAGAGACCTTGAACGTGCATGTGTGAGAGGTATACATGTATACGTGGGATGTGTGTGTGTGTGTGCGCGCGCGTGCATGATCGAGATAAAAGAAAGAAGACATTAATATGCATGCATGTGAGAATGCAGGGAAGAAGGCCCGCCAATTAAGCATGTGTTTTTTGTCTTTAAGAGATAGTCGCGTGGGCTAGAGCATGCATCTATGGCGAGCAGAGGGAGTGAGCACAATGATTGTGCAAAAGAGATCAACCTATAAATGCATATGTATGGAGAGACATATATAGTGTGGGTGATAGGAAGCAAGACTCCGTGCGAGAAATAAATGTGGACAGAGAAACTACAGATAGATACGGAGATGGAGATGCTAGGTAGAGGGACATCCGCTAGTTTGGGTGTTGGAGATGACCGCCGGGTGGTTCAGAGGGTGAAGTTATATATGTGTGTGAGAGGGCACTTGACTGCATGTAGAGAGAAACATATGTAGTGTGCGTGATAGGAATCAAGAGTGAGGGCGAGAAAGAAGGTTGATGGAGAAAGCAGATAAATAGAAAGATAAAGATGCTAGCTAGTGTGCGTTAGAGATAGGAGTCGAGTGGATCAGAAGGCTGAGTTATGTGTGTGGGTGTGAGAGAGATAGAGAGAGGGTGGATGTGAGTCACATACAAATAGATATCGGAGAGAAATGAGATCCTGAGAGACGGAGTTTTGTGTCTGCGAGAGAGAAAGATATTTCACAACGAGAGTGATAGCTAGAGAGACATATGAGGGAGCATAAGATATATCTAGGGAGAGAGAGTGTGTGTGGCGGCATACAAGAGAACAGTGGAGAAATATGAGACCCTGGGAGACAGAGTTTGTGTTTGTGTGTGAGAAAGAGATATTTAAGAGGAAGATTCGTAGGTTCTCATATCTAAGGAGCGAAAGACATCTCTGTATGAGGTGTGTGCGAGTGGCACACATGGGAATAGTAGAGAGAAATGAGACCCGGAGACAAAGTTTTGTGTTTGTGTGAGAGAAAGAGATTCCACATGGAGAATCATAGTTAGAGACACATAGCAGGGAGTGAGATATACTTAGAGAGAGATAGAGTGATGAAGGTCGAGGGAGAGAGTACCGTCAGTGTGTTACGAAGATAAAAGATCATTGTCGACATACAGGTAGCACGAGAGATACCTGAGAGACGATGAACACGTATAGGTCCAGAGACATAGTCCTAAGCATGAGTGATAGCTATATGAGACGAATATCTGGATTAAAGGGGATTCAAATATTTAAACTGGAGATCACGACATCGATAATATCATAATGCAAATTGGTGTATCAAACATGCATATTCATTTGAATTTGGGCACACGTGTAATGTTATATAGTTTATCAATATTGGTGATCCATAGATTCTTCAATTACAAACAATGCATGGTTTATATGCAATTAATGTCTAAACAGGATTATACTATATGTTGCGTGTGTGAAACACATTATACATGTTTGAGAAGTAAAAAACCCGCATGAAACACACATTAATTGGAGACAGTTAGCGAGGAATGCATACATTGGATTTCAACATAAAGTGATTTCAAATATTCAAAAATCCAAATTGATGGATACAACCTTATGAATCTGAGTATATTTGTAAACCATATTTATGTATAAATGGTGTTGTGCTTTTGAAAGTATATATAAAAAATGATGTACATAGAATGTAATTCCAATTGAAAATGGATCCCGCCTGAAAAAAATAGAATACAAACGGGATTCGAATTGAGTTGGCACGAGCGTAAACGTGCACTATGTAAAATTTGAACGAAGTGGGGAAAGTCGCGAGAATCACCAAAACCAAAATCTGCGAGATGGAAATTACTACTGCCTATCCACCACGCAAAGCCTATCTGCTGGATTTCTATAGGTTTCGATAGGGGTAGGCCGGTTTGTAATTTCACCCAAATGTGATGTAACCGCCTCTCACCCGGATTCATACACAGTGGGCGCCAAAACACAGTGTGTCCTCGGCCAAAATCGACTCCCTCCCCGATTCATATTCATATACACGGTGGGAGCCAAAAACAAACTCTCGTCGGCAAATATTCGGTGTATGCGAGATTACCGTCCTATCCCCAACCGACTAATTTTGCTGTGATGTAGTAGAAATTTGAAACAGGGGCTAAGTTTGTAAATTTCCTCGCATTTGAGACAAGCGCGCCCTGAATACATGTTTCCCCCCTTCCTCTCCACCTCCCTTTTCCCCATTCGTACTCCGTGGGCGCCAAAACACCCTCTCCACCCCACCCTCCTCCGTCCGCCGCCGCCCAACACCCCATCCACCGCCTTCCTCCTCCACCATGCCGGAGCTGATACGCCGACGCCGCCGTCCATTACAAGAGATCGACCTCTCTCATCCACGGCTTCAGACCGGGATCCTTGCATCCCGTCCTCTCGCTTCATCCCCGCCGTCGTCCACCTTGCCGGCGTCGCTCCTACGACTGTCTCATCCACCGCGCCCCGCCGCCATCGTCTACCCTCCTAGATCTGGTTCCACGCCACCGACAGCCATCGCTACCGCAGCACCATCAAATTCTCAGCAGATGCAGACATCGCCGCACTGTGAGGCGGTACTCTTTCAGATTCTGCTCAACTTATTTATCGCAGCAAGAAAATAGATCGCCACCGCTTTACTCTGATTTCTTGTCTTGGTTGTGAAGTTGCCTTTGTCCGGTTTGCACCTTCAGATCCGCCATGGCACGCTCAACACTATACTCCCAATGCTTATGGATTTCCCCTTTTATATTCCACACTAGTTAAATCACAGTAGACTAAATTTTTCAGAGCTCACGGAGTTCGCGGTGCGAACGAAGGCTCGGTGGTTGTGGGGCCTCGCCGAACAAAGAAAACTCAACGCTGGTGGGGGTTGGGGCGGGGTGGGGTGGCGGAGGAACACACATGCGCTGGGGGCGGTGGTCCGCCGGCAGCTCGTCTTGATGTTCTGTATGGGAAGAATCAGAGACGAGGAAGAAGATGGGTTAGGGCACGTAGGATCTTCATCCAACCGCCTGAAATGGTCGAGAGACAGCTGGGAGTTGCATTCTTAATGCACTCTGGTTCATCATGTGTGGGCACTGCGCAACCAACATTTTATTATCCAAAATTTGCTTGCTCTTCTTTACCATGTTCCTCTTCCGTTCTTCTTTAATATGTACTCTCTCCGTTCCTAAATACAAGTCTTTGTATAGATTCCACCATGGACTACATATGGAGCAAAATGAGTGAATCTACACTCTAAAATGTATCTGGATACATCTGTATGTGATCCATAGTGGAAATCTCTACCAAGTCTTATATTTTGGAACGGAGGGAGTTTCATAGTAGTACAGTATGTTCCTTGTACTGAAGATGAGCAGGGACATTTGCAGTGTAGAGGTCTATACGGTCGGTTGTGATGGACACTTTGAGCCTCTTTGATTCGTAGGATCTTGTAAACATAGGAATAGGATTTGTAGTGGCCTGCCCACTTGAATCCTATAGGAACAAAGAAGGAAATGCGGGAGCTGTGTCGCCTTTGAGAGTTACACCGATATTAACAAGATCGCACCTTCACTTGAAGAGAGCTGGTATCCGAAGCCTTTCTAGCCGTCTCGCTAACTAGCACATATATTCCAAAGCAAGTTCCACTTTGCTGATTTTACTCGATGCTTAAGATTTTCCCGTTATATCTACACTATGATCTGTGTAGCTGCTTTGTGTCGCACTAGCAGCAGTCCACTCTGAAGCTAAACACTGCAGTGACTCACAAAATTGGCACCAAGGCATTGGGTGCCATTCTGGATGCAATGAAACTCATACGCTCCCCACCTATTGACTCTTGTTCAGAATATGATCCTAATGACTCTTGTTCAAAATTGCCACATATAGAGAGACAACATGGAATTGCATTTCTTTGGGCGCTGTGATTCATCATGAGTGGGCAACCAACATTGTATGCAATGAAGCGGAACCTCAAGAATATGCGTCCTCTTCTGTTCTTTAACATGTTCCTCTTTTGTCATTCTGTATTTAGTACGTCTGATATGTTCCTTGTCGAAGGGGCGCGAGGACATCTACAAAGGAATAGCTGATAGAGCTGGCCTGTACGTGATCGATAGGGTTTCAATTACTATCGGCAATACAACACCGTATTTTCAAGCCAGTTCCACTTTCCCGATTTATATAACGTGGTTATGGTGTACCCGTGTTATGTACACTATGATTTGCCTAGTTGCTGTGTGCTCTTGTTATCATGGTTTGGCAATAAACTCTCTATACAGTATATTATGAACCTGTCATCTTCCAGCTATCCTTACTTCTGGAGCCTATTTTTTGTGTACTTGTGCCAGATTATATAAATGCACGCACCATATTACAGCACACATAAGCTCTCTCATCGGAATCCAGTGATAGCACACAAGTGTTTATAGGGGCGCCCCTATATTAGAATATCATCTGCATTACAAAGATAATCTCACAACTATTTATGTTTTCATGGTTATCAGATATTATATGCAATTACAAAGGAATATCGTAATCCACGCATCGGAAGAATATTGTGGAACACTGCAATGACTTACAAAATTGGCACCAAGGCATTGAGTGCCATTCGAAGCAATGAAACTCATACGCTCCCCACTGCTGATTCTTGTTCGTAATATCATCCTAATGACCATTCTAACCTCGAGGAGTCAAAGGTAGATGTCATGTCCTGTTCACCCATCAAGGTGCCTGTTCTAATTTGGCAAGGTTTTATTGATTATGCCGTATCTTGCATATGCTGTCTTGCATTTCTTCTACTTTGTTGCACCACCATCTGCTTAGTTTACTCATCATATAACTCGTGATGCCATGCCCATCCCTTATCAATACATATACCATCTGTCATCATACCATGTTTTCCACTCAAATGCTGTTCTTGTGCACCAGACATCAAAAAGGAAGAGGGTGATTGCCGAACCCGAAGGAGCACCAAAGAAAGTCCTTGAAAAACGTGGTGGTGCCGGAGAAATCAGACAGCGCCCACTTATATTGGTTGTACAACCAGTGACACAAAACATAGGACCGACTCCAGCAGACTGTACCCATACTTCACTGGCCACACCACTAGCCCCACCACATAGGACCTGCACTCCAGCAAAAGGTATACCGATTTCATTTGCCATAGCACTAGCCGTACCACAGAAAAATCCCACTCCAAAGAAAAAGTACAGAAGTCCACCGGCCGAAGACCTATCCCAACCGCAGAGACGGCCAATTCCTGCAGATTGGAACCCCATTCCATTTATTCCCAGTTTAAAAGACAATGCTTTCAATGTTGTTAGGGACTACGTGCATATATTCCCATCATGGGAAGATTATAGTGAAGACAAACACCATTTTCACATCTTCCTGTCCAACTTACATGTAAGTGCTATTATTTATGGTTATTATTTTCCTGTTTTCTACTGATCGAACACATCAATGATTTACATTACATTGTTGTAACTAGGCGAGGGTCAGTCTAGATAGTCATGACGAGCAAAGCTTGCTTGTGCTTTTCGAGGAAGCATTGCAGCAGTATCGGTGTTACCTGAGGAAATCACACTTTGATGGCAAGTCTATAAACGAATTTTCGGTGAAGTCTCCTGTGCTAAATTTAGAATACATTGAATGGAAAGACCTTGTTATGCACTGGTCTCGCTTCGTGATGAGGTAATCGCCTATGAAATCACATGACAATTTGAACTTCTACTTTTCCGCTGCGTGTGCTTTACGGATCTTTTTGCAGGAAATCTGCTCAAGAAGAATTCGGTTTGAAAAGAAACGACAGGATATCGCAAATATGCTGCCCGCTGCTTTGCTCTTGTTAGTACCTGTTGTTCTGTATCACTGTACTTGCATACATACATGGTTCATTATGTGACAGCAGTATGCATGATAGCTTGCTTATCAATTGTTCGCTCCAAATTATCGATCTGTATGAATGGTTACATTAGTGTAGAATATATCCAATGCCAATGAATTTTTTAGCTCTGCATTGTTCTTGTAAGTACATGCTATCCTTTATCGATGTACTTATATTGACAGGTAGTTGTTCATGTACCATCACTCTGCAGCTTATTTTCCTTTGCCTCCATTTTCTACACATTAGATCTATATTTACTCTTACCATAAGATTGGTCTTTGAAGAAGTTTAGCTGTGCATTGCTCTTGGCTGTGCCTTTTGCCTGTATCGCTGCACATACATTTATAGCTACTTGGTTATGTTTTACCATAAACAAAAGCTTGTCCTTCTCAATTTAAGTTTTCAGTTGTACAACCAAGTTCCTTCTTCATACCATGTAAATTAAACTATACAGAGCAAGTAATCTTCTTTTGCACTGCATGTATGCTTCTGTTCTTCATCAGTAATCCAGTGGTGTAGTGAACCTACCCACTACAGCACAATGTCATATTCTGCAGTATCTTAACTACGAACAATGCCATATCATTCTACTATTATTTAAACCATCTCTTTATTTGCCAATCTGAAATGGGATAAATTGACAGCACACTAACCATTGATACTTATGAGTTCTTGATCTGTAATCCAGTGGTGTCATGAAGCTGCCAAGTCCTTCACGATGTCATTTCCTGCCATGTCTTGACCTGAACAATACCATATTGTGTTAATGCATTTTTAAACCTGTCGCTTTATTCACAAGAAGAAATGTGATGAATTGTCAACACCGATACTTTTATGTGCAAAACCTGTCATCTGCGCTTGTTTATCTTTCGAGTGAGGAAGATATAAGTGTTGAACAAGCGCAGCCTCATCATCTTGCTTTCAGTGCTTCTTATACCGCAGGTCGCTAGCAGGGCTAACCTTTCTTGAACTCTATTGAAGTGCTGTCGGTTTTGTATATTATTTTGTCGGCGTGTTTATTTGCACTGGTGGCGATCTTTGATGCCCAGTGTATGTAATCTGCTGTTCGCTTGTGCTTTATTATCATAGTGGCGAACTTTGATGCCCAGTGGATGTAATATGCCGTAATTTCTTTATTGTATAGTCTAGGTTTTTTCTTATTCGCGATGCTGCAGTTATTTTATCAGTATATATATCCTGCCTTCGCAAAGAAGCGCCAAACCGTAAAATTACAGTACATAATCGGGCCGTCATGCAATCATGATGTATGATCCGCATCGTGGGCCCCGTCAAACTGGCCCACTAGTAGATTCGGGCCTTTAATAGGCCGAGTAACTCCCGACCCTCTTTTCACAAGAAAACTTAATGGGCTTTAGGAGGTCGAGAAGTAGGTTGGGCACGAAACGTCTTAGAACAGCTCACAGTAAGCAGCAGCTGAAATGGACCCCGGCCCATGATTGTTCGAATCAAATCACGGGCTTTTAACAGGCCAAAATTGTCTCGGTCCTTGTTTGGCCCAATCATATGGGCTGCGAGCAGGCCGGATGCAAACCGGGCCGTAGTTAGGCCCAACTATATGACGGGCTTTTAACAGGCCGAAATTAATATAGGGCCAACATGTTAAACAGGCCCTTAACAGGCCCAAACTAATATCAGGCCGATTTACTAAATGGGCCTTTTGCAAGTGGGCCCAAAAGCATAGCGTCCAGTTAACGGGCCGAATCTGATATGGGCCATAATTGAGGCCAAAGCCTCTTAAAGGGCCGGACCTGATCTGGGCCATGATTTGGCCTAGAACGTGGGAGGCTTTTAATGGGCCGGATCTCATATGGGCCATTATTAGGCCCGGAACGTGGCATGCCATTAATGGACCGGATCAAATATGGGCCGACATTTGGCCCAAAATGTGGCAGCCAGTTAATGGGCCGGCCTACTAGGGTCCTCAAATCCTGTGGGCCTACAGCTGGGCTGACCCATTAGTATCGGCAAAATCTCGTGGGCCTTTAGCTGGGCCGGCCCATTATGATCCACAAGAATTTGTGGGCCTTTACCTGGGCCGACCCATTAATGCACACAAAAATCTTGTGGGCCTTTACCTGGGCCGGCCCATTATGGCCTGTGAAATCTTGTGGGCCTTTAGCTGGGCCAGCACATTATGGTCCGCAAAATCTCGTTGGCCTTTAGCTGGGCCGGCCCATTATGGTCCGAAAAATCTTGTGGGCCTTTAGTTGGGCCGGCCCATTTAAACTTGATGGGCCGTGCCATGTGTCGACGTATCATAGGCGTATACGTCCAATGAGAGGATGACATCTGTCCCAACGATGAGCCGACACGTGTTTCCTCCAGCCAATGATGATTTTACACGTGGAAAATCCCCATTGGTCGGGGCTGTTAACGGGTTATCGGATCCAAAACCCGACCTGATAGCTTAACGACGTTCCGTTACGGTGGATGCCACATGTCGGTCACCCTTGACGAAAGCCCTTCTGTGACGCACGATTTATCGTCATGGAAGTGGACATTTCTACGACAACACAGGTATGACTATCTTGATTCTGTCATAAAATAATCATGGATGTACATGCATGACAAAATATGCGACCTACTGTGACAAACACGTATCATCACGGAAGTGTATTTTTTTTGCAGTGGTACTAAAGTAACACCATATGATACGCATCAATCAACTCTAATGTCACCTAGATACGTCAACGTCACCACAAGTACTCGTGTGTCAATTACACGATACACATCAAACAACTTCAGATTCATAATATTCAATCCAACACAAAGAACTTCAAAGAGTGCCCCAAGATTTCTATCAGAGAAAGTAGGGCCAGCGTGCATTAACCCCTATGCATAGATTACCCCAATGTCACCTCGGGAATCCGCGAGTTGAGTGCCAAAACATACATCAAGTCAATCAATATAATACCCCATTTTCACCATGGGTATTCATATGCAAGACATACATCAAGTGTTCTCAAATCCATAAAAGTATCAATCCGATAATAGTTATATCTCAAAGGTAAAAACTCAGTTCATCACAACAAGAAAGAGAGGGGAAAAGCATCATATGATCCAACTATATTAACAAAGCTCGCGGTACATCAAGATTGTGCCAAATCAAGAACATGAGAGAGAGAGAGAGAGAGAGAGAGAGGGATCAAACACATAGCTACTTGTATATACCCCTATCCTTGAGGGCGAACTACTCCCTCCTGATCATGGTGGCCGCCGGGATGATGAAGATGGCCTCCTGTGATGATTTCCCCCTCCGGCAGGGTGCCAGAAAGGGCTCCATATGGTATTTCAAAGGTACAGAGGCGTGCGGCGACGGAGTCGAAGTTCTAGGGTGTAACATCCCAAATTTCCTATTTGGAATGTTTTACAATTATAGCTAAGCATCCTATGCATCCTGTTTGAATTTGAATGCCATTTGGAGTTTCAGAGAAATTTGAGTTTTGAATTTGAATTCAAACTTTGGCAAGTGGGGAACATTTCAAAAACTAAGCCTGATAAATACTTGATCAAAAGTATGAGAGGAGTAAACATGACACTCCAAAAAAATCAGAGGAAAACATTGCCAAAAGATTTGGATTCAAAACTGAATTTTATTTGAATTTGAAAAAAATGGATTTTTATAAAGTTTGGATTTTTCCTTTGGAAAAATGTTCAAATGAAAGGGAATATTCCCTTGATCATTTTCGTATATATATACCCTATATAAAATATTTATATTTTAAAAGTTATACTCTGTTTTGTTTTATTCAAAAAAATAAATTTAAAAAAGGAAAAAACGCACCTCAGCGCCCTAGGCCTCTGCCCAGCCAGCCAAGAGCCCCACCTGACTGCCCACCAATGACCCACCTGCCAGCCCACAATCGAGCCGGCCCAGCTCACCCCTCCTCACGCCGAATCGCTTACGCACGGGCCGCTTCGCTTCCCCATCTCTCTCTCTCTCTCATCGATCATGGCCCGCGCCCATCTTCTTCCCCTCGCCCACGCCACGCCGTCGCCGCCGCGGATTGCCGGATCTCGGCGATCCGGATTCGATCCGCCCCGATCGCTTTCACAGCCGAGGCCCCAACCTATAAAAGCCGGGCCTCCGCACCCCATTCCCCCCCTAGCCCTCGCCGGAACCCCCTCTCCCTCTCGTTCGAGCTCGCCGGAGCCCGAGTCCCCCGTCGCCGCAATTGTCGCCGCCGTCGCCGCCCTAGACCACCCCGGTCACCCCCGACTCCACCAAAAGCCTCCCCGACCTCCCCCGCATCCTCCCGACCACTTCCCCGACCGCTCCGACGACCGGAACCCTCGCCGCACTCTCGCCGCCGTCGCCGCCGCCGTCGGACGGCGGTAAGTCGCCGGAGACTCCTCCCCCCGTTCGATTCATAACGAACGGCTAGGATTAGACCCCGAAGGGGTACGTTTTTTATAAAAAACCGGCCCGGTTCTTTCCGGTTTAGTTAGTTAGGTTATTTTTTTTATTAGGCCGGTCCGTTTAGTTTAACCCTAGGCCCGTTTAGGCTATTTGACGCCCAGTGCACAGTTTAGGCCCATTAGGCCTTTTTCTTTTATTTTTGTTTTTCTGTTTTAACAGAATAGTTTCTGTTTTGAAAAATTCATATCTTTTATTCTGTTTAATATTTTTAGGTGATTCTTTTTTTGTTGGTTTGCAAATTTTATGTAGTTTCTGTAGAATATATATTTAGCTATGTTAAAAATAATTAAAATTGCTTTATTTTAGTTTTAGTCAGAATAGTAAATCTGCTATAACTTGAGTTAGAAAAATTATTTTAGGATGATTCTTTTTGTCCCAACTTTATTTTGACATTGCCAAACCATAAAAATTAACTTGGGTATTTTAGGATTAATAAATAAATAGTTTTAAGCAGAATCCTATTAATCCTAATTAATTAACTAGCTCCTGTTTTCCTAATATTTTAATTAGTAAATAAATTTATTTTTAACATGTGATTGATTATTCTAGGATAGTTTCTGTCACTCTAATAGATGAACTTTTATTTATAATTAATAAAAGTTTGATTTTATTTTTTCTTAATAGAAATTGGATTAGGCCTAATAGGAGTTTTATAATAGATTTTAAATTAATTCTTTTTGCTCCTAGTTGCTTAGTGATTTCTTTTCTGTTAAGTTAACCTAAAACCATAATTAGGTTATGTTGAGTAAATTTTTATTATATAAAACTACTTTTAGTTATTGTTTGAAGTAGGAAAACTTTGAGTGGTTTTCTTTGAGTTTTTCCCTTTGGATTTTGCTTGTTGGTTTTGGTGTGTTACTTTGTTATGCTATTTTGTTATGTGATCCCATTGCTATATGCTTATTGTGATTTTGTTTGTCTCGGTAGAGTTTCCGGAGTGCGAAGCTTACTACTACGAATCTTTAGCTTACGAGGATCATCAGCAAGGCAAGTTTTGATCATGTTATTTCTATACCTATGTTTTTGTGCATTAGAATTGTCACCACCCCACCATGCATGCAGTAGTTGAAATTTTGAAGTTATTAATCTTGAGTAGTATCATGTGGTAGGATGAACCAATCCCTTGTTACCATGACCCCGGGATTTAAGTAGTTTACTTTGCTATGCTCGTGAAGCGGGTTTTGGGTTGAGTGAAATTCATAAGCAAGATGTGAGAGTCAATGATGATGACAACCCCATGAACTACAATGATCAAGATGGACTTCGAAATTCACTCTTGGGTGGAGGACGGTTGACGGGCACCTGGAGAACCCAGTGGTGGCGGGATGCATGGAGAAGTGCCATGACATCTTGGAAAGCTTCACCCAGCCACGAAGAGAAGGATGGATGCCCCATGACCGGAAGCTTACTGTGCAGCCGCAAGCCATTATGGGCTCTGGCTGGGTTGACCCTAGTAGTGACGCTGGCTGGGACGGTACTACGAGATGTAGAAGAACGGTAGGATTGGATGGAGTACCGGTAGCCGTAAGAACTCTTTGGAAGACCCTGTTTCATTCGTCCGTCTTCAAACACCATGAAGTGCGAAGACTTTAAAGGAGGGAATGATTCTTGCGGGAAAGTCGCAACCCTCTGCAGAGTTAAAGATCTAATCGATTAGCCGTGTCCCCGATTCACGGACATTTGAGCCTCTGGAACTTGGAAGTATTCGGATATCTCAACACTAAAACTAATGAATTAATTTGAGGGGTTTATGACTTAATAATTTGGGAATGAGATTTTGGTTGGCGGAACCATCTCAATAACTACCAACAATTGTAGTAATTTGCAAGCAAGTCCACTGTAGTAGGGAAAAATTTGCTTTTCGCAAAATGATGAAACTTAGAGCCCCACAGCCAAAATGCATATAGTGATAGTAAGTTTATTATTGTTGTTCTTCATGACTTGCCGCTTATTCAAAAGCTGACCTACATGGCTGCAACGTCTTATGTTGCGGGTATATTCGATCAGGAGTGAGGCTACGCTCGCGCTTGGCGATTGCCCTTTGGAGTCGGATGGACTCGCTTTACTTGACGCTTCCATGACATTAGTAGTTTATTTCTCATGAGTTGGCCTTGAGCCGAATTTATTCCCTTGTAATAAAGACTCTATATGAGAATCGTGTAATGATATTCAGGTGTGATTGAACTTTGATTACTTTATCGATGTCTGTGAGTACCAAAGATGATCTTGGGATGGTATGCAGACCACGTAGATTTGACCGATTTTGGGTCAGGTCGCTCTGAGAGATGGTATCGAGCACACGCTGACCGTAGGATCGTAACCCCTAGGATCGGAAAGCCATAGGAAGAGACCATTTACTTTTATCCTTATCATTCCGTAATTCTCCCCTATTCATTTCTAACTCCTCTCCGATTTTTCAACCTTCTAGATGGCCGTCGAGTTCACCCCAGTTTTGCTACCGGAGTTTTGCCAGCCCAATGAGACGATGCCCTTTGGCAGGAAGCTGGTCCAGATGGTGAAGCAGCTGAAGATCGCTCTACCCTCGATCACCGGGAAGCCAACCAATGCACTTCCAGCGGACACCCGCTACAGGATTGAGGTGCATATCCTAGGGAGAACCTTCGGAGGACACACGGAGCCGATTGACTTTGAGTTCACCGAGTTCAACTGGATCATCGGAAGGGACGTGGCGATCTATCGAGCACTTGGACATCTCCGAGAGGAGTACAGAGCCGAGCTCGATTCCTCAGACCTCGCCATGGTTTCTCGCAGGGCAAGGAATGGAGATATCATCCGTACCATTGAGGACGATTCCACTCTCTCGTACATCCAGGACTTGGAGTGTCTTCTCAGGAAACGGGAGATTCAGACTCGCCGTAACTCGAAGACACACCGGAAGCTATTGTTCCGCCGAATCGAACTGGAGGAGAAGGCACGCGCAGACTTCCTTAACCATGAGGAAGAAGTCGCGGACTTCATGGAGACAGTCGACAACCTGAAGATGAAGCTTGCCGCGATAGAGGAAAAGATGGACTTGGGAGAGGACCTTTACCCGAGTGGAGATGAAGGACCCCTCGTGAGCAATGATCAGGATTATGAAGGGAGTGCCACTGAAGGAAGCCACAAGAGGAGGCGCCACTGATGAAGACTTTTAGTCGACCACCATGTTATCTTTTACCTTTTCGTCGATCAGTTAGGCCGATTTTTCGATTAGTCATGAGCTTTTGTAATCGAGATTGAACCATGTTTGAGTGGAATGAATAAATGATTGGTGTGTTCTATGTTTGTGCATTCATATGGGTAGTGTTATTTCTCATAGACCATTGTTCTATTCTAATTTTCTCATCCACTCCAAAAACACCAGATGCCTCCGAGACGTGACACTGGTTTTCCGCCGGAGCTCACCCAGCTGCTCCAGCAGCAGAATGCACTGATGCAGCTACTTATCCAGAATCAGAACAACAACGCCAACAACCCACCGCCACCACCCCCTGTGGACAACTTGACTCGATTCCTGAGGCTGAATCCGCCAGTGTTCTCTAGTAGCACTGAGCCGATTGTTGCTGATGATTGGCTCCGCAAAGTCGGAAGAGAGCTAATCACCGTTGGATGCACTGATGCTGAGAAGGTGCTCTTTGCCGCGCATCAACTTGATGGACCTGCAGCTTCTTGGTGGGAGAACTACACCGCCACCTATCCCATTGGAGCTATCACATGGGATCAGTTCCAGCAGGCCTTCCGCACCGCTCATGTCTCAGCTGGAGCCATGAGTCTGGAGAAGCGTGAGTTCCGCAACTTACGCCAGGGAACTGTCTTGGCACAAGACGTGGATGAATTCAGCAAGCTCGCTCGCTATGCCCCAGATGATGTGGCCACAGATGCCGCAAAGCAGGAGAAATTCCTTGAGGGACTCAATGATGAACTGAGCATGCAACTTATTGTGGCTACTTTCAACAACTACCAGGAGCTGGTAGACAAGGCCACCATTCTTGAAGGCAAGCAGCAGCAGATAGAAAGCCGCATAGCGGAAGTATAGCCAGGAAGCACAACTCGGGAGCTCGGTGAAGCCCCGCTATGCACCATACTCAGGAGGGCACACCCATCATAACCATGGAGGTCATAACCATGGAGGAAATGGGAACAACCGCAGCCAGGACAACAAGTCAGGCCATGGCAATGGCAATGGAAATGGTAATGGCAATCAGCACTGCTCGCCCGGCTCAAGGATCTGAGCCACATCACCGCTTCAAGTGCCGGAAGACAGGGCACTACGCCACCGACTGCCCGGAGGCCAAGCGGGAATGGACACGGCAATGGAGGCTCAGCGAAGAAGCCCAATCCGTTCCCTCGTGCTCGGGTGAACCACATCGACGTGGAGGACGTCTATGATCAGCCGGAACACCGTGGTTGGTAAGTTTTATTGAATTCACGTTCAGTTTTGGTACTCTTTGATTACGGTGCAACGCATTCATTTCATATAAAGGGTAGTTGTGGAAAAGTATGGGTTGCCCACTAAAACCCTTAGAAGCCGCCTTGGCGTCGGTTCATGAGGAGGAGAAATGATGGCGTGCTTAGGCTGTCATGCAACCCTCAACATCGGGAACCATAAATTTCCCTTGAGACCTCATAGTGTTGGAAACCCGGACCTTGGATGTAATCGTAGGCATGGATTGGTTGACAAAGTTCGAAGGAACATAGATCGTGCCCAAGAAGTCTATTACGCTCACCACCCCGGAGCGTAAGAGGATCAAGTATGTAGCCAGCACCCGGATGAAGAATCAGGTGCAGTCCCTCACGGGAGTTGTTCAGGAGGAAGTGCCAGTAGTGCAAGATTTTCCCGATGTGTTTCCAGAGGAATTACCAGGAATGCCACCGGACATGGACATTGAATTTCTGATTGAGCTATTGCCCGGCACAGCCCCAATATCCAAGAGAACTTATCGGATGCCACCGAATGAGTTGAAAGAGATCAAGGATCAAATTAATGAGTTATTGGAGAAAGGATATATTCGACCAAGCTCATCACCTTGGGGAGCCCCAGTTCTTTTGGTAGAGAAGAAGGATGGAAGCTTGAGGATGGTTGTGGATTATCGTGCATTGAACGAAGTAACCATCAAGAACAAGTACCCTCTGCCGATGATTAATGATCTGTTTGATCAGCTAGTTGGAGCCAAGGTATTCTCTAAGATCGATCTTCGATCGTGGTATCATCGATTGAAGATCCGTGAAAAGGATATACCCAAAACAGCATTCACTACCAGGTATGGTTTATATGAGTATACCGTCATGTCATTTGGATTGACTAATGCTCCTGCGTACTTCATGAATTTGATGAACAAGGTGTTTATGGAATATCTGGACAAGTTTGTCGTGGTGTTCATCGATGATATATTGATTTTCTCCAAGAGCGAGGAAGAGCATAAGGAACATTTGCGTCTAGTTCTGGAGAAACTTCGAGAACATCAGTTGTATGCCAAGTTCAGCAAATGTGAATTTTGGTTGAAGGAAGTTGGATTCCTCAGACATGTTATTTCAGGAGAAGGAATAGCAGTTGACGCCGCCAAGGTTGAATCAGTCACAGATTGGCAGTCACCCACCTCAGTCAAGGAGATCCGCAGTTTTCTCGGACTCGCTGGATATTATCGGAGGTTCATTGAGAACTTTTCGAAGATTGCCAAGCCCATGACTGAGCTGTTGAAGAAGGAAGCCAAGTATGTTTGGACCGAGGAATCTGAAGCCAGTTTTCAGGAATTGAAGAAAAGGTTGGTTACAGCCCCAGTGCTGATTTTGCCGGACATACACAAGGAATACCAGGTCTATTGTGACGCTTCTCGTCAAGGACTCGGAGGAGTACTCATGCAGGAAGGAAAAGTTGTAGCTTATGCCTCCAGACAGCTACGACCTCATGAGATGAATTATGCCACACATGATTTGGAGTTAGCAGTCGTAGTGCATGCACTCAAGACACAGAGACATTTCCTCATCGAAAACTGTTGTGATGTTTACAGATCACAAGAGTTTGAAGTATATCTTCACGCTAGAAGGAATTGAACCTCGTGCGGAGGAGATGGCTAGAGTTGATAAAGGACTATGACATGAGATTGCATTACCACCCGTAAAGCTAATGTTGTAGCAGATGCTTTGAGCCGTAAGAGTTATGTGAATACTCTTACAGCAGGAGGATTACCCGTGAGTTAGTCGATGACCTCGTAGATCTCCGACGGAGATAGTTCCGAGAGGATTTGTTGCAACTGGAAGTACAGTCCACTTTGGCCGAAAGGATTCGTGAAGCCCAGAAGTCGGACAAGGAAATTGATGAGATAAAGCAAAAGATGGATGAAGGAAAAGCTAAAGGATTCCGTAAGGATGAACACGGAACTATATGGTTCGAGGATCGTATTTATGTGCCCAATGATCCCGAACTCAGGAAACTAATTCTTCAGGAAGCTCATGATTCACCGTACTCGATTCACCCTGGTAACACCAAGATGTACCTGGATTTGAAGGAAAGTTTCTGGTGGACAGGTATGAAGAAGGATATTGCCGAGTACGTAGCAGTATGCGATGTTTGTCAACGTGTTAAGGCAGAACATCAGAAGCCAGCAGGGTTACTTCAACCTTTGCCGATTCCCGATTGGAAATGGGAGAAACTTGGTATGGATTTCATCACAGGATTACCCAGGACACGTTCAGGTTATGATTCTATCCGGTAGTGGTTGATCGTTTGACTAAGGTAGCTCACTTCATTCCCGTGAAGACTACCTATACCAGTGCTAAGTTGGCCAAGATATACATGACCAGGATCGTATGTCCGCATGGAGTTCCGAGGAAAATCGTGTCGATAGAGGAACGCAGTTTACCTCAAAGTTTTGGAAGCGATTGCATGAAACTTTGGGTACGAGGCTGGAATTCACAGCCTTTTCATCCGCATGAGATGGATGGACCGAGAGAGTCAACCAGATTCTGGAGGACATGTTGAGAGCTTGTGTGCTAGACTATGGGTCTAGCTGGGATGATAATTTGCCGTACGCAGAGTTCTCGTACAACAACAGTTATCAATCCAGTCCAAGATGGCCCCTTCGAAGCTCTATACGGAAGGAGGTGCGTAACACCATTGTTGTGGGATAGTGTTGGAGATCGATCACTTTTCGGTTCCGATCTTATCGAGGATTCCAAGAGAAAGTCAAGCTGATTCGAGATGACTCAAGATAGCACAGTCAAGATGTAAGAGTTATGCCGACAAGAAGTTTAAGGAAGTAACTTACGAAGTCGGAGACCGAGCATATCTTCGTGTGTCTCACTTCGTGGAATCAAGAGGTTTGGTGTCAAAGGAAAGTTAGCACCCGATTCATTGGCCCCTACAAAATCCTCGAACGTCGTGGAGAGGTTGCTTACAAGTTGGAATTGCCGGAAGGATTGTCCGGAGTTCATGATGTCTTCCATGTTTCTCGGTGAAGAAGTGTCATGCCGACATGGCCGATGTTCCGTTGAGAGACACAAAGGCCCCTAGAGGCCATACAGCTTGACAAATGATCTGACTTACAAGGAGAAACCCGTCCGAATTCTCGAGACTTCAAGCAGAGTCACCCGCAGCAAGGTCATCAAATTTTGCAAGGTGCTGTGGAGTCACCACACCGAGGAAGAAGCCACCTGGGAGCGCGAAGAAGACCTTCTTCGAGATCACCCGCACCTATTTGCTAGCCAACCCGAATCTCGAGGGCGAGATTCATCTTAAGGTGGGTAGGTTTGTAACATCCCAAATTTCCTATTTGGAATGTTTTACAATTATAGCTAAGCATCCTATGCATCCTGTTTGAATTTGAATGCCATTTGGAGTTTCAGAGAAATTTGAGTTTTGAATTTGAATTCAAACTTTGGCAAGTGGGAAACATTTCAAAAACTAAGCCTGATAAATACTTGATCAAAAGTATGAGAGGAGTAAACATGACACTCCAAAATTATCAGAGGAAAACATTGCCAAAAGATTTGGATTCAAAACTGAATTTTATTTGAATTTGAAAAAAATGGATTTTTATAAAGTTTGGATTTTTCTTTTGGAAAAATGTTCAAATGAAAGGGAATATTCCCGTGATCATTTTGGTATATATATACCCTATATAAAATATTTATATTTTAAAAGTTATACTCTGTTTTGTTTTATTCAAAAAAATAAATTTAAAAAAGGAAAAAACCCACCTCAGCGCCAGTAGGCCTCTGCCCAGCCAAGCCAGTGACCAGCCTGACTGGCCGGCCGCCCACCTGGCCAGCCCAGCGCCGACCGAGCCGGCCCAGCTCACCCCCTCCCCGCGCCCGAATCGCTTACGCGCCGGCCGCCCGCTCGCTCCCCATCTCTCTCTCTCATCGACCATGGGCCCGCCCATCTTCTTCCTCGCCCACGCCACGCCACGCTGCCGCCGCGGATCGCCGGATCCCGAAGGATCCGGGATTCCGATCCGTCCCCGATCGCCCCCCCGTTGCAGCCGAGGCCCCAGCCTATAAAAGCCGGGCCTCCGCACCCCATTCCCCCCCTAGCCCTCGCCGGAACCCCCTCTCCCTCTCGTTCGAGCTCGCCGGAGCCCGAGTCCCCCGTCGCCGCAATTGTCGCCGCCGTGCCGCCCTAGACCACCCGGTCACCCCGACTCCACCAAAGCCTCCCGACCTCCCCGCATCCTCCCGACCACTTCCCCGACCGCTCCGACGACCGGAACCCTCGCCGCACTCTCGCCGCCGTCGCCGCCGCCGTCGGACGGCGGTAAGTCGCCGGAGACTCCTCCCCCCGTCCGATTCATAACGAACGGCTAGGATTAGACCCCGAAGGGTACGTTTTTTATAAAAAACCGGCCCGGTTCTTTCCGGTTTAGTTAGTTAGGTTATTTTCTTTATTAGGCTGGTCCGTTTAGTTTAACCCTAGGCCCGTTTAGGCTATTTGACGCCTAGTGCACAGTTTAGGCCCATTAGGCCTTTTTCTTTTAATTTTGTTTTTCTGTTTTAACAGAATAGTTTCTATTTTGAAAAATTCATATCTTTTATTCTGTTTAATATTTTTTGGTGATTCTTTTTTTGTTGGTTTGAAAATTTTATGTAGTTTCTGTAGAATATATATTTAGCTATGTTAAAAATAATTAAAATTGCTTTATTTTAGTTTTAGTCAGAATAGTAAATCTGCTATAACTTGAGTTAGAAAAATTATTTTAGGATGATTCTTTTTGTCCCAACTTTATTTTGACATTGCCAAACCATAAAAATTAAATTGGGTATTTTAGGATTAATAAATAAATAGTTTTAAGCAGAATCCTATTAATCCTAATTAATTAACTAGCTCCTGTTTTCCTAATATTTTAATTAGTAAATAAATTTATTTTTAACATGTGATTGATTATTCTAGGATAGTTTCTGTCACTCTAATAGATGAACTTTTATTTATAATTAATAAAAGTTTGATTTTATTTTTTCTTAATAGAAATTGTATTAGTCCTAATAGGAGTTTTATAATAGATTTTAAATTAATTCTTTTTGCTCCAAGTTGCTTAGTGATTTCTTTTTCTGTTAAGTTAACCTAAAACCATAATTAGGTTATGTTGAGTAAATTTTTATTATATAAAACTACTTTTAGTTATTGTTTGAAGTAGGAAAACTTTGAGTGGTTTTCTTTGAGTTTTTCCCTTTGGATTTTGCTTGTAGGTTTTGGTGTGTTACTTTGTTATGCTATTTTGTTATGTGATCCCATTGCTATATGCTTATTGTGAATTTGTTTGTCTCGGTAGAGTTTCCGGAGTGCGAAGCTTGCTAGTACGAATCTTTAGCTTACGAGGATCATCAAGAAGGCAAGTTTTGATCATGTTATTTCTATACCTATGTTTTTGTGCATTAGAATTGTCACCACCCCACCATGCATGCAGTAGTTGAAATTTTGAAGTTATTAATCTTGAGTAGTATCATGTGGTAGGATGAACCAATCCCCTTGTTACCATGAGACCCTGGACGAAGTAGTTTACTTTGCTATGCTCTTAGAGGGTTTTTGGGTTGAGTGAAATTCATAAGCAAGATGTGAGAGTCAATGATGATGACAACCCCATGAACTACAATGATCACGAAGGACTTCGGAAAATCACTACTGGGTGGAGGACGGTTGACGGGCACCTGGAGAACCCAGTGGTGGCCGGGATGCATGGAGAAGTGCCATGACATCTTGCGGAAAGCTTCACCCAGCCACGAAGAGAAGGATGGATGCCCCATGACCGAAGCTTACCTGCAGCCGCAAGCCATTATGGGCTCTGGCTGGGTTGACCCTAGTAGTGACGCTGGCTGGACGGTACTACGAGATGTAGAAGAACGGTAGGATTGGATGGGTACCGACAAGAGCTGAAGAACTCTTTGGAAGACCCTGTTTCATCTGGTCCGTCTTCAAACACCATGAAGTGCGAAGACTTTAAAGGAGGGAATGATTCTTGCGGGGAAAGTGCACAACCCTCTGCAGAGTTAAAGATCTAATCGATTAGCCGTGTCCCCGGTTACGGACATTTGAGCCTCTGGAACTTGGAAGTATTCGGATATCTCAACACTAAAACTAATGAATTAATTTGAGGGGTTTATGACTTAATAATTTGGGATGAGATTTTGGTTGGCGGAACCATCTCAATAACTACCAACAATTGTAGTAATTTGCAAGCAAGTCCACTGTAGTAGGGAAAAATTTGCTTTTCGCAAAATGATGAAACTTAGAGCCCCACAGCCAAAATGCATATAGTGATAGTAAGTTTATTATTGTTGTTCTTCATGACTTGCCAGCTTATTCAAAAAGCTAACCTACATGGCTGCAACGTCTTATGTTGCAGAGGTATATTCCGATCAGGAGTGAGGCTACGCTCCGCGCTTGGCGATTGCCCTTTGGAGTCGGATGGACTCGCTTTACTTCGACGCTTCCGCAGCATTAGTAGTTTATTTCTCATGAGTTGGCCTTGAGCCGAATTTATTCCCTTGTAATAAAGACTCTATATGAGAATCGTTTAATGATATTCAGGTGTGATTGAACTTTGATTACTTTATCGATGTAATCGTGAGTACCAAAGATGATCTTGGGATGGCATGCATACGTAGATTTGACCGATTTTGGGTCAGGTCGCTACATAGGGTTATTTATGGTGGTTTCTCTATTTATAGGATTTTTTGGCGTCGGTCTCACGCTAAGATGGGTTAAGGTGGGCCCACTAGACACCAGCCCATGGCCAAGGCCCCGGGCGCACCCTGGTGGGTAGTGGCCACCTGCTTCACATTCTAGTCCTCCCACGAAGCTTCTAGTGCCTCTCTTGTTCCAAAAAATTTGTTAACAAGTTTTGCTGCATTTGGAGAACTTTTATTTCTGCACAAAAAATAACACCATGGTAGCTCTGCTAAAAACAACATCAGCCTGGGTTAGTTCCATTCAAATCATACCAAAACCATATAGAATTGTTGTATATATGGTATGAATACTTCATAAATTATAGATACGTTGGAGACGTATCAGCAACACAAGGTACTTTTGATGTTTTTAACTTTAGAGAAGCATGGGGAGGTGAAAAACAGAAGGCAAATAAAAAGGCAAATGGCAAAGGAAGTAAAAAGAAGCAAATGATACATGTGAGCGAAGGAACCTGTATTTGTTTGGTGAAGCCTCCCCGACAACGGCGCCAAAAATTCTTCTGCTACTTGTGTTAGTGTTGGGATTTCCCTGAAGAGGAAGGGAGATGTAGTATAGTAGCAGATAGTATTCCCCCCAGTTAACCAAGGTTTATCGAACCAATAGGAGAAACCACACAAACAAGGTAAGTGGTATCTGCACACACAAAAAGAAAATGCTTGCACCCAACGAAGGCAAGAGGATTATCAATCCCCTTATTCTCGCCAATTGCAAGGATTAAATTTGATAGTGGTAGACATATAAAATAAAATAAAAATAAAAATAAAAACGAGGAATTTTTAGGATTTTAGTAAATATGAAGTGAATGGACCCAGGGGCCATAGGTTCACTAGAGGCATCTCTCCAATGAGCATAGCAACGGTGGGTAAACAAATTCCTATTGGACAATTGATAGAATAGTGCGTAGTTATGACGATTCTTCATGGTATGATTAATACATAGGCATTACGTCTGTGACAAGTAGACCGCTAAACTTCCTGACGCCTAGTACTATTACTCCACCCCTTGACCACTATCCATCATGCATTGCAAGGTATTAAGTTCATGAAAAACATAGTAATGCTTGATGCAATGATACATCTCCAACGTATATAATTTTTATTGTTCCATGCTATTATATTATCAATCTTGGATGTTTTATATTCATTTACTAGCAACTTTATATCATTTTTGGGACTAACCTATTGACATAGTACCTAGTGCTAGTTGGTGTTTTCTGCTTGTTTTTTTACTTTGCAGAATATCAATACCAAATGAATTCCAAATGCAATGAAACTTTTTGGAGATTTTTTCTGGACAGAAGACACCCAGGGAGCTAAAGGAGCACATGGGAGGAGGCCCATGGGCCCACTAGGCACCAGGGCGCGCCAGAGGCCCCAAGCGCACCCTCGTGGGTGGTGGAGCCCACGGGAAGCTTCTCTACCGACCTCCACCTCTATAAATACTCTAAAATCCCCAAAACCCTAGGAGAGTCGACGAAACACAATTCTAGCCGCCGCAAGTTCCAGAACCACGAGATCCAATCTAGAGGCCTTTTCTGGCACTCTACCGGAGGGTGCAACAATCACGGAGGGGTTCTTCATCATCCTTGTTGCCCCTCTGATGATGCATCACTACTAGGAAAAACCCTAGCAGTAGCGCAGGTATTTAAGCCTGCTCGATGGCCAGCGGACGACGCTCTTGATAAGGCGCTTCTGACTAACGTGTAGCGATGGCGCTGTCATCCCATGCGGCTATACATGGCTAGCAGTTGCGTGCTTTAGTGCAGAGCGTTGCTGCTAATATTTGCAGCGCTTTTTAGCAGGAAGCGCTACTGGTAAGGGAGCGCTACTGCTAACTTTGTTCCCCTTGCTACTGCTAGTTTTATTAGTTTCTGTGTTTTTTTCTGCATATTTGTTTTGTATTTGAATAGGCTTTATACAATAATATTTAGCATATCATACACATACAAATGTAATCATAGCATATACATACAAATAGTCTCATCAAATCATGTCATCATCATAATCATCATCCAACACAAAGTGGTCTCTTGTCATAATCTCGAAAATAGCGATACAAGTATCGATTACTTGCAACTACATCGTCATCCATCTAAACAATGATATACACGAGAAGAGCTATCACTATGAGTGAGAGCGGAACTATGAAGTACATGAGTTCGTATCCCTCTCTCGCATTAGCGTGAACCTAAACTAACCATCTTCGTCGTCAAAACCGGAAACCGTACACTGGCCTCACACTCCGGCCACTCGTCGTATACTCCTGGCGTAGCACTTCTTCGCCATCGATGATCTATGCACCTGCATTGTCACATGAGTCGATGATATGCAACATATATAGTTGAGCAATAGAAAGGGAAAGACTTGGCAAAAATAGAAGCAACATATCGTAAGCATAAATAACGAAGTTCATCGTACCCAAAATGCCCTAACTAGAGTGATCTTCACTAGTCGAGCAGGAGGATGGTTTAACTACATCACAAATAAAGTTTCGTCGTGAATAACTCAAAGTTTTATCATACAGAAAGTATGGACTAAACGGACACATTGTCATATATCGACAATCACTCCAATATGTCGTGCCATCCATCAATGTCAGGGAGATACTCCCCGATCTTAGTGAAAGGCTTCATGTCGAGACGCTGAGAGGCTACGCGTGTTCGAACGTCTTCCCGTGAAATTTGTCCTTCTTCGTAGAACATCCCTGTTTTTTCAATGACCTCCTTCTTGATGATTTGGGCAAGTTCGCGCTTGATGTGATAGGACTCAGCTCAAAGTCGACGAACCTCGATATCTCCTAAGTCCTTTTCCCATTGCAGAATATGGGCATCGCCGAATTTAGGTGACATGCGAAGGTTCTGGTAATCCCGTCTGTACTCCAGCATGTGGTGTAGGACATAGAATCCATCATTAAGAGAATAACTCGGTTGCTAGATGCCTGCCGTTCCTTGTCTTCTTGTCGTTGACCTCTCCACCCCGTTTGCCATAGTAAAAGATAACACTGTCGAGACACTACAAGAAATACGTCAACTTGTGACCTTGACTATTGGTCACTGAATAGTCATTGTTTTTTATTTGTGACCTTTTTGTGACCAAAAACAGAAGGTCAAAAGCTGGCAGTCGTAAACTGAAATTAACGACCTTCTTCAGGATAAGGTCGTAGACATTTACGACCAAAACAGAAGGTCGTTGAACCCATGACCTTTTGTTTTGGTCACTGGCTGTCTGCCCAGGCCACGTCGGATCCAACGTGGCAAGCTGACATGGTAAAATTGCGACCATTTGAATTGGTCGTTGGTAAGATTCAGCCCGGTCCAATTAGGTGTTCTACATGGGCCAAGCCCATTAATTCAGCCTTTTTAACATATATTTTTTCTGTTAATTTTCGGTAGCTACATGGGCCTGGCCCAACATTTTAGCCTTTTTATTTCATGGGTCATGGACTTTTTGTGATCTATTTCGTTTTTGGGCCTAAGCCTTTTTATTTTCTTGGCCATCGCCTTTTCACAATTGATTCTTTTAGTAATTTTGTTCATTTTTCCTGAATTGTTTTATTTGTGGCCTTTTTAGGGCCCAAATAGTATTTGTTTCATTTCCGACATATCAACAATAAAGTACCAACAATAAATAACCAGTATTTTGGTCAAGAGAGCCCCAATCACACAATTTTTCAAAACTGACGACCAAAATGAGTATATTATACATATTACAATCATGCCATAGTTCACATCATCCAGGAATTTAGAACACTTACAAAAGTGCTGCTATGAGGTATATAACAACCATTCACATCATCCAGGAACATATAATTAGCTACAAAGATGAAGCGTTCCCTTTTTCCAACTTCTTGAGCCTAGAGATCCTGTAAAAGACAGGAAATGATCCTTATCATGGCTGTGAATTCAAAATGAAAAGCAATATCGTCGAACATACAACAGCTAGGAAAAGCATATTGAACAGAATAATAAACAAATGCACAAGCAGCTAGGGGTCGATCCTAAAGCATGAGGGCATGGAAAAAAGTAAATACCAGCAAGCTCTAAGAAGACTCCAAGAAATTGATGGCTCACAATACAATCATGCTTTTGACAACAAATACACCTAGAATTAAGGCGCATAACGTATTCTAAGCAGTGTCAACATCATGGCAGTAACAATTAACAGTAGCAGCTAGCAGGACATCAATCAAGCACAACTAAGCTACTAATGTTCACCAAATTTAAAAAATTGTCCATCTAGTTAACAAAAGTACACACCACACTTAGGAACTCGGAGCAAGAAAAAGATCATGTTGCTTAGGAGCTACCACAAATGATACTGATCAAGGGCAAAAACAAGTTGGTATGATATCATTCATTCATTCCTTCTCATGATGGTCATACATTGAATTCATTAAAGGTTACAGACTCATTTCTTGACATAGCATTCGAAAATCACAAGAATAGTATATGGACCAAAGTGTCCAGATAAGTAGATAACACATGGAGGTCACAATCACATAGCAAAGGAAGAGTGGGACAGACCAAGGACATACCCTCTGGAAAGATCAAAGACTTCACGCTTCCTCACGCTTCCTCTTCCTTAGTGGACAAATCAATGACTTCACTTCCTCTTCCTCATGCACCAACAGGAAGACCATCTCAAACACCTTGGTGCCAACAACCTGCAAAACAGCACAACCATCCACACATTAAGGACCGACTTCAGATCAGTGGGTCCATTGACACAAGGCAATAAGAAACTGTACTCACACAGCGACAATCACCATCATTCCCAACAATGATCTGGGTCTCTAGTTTACTGTTTATTTCCTCTAGGTACATCAATTAATTCAGTACAAATTGTTAGTCCGCTGCTAGCTTGTGTAGGTACAACAAGGCTATCAATCAGCAAAGCTGTGTAGGTACACCACCGTGACTGAAATACTAATCAGAAGAGTGATTGATACTTGTCGCTGAGAGTGATCGTGCTGAGTGAACCAATGGATTCTCAACCACGTGCACACCTGAACAGCCTAAGCTTACAATGTAAAGTAAGTTAGGGTGAAGTTCCATAATACATCAATACAATATCAAAAATAAACTACTAGAATACACAGAAATTCCATGCAGACGAGTAATTCCATAATACAGTTTCTTTTTTTGAAGAGTTGCATATCACAATAAAAACAGATACAATATTTAATTGCCTGAGGCCAAAATAGTATAGTAAAGAACACAGAACGTACAAGGCATGCATACATTATTAATTAAAAGAGAGGATCAATCAACGAGGATGAGTTAACCCATGCATTTCTTACATATGAGAGCATTAGAATACAGTTAACAAATGCACTTTCACCGTCAAATCTGAAGTAATACTACCAATCATAGTTAAAATGGCTGGGATGCAACTCATATCTATAGGCAGGTCACATACTAGCACAAATCTTAGACGAGCTGAGTTAAGGAAAAATTAATGACTGAAACAATTCTAACAACAAGCTGGTTAAGCAGTACAGCCTTCCAGGTACCATTGTATACACAACTTATAATGTCACCATCAAACTTCCACATAAATGACAAGTCAAACATGCTGATGGACAACAAAATTTAGCCCATTTTAAGAAACAAATCACATCAAGACATGGACAGTAAAGGCAATCATTTACCACAGTTTGGATCTATCTAGCAAACCATTTTAAGAACAAGTCACATCAAGACATGGACAGTAAAGGTAATCATTTTAGAAGGCTTGGACTGCATATACAAGTTGATCATGGAGGTACCTGCCGCGATCGCAATGGAAGCAGAGGAGCAGACCCCTCCTGCCCCTCCCCCACAAGCAGGACATGGCTGCCGGCTGGGCACGCCCCTAGTCATCCGCCTCCTCGAGTAGGAGACCCCCTTCCCCTACTGCTGCTTGGCGTGCCGCATCACTAGTCACCTCCTCATGCAAGAAGTACACAATAAATAGACAAACGGTCAGTGAGGTACATTTTCACAGCAACAGAAGCTTAGAATTAACAGAAATACACACATAAAATGAAGTCACTAAGATACTTAAGTCCAACACATGGTGTAGACGCGTGCCCAGTTGGGTAGTTTTAAGCGCCGCCAGGACATGCGGTCAAAACCACCCAATTTTCCTGTTGGCAGGAGTAAGATATCAAGTATGAAAGCTTGGACTTGGATCAAGATATTAACTATTCTTTCATGCATATGCAGGTGCATACTACAGACTACAGTACAACACCATTTTGACACCCGAGTAGTCCAACTTGATACGTGGGAGTAACATTTACAGTATCAAGCTTGGACTTGCATCCCACATGTCAATTCTTCTACTACCTAGAAGCTAGAGCATGCATATGTAGGTGGTATAACATAACACAAAGAGCAACAACTTGATAAGTCTGTCCCAATAGTCCAAGTCGTGGAAAACAACGTACGGCAACCCTAAGAAATCTACTTGCTTGCTCAACAAACGTCGAACAACATTAATTACTTGCCACCTCTTCTGCCAATTTTGTTTGTACGAAAGCACACTGTTAATTCATAACTTAATTAAAGATGCAACATTACTAGCAGGATGCATGATCTTCATGTGTGGGTTAATGCCGAATAACAAACAATGATTTTACTTCAGGAACAATGATTCTAGCGAATGATGCAAGAGAGAAAAGGGTTCCATCCGTCACAATTAACACAAACAACTACTACTTCACCATAAGCTAGCGAATTCCAGGACGGACTCACGGAGAAAGCAGTACTAGGAACACGTGGAAGGGGAGAGGAGGTGAGGTGGGGTGGGCTACCGCGGTTGTGAATAAGGTCTTGTTGCCGACCTCGGAGAGCACGGTCATGGCCAGCGACTTGGTGAGCCCCTGCAGCAGGAAGGAGCCAAGCGAAAAAACCATGTCAATTCAGCAACCTCGACCTGCGCTGCGCAACGAGAAGAGAGGAGAGAGGGGGAGGGAGGGGAGCTGACCCCGAGCAGAGACGATGACATGGCGGCGGGCGGCGGAGGGAGGCGCCGATTCCGATCTTGGGGAGCGGTGAGGAGAGGATGTGCGGGGACCTTGACGACGAACCCCGCGGCGAGATCCCAGACCTGGTGGGCAGGGACGGCCTTGGCACCGGCGCCGGGACGGGAGCGGCGGATGGAGCAGCATCGGAGTTGGTGCAGGCGCGGGGTAGCAGGTCGTGGGTGCGGCCCCGCGGAGCGAGACCCTCCTGGCCGCAGCACCGGAGTTGGTGCGAGCGCGGGGTAGCAGGTCACGGGTGCGGCCCCGCGAAGTGAGACCCTCCTGGCCGCGGCGGCGCGACCCTCGGCGCCGCGGAGGCGGACGCCACGAAGGACAACCCCGCCGAGGAGGCAATGGCGAGGGCGGGGGAGGCGGAGGCCTTGAGCGCGAACGTCGACGACGAAAGAAGGGGACGATGGATGAGGGGGGCTTGGATTGGATCTGGAGAGAATGGGGGCGATGGCTGGTGGGGAGGAAGGGGAGAGGAGGAGCAGAGAGCGAGGAAAGAAAGGAGGCGGGAGGGGTGGACGGAAAATGACCACGATACAGAGCTAGGGTTTCGTGGACGGTATGGAAGGGTTGAGGACTACCGTTGGATCCCCGATCATCCGACGGTGTTTGATGCACGATCCGCGTGACACGTCCATGAACCAATCAGATTACAATACGACATTATGACCATCTAAATTGGTCGTAGTTGACTAAAATTAACATGTTAAAATCATGTCAGCTATTTTATGACCTGAAAATTCAAAACGAAAATGCAAAACTTTCTCATTGTGTCACCAAATGTGAACAAGTTTTCAGGAAAAATAACAAACAAGAAATAAGATAAATAACTTTTAAAAGGTGTCGTGAGAAATGAGTTTTTTGGCAAAAAAAAAACATTTTCCATTTTTTTGAGTGCCCAAAATGAGTTTTTTCGTCAAGGACCTACCATATATTTGTTGCAAAATTTGGCCAAATCAATTTTCTAAAATATTAGGCCATGTTTAATACACAATTGACCAAATGGTTGGGAGTCAAAAATTTCGATCCACATCTGGTGAAAAAGACAAATTTCTGCCAATCCAGCTGGAAGCGGGTCAAGTTTGAACTGCAGCTGCCTTATAGTTTGCTCTTTATTTTTTCCAAAAATCATTTCTAGATACATAATTATCTATTTAATAATAGAAACACCAAACAAATTCAAAGATTCAACCACTAGCTAGGAACGATCATGCCCGGCGTTTTGACCGCATTTTGAAACGGGCATAAAAATTTCAAAAAAATCAAAAAATGAAAAACCTTCGCATTGTGTCGTTATATGTGACCAAGTTACCAGCAAAAATTATAAACTTATAATGCGGTGATTATTTTAAAAAAGTGTTCTCAGAAACGAGCTATCAAGTGTGAAGATGAATGGCTTTCAACACAAATGCTCAATCTTATGGCCACATTCATGGCATAGTTTGTTCAAATGATCTCATATGGTGCACAATGGTGCATCTTGAAATTCCAAACAATGTTGCCTAAGGGAGTTTTCATTTTCTTTGCACGGAAAATTCATTTTCCATTTTCGAGTGCCCGAAAAGAGGTTTTTTTGTGAAGGACCTACCATATATTTGTTGCAAAATTGTACCAAATCAATTTTATAAAATACTAGGACATATTTAATGCACAATTGACCAAATGGTTGGGTGTAAAAAGTTTTGATCCATCTCTGGTGAAAAAGACAAATTTCCGCCGATTCAGCTGGAAGCGGGTCAAATTTGAACTGCAGCCGCCTCATAGTTTGCTATTTATTTTTTTCCAAAAATCAATTATAGGTACAAAAGTATCTATTTAATTATAGAAACACGAAAAAAATTCCAAGATTCAACCACTAGCTAGGAACGGTCATTCCCGCCGTTTTGATCGCATTTTGAAACAGGCGTAAAAAATTCAAAAAAAATCAAAAAATAGGAAAACCTTCGCATTGTGTCATTATATGTGACCAAGTTATCAGGAAAAAACAATAAACTTGTAGTATGGCAGTTATTTTAAAAAAGTGTTGTCAGAAATGAGCTATCATGTGTGAAGATTCATGGCTTTCAACCCAAATGATCAATCTTATGGCCACATTCATGGCATAGTTTGTTCAAATGATCTCATATTGTGCACAAGGATGCATATTAGAATGGCAAACAATGTTTCCTAAGGAAGTTTTCATTTTCTTTGGATGAAAAAAATCATTTTCCATTTTTCAAGTGCCCAAAATGAGGTTTTTTTGTGAAGAACCTACCAAATAATTGTGGCAAAATCGGACCAAATCATTTTTCTAAAATACTAGGCCATATTTAATGCACAATTGACGAAATGGTTGGGTGTCAAAATTTTTATCCACCTCTCGTGAAAAAGACAAATTTCCACCGATTCAGTTGGAAGCGGGTCAAATTTGAACTGTAGCTGCCTCAAAGTTTGCTATTTATTTTTTCCAAAAATCATTTCTAAGTAAAAAAGTATCTATTTAATCGGAGAAACACCAAAAAAACTCCAAGATTCAACCACTAGCTAGGAACGGTCATTCCTGCCGTTTTGACTGCATTTTGAAACGGGCGTAAAAAATAAAAAAAATCAGAAAATTGGAAAACCTTCGCATTGTGTCATTACATGTGGCCAAGTTACTGGGAAAAATAATAAACTTGTAATACAACAATTATTTTAAAAAATTGTTCTCAGAAACGATATATCAAGTGTGAAGATGCATGGCTTTCAAGCCAAATGATCAATCTTATGGCCACATTCATGACATAGTCTGTTCAAATGATCTCATATTGTGCACAAGGGTGCATTTTCTTTGGATGAAAAATCAATTTTCCATTTTCCGAGTGCCCAAAATGATTTTTTTGTGAAGGACATAGCATACATTTGTTGCAAAATTGGACCAAATCAATTTTCTAAAATACTAGGACATATTTAATGCACAATTGGCAAAATGGTTGGGTGTCAAAAGTTTTTATCCACCTCTGGTGAAAAAGAAAAATTTTCGCCGATTCAGTAGGAACTGGGTTAAATTTGAACTGTAGCTCCCTTATAGGTTGCTCTTTATTTTTTACAAAAATCATTTCTAGGTACATAAGTATCTATTTAATCAAAAATACATGGTTTGGTGGTGATACATCGAGGTTTGGACGGTGGCCGAGGGCCCCAACTCTAGAGCGCGTAAACTCGCATGCCCGCCGCATGGTCACCGCATGACCGTGGCGTTGCCATGCGTTCTAGGCAGCCTAGGCATGTCTAGTGGGTTGGGCACTCCCCAGGTAAGTGCTAGGAAGAAAATTACAACATAAGATTCTCACGAGGAGACCGATCTATGCTCAAACATGAATTAGCAGCCAAGTGTTTGATTAGCAGTACGGGAAATGCACATGGCTAATGGGCATGAGTTTTGGCTGAGGATGATCAGCTACTAAGAAGACTGTCTTCACAAATTTTCAGCACAAAACGAGGAGCCTAGGTGGTACTTGCTTTTGCATAGTACCACAATGGACATAAATACGAATGTTGAAGCTGGGCTCAAAATAATGAATGGATTGAGCTGAAATTGGGTGGAGGATGACTATTTGGGCACAGGAAAGCACTTTAGAAAATGGATACCATTTGGACATGCCAAAGTGGTACTTCCTTCACAATGCTCTTCTCTGGACAGAAACTTCAGAAAATTAGAGAGAGAAATTGGCTAAATGAAATGAGCTCAAATTTGGTGTAGGTAAGTTACATAGGAATATAGAATATGTGGCAAAAATTCAACTCATTAGGATATGCATAGCTAGTACTTCTTGCACAAAGGTTCTAGATGGACAAAAACTTTTAAAATTTACCGAGGAAGATTTACTGGGCAAAGGGAGCTGAATTTTGTCATGAGGCAATGATTTGGATAGGAAAGAGTGCCCAAAATTTTTGAGGGCAACCAAGAATATATAAATAGCACTTCCTTCACAATGCTCTTCTCTGGACAGAACTTTGGAAAATAGTGAGAGAAATTGGCTAAATGAACTGAGCTCAAATTTGGTGTAGGTAAATTACATAGGCTTATAGAATATGTGGCCAAAATTCAACTCATTAGGATATGCATAGCTAGTACTTCTTTCCCAAAGGTTCTTGGTGGACAAAAACTTTGGAAATTTGCCGAGGAAGATTTACTAGGCAAATGGAGCTAAAATTTGTCATGAGGCAATGATTTGGATAGGAATTAGTGCCAAAATTTTTTGAGGGCAATCAAGAATATATAAATAGCACTTCCTTCACAAAGTGTTTTTCTGAACAGAATAGGAAAATGAATATTGTTGAATTATTTTTGAACTAGGCAAGGAAGGTTTTTTACATATTTGACGAAGATATGACCCAAAGAATTTATGAGATTTTTTTGGGAATTTTCGGAATGACAGAAATATAAGTTGCTTCACAACCTAGGGCAAAAACTGACACATGGACATGACACATAGGCAAAACTGATGAGGTGGCACCTAGTCATAGAAACCCACCTCAATTTACAAGGTTATGACCATCTATATTGGTCATGATCAGCTAGAAATAAGGCAACGGACCAGTGCTATCTGCTTTATGACCATTTTGTGTAAGGAAATTACGACCTTTCTGACCAAAATGGTCGTTATAGTTTAGGGTTTGGAGCCCCCCGAACAGCTTTTGACCAATTGGTCTCAAATGGTCATATATCTATGAACAATTCTTCCAAGGTCACTGACACAAGGTCACTAGTTGACATAATTCTTGTAGTGAGAACAGACTTGATGTGGGTGTAATCCTTTTTGGTAATGTTCTTCGATGAGTCCAAGTAAAGAGCGTGGGAGTATCAGGGGTAGAGGATGATGAGGACGGCATGCCCGCCGCTGCGCAAAATAAGTACACCTCAAATTAGTTATCCTCCACCGTGCAAATGAATGATTGAAATCGAAGGAAGGATATCTGCGCGGATGACTTATAGGGGATGCTAAGGCACGAGAATCGCCTCCTTGTCCTTATTGGCGAGCATGAAATTGACGAGGTAGTCCCTCGCGTATTCACAGTGCTTTGCGCAGACTGCCAAGAAGCCCTCGTGCATGAAGTACGGGTCAGCGACACAGATAAAAGGTATCTGCTCAACCCCGATGAGGTAGTTCATGTGCAAGGCATAAATGCGGACAAACATAAAATCCAACTTCTTCCAATGATACATGTCGAAGATGTAATCAAATCGAAGGAAGAACTTGTCCGCGGGGAATGTGTCGACGTAGGGCAATTGCCGCATGATGAAGATGTCCACCGTTGAGGGATCCCCCCTCCAGCAGGGTACCGGAACGGGCTCCCGAGAGGTTTTTGGTGGCTACAGAGGCTTGCGGCGGCGGAACTCCTGATCTATCTTCGTGTTCGATGGTTTTAGGGTATATGGGAATATATAGGCGAAAGAAGTCGGTCGGGGGAGCCACGAGGGGCCCATGAGACAGGGGGCGCGCCCAGGGGGGTGGGCGCGCCCTCCTATCTCCTGGCCTCCTCGAAGCTTCCCTGGCTTGTACTCCAAGTCTCCCGGATCATGTTCATTCCAAATATCACGCTCCCGAAGGTTTCATTCCGTTTGGACTCCGTTTGATATTCCTTTTCTTCGAAATACTAAAACAGGCAATAAAACAGCAATATGGGCTGGGCCTCCGGTTAATAGATTAGTCCCAAAAGTAATATAAAAGTGTATAATAAAGCCCGTAATCATTCAACACAGATAATAAAATAGCATGAATGCTTCATAAATTGTAGATACGTTGGAGACGTATCAGCGTGTCCTACGGAACGGTGGAAAGTTGCATGGCAATATATCTCGGAATGGCTATGGAAATGCCATAATAGGTAGGTATGGTGGCTGTTTTGAGGAAGATATAAGGAGGTTTATGTGTGATAGAGTGTATTGTATCACAGGGTTTGAATGCACCAGCGAAGTTTGCACCAACTCTCAAGGTGAGAAAGGGCAATGCATGGTACCGTAGAGGCTAGCAATGATGGAAGGGTAAGAGTGCGTATAATCCATGGACTCACATTAGTCATAAAGAACGCATATACTTATTGCAAAAGTTTATTAGCCCTCGAAGCAAAATACTACTACGCATGCTCCTAGGGGAAGTGTTGGTCGGAGTTAACCATCGCGCGATCCGACCTCCACTCATAAGGAAGGCAATCAAAAGAACACCCCATGCTACAAATTTGTCACACAACGTTCACCATACATGCATGCTACGGGACTTGCCAACTTTAACACAAGTATTTCTCAATTTCATAATTACCCAACTAGCATGACTCTAACATTACCACCTTTATATCTCAAAACAGTTATCAAGTATCAAATTTCTCATAGTATTCAATGCACTCTATATGATAGTTTTTATTATACCCAACTTGGATGCCCATCATATTAGGACCAATTTTATAAGCAAAGCAAATACCATGTTGTCCTAAAAGAGTCTCAAAATAATATAAGTGAAGCATGAGAGATCAATAATTTCTATACAAAAAACCACTGTCGTGCTCTAAAAAGATATAAGTGAAGCACTAGAGCAAAGTTGTCTAGCTCAAAAGATATAAGTGAAGCACATAGAGTATTCTAATAAATTCCGATTCATGTGTGTCTCTCCCAAAAGGTGTGTACAGCAAGGATGATTGTGGTAAACTAAAAATCAAAGACTCATATCATACAAGACGCTCCAAGCAAAACACATATCATGTGGTGAATAAAAATATAGCTCCAAGTAAAGTTACCGATAGATTTAAGATTTAAAGAGGGATGCCTTCCAGAGCATCCCAAGCTTAGGCTTTTGGTTGTCCTTGAATTTTACCTTGGGGTGCCTTGGGCATCCCCAAGCTTAGGCTCTTGCCACTCCTTATTCCATAATCCATCAAATCTTTACCCAAAACTTGAAAACTTCACAACACAAAACTCAACAGAAAATCTCATGAGCTCCGTTAGTATAAGAAAATAAAACCACGACTTAGGTACTGTTGTGAACTCATTTTAAATTCATATTGGTGTAGTATATACTGTATTCCAACTTCTCTATGGTTCATACTCTCCGATACTACTAATAGATTCATCAAAATAAGCAAACAACACAATGAAAACAGAATCTGTCAAAAACAGAACAATATGTAGTAATCTGTATCATTCGAATACTTCTGAAATTCCAAAAATTCTGAAATAAATTGGCAGACCTGGGAAATTTGTCTATTAATCATCTGCAAAAAGAATTAACCTAAAATAACTCTCCAGTAAAAAATGGCATCTAATCTCGTGAGTGCTAAAGTTTCTGTTTTTTACAGCAAGATCATAAAGACTTCACCCAAGTCTTCCCAAAGGTTCTACTTGGCACAAACACTAATTAAAACATAAAACCACATCTAATAGAGGCTAGATGAATTATTTATTACTAAACAGGAGCAAAAATCAAGGAACAAAAAATAAAATTGGGTTGCCTCCCAACAAGCGCTAACGTTTAATGCACCTAGCTAGGCATGATGATTTCAATGATGCTCACACAAAAGATAAGAATTGAAACATAAAGAGAGCATCATGAAGAATATGACTAGCACATTTAAGTCTAACCCACTTCCTATGCATAGGGTTTTTTGAGCAAACAACTTATGGGAACAATAATCAACTAGCATAGGAAGGCAAAACAAGCATAACTTCAAAACTTTAAGCACATAGAAAGGAAACTTGATATTATTGAAATTCCTACAAGCATATGTTCCTCCCTCATAATAATTTTAAGTAGCATCATGAATGAATTCAACAATATAACCATCACATAAAGCATTATTTTCATGATCTACAAGCATAGAATTTTTATTACTCTCCACATAAGCAAAATTCGTCTCATTCAGAATAGTGGGAGTATCATAAGAGACTCGAATACTATAAATTGTTTCCATATTAAAAGAGTAATGTTCAGAAAAAGGGTAATCATAATCATGACAAGTTTTATAAATATAATCATCACTACTTTTTGTAGCATAAGTTTCATCACAATAATCATCACAAGTAGCAACTTTGTTCTCATCATAATCAATTGAAACCTCTTCCAAAATAGTGGATTCATCACTAAATAAAGTCATGACCTCTCCAAATCCACTTTCATAAATATTATAAGGTTCAAGACCCTCCAAAATAGTGGGATCATTACTTCCTAAAGTTGACACTCTTCCAAACCCACTTTCATCAATATAACCATCATAAATAGGAGGCATGCTATCATCATAATAAAGTTGCACATCAAAATTTGGGAGGCTAAAAATATCATCTTCAGTAAACATAGCATCCCTAAGCTTGGGACAAACATTAATTGCAGCATATATATATTCTCAAACATGTCATTCTCATCAAACATAGCATCCCAAAGCTTGGACCTTTTCCTATCATAAGCATAATCACTCTCATCATTAATAGTATGGATAGCACCAATAGTATAGCAATTATCATCATCACAATGAGTAATAGGAGCAAACATCATTTGGGAGGGATACCTTTCTACCTTTGCGTCTCCGTCTTTTGTTTTTCTTCTTCACATCATGTGTGGGTTTAACCCTCTTTTTTGAGCTTCTTATTAATGAGATTGGTTAAGTAAAAAGCTCCTCCTCGTTACCTGATTCATCATAAGAAATAATAGGAGGATATTGGGAAGTCTCTTCTCTTTCATTAGTATTATCTTCGTCTTCTATTTGCTTTATTTTCTTTATGTAATTGGCAACATACGGGTTTTCAATGCAATTCACCGCACAATACATAAAAATTTCTTCTAGATCAAAATCAAGAACTTCATCAAGGACAAATTCTGGCATATCTTTTGTTATATGTTTTATTTCTTCATAACCCAAAAGCAAAGTAAGTTCATTATGATGTGCAAGGGAAATCAAGTCATCACAATTTTTGGACATGATACGATCATGAAACAATTTGCATTGGGGATTTAAATGATCACGTTCATTGCAAAGTTCACAAGGATGGCAAAGAAATTTAAATTTTCAGCAAAAGCGTCTAGCCTTTCTTGCAACCATTTAGTTTCTAAATACTTTTGCCTCTTGCAAAATCTATCTTCCCTATTTGGTGTGTACTAGCAAACTCTATGCACTCCACAAAAATTGACATGCTTATAAGAGACATTTTCATCATGACTAGTGCAATCATCATTAGTACCATGGATATTCAAAGAGTTCATACTAACAACATTGCAATCATGCTCCTCATTCAAAGATTTAGTGCCAAACATTTTATAGACTTCTTCTTCTAGAACTTGAGCACAATTTTCCTTTCAATCATTCTCACGAAAGATATTAAAAAGATGAAGCGTATGAGGCAAACTCAATTCTATTTTTTTGTAGTTTTCTTTTATAGACTAAACTAGTGATAAAACAAGAAACTAAAAGATTCGATTGCAATATCTAAAGATATACCTTCAAGCACTCACCTCCCCAGCAACGGCGCCAGAAAAGAGCTTGATGTCTACTACACAAAATTCTTCTTGTAGACGTTGTTGGGCCTCCAAGTGCAGAGGTTTGTAGGACAGTAGCAAATTTCCCTCAAGTGGATGACCTAAGGTTTATGAATCCGTGGGAGGTGTAGGTTGAAGATGGTCTCTCTCAAACAACCCTGCAACCAAATAAAAAAGAGTCTCTTGGGTCCCCAACACACCCAATACAATGGTAAATTGTATAGGTGCACTAGTTCAGCAAAGAGATGGTGATACAACTGCAATACGGATGGTATATATAGTTTTTTGTAATAAAAACAGCAAGGTAGCAAGTGGTAAAAGTGAGTGTAAACGGTATTGCAATGCTAGGAAACAAGGCCTAGAGTTCATACTTTCACTAGTGCAAGTTCTCTCAAAATAATAACATAACTGGATCATATAACTATCCCTCAACATGCAACAAAGAGTCACTCCAAAGTCACTAATAGCGGAGAACAAACGAAAAGATTATTGTAGGGTACGAAACCACCTCAAAGTTATCCTTTCTGATTGATCTATTCAAGAGTCCGTAGTAAAATAACATGAAGCTATTCTTTCCATTCGATCTATCATAGAGTTCGCACTAGAATAACACCTTAAGACACAAATCAACCAAAACCCTAATGTCACCTAGATACTCCAATGTCACCTCAAGTATCCCTGGGCATGATTATATGATATGCATCACACAATCTCAGATTCATCTATTCAACCAACACAAAGTACTTCAAAGAATGCCCCAAATTTTCAACCGGGGAGTCAAGACGAAAACGTGTGCCAACCCCTATGCATAAGTTCACAAGGAGAACCCGCAAGTTGATCACCAAAACATACATCAAGTAGACCACGTGAATATCCCATTGTCACCACAGATAAGCACATGCAAGACATACATCAAGTGTTCTCAAATCCTTAAAGACTCAACCCGATAAGATAACTTCAAAGGGAAAACTAAATCCATTACAAGAGAGTAGAGTGGGAGAAACATCATAAGATCCAACTATAATAGCAAATCTCGCGATACATCAAGATCGTACCACCTCAAGAACACGAGAGAGAGAGATCAAACACATAGCTACTGGTACACACCCTCAGCCCCGAGGGTGAACTACTCCCTCCTCGTCATGGTGTGACGCCCGGATAATTAAGCCACAGTAACCCTCCGCTAATGATGCCACGTCACCTCGATTACTGTTGCTAATCTCGCGTTAGTTCGAAACCGATTCGAGTTTCGAATTCAAAATCGAGCAAACAATAAAAGTTTTCAAATATTAAAATTTAAATGTTCGGAGTGAACCAAATAATACATAGGTAATTATGGCGGTGAAACCACCTTTTTATAAAATGTTTAATTGCTCAAGGGAAAATTAAACAACAGCAAAAGAAAGTAATTAAAAGCCTTTTGTATTTTGTAAAATATTAAACTATTTTATTTAGCTGTCCAAATTAATGTGGCAGTGGTATCTTTAACATACCATATTTAGGTGTTGTTCTCACATTCTTCAAAATTGAAATAAGTTAAAACTTTAATAAAACCGAAAAGAAGAAATAAAAGAAAAGATAAAAAAAAGGAAAAGGAAAAAGGAGACACCCCCCCCCCACTGGGCCACCCGGCCCAGCCAGCGGCCTACCAGGCCGGCCGACCCGCCCTGCCTTATCCCCAGGAGGGGGAAACCCTAATCCCCCCCACCCCGATCCCCACTCCCCCCCACGACGCCACTCCCTCTCCCCTCCCGATCCAATCGGGATCGCGGCGCAACCCCCCCCCCCCACTCCTCTCGCTCCCCTGACCATCCCTCGCGCCGCCGCACGCATAGAGGCGAGACGCCTCGTGCCTGAACCCTCCCTCACAGCCTCTCCTCCCTCCGTTCGCTCCTGCCTCCGTCGAATGACCTCGTCATCAACCCGACACCGCCGGCGCTCTGCTGCCGGGCGCCCGCCTCCTCAACCCGGCTCCCCGTCCTCGACCTCTTCTTCACCCCGCTCACCGACGCCGTTCGCCTCGCCGCCGCGGACTCCGGCCACCCCAAGCTGCCCGACGCCGTCGCTCGCCGACCCGGAGTCACCTCGCCTACGCTGTCGCTACCCCGACCCCGTCACCCTCGTCTGCCGTCTGCCGTCTCTGACTCGACCCCGACGAGCCACCTCGCCGCTCGCCGGACTGCCCGCCCCGCCTCTCCGTCGCCGGACCGCCCCAACGCCTCCTCGAGCTCGCACGCGACCCCCCCTGTGAGCTCTTGGTCCTCAATGACCTTTTTCCACCTCCGCGTCTTGTATCTCCGTCGCCGACGAGGACGTGCCTCGGCCGTCGCCCGCCACCGCCATTACGGCCGACTCCGATCGATTTTGCTCGAACAACAGGCGCCATAGCACGTGCCTCACGACGCCCGGTCTTCTGGTGGGCTCGGTTGCCCGTTTAGTCACCGAAGCCGCCGCCTCCGTGCGTGCCGTCGTCATCAGCGCTCACCGAGGCCCCGGCTGGCCGCGCTTGGAGCCGGCGCCCGCGCTCACCCCCGCTCTCCCCTACCGCACTACCGCCGCCGCATTCCTCCTCCACTGGTCCATCCGGCGGCTCCCCTCGTCGCCGGCGACCACGCCCGGCGGCGCCCGCGCCAGCGTCCCGCCTTGCTCGGGTTCGCCTCCTGCACGGGCGCCCACTTCCACGCCCGCACCGAGCGCCTAAACCCACTAACCCTAATAGGCCACGACAAAGTGGGCCCGCCCAGAACGATTAAAAAAAAGAAGAAAATAATAATAAAAATAAAATAAATAGGTAATAATGATTAAAATATTAATTAATTAATTAATTAATTAATTAAATTAATTAATCCTAATTAGATTAACCTAATCATTAATTAAACTAATTAATCTGTTTTAGTTAATCATAGAGAATGACAGGTGGGTCCCCCTGGACCCACCGCCAGTTGACCAAGTCAACTCTATTGACTGCTGATGTCAGCATGACATCATGCTGATGTCATTAATCTATTTTTTGGATTCATTTAAATAATTAAATAAATTCCAGAAATTAATATAATCTTTAGAAAAACATATCTTTTAATCCGTAACTCGGATTAAAATATTTTCAAAATGAAAGTTGCTCAGAGCGACGAGACAAATCCGAATACATGGTCCGTTCGTCCGCCACACGTCTCTTGCATAGCGAACCTGCAAACTTTCCTCTCCGGTTCATCTGTCTGACAGACGTCCGGAACCGGGAAAACTTTCCCGGATGTTTCCCCCTTCGCCATGTCGCCTTAGCGCTCCGTTAGAACACGTCTAGCTCGTCATTTGTCCTGTTATGCACTTGCCTGCTATGTATTTACTGTTTCTTCCCCCTCTTCTCTCCGGTAGACCCCGAGACCGATGCTGATGTCCCTGTGATCGACTACGTCACCGACGACCCCTCTCTCTTGCCAGAGCAACCAGGCAAGCCCCCCCCCCTTGATCGCAGATATCGCCTACTCTTCTCTATACCGCTTGCACTAGAGTAGTGTAGCATGTTACTGCTTTCAGATACTCCTATACTGCTGCATAGCCTGTCCTTGTTACTACTGTTGTTACCTTTACCTGCAATCCTATATGCTTAGTATAGGATGCTAGTATTTCATCTGTGGCCCTACATTCTTGTCCGTCTGCCGTGCTATACTATCGGGCCGTGATCACTCGGGAGGTGATCACGGGTATATACTTATATTTATACATGATACATGTGGTGACTAAAGTCGGGTCGGCTGGTGGAGCACCCGCGAGTGATTCACGGATTGGGGGCTGAAAGGACCTTTGTCCCGACGGCCCTCTGGATGGATCTTTGTGGCGGAGCGACAAGGCAGGTTGAGACCGCCTAGGAGAGAGGTGGGCCTGGCACTGTTTGGCGTTCGCGGATACTTAACACGCTTAACGAGGTCTTGGTATTTGATCTGAGTTGGCTACGAGCTTATACGCACTAACCATCTACGCGGAGTAGTTATGGGTATCCGGCGTCGTGGTATCACCAAGCACTTCAGACGTCACGACGAGCGGCGCTGCCAGATTGGACTGGAACGCCTGTTAGGCTAGGTCTGCCTTCGGCCGCCCTACGCAACGTCAGGTGTGCTCAGGCGATGGGCCTGCACCCTCGCGCTTAGGTTTAGACCGGCGTGTTGGCCTCTCTGTTGTGCCTAGGTGGGGCTGCGGCGTGTTGATCTTCCGCGGCGGGCATGACCCGAGAAAGTGTGTCCGCCAAATGGGATCAAGCGTCTTTGGTAAGATGGTGCACCCTGCAGGAAGTTAATCTATTCGGATAGCCGTGATCTTGATGTAACAGGTCGACTTGGAGTTGTACCTTGAGCTTATGACAACTAGAACCGGATACTTGATAAAACACACCCTTCCAAGTGCCAGATACAACCGGTGGTCGCTCTCTCTCAGGGATATGAGGAGGGGATCGCCGGGTAGGATTATTGCTATGTGATGTTACTTGGAGGACTTCAGTTTGCCCTCTTCTACCTGTTGCAAGACAGGTGTCCAGAAGCGTAGTCTTCGTTAAGACTAGCTATCCCCCTCTTATTCTGGCATTCTGCAGTTCAGTCCACTGATATGGCCTTTACACATATATCCATGCATATGTAGTGTAGCTCCTTGCTTGCAGTACTTTGGATGAGTACTCACGGTTGCCTTGTTCCCCTTTTCCCCTACCTCTACTCGATTGCTGCAACTGCACTATGGAGCCCAGAGCGACGCCACCGCCGATGGCGACTACTACACCGGAGGTGCCTACTACTACGTGCAGCCGGCGACGATTTACCGGGAGTAGCTAGGAGGATCCCAGGCAGGAGGCCTGCTCCTCTTTCGATCTGTATCCCAGTTTGTGCTAGCCATCTTATGGCCCCTTGTTTAACTTATGTCTGTACTCAGATATTGTTGCTTCCGCTAACTCATCTATGATCGAGCACTTGTATTCGAGCCCTCGAGGCCCCTGGCTTGTATTATGATGCTTGTATGACTTATTTTATTTGTAGAGTTGTGTTGTGATATCTTTCCGTGAGTCCTTGATCTTGATCGTACACATTTGCGTGCATGATTAGTGTACGATTAAATCGGGGGCGTCACAAGTTGGTATCAGAGCCGACTGCCTGTAGGAATCCCCCTTCCACACTCCTTGGCCGAAGTCGAGTCTAGACATTGCAAAACTTTTACTAACTTGGCTGTGTGCCTTACGGGCCCACGTCGCCATCGGGTGGTATTAGGATCTTTTACTCCTCGATCTTTACTCTGGGATTCTGAACTCTCTTCTATTCGGGTTAAATGATTTTGCTAAAAACAAAACTAACTTTAGGTTCTCGCAAGTACTATCTCCTGGAGAGCCCCTCATTTCAGATGATCGCCTGCTACCTCAGAAGATTCTGAAGATACTCTCTGATGATCTCTCGAGACTTTGTGCCCACCACTTTTGCTATTCCTGACCACCGGTAAATCCGTATGGATAACTACTTACACTTGCCATTCATACGATCATCCCCCATTGATCTTGTTATTACAAGATACCCCGAAGTTTTCTCTATTGTTCCGAGAATACTTTGAGCCTACTGCCTAGCAGTTCTTTGCCACATGGATACCCCTTCAAATAAATCCTCGCACTTGTCGAGTATCCGCTCAACCCCAGTTGTTCATGTGTGTCACAAAAGTCTTCAAAATACTATTCGATCTTCCGAAATTTCCTTTGGGGCCTTTGGCTCTTGAAATTCTTGCTTGCTTGCATTATGGTTAATCCCATAAGTCCCGTAGTCATATTGACACTCCTTGTCATTATCAGTTTGAGTCGGTTGACTCAATATGTTTGCGAATACACGCAATCATCATTGACCCTTATAAATTACTTTTCCGGCTGAGCTGCCATTCTTTCAACTGGAATTGGTTCTCGACCAATCCAAGTGTCGTTGATTGTACCCTAAGGCTATTCAACTTATCCATCCCTAATCAGAGCATTGCTTCTGACCCCTTGATTTGGGAATCGTAATTCATTTGCATTTGACAATTGAGTTAGTCAGTTGTTTCTATAGTTGATCTCCTTGCATTCTTCTTCCTCTAGTAGAGTACTGATGCTCACGTCAGATCCCTTGTGGACCACCAGATCCTTTGTTGGATTTTATCTGACAACGCCCTTCATACTCAATAACCTTGTGAGCTTTTCCTCTGATACATAATGCCTTTGGTAAATTGTATCCTCTGCTTTTTCAACCATGCTCTGCCTTCGAGCTTGAGTTAATTATTTCTAAAGATTCTGGTGTATGATTCCAAGAAGCCCTATGGGTTGAACATATGCCTTCACTAAACCGTGTGAACCCGAAAGTTTTCACGAATCATACTCTTCTGGTGCTTCGCCAGATAAAATTTTCAACACTGCAACTTCATCGAACGTGAGAAGTGAATGAAAGGTTATGCATTGGAGAAGTGGAGTCGACCTTGAACTTGTGTTCATGCCCATGGACACGATGTAGATCTTATCATTAAAGCTTCTCTTAAATTAATTATTCCTTTGGTATAAGTTCATCTTATATCGTGGATCCGCCTTTGCAATCGTGGTTCCTACCATGTTCTCTTTTAAATACCATTTCTCGTGCAAGTTTTAGCACTTGTCTTCTGTAGAGCAAGACCCCCGTCCAACCTCTACTTTGATATGTCATCGAGTATTACCCCCTGGTATCTCGAGACTATCATGGAACTGCATAACTTCTTATGAGTTCTTCATCAAGTGCTACCTTCCCACTGATTCCAATTTTTCACGGGCTCTGAGTTATTAAACACGCAAAGACACCGATAACTGAACCGAGTCCGCGCTACGGTTCAACAACTCTTCAGTAAGCTTCTATAAGTACGAGTTTGTACCCGACCACGCCATTCCTAGCCTGTTTGGCTATATCATTGTCGTGATGATTTTAACTGTGCTACCCGGTCCTTCTTCTCGGAGCACAATTTTCGACGATGAATTAACCTTACGTCGATCCTCATCGTCATATCATTTCGCCTTGAACAACAAGCTTGGTTTCGAGTTTGTGTCGCACTTTGGTTCCAATAACCTTTCACTTCATCATTACTTTGACTAGATGTCGTCGCCGATCGATTACATCATCATCAACCTTATGAGCTCTTCCAGGATACCAACCGGATTCATGATGAGAAATACCATCCTTGCCCTCGCTGATTTGTGATTTCAGCGACCACTTTATTGCCTTCCGTTCAACACAAACTTGTTCGTGTTTTGTGTTATACCTTAAGATGCTTGCTATCCAGCATTTGTTCGTCTTTACCTTGGAGTATTACCATCTTTTATGTCAAGAATGTCGTGAGAATTTCACCACCTCTTAAGAATTCTTGGTATGGTGAAACTTCTCACCATCACCATTCTTTCTTGGTCCTCGTGTTGATTCAATCCGGGGTACCAACAAGTGAACGGTGTTGTTTGAGTTCTGGACTTCTAGCAACCCTATTGCTTTGAAGTTAACGATCGAAAGTTTATTTTAGGCTATTAATTATTGAAACACCATTCTGACATTGGTCGTGCAACCCAACCCATATTTCGGGCGCACCTTCCAACCAATGTTTAATTGTGTATGTTTTCCTCGAGCATACTTCCTTATATCATTTGATCTGACAAATGTTATCTCCTTGTTCACTTAATTGTGGAAATCCATCTTTTGGGAATCTCGGTGAATTGCCGTTGAGTTCACCAGACACCTCCTTGTCCTCTCCTTGGGTTAATGATGGACTCTTGATAACGGAAATCACTACATAGTTCATTTCCGAGAATCTTACAATGTCATCTCGTTAATTTATGCTACACCTTTTCTTCTCGTGTATCCTAAGTCCGAGGTATCCCGACACCAATCGGATCTGAATCTCGGTCAGATATGATGGATGGGACAACTTTCCAAGAGTTATGATGTTGACCCTTTGATGACTCGGTAACATGATGTCATGCCTAGCACTTCCGGCCGGAGGACCTATCATTATAGATTCCTTTTCAGCAGGGTTATCCATTCATCCATGAGGGAATTGTAATACTGTTTCTACAAGTTATTCCTGATGGATCCTTCGTGATTCCGAAGTCTGATCTTCACCTGAAGACCATGTCAATGCTATCTCGAAGCATGTCAATGATACTCTGATTTTCAACAGGAACATTTGAAGCACGATGCTAAATTTTATTTATCACTTATCCTAACACCGTTGTATGGGTAATATCATGAGATTCCTTCCCCTTTACCTAAATGGTTTTCTACTTAATATCCTGTCATGGATATCATGCTCCGCTTATCCTTGGGAAGGATATACCCCTGAAATATGTGTTTAAACACATTTTTCCTTTCCATTGTTCTGTTTAACCTAATGATCACATTTTCCTTTCCATGGGTCTGTTTGACCCTTCTTGTGATCTATATAATCTAAGCAGTGATAATCCCCTGCTTAGGTAAGCACCTCGGTGTACAACTCTGCCAGTGAGACCCTGTTACTTTTGTTGATGACATTTCGGTAACCACCGATGGACGAGAACTTTGCCTAATGGTCCGCCTCGTTCAACGAGCAGGAAAACGGTTCTCTTCGTCCCTCGCCCTTGGTATCGACATTGTTGCCCACATAACTGATAGGCTAACCTCTGACATGTCTTGCTATCATGACCGCGCAAGATGTCACCGTCCTTCCTACTTTTAACCCACATGGTGGGCCCATGACCCACAGTTTCACATGATCGAAACCCGACTCTCCTGTACATCCCTGTTGCCCAAGTTATTCCTCGTGCTTGACTTCGTATGTAATCCACGGGGTCACTTTCCTAGTAATCTATTCTGGTATCAGACACAAAACTTATTACCATTGCTCGACCCCTTTTTACATTTTGTTTCAGGCATCGGATGATTGCCTACCCGCTTGAAACTTCTCATGGTACCTTCTTACTTTGCTCTCGATATTTTCTTGAGTTCCAGTTCGAGAGTTACTTTCCGCCACCTTCCCCGATGTCAGCAACCAGATAGTCAACCTTGCATAGGTTCGTTCTGCCAGAATACCCCCTTACCTATTCGTAAGTACGTTGGAGTTCCCGAGAAAAAGGGCGGCATCCCCATGATGACCTGTAGCAGAGAAATGAAGAGGTCAAGGTAATGGATCGACCTCTTCCAGAAGAGCAACCAAGAATGAAGAGATTCGTTAGGATTTCGTAACCAGACCTTTCCTCCTTACTCCCCTCTTAAATCTCGGGACGAGATTTCTTGTAGTGGAGGAGAATTGTGACGCCCGGATAATTAAGCCACAGTAACCCTCCGCTAATGATGCCACGTCACCTCGATTACTGTTGCTAATCTCGCGTTAGTTCGAAACCGATTCGAGTTTCGAATTCAAAATCGAGCAAACAATAAAAGTTTTCAAATATTAAAATTTAAATGTTCGGAGTGAACCAAATAATACATAGGTAATTATGGCAGTGAAACCACCTTTTTATAAAATGTTTAATTGCTCAAGGGAAAAAACAACAGCAAAAGAAAGTAATTAAAAGCCTTTTGTATTTTGTAAAATATTAAACTATTTTATTTAGCTGTCCAAATTAATGTGGCAGTGGTATCTTTAACATACCATATTTAGGTGTTGTTCTCACATTCTTAAAAATTGAAATAAGTTAAAACTTTAATAAAACCGAAAAGAAGAAATAAAAGAAAAGACAAAAAAAAGGAAAAGGGAAAAGGAGACACCCCCCCCACTGGGCCACCCGGCCCAGCCAGCGGCCTACCAGGCCGGCCCACCGGCCCAGCCGGCCGACCCACCCTGCCTTATCCCCAGGAGGGGGAAACCCTAATCCCCCCCACCCCGATCCCCAATCCCCCCCACGACGCCACTCCCTCTCCCCTCCCGATCCAATCGGGATCGCGGAGCAACCCCCACCCCCCCACTCCTCTCGCCTCCCTCGACCATCCTCACACAAGACGCCGATAGAGGCGAGACGCCTCGTGCCTGAACCCTCCCTCACAGCCTCTCCTCCCTCCGTTCGCTCCTGCCTCCGTCGAATGACCTCGTCGCCGAACCCCGACACCGCCCGGCGCTCCGCCGTCGCCGGCGCCCACCTCCTCAACCCGGCTCCCCGTCCTCGACCTCTTCTTCACCCCGCTCACCGACGCCGTTCGCCTCGCCGCCGCGGACTCCGGCCACCCCAAGCTGCCCGACGCCGTCGCTCGCCGACCCGGAGTCACCTCGCCTACGCTGTCGCTACCCCGACCCCGTCACCCTCGTCTGCCGTCTGCCGTCTCTGACTCGACCCCGACGAGCCACCTCGCCGCTCGCCGGACCGCCCCAACGCCTCCTCGAGCTCGCACGCGACCCCCCTTGTGAGCTCTCGGTCCTCAGTGACCTTTTTCCCCCTCCGCGTCTTGTATCTCCGTCGCCGACGAGGACGTGCCTCGGCCGTCGCCCGCCACCGCCATTACGGCCGACTCCGATCGATTTTGCTCGAACAACAGGCGCCATAGCACGTGCCTCACGACGCCCGGTCTTCTGGTGGGCTCGGTTGCCCGTTTAGTCACCGAAGCCGCCGCCTCCGTGCGTGCCGTCGTCATCAGCGCTCACCGAGGCCTCGGCTGGCCGCGCTTGGAGCCGGCGCCCGCGCTCACCCCCGCTCTCCCCTACCGCACTACCGCCGCGCATCCCTCCTCCATCGTCCATCCGCGGCTCCTCGTCGCCGGGCGACCACGCCCCGGGCGGCGCCCGGCGCCAGCGTCCCGCCTCGCTCGGGTTCGCCCCCTCCTCGGGTACGGGCGCCCACTTCCACGCCCGCACCCGAGCGCCCAAACCCACTAACCCCACAGGGGCCAATGACAGGCGGGGCCCGCCCCCAGAACGATTAAAAAAGAAGAAGAAAATAATAATAAAAATAAAATAAATAGGTAATAATGATTAAAATATTAATTAATTAATTAAGTAATTAATTAAATTAATTAATCCTGATTAGATTAACCTAATCACTAATTAAACTAATTAATCTGTTTTAGTTAATCATAGAGAATGACAGTGGGTCCCCTCGACCCATCGCCAGGTTGACCAAGTCAACTCGTTGATCGGCCGATGTCGACATGACATCATGCTGATGTCATTAATCTATTTTTCGGATTCATTTAAATAATTAATTAAATTCCAGAAATTAATAAAATCTTTAGAAAAACATATCTTTTAATCCGTAACTCGGATTAAAATATTTTCAACATGAAAGTTGCTGAGAGCGACGAGACAAATCCGAATACATGGTCCGTTCGTCCGCCACACGTCTCTAGCATAGCGAACCTGCAAACTTTCCTCTCCGGTTCATCTGTCTGACAGACGTCCGGAACCGGAAAACTTTCCGGATGTTTCCCCTTCGCCAAGATCGCTTAGCGCCAAGTTAGAACACGCCTAGCTCGGCGTTGTCCTGTTATGCATTTGCCTGCTTGTATTTACTGTTTCTTCCCCCTCTTCTCTCCGGTAGACCCCGAGACCGATGCTGATGTCCCTGTGATCGACTACGTCACCGACGACCCCTCTCTCTTGCCAGAGCAACCAGGCAAGCCCCCCCCCCCTTGATCACCAGATATCGCCTACTCTTCTCTATACTGCTTGCATTAGAGTAGTGTAGCATGTTACTGCTTTCAGATACTCCTATACTGCTGCATAGCCTGTCCTTGTTACTACTGTTGTTACCTTTACCTGCAATCCTATATGCTTAGTATAGGATGCTAGTATTTCATCTGTGGCCCTACATTCTTGTCCGTCTGTCGTATATACTATCGGGCCGTGATCACTCGGGAGGTGATCACGGGTATATACTTATATTTATACATGATACATGTGGTGACTAAAGTCGGGTCGGTGGTGGAGCACCCATGAAGTGATTCACGGATTGGGGGCTGAAAGGACCTTTGTCCCGACGGCCCTCTGGATGGATCTTTGTGGCGGAGCGACAGGGCAGGTTGAGACCGCCTAGGAGAGAGGTGGGCTTGGCCCTGTTCGGCGTTCGTGGATACTTAACACGCTTAACGAGGTCTTGGTATTTGATCTGAGTTGGCTATGAGCTTATACGCACTAACCATCTACGCGGGAGTAGTTATGGGTATCCCGGCGTCGTGGTATCAGCCGAAGCACTTCAGACGTCAGCGACGGAGCGGCGCGCGCCGGATTGGACTGGAACGCCTGTTAGGCTAGGTCTGCTTCCGGCCGCCCTCGCAACGTGCAGGTGTGCTCAGGGCGATGGGCCCGCACTGCGCGCTTAGGTTTAGACCGCGTGTTGGCCTCTCTGTTGTGCCTAGGTGGGGCTGCGGCGTGTTGATCTTCCGCGGCCGGGCATGACCCAGAAAGTGTGTCCGCCAAATGGGATCAAGCGTCTTTGGGTAAGATGGTGCACCCCTGCAGGGAAGTTAATCTATTCGGATAGCCGTGATCTTCGGTAACAGGACGACTTGGAGTTGTACCTTGAGCTTATGACAACTAGAACCGGATACTTGATAAAACACACCCTTATGAGTACTCACGGTTGCCTTGTTCCCCCTTTTCCCCCTACCTCTACTCGATTGCTGCAACCAGACTATGGAGCCCAGGAGCCAGACGCCACCGCCGATGACGACTACTACACCGGAGGTGCCTACTACTACGTGCAGCCCGGCGGCGACCGGGAGTAGCTAGGAGGATCCCTGCAGGAGGCCTGCTCCTCTTCGATCTCAGATCCCAGTTTGTGCTAGCCATCTTATGGCCCCTTGTTTAACTTATGTCTCAGATCAGATATTGTTGCTTCCACTGACTCATCTATGATCGAGCACTTGTATTCGAGCCCTCGAGGCCCCTGGCTTGTATTATGATGCTTGTATGACTTATTTTATTTGTAGAGTTGTGTTGTGATATCTTCCCGTGAGTCCTTGATCTTGATCGTACACATTTGCGTGCATGATTAGTGTACGATTAAATCGGGGGCGTCACACATGGAGAGCGCCGGGATGATGAAGATGGCCACCGGTGATGGATTCCCCCTCCGGCAGAGTGCCGGAACGGGCTCCGGAGATGTTTTTTGTGGCTATAGAGGCTTGCGGCGGCGGAACTCCCGATCTAGGTTATTTTCTGGAGGCTTTAGTATTTATAGGAATTTTAGGCGTAGTTCTCACGTCAGGGGGGTCACCTGGCTGTCCACGAGGGAGGGGGGCGCGCCCAGGGGGGTGGGCGTGCCCCCCACCCTCGTGGGAAGCCCGGGACTCTCCTGGCCCAACTCTTTCACTCCAGGGGCTTCTTTTGGTCCATAAAAAATCATCAAAAATTGGCACGTCAATTGGACTTCATTTGGTATTCCTTTTATATAAAACTCAAAAACGAGGAGAAAACAGAAACTGGCACTGGGCTCTAGGTTAATAGGCTAGTCCCAAAAATCATATAAAATAGCATAGTAAAGCCCATTAAACATCCAAAATAGATAATATAATAGCATGGAACAATCAAAAATTATAGATACGTTGGAGACGTATCAAGGGGAGGGGGAAAGGACAAATCAAAGCTTGCAAAGAGTAGGTGGGTGGCAGATGCAATCTTGGATTGGGTGAGGGAAACACCAACAATTGGTCTAACAACACTCCATGGGAAGCTATTTGAGAAGTACAAGATTAATATACCTTACATGAGGATTTTCTATGCTAAGGAAAGGGCTCTTGATAGGATTAATGGTCCATGGAATGAGAGTTTTCAGTTGGTTTACACCTTCAAAGCTGAAGTGGAGATGGCTAGTCCAGGGAGTGTTGTAGAGATTGACAAGCATACAGTTAAGTACAAAATAAAAGGGAAGGCACTGGAGAAGGAGTGCTTCAGGAGGGCTTTAATTTGTTTGTTTCAAGGCTTGCTGGCAGGGGTTTCTGAATGATTTTAGGTCCTATTTGGTTGTCGATGCAACTGCTTTGAATGGAAGATGGAGAGGCCAGCTAGCAGCAGCTCTGCAGTTGATGGACACAACTGGCTATTCCTAGTTGCATTTGGTGTGTTGGAGGTAGAGTCCGAGGAGAGTTGGGTCTGGTTTCTACAGCAGTTGCGCAACATTATAGGTACACCCTCAGGTTTAGTTATACACACAAATGCTTGCAAGGGTTTAGAAACTGCAGTAGAAATTGTATTCCCTGGAGTGGAACATAGGGAATGTATGCGACACCTAGCGCAGAATTTTAAAAAGAAATTTAGAGGCAAAGTTTATGATGAGAACCTATGGCCAGCATCATACACATGCAGCTTGAGGAAGCAGGAGCACCATTTGAGAGTGTTGTATGCACACAATACTTTGGTCAAGGAGTACATGGATGAACATCATGGAAAGTTGTGGTAGAGAAACAAATTCAATGAAATCTGCAAAGTAGACTATGTGACCAATAACCTCACCGAGTGTTTCACTGCAAATTTCAAGTTAGTGAAAGGGCTTTTGTTGTGGCAAGCATTTGATAAGATCAGGCACATGATCATGATAAAGATGGCTCTTCGTAAAAGAATTGCAGAAACACAATATGTTGGCCATCTTATGCTCCCATCTCTAATTAAGGCATTGCATGCCACGGCAAGAGGACTAAGGATGAAATGCATTCGATCGTCGACATACGAGGCTGAGGTGACATACATAGACAGTAAAAAGAGGGAATGGAGATATCTAGTGAATCTTGCAACTAATGAATGCGGTTGTAGGCAATGGAAGATCCGCGGGAAGTCGTGCATACATGCCCTACATCTCATGACTGTTATTGGAGGGGAAGATGGTGAAGTTGATCAGTATTTCTCTGAATATTTCTCTGTTGCCAAATTTAGGGTTGCTTATGCTAAAAATGTGCCTGCACTCTTGGGAAAAGACCAATGGAACATAGTAGACCCAGGGTTCAAACTCCATTCTCTTATACTGACTAGACCACCAGGAAGACCAAGGAAAAACAGGATAAGAGTTGGTGAAGAGGGCCGCATAAAAAAAACGACGTAAGTGCAAAAGATGTGGTATCCTAGGGCATATTTCTAGGCATTGTACCAATCTAGTTGATGCATCAGTTGGAGAAGAGGAACAATGGGCAGTAGCAAATATAGAGGAGAATGTAGCAGCAGAAGAGAATGGAGCAAGTTTAGAGGAGAATGCACCAGCAAAGGAGAATGCGGCAGCAGAGTTGAATGAAGCAACTGAAGTAGCAGCGAGGTACATGTGCAACATTTCCCCTTTTTTGCATCTGTTCTCTTTTCTATCGATGACTAAGCTCAATTTGACCTAGGTCTCGGTTAATTAGAGGCACAGGACAGAAAAGACCAAGAGAGGAAGAAACTTCATCGGTTGAACCATCATCTGATGCAGAATTTGAAACCATTGCTTATGAAGGTTTTGAAGCTATAAGAGAGGAGGAAGTTATTTGTTCTAAAGTTCCTTTAAGGATGAGTGAACCCACAGATGACCGTTAACTGGTCATCACTTGCTCGGTCAGTCAAAGCTCAACAAAACCGCCACCACCAGAAGTGAAGATTAGAAGCAACAATACAAAGCTTCCAAAACCACAAAATATCCCAGACAGGGAAACCAGAAGCAAGACGGTTAACCCATCCCGGAACACAAGGAGCAAGGCAAAGATTTGAATTTGAACTTGAATGGAAGTCATAAACTTTGAACTTTAAGGATTTGTAATAAGGGTGAAAACTTCTAAGGTGTAATAATTCTATTTGTAATTTCATGTGAAATTTGAGGTAGAATTTGAATTTTAGGCAAACTTTGAATTTGAACCAACACTTGAAGTCCATTCCCCTGTGGCGTGAGTTGCAAAGTTTGCTGAACTATTATAAACGTTAGGTGATCAATTCGATCTCTTTTGCATGGTAAAACTTGTAGTCATGAGAATGTGCTCGAAATGAGCTCCCAAGCTAGGGTAAACAGCCCCATTTGTAATCAAGTTTTTTCTGGACCTACTCCAAATGAGCCAAACATTTTTTATTAACACCTATTTAATCTATATAGTGTAGATTCGAGGAATCACTATTTACTGAATTAATCTTTCTATTTTTACATTTTTTTGAAAAAATATACTTTAATAGAAAACCATGAAAAACACGTTTAAAATATGAAAATGGAAAACTACGTTCAGATCCTTCTTATTCAATTTGAAGTCAAGCTTTGGTGTTTTTTTTTAATTTTCAAAAACCGAAGGGAACCCTACCTCCTCTCCTTAGTCTCTATGAAACGTTGTACGTGATAGCTCATATGTGTGAAGGTTTTTTCATGAAAATGTCAATAGACAAAGTTTATGATTTTTAGTGGGTAACATGTCACACAAGACAACATTGTGCGCAGGTTTTATATTTTTTTATTTTTGTTAAATTAATGGTGCTCATTTGACCTCGATCGTGCTAGCTAGTTTTTTTTTTGTAAATGTCCGTATACCAAGTTTAGTATTTTTCCTCATTAGTGTGTCTTATAAAACGACGAACGATGAAGGTTTAATTTTTTTTTGATTTTTTTTAAACTAGTTATGCTCAGTCAAAGCCTTGGAAATCCCGTTGACCAGCTCAAAAGCCCTCTAAACCCCGTAGGGTTTTGCCTAAACCTATCTCCGAACGTCAGCCGTACGATCATACCCTAGCGCCAAGCGACAACCCTCAGATGTGGTCTTCTAGATGGAATTCCGAGGGCAGGCTGCGTGAGGCTTCGAACCGTTGGATCACATGGACGGCTCTGCATCGTTGGATCGTGGGGCGATCCGCGAGAGGCGATCCGTGAGACTTTTTGGTTGTGCCTCCCCTTTCTTCTGTTGCTTATTCTGCGGCGACGAGAGGAGCCACTCCTCTGCTTCTTCTTCTCCGGCGACGAGAGGAGCCACCCCTCTCCTTCTTCCTCTCCGGTGATGAGAGGAGCCACTCCTCTCCTTCTTCTTCTCCGGTGACTATGGGAGATATGTCGAGCTCCACTTCAGCCTCCCGCCCCTCGTGGACCCAGTATGGTCCACTTTCCATGGAGCGATGTCCTGACTGCCCACGCAACGCGCCACTGATACGGTTGACTTCAAAGGAGGTCAAGAATGGCAACTATGGGCGCGAGTTCATGAAATGCGAGAGCAACCCAGAGGGGTGGGTTAGATCTCATGATTTTTCTCTGATTTCTTTTTCTATTTGCCTTTAATTCTTTTTCAATCTGGGATTTAGGGTTCATGTTTTCGTTTCAGATCTTGAAGAAATGCACACATTTTGAATGGCTGGATGACTACGTTAAGCGGATTCAATTCAATGGAGCCCCAACCCAGGAGCTCAATCTGCCGTCAGCACCAACGAATTTGGTCTCTGAAAGTGCTGATCTGACAGATGGGGATGCAGATCTGAAGGGGGAATTAAAGAAGATGAACAAGAACTTGAAGCACATGATTCAATTGAACAAGCAGGAGAATTTGATAGCTTTAGGATTTTATCCCTTTTATTTTTGTGCAGTTGCTCTAGGATTTGCTTACTGGCTGGTCATCACTCGTTAGAGATGTTATTAGTGTGGTGTCATGTGCTCTAGGATTTGGTTAATTTGTGGATCATGTGCTATAAGATTTGCTTAAATTTGTGTGCATCATGTGCTCTATGCTCTGTGTTGCTTAATTTATGGATCATGTGCTCTATGCTCTATGTTGCTTAATTTGTGGATCATGTCAGTTTTGTACACTTTTACTTTCTTCTGTTTCGTCAGACAACACCGATCATAGAAGAAAAAAGACGTAGTTCTAGGGACCAAATTGAAACCCTTGAAACTAAGCTCTGGCTGGGCCGTCTCAAATGCGTTGAGTATCGAAGGCCCACAAAAATAAAAGAGTCCTACAAAATAGTGCATGCATTGGCTCTATTTTTTCCTTGATTATTGCCATGCCGAACATAAATACTTCCTCCTTCTCAATTTATAGGACATGCACGTAGTTTTAGGTTAACAATTTAACTAGATAAATATGTATTATATGAGATGAAAAATATATGTTTAGAAACTACATCCGCTTAAGTATCTAGTGATATATTTTTGGTGACATATTACACATATATATTTAATTTGTCAAATCGATGACCTAGAACCACGTGCATGCCCTATAAACCTAGATGGAGGGAGTAGTGCATATGGTAAATCGATTTACTGTTGGACTTGCCCATGTCAAATTTATTTGTACATATCATGGCAATTTCCTTCTGTATATAGCCTACGGCACAACACTTTGATTTTTGGGTCCCTTGATTTTTTTGAGAGCATGTGAGACTTAATTATGTAGATCATGATATTCATTTGAATCCACGTCTAAAATAATGTCTGGTGGCACCATTGGCCACCATATCCATCTAGAGAGCATGTTTATGGATTGGCTACGACACCATATCCATCTACAGAGCATGTCTACGGCTCGGCTACGACACCATATCCATCTATCGATATCTCATGTAGCAAGCATACATCCATAACATAGAAAGTAGCAACCATAGCATACTTCTTACATAAAACATAGGGTACCCTAACCCATAGAATAGGCCACAAACTATACAAAAGTTAGCTTGTTTTTGTTCATACAATGTACGGAATAGGGCCACCAACAATTCAAAAAAATTAGCTGGTTTTCATTGAGGTATACCCTTTCATTGATTGATTTAGCAGAAGGGCTCATGTACAACACCATATCCATCTAGCGATATCTCACGTCAACTAAGATAGAAATAGCAAGCAAAACACATATAACCAACGACATATCAAATAGGATCAAATAAGGGTAGCAAGCATAACATAGTTACTAGGGGATAACACGACAGAGATTAAAAGTTCACAGTACAACCAACGACATAATAAGATAGAAATATATAAAAGATAAAACGCCCTAACACCCTAGGGAAAGACAAGCTCAGGAGACTGGGCCTTCACCACCATCTTTACTGCGCCTCCTCTTCACCGCTCCTCCTCTCCATGCCTTCCTGGCCGATGTAGTAGGGGAGGTTGTGCATACCGCTGCGGGTAGGGAAGATGCAGTCGAAGTTTGTGAAGATGTTGTGGGTTGTGAATGCGATGAATTTGCATCCACACCAAAACACCTTGCCGAGGAGGTAGTACGCATCAAATCTGTTGGTGAAGGTGAAGGTGAGCCCTATCGGTGGAGTCCTGGAGTTTGGACGCACTTCCTCCAGGGAACATCACCGGCGAGCCCGCCGGGAGGTGGGAAAATCCTGCACGGAGGAATCACTCGGCAAACCCCCTTGCATACCTCCAGCATGAGAACACCCACACGCGGAGCGTCCTCTCCACGATGATGCCGGCCGGATACCGTCTCTCCTGCACGGTCGGTCGGAGCTCGAAGGTGGGGCCGTTGTACTGCATCCTCGCCTTGCTTTGAGAGTGCCCTGGGTTTGGGTGAAGAAGAGAAGGGGGCGGCACAAATCGATGTGTGGAGAATAGGTCGAGGGGTGGTGGTTTTAATATGGAAAGGGGGAGGGAAGGGGAGTGGCATCGGCCGCACTTTGGATTTGCTACGTTCAAACGAGCCGCGTCAATCGATATGCCACTTTAATTGCCAACATGTTTTAATTGCCACGTTGAATAGATGAGAGTGGATCGGGAAGTGTGAAACAACGCTCTACATCGAGGAGACACGCGTGCGAGATATTACGAACCAGCGGCAGCAACCGTCCCTATGTCCGTGCCGGCTCGCGTGAAAAAGAGGCTGGTCAGCGCATCGTGGCGGTGGGCAGCGGCGCATGCAGGTAGGCTAGCTACGTGCGTGCATGCATAACAGGCTTCTGTCGTGGTGGCGTGCGCATGGCCCAACAGTCTAACCACGGCCTAACGGGCTAATAGCGGCACCGTCCGCCGCGACCCCGCTCATCAGGTCCAACGGGCGACACAGTCAGCGTGGCCCCACTCGTCAGAGTTAACGGTCAAAGCACTAACCCAACGACATCCATCGTTTGTGACCAGTTCTGAGGGTTTCAGGAAAGGGAGTGGGGAAAAGTGAGCAAAAGTTAAGAGTGTGGGGATGAATGAGTATGGCAAAGGAACCAGGGGCACAGATGTAAAAAAACCTTTGTCAAAATATGCAGCTAAAAATCACTAGTACTATCTAAGTTTTGCAACTAAAATTCAGTAATTAAGCATAGATTTCATTCATAGATTAAGAAGTCGTTCTTTATACAAATAGTTCAACTCGACAGTTGAACCGACCAAACTTTTCCCCAATTGTTGCCAACGACGTACTGAAATAGCTAGTTCAACTATATATAGTAGCTAATTTTAAGTACGTTGTACAGTTCCACCACATCTATAGTCAAATGAACTAAACAAAATAGCTCCTAAATACAACTACTACTATGGAGGGGCTTTGTACTACTTCCGGCAGCCTCTCCACTGCCGAGCACGCTCAGTAAGAGGCAGAGGATGAGGAGCGTACCGACGAGCTGGACAACTGCAATACGGTGCCTGCCGCTGTTGCACCTTCAGCGACGCTCACCTCGAACGCCCTCTGCCTCTCCAGACGACCCCTCTCGAAGCGGTGGTTCTCCTTGTAAATCTTCTGATTCCTCGCCTCTGAGGTGGCGTGTGCCGCGGCAATAGCGGTGGTAAGGCTCTTTGCGTGCTCGATGAGGCGCTCCTCCTCCTCCCACAGGAACTCGGTGTAGCACGCAAGGTCACTTACGCACATGCGGGCCTCCCGCCTTCGGGCGGTGGTGGCGGAGCGGGTGACGACCCCGGCGGTCGACGGTGGGCTGGTGGCCACAGCGGCCGATGATGGGGTGGCGGCCACGACCACCACCTCCTGCCTTCGGGCCGCGGTGGCGGAGCGGCTGATGGCTAGGGTGGCCGGCAGTGGAGTGGCAGCCACGACGGCCACCTCCCGCCTTCGGGCCGCTGTAGCGGAGCGGATGATGGACCTAGCTTTCGATGGTGGTGTGGCAGCAACGACGGCCGGCAATAGCTGTCGACGGGCAGCGGCGGCGGAGCATGTGGTGGATGTTCCGCGCACACCCAACAGGGACGCGCGCACTACACTATGCTGGGGACTGCGCCGCTACCGTGGTGTAGCCTCCGAGCTGGAGCTGTCCTCTGATGATGGTGGAGTGGTTGAGCGACGACCACGAACCGGTGCCATTGACGATTGTGGAGAAGCAGACGAAATAAGCTATAGGGAGGGAGGGGAAAATGCAACGCAGGACTCGCTGGTCGTGAGGGTTTATATAGCAGGCTAGTAAGCATTCAGATTTTGGGGGATTTCACCGAGTCTAGCGGGAAGCTTGCGCAAGAACATGCGAGGTTGCGCGGGAATGGTCTCAACGACGATTCATTGGCGCCACTTCGAGCCATCGCTTGGGCAAAAGAACGCCCCCGCGCGCTGTGGAAGCTTGCGCTGTAAGCCGTCTGCGGCAGCGGGGTGACAAGACGTGCGAGAGGAGAACGAAAGGCCACGTACACATACGGTTAATAAAAAAAAGTTTGCGATTCAATTACCTACTATACCCCCGTCCTGGTTTATAAGTAGGATTTAACTAATAAAATACGAATGCATGTCGCAAAAGATTATATAGTTGTATTTGTATTTGAACATAGTTTCCAATTATATAATTTTATAACATTTTTATTGGTTAAATTTAAGGGCAAAGTATGACACAGAATAAGGGGACTATAGACCAAGACGGATGTAGTAACACACGGCCGCTCTCTACGCAGCAACGCAACTGTCGGTCGGCTTGTAGGCGACCATTTCGTGCATGTTCAATTGCTCTATGTGTGTGGTTGCTTGCGGTTCAGGCGGCCGCGGCGTGCTCTGCTCGCGTCCCGCCGCGCGCGCTCTGCTCTCTCGTCCCTCCGGGTGCTCTTCCCTCATCCCCCCACATGCGCTGCCAGTGTTTGGGGCCGGTGCATGATCATGCACGTTCGTGTGCATGCGGTTGCGACGGGTACGACACGATGATGCAGTTAATCGCTGCAAAAACTGCCATGCGGACGTGCCGACAATCCAGGCCGCCCGACCCCCATTTATTCCTGCGGTCATTTACCTTCATCTCTCGCGTCACACAACACAATAAGCCCACCCATGATGTCGTATACCTAGAGGACATCCAGTGGTTCACCGGTTCCAATGGCACTCCCCGTGGCTCCAATGGCGCTCCCAGTGGCCGACGACAACAACGGCGGGCAGTTCACCACGTATCACATAGTGGACACCCGCATGAGGGGGAAGGCCCTCTCGGTGGTGTACACAAACGATCTGGTCTCGGTGGAGAGCTCCATCCAAACTATGGAGCAGTTCCTTGCCGAGGACAAGTACCAAGTGGTCGGCTTCGACCTCGAGTACACCATCAGTTGTGTCGGGCATGATCGGAAGGATGTCGTCACCCAATTGTGCGTGTGACATGACATCCTCGTCTACAACTACCACCTGGCCACAAGGCCTTGCGAGCGTTTCTCCAGGTTTATCAACAGCCCCAACTACAGTTTCGCTACGATGGACACCACCAACGTTCTAAAAGCGCTCAAGGTTTCGGGCTTGAAATGCCTGAATCTTGTCAACATCGAGCACCACTACAAGGTCTGGGGCAGCGACAACAAAAAACTACTCCCTGGTTGACCTCGCCTCGGCCATCATCGACCCCTACTACATGAAGATGAAGGATGAGAGCAAGAAGGACAAGAACGCCTGGCACAGTGTTTGGCATGAGAGACTAGATGAACAACATGGTAAGTACGCGGCCAAGGATGCATACACAATCTACGAGATGTACAAGTCGATCGTTGACATGAGGAAGTGTCTTCTTCTTTCAACAGATGAGGGATCGAGCCATAGAGCTGCGGCAGGAGCGTCACAAGAAGTAGATGACTAGACAATTGTTTCTCCTACTCTAAAATGCATGAAATTGTTTATTGAGGTGTGTGCGAATGATCTGTATAGTCACTTATGTAATTGGATATTTATTTCAGTTATATATACATGTTATTATTCTGTAAACAGAGCAAATCACACGGCTAATTAGCAGCAATCGTCTATGTTATTATTGGTCCTCGCACACATTTCTGATTACGGACATGTTTGCCGCGTATCACACACATCTTGTTCAGTTGAACCGTTTCCATTGTGTTACCTAATCACACACAGTTCATCCTAGTGAACTGTATGCCGTATATCACAGACACCCTCATCTAGCTGCCCGTTTCTGTTGTTCTGCATCATCACAAACAGTTCTTCTAGATTAATCGTTTGCCACTCATCGCAAATGCAAATCTAATATGAACCGTGTTTTATGTCTCCGCCATCACAAATGTTTTGCATCATTTTTGTCGGTTTTATTACATCACCGTTTGTGATTGATGCATCGCACACAATTTCGTCGAAGGGTCTCTGATTCGACTGTCGCATTTGGATCGTCCTGCAGTAGTGATAGCTATCACATAAAGCATTCTTTTCATGATTCACAAGGACATAAATTTTATTTCTCTCCACATAAGCAAATTTCTTCTCATCAAAAGTGGTGGGAGCAAATTCAACAAAATAACTATCATGAGAGACATAATCCAATTGAAAGTTAAAATCATGATGACAAGTTTCATGGTTATCATTATTCTTTATAGCATACATGTTGATACGTCCATTTTGCATCATGTTTTCCTTCTGTTATTTATAATGTTTTTATGTTTTATAATGCTTTATGGAGTAATTCTAATGCTTTTTCTCTCATAATATGGAAGTATTGCATGCATAAGGATAAACGATCATCTGATCATCATCTACTTCTTGTGCTAGCTTGATGTTCCTTCTATGCTAAGTTTCCATTAATTGATGGCGTATTATAAACATGCCACTATTTCCTGCCATTTCCTCACCGGTTTCCTGCCACCCAGCGATATTGCGCATAAACCTAGGCGGCGCGCGACGCACGGAGGCAACAAGCGCAGCCTGTAGCACATCCACCTTTTCCAAGCATGCCAACCCACCAAAGCACCGCCTCTACCATCAACCTTGTCGACAAGGAAAATGAGGAGGCGCCACGGACCGTCGAGGTCGGGCGCTCCCCGGCAATGCGATGGACGACGTCGTGATGTGCATCATCGCCAGGGTTGAGCAGACCCTTAGCGCATGGCGCTTCAGCGCCGCGGATCAAGATAGGCATGTTAGCGCCGAGAGGCTGCAGCTCGCTGCACAACATGATCGATGGCGCGTCGTAGAGCAAGGTAGGCGCGTCCATGCCGATAGGCTGTGGCTCGCCGCACGGTGAGACCGTTGGAGCGCCGCGGAGCGAGAGGCGCAGTGCGCCGCACAGAAAGAGCAGATCCATCGGCGCTTGCCTGCTGTCGACAGGGCGTCGCAGCTGGGTACACGTCTCGTCAGTACCCCCATTCCTCGTCAAGAGTCGGCAGAGGCCCTCTGCACCGTACTTGCACCAGAGGTCGGCCACGCCATATTTGCACCAAACGCCCGTCATGCCGTTCACCTAGGTCGTGTCGTTTGCCTTGTTCGTGGCCCGCTTGATGCCAACGCTCTGGTTGCTAGGCTCGACCGCCTCCTTGGCCTAGGTATCCACCTGGGCGCAGTAGAGGAACAATCGAAAAGGCTACAACTGACCCCATATTCTTGTGGGTCATCACCCTACAAATAATTTTTTCTTATGTTCTCCACTAGATAAGAACTTTGGAGTGATTCTTCATCGCACGTTGAGGGATGGTTATATGATCCAATTATATTAGCATTGTTGAGAGATTGCACTAGCAAAAGTACGGACTCTAGGCCTCATTTTCAAGCATTGCAATACCGTTTGTGCTCATTTTTGTTACTTGCTACCTTGCTGTTTTTTATTGTTCCTATTACAAAAATCAATATCTACTATCATTACTACACTTGTATCACCATCTCTTCGTCAAACTAGTGCCCCTATACAATTTACCATTGTATTTGGTGTGTTGGGGACGCAAGAGACTTTTATTATTTGGTTGCAGGGTTGTTTGAGATAAACCATCTTCATCATATGCCTCCCGTGGATTGATGAACCTTAGGTCATCCACTTGAGGGAAATTTTCTATTGTCCTACAAAACCCTGCGCTTGGAGGCCCAATACGAGTCTACAAGAACAAGTTGTGTAGTAGACATCAAGTAGCAATCAATTCACATGTTATGGTTAAAACAATGCATTCTCGTGAAACTTAACAACCTATGTTCTTAGTCACTAAACAATTGCAATTCAACTTATTCTCAACAAAGTCTAAGTAAGAGCTCCACATGCATACTCAATTATCATATAGAAAGAGGGGATGCCTTCCGGGGCATCCCCAAGCTTAATTGCTTGGTTCCCCTTGAATATTATCTTGGGGTGCCATGGTCATTCCCAAGCTTAGGATCTTTTCACTCCTTATTCCTTCATTCATCATGAACTCACCCAAAACTTGAAAACTTCAATCACACAAAACATAACAAAATCTTCGTGAGATCCGTTAGTATAATAAAGCAAATCACCAGTTTAAGTCCTGTTGCAAACACATTCATATTTTATTATTGCATCATACCTATTGTATTCTAACTTTACCATGGCTTATACCCCCCGATACAATCCATATATTCATCAAAATAAGCACACAATGCAATGAAAACCGAATCTGTCAAATACAGAAAAGTCTGTAGTAATCTGTACTTTAACCATACTTCTGTAACCCCAAAAAATCTGAAAAATAGGAAAACGTAGGGAATGTGTATGTCAATTTTTTTAAAAAAATCAGAATTTTATCACGCTCCAGCGAATTTAAAAAATTATTCTACTGGACACAAAAGTTTCTGTTTTGCAACAGGATCAAATCAAATATCACCCAACATGATCCTAAAGGCTTTACTTGGCACAAACACTAATTAAAACATAAAAATCACAATCATAACAGTATCATAATTTTGTGCACACAAGGTAACGGAAGAAAAAATAACTATTGGGTTGTCTCCCAACAAGCTCTTTCTTTATAGCCATTAAGATAGGCTTAAGATTTTATTGATGCTCACATGAAAGATAAGATTGAGGCACAAACAGAGCATCCTATAGCATGTGAAAATTACACTTAAGTCTATCATACTTCATATGCATAGGCATTTTATAAGTAACCAAATTATCAAGGCAAGCAAAAACTAGCAAATGCAAGGAAGAAGAAAGAAACAATAGCAATCTCAACATAACGAGAGGTAATTTAGTAACATGAACCATATTTTCCTCTATCATAATAATTACATGTAGGATCATTTTCAAATTCAACAATATAGCTATCATATAAAATTTTCTCTTCATGATCCATATGCATAAATGTTTTATAATCTTCCAAGATAGTGGGAATAGCATCAACTAAAGTCATGACCTCTCCAAACCCACTTTTATAAAAAAATCATAAGATTGAATACCTTAAGTTGACACTCTTCCAAACCCACTTTTAATATTATCGCAAGAATATTCATCATGAGGTTTAAATAAATATTCAAGATCATAAGAATCATTATCACCCCAATCATGATCATTGCAATAAGTAGTGGACATAGCAATATTAGCATCCCCAAACTTGGGGTTTTTCATATTATTAGCACATTTGACATTAATAGGATTTATATTAACAACATTGTAATGATGCTTTTCATCCAAGGAGCTATCATGGATCAACTTATTTTTTTTCTTCTTTTAACACTTCATCACAATTTTCAGATTCACGAATCTCAAACAAAACTTCATAAAGATAATCTAGTGAACTCAATTCACTAGCAATTGGTTCATCATAATTGGATCTTTTGAAAAGATTAGCAAGTGGATGACGATCCATATCAATAGATTTTTAGCAAGCGAAGATGCAAGCAAATAGGAGATACATGGCAACATAAGCAAAGATAACAAACAAGCAAAGAGGCAAACAGAAAATATTTTTGCATTTTTGCAAAAATGTTTTAGAAGTGGGGGAGATGAAAACGAGAGGCAAGTGGCAAATAAAGCAATTGCAAGGAGATAAGATTTGTGATCGGGTACTTGATAGATGTTGATGATGTCTCCCTAGCAACAGCGCCGAAATTCTTCCTGATTGCTTGTATCTGCGTTGATAATTCCCCGAAGAGAAGAGGATGATGCAACACGGAAAAGGTAAGTATTTCCCTCAGTTATGAAACCAAGGTTATCAATCCAGAAGGAGAACCAAGCAACACTACGTAAACAACACCTACACACAAACAACAAATACTTGCAACCCAACGCATAAGAGGGGTTGTCAATCCCTCCTCGGCACTGTTCAAGAAATCTTCCGATTCACCGATTAATCTTTTGATTTATCGATAATTGAGGGGTGACAGATAAGATTATGCCTTATCTTTGATGTTTATCTTTTGGACCTATTTATCGTTTTGACAAGCGATTTATCGGGAATCTACCGATAAATCAGACCTATTCATAGCACGATGTTCGCAAAAACTATGTTTATTATGTTTTGTGGACCTTGTTACGGAATATGTACTATTGTCCTATTTTGTTTGCCATTATACGAGGATTCAAAGGCTAGAAATCAAGGTAACACTTCTGTTAAATATTGTTTTGATGTTGAATATAGCGTATTTTAGTGTTGGCAACCTGAGATTTGCAAAAAAATATCCGATTAATAGTCGACCGATAAAATCGATTTATTGGCCGATTTTGGATTAATCTCTAATCCCTAGCTGACCGAGACAATAACGATAAGCGATATCCTCAACATTGCTCCTCGGTATTGAGATAGATTAAATTGTATGAGATTTGATATATAGATCTAACTAAAACACAAAATAAGATAAATAAAGAAAGAGTGCAACAAGGTATTTTTAGATTTAATATGACAGGAAATAGACCCGGGGGCCATAGTTTTCATTACAGCCTTCTCTCAAGAAAATAGCATATGGTGGTTAAAAAAATTACTGTTGGGCAATTGATAGAAAAGCAAATAATTATGATGATATCCAAGGCAATGATCATTTATATAGGCATCACGTCCAAGATTAATAGACCGACTCCTTCATGCATCTACTACTATTACTCCACACATCGACCGCTATCCAGCATGCATCTAGTGTATTAAGTTCATGGAAAATCAGAGTAATGCAATAAGAACGATGACATGATGTAGACAAGATCTATTCATGTAGGAATAGACCCCATCTTTTTATCCTTAATAGCAACGATACATGCGTGTCATGTCTCTTCCTATCACTGAGATTGAGCACCGCAAGATCGAACCCATCACAAAGTACCTCTTCCCATGGCAAGAAAAATCAATCTAGTTGGCCAAACCAAACCAAAATTTTGGAGAAGAAATATGAGGCTGTAACAATCATGCATAAAAGAGTTTAGCAAAGACTCAAATAATATTCATGGATAGAACTGATCATAAACCCATAATTCTTCGGATCTCAACAAACACACGCAAAAAGGAGTTACATCAAATAGATCTCCAAGAACATCAAGGAGAACATTGTATTGAAGATCAAAAAGAGCGAAGAAGCCATCTAGCTACTTGCTACGAACCCGTAGGTCTGCGGTAAACTACTCATGCGCTTGTTAAAAAAGCCCGCTACTGCTAGACAGCAGTAGCGCGTGCAAAATAAGCGCGTTGCAAATGCATATATATCAGTAGCGCGTCTCACTGAAAACTCACTACTACTGAAATTCCAACCACTAAGCCGATGGGCTACACATAGTAGTAGCGATCTTTCAAAAGCAGCGCTACCGCTAATATTCTTATAGCAGCGCGTTTATGTGTAAAGCGCTACTGCTAAGAAAAATAAAATAAAATGAAAAACAAATATAAAAGTAAATGAAAATGAAAGAAATAGAAAAATGAGAAAGGAAAAATATATAATGTAAAAAAATAAACGAAAAAGGGAAAAAGGATGAAGGAATAGCAGTAGCGCGTTTGCTAAAATGCGCTATAGCTAACTTAGCTATAGCGCGTTTTCCCTAACTCGCTACCGTTATTTTTGACTTAACCCAAAAACGGTTTCCCCCAGGCCACCACTTCTCCCCCAAATCCCTCGCCCCACTTCGCCGCCGTCTCCCCCACTTCACCGTCGCCCCCACTTCCGCCGTCTCCTGCCGGCATCGACGCCGCGCTCATCCTCACTGTCATCGCCTCTCGGGCCGCCCTTGACCTCACCGTCGCCGCCCTCGACCTCACCGCTGCTGCCCTCGACCTCACCGCCCCCGAGCCCGCCCAGGAATGCCGCCTCCCGATCCCGAGCCCGCCCTCGCCGCCCCTACCTCCGTCGCCGAGAACCTCCCCGCCTCTGTCTCTCCCCTCTCTGTAAGCCCCCCACCCCTCCCCCACCCCCTCTCTCTCTCTACTTTTTCTTCATCTGCCATGTTAATTAGCAGTTGTAGTAGATGTTAATTAGTACTAGGGTTCATACATAATGAATTTTAGTAGTAGTAGTAGATGTTAATTAGTAGTAGTGATGGTACTAGTTAACTAGGGCAGTCTGGTTAATAGTAGATGTTTTTTAGTTAGGGTAATAATACATGTTAAGTAGTAGATAATGTAGATGTTAATTAGTTCAGTAGGGTTTAGTTTTTGAATTGAGTTTGTTTAACTAGACGTTAATTAGGGCAGTAGGGTTTAGTTTAGAGTAAAGTTTAGTTCACTAGTTAACTAAATATAATATATAATTGGTTTTTGAATTGTGTTTGAGAGAGCATGAGATTTGTGTAGATTTTCTTGAAGTGTCAAACGCTAGGACATGCAAATTTGAAGTGGTCAGGATATATGCAAATTCCTCAATTGTGTTTGCACATGTTTCGATTGTGCCCAAGTGGCTTTGTTGTTTCCAGGGAATGAAGCCGAGTTGCCTATGTTTTGCCGGAATGTTGATTCATTTTTGTTCCAACAAATTTCAGGTTCTCGATTTGTCCACTTTTTAGCAAAAGTCATGCCAAAATTTTCTGTGAATTTCGGCATGACTTGTGCTACAAACTAGGACATATCGAGTGCCCGGGATTTTCCGCACCGGGAAGGAGTCAACGTTCCTGCAAATCATAGGCCTTTTTATGTCATTATTTATTTGATTAGGTCTAGAATTAATTGACTAGATTTAATCGTAGGAAACATGGCTAGCAATGATGAAGGACAGGGTTCTGGTGACTGCGACAATGTCTACCTGGCGGCAGAAGAATTTTTGAGGGAAGCCGACGATCAAGAGTTGATGTTGGTGGGTCCACCTGTCACATCGGAGATTGAGACCGACATCGAGACCGGCGCTGAGACTGAGACCGGCATCGAGACCGGCGCTGAGACTGAGACCGGCGCTGAGACTGAGACCGGTGCCGAGACTAGTGGAGCCGGTATAGAACCGAAAGCAAAGAGGCAACGGCTTCCTAACAAGCTCAGGACTACTAGACTAGTGGTCGCGGAGGTGGATGATGGCAATTTTGAGCCAACCGCGCCCGAGGAAGCGCACGCGTGCTACGGCAATCGAATAGGCTGCATCATACGGACAACCGCCACCATCAACAATGAGAAACTAAAGAAGATAGATAATATGAGGCCCTCCCTCCTAAAGAAGCTGCACCAGATATTCTTGTTCCCGGGCCGGAATGAAAAGGATTATAAAGATCCAGATAAGGACCCAACAATGAAGAAGATAAACAAACACGCCACGACCAAGTTTAGTGACGTGTTGGCCGCCTGGAAATCAAGGGTGAAATATCGGATCGTCAACAAAAAGGAACCCTACTCCAAGATTGTAAAGGATAATCCGACAATCATGGCAGAGCACTTTCAAATATTCAAGGTGGCTTGCGAGGCCGAAGCTGCCAAAAAAAGTTGAAGTACATGAAGGGGCTTCAATAGAGGAACATTGGGTGCCACCACCTCGGAAGCCATGGTTACGGCGGGAAGAGGTCCAAATGGGCCAAGGAGGACGCGGAAGCCGCGAGTCTGGGCATCCCAGACCCCTTGACGGAGTTCACCGTCCCGCAGGAGCGTGATGTCCTCAGGGCCCGGCAACGTTGGGAACCAGTGAAGAAGGTTTTCGAGACGAACGTGGTCACGATGGAGTTCATGAGACTGCTGGTAATTTTAGTTTTTGATCAATTCGACTGCACGTTAGTCATATTTGTAAATGATCCTTGTGCCTTTTGCAGAGAAAGCAGCACAGGATTGCGGTCGAAAGCGACTCGCTGTCTGAGGCGTTGGCGAGGCCCAAGCGGGACACTCCATTCAACCGGGCGTTGAACATATTGAAAGGACTCCCGGTGGAGACTCGGCCGTCGTATGGATGCGTGCACGGTGTCAGAGACGGCGCCACGTGGAAGAAGTACTACTGTGAGACCACGGAGGAGAGAAAGGAAAGACGGAGGTTAACTCAAGAAAACATTGACAAGAAGGTTGAGATTGCGGTTGAGAAGAAATCATCCGAGATAGTCGCAACAGCGGTAGCTGCCGCAAAATAGGTGCTTGTAGATATGTCTACTACCTTGGTTCCGGCCTTTTTCAATTGGAGCAGGCAAAATCTAGAAAAAAAATACAGCGGACTTTCCCCTTGCTGACTTCTTGGGGAGTAGCTCGACTAGCATTGCACCAGCACCTGCACTAGCACCTGCAGCTGCACCGGCTCCCGCACCGGACGTGCTCAGTGGTGCTTCGTCTTTGGCTAAGCTCGATGCCCTCACGGTATCTGTCACATCGGCCCTCTTCAATAAATGTATAATCTCCCGTTTTCATTGCCTTTCGGATGTCTCACATCACAGACTTTTCTTTGCAGGCCAACGGAACCCCGTGCACCATATTGTACACCATCGGCGACCAGAAGGTGGACGTGGGGAAGGCGACGATAATGGAGCCAAAGGAACCATTGTTCCACAGCCGGTCGATCCCCCCGGACGTCTTAAAGGTTTCCGTGGCTAGTGTCAAACCAGGCCATGAGAATTTGGCTCCTCTGATACTAGTGGGGGATTACGACGAGACCCCGCGGCGGCTTGGTGATTGTTGCAATGGGTGGGTCCTGTTGTGGCCAAAGAGTCTGCTTCGACTGGAGGCGGCCGGGAGCACACCCACGAGCACGCAGTTAGGTATGAACATCAACACCTCACCTACTCAATTAGCGTGGGCTGTCGTGTTGGGTGATAGCGGAGGGGGTCAGGAAGAGGCTCCATTAGTCGTTGGTGACGTCGCCATAGATGAGGATGAGGACGACGATGACACTCAACAGTATGTCAATACTGGCGCCTACTTAGGGTTTGAGCATCATGAGTTGGTGCCTGAATTGCCGCCTCCAGAGTCTGAACGTATTATGGGCAACCTTCCGGGACCAAAGAAGTCTAGGAAGAGACCGAGGAAAGGCAAAAACCTGCTTCTATGATCCAGCCGCCTCGGCAGCCTCGGGTTCAAGACCGTATAGATATCCCCGGTGCGGCAAAATGGCATATCGCCGGTGAACCAATCCTACCTGAAGCAGCGATAGGGGCCAGATTTGGCTATGTAAGGAGACTTCATGATGATGTGCTGCGGAGAGAGAAAGGCCTCCTTGCCTCGGAAAATCCAGGATACCCACTCTACGTGGTTAACGTGTTGCGGGCGCTCTCCATGAAGAGGAGGGACTAGTTCACCCTCGGGGCTGAGGGTACGTACAAGTAGCTATGTGTTTGATCTCTCTCTCTCTCTCTCTCTCTCTCTCTCTCTCTCTCTCGTGTTTTCTCTATGGCACGATCTTGATGTATCGCGAGCTTTGCCATTATAGTTGGATCTTATGATGTTTCTCCCCCTCTACTATCTTGTGATGAATTGAGTTTTCCCCTTGAAGTTGTTTTGTTGGATTTAGTCTTTAAGGATTTGAGAACACTTGATGTATGTCTTGCCGTGCTTATCTTTGGTGACAATGGGATATCACGTGATCCACTTGATGTATGTTTTGGTGATCAACTTGCGGGTTCCTCCCATGAACCTATGCATAGGGGTTGGCACACGTTTTCGTCTTGACTCTCCGGTAGAAACTTTGGGGCACTCTTTGAAGTACTTTGTGTTGGTCAAATAGATGAATATGAGATTGTGTGATGCATATCGTCTAATCATGCCCACGGATACTTGAGGTGACAATGGAGTATCTAGGTGACATTAGGGTTTTGGTTGATTTGTATCTTAAGGTGTTATTCTAGTATGAACTCTATGATAGATTGAACGGAAAGAATAGCTTTATGTTATTTTACTACGGACTCTTGAATAGATCGAAAGAAAGGATAACTTTGAGGTGGTTTCGTACCCTACCATAATCTCTTCGCTTGTTCTCCGCTATTAGTGGCTTTGGAGTGACTCTTTGTTGCATGTTGAGGGATAGTTATATGATCCAATTATGTTATTATTGTTGAGAGAACTTGCACTAGTGAAAGTATGAACCTTAGGCCTTGTTTCCTACCATTGCAATACCGTTTACGCTCACTTTTATCATTAGTTACCTGGCTGTTTTTATATTTTCAGATTACAGATACCCATATCTACTATCCATATTGCACTTGTATCACCATCTCTTCGCCGAAATATTGCACCTATACAATTTACCATTGTATTGGGTGTGTTGGGGACACAAGAGACTCTTTGTTATTTGGTTGCAGGGTTGTTTGAGAGAGACCATCTTCATCCTACGCCTGCCACGGATTGATAAACCTTAGGTCATCCACTTGAGGGAAATTTGCTACTGTCCTACAAACCTCTGCACTTGGAGGCCCAACAACGTCTACAAGAATAAGGTTGTGTAGTAGACATCAAGCTCTTTTCTGGTGCCGTTGCCGGGGAGGCTAGGTAAGCGACACTCACACCCTGTCAACTAAGCTCTTTTCTGGCGCCGTTGCCAGGGAGGTGAGTGCATGAAGGTATATCTTTAGATATTGCAATCGAATCTTTCTGTTTCTTGTTTTATCACTAGTTTAGTTTATAAAAGAAAACTACAAAAAATGGAGTTAAGTTTGTCTTATACGCTTCATCTTTTTAATATCTTTCGTGAGAATGATGGAAAGGAAAATTATGCTCAAGTGCTAGAAGAAGAAATCTATAAAATGCTTGATACTAAATCTTTGTATGATGAGCATGATTGCAATGTTGTTAGTATGAATTCCTTGAATATCCATGATGCTAATGATATGCAAAGCCACGAGCTTGGGGAAGCTATGTTTGATGAAGATGATATTTTTTGTCCCCCAAGTTTTGATGAGAATATTTATTATGATGAAAGCATGCCTCCTATTTATGATGATTATATTGATGAAAGTGGGTTTGGAAGAGTGTCAACTTTAGGAAGTAACGATCCCACTATTTTGGAGGATGTTTAATATTATTGTGATAATTATGAAAGTGGATTTGGAGAGATTATGACTTTATTTAGTGATGAATCCACTATTTCAGAAGAGGCTCCAATTGATTATGAGAACAAAGTTGCTATCTATGATGATTATTGTGATGACTTGTATCCTATTAATAATAATGATAACCATGAAACTTGTCATCATGATTTTAGTTTTCAATTGGATTATGCCTCACATGATAATTATTTTGTTGAGTTTGCTCCCACTTCTATTCATGAGAAGAAACTTGCTTATGAGGGGAGTAGTAAATTTTCTATGCTTGTAGATCATGAAAAGAATGCTTTTGGTGCTGGTTATATTGTTGAATTCATTCATGATGCTACTGAAAATTATTATGAGGGAGGAACATATGCTTGCAGGAATTGCAATAATGTCAAGTTTCCTCTCTATGTGCTCCAAGTTTTGAACTTATGCTTGTTTTGCCTTCCTATGATAGTTGATTATTGTTCCCATAAGTTGTTTGATCACAAAATCCCTATGCATAGGAAGTGGGTTAGGCTTAAATGTGCTAGTCATATGCTTCATGATTCTCCCGTTATGTTTCAGTTCTTATCTTTTATGTGAGCATCATTGTCATCATCATGCCTAGCTAGAAAGGCATTAAAGAAAAGCCCTTGTTGGGAGACAACCCAATATTTATCCTTACTGTTTTTGTGTGTCCACATGATTATTATACTGTATTAATCATGTTTGATAGCTTTTGTTTCAATTAAGTGCCAAGTAAGACCTTTAGGATAGCTTACGGTGATAGTTGTGTTGATCCTGCTGAAAATCAGAAACTTTTGCACCCAGTAAATTAGTTTTGATAGTTCACAGAAACGTGCTTATGATCTTATTCTTTTTTCTCTGTATTGGCACACAATTTTCTTAAGACTTCCTAATTTGGTAGGATTTTTGGAGTTCCAGAAGTATACGTTTGATACAGATTACTACATACTGTTCTGTTTTGACAGATTCTGTTTTCATTATGTTGTTTGCTTATTTTGATGAATCTATGAGTAGTATCAGAGGGTATGAACCATAGAGAAGTTAGAATACAGTAGATATTACACCCATACGAATTTAATACAAGTTCATTACAGTACCTAAGTGGTTGTTTTATTTTCTTATACTAACGGAGCTTACGAGTTTTCTGTTGAGTTTTGTGTTGTGGAGTTTTCAAGTTTTGGGTAGAGATTCTATGGACTATGGAATAAGGAGTGGCAAGAGCCTAAGCTTGTGGATTCCCAAGGCACCCCAAGGTAATATTCAAGGACAACCAAGAGCCTAATCTTGGGGATGCCACGTAAGGCATCCCCTCTTTCGTCTTCGTTCATCGGTAACTTTACTTGGAGCTATATTTTTATTTACCACAGGATATGTGTTTTTCTTGGAGCATCATTTTATTTTTTTAGTATTTGCTTGATGTTATTTAGAATAATGTTTTGCATCTATATTTTCAATAAAAATGTCAAGGATAGCCTTTACCATGCTTATTTTGCTATTATACATGTTGCTGTTTGAAAACAGAAAGTTTACGGCTGTTGCAAAACTTCCCTAGAAAATTCAGAGAATGGTATAATGTTGAAACTTTTTGCATATTGAGCTCTGATAAATCTTATACAGTAAGGTATTTTGCTCATAATTTTTGGATTTAGTGAAGTATGATGAATCTTGCATTCTTTACAGACTATACTGTTTTGGCAGATTGCTGTTATGGTTGCATTGTTTCCATATGTTTGCTTGTTTAATGATTATATTTGAGGATAGGGGTATTAAATATGCAGAGACATTTAGTATGCAATGTTGAATAATAATTTTAGTGATTTGTTACAGTAGAAAATGATAAGGTTTTGCATTGGTTTATACTAACCTATCTCACGAGTTCTTGTTGAGTTTGGTGTGGATGAAGCTTTTGATAAAAAGAGAAACCATGATATGAGAGGAATTAAGGAGACACAAAAGTTCAAGATTGGGGATGCCCAAGGCACACCAAGATAATATTTCAAGGAGTCTCAAGCATCTAAGCTTGGGGATGCCCCGTTAGGCATCCCACCTTTCTTCTTCAACAACTATCGGTTAGTATCGGTTGAACCAAAGTTTTTGCTTCTTCACATGAGTTGTGCTATCCTTGCAATGTCATTTTATTTTGTTTTGTTTGCTGTTTGAATACAATACCAAGATATGAAATTCTTAAATGAGCGAGAGTCTTCACATAGTTACATAATTATTTAGCTACCCATTGATCTTCACTAATATCTTTTTGGAGTAGTTTGTCGTTTACTCGTGTGCTTCACTTATATCCTATGAGTAAATGGTTGAATGAGTTGAATGTCATAAATATGAAATTATATATGTTTCATTTGCTTATCCCATGGGGAGTAATGACTTCACATCAAAGAAGTAGAGGTTGTAAATTTATTGAAGGTTAGCAAGCATTGTATTGGTCATTTGAACAATTCATGAATTAATATTGAAGGAAGAGAGATTTCAAATATAAATATACTATCTTAGACATCTTTTATAATTGAGAGCACTCATTAAGTATGACATGCTAAAGAGTTGACATTGGACAAGGAATGCAACGTAATGGGCTATGTTTTCTCACATCTCAGTTAACGTATATTGTCATGGATCATTCAAACATGTTGAGCTTGCCTTTCCCCCTCATGCTAGCCAAATTCCTTGCACCAAGTAGAGATACTACTTGTGCTTCCAAATACCCTTAAACCTAGTTTTTGCCATGAGATTCCACCATACCTACCTATGGATTGAGTAAGATCTTCAAGTAAGTTGTCATCAGTGCAAGCAATAAAAATTGCTCTCTAAATATGTATGATCTATTAGTGTGAAGAAAATAAGCTTTATACGATCTTGTTATGGAAGCAATAAAAGCGATGCATCGCATAATAAAGGTCCATATACAAGTGGCAATATAAAGTGATGTTCTTTTGCATTAAGATTTTGTGCATCCAACCATAAAAGCGCATGACAACCTCTGCTTCCCTCTACGAAGGGCCTATCTTTTACTTTATTTATTTTACTTTATGCAAGAGTCAAGGTGATCTTCACCTTTCCCTTTTTTCATTTTATCCTTTGGCAAGCACCTCGTGTTGGAAAGATCCTGATATATATATCCAATTGGATGTAAGTTAGCATGACCTATTATTGTTGACATCACCCAAAGGTAAATATGTTGGGAGGCAACACTATAAGCCCCTATCTTTCTCAGAGTCTGATTAAAACTCCATAACCATAAGTATTGGGCGACTGTTAGCAATTGTGGAAGACTATATTATAGTTGAGTATGTGGAGTTTGCTAAATCAAAGCTCTAACATAGACCCTTCCTGAAAATAAGATTAATTGCAATTGTTTGATGACTAAGAATGAAGTTTGCTAGTTTTCAAGAAAGTTTATGATCTATGCTTTAACATGTGAATTGCTTGTTACTTGTTCGTGAGAAGTTTTATGAGATGAACTACTGTTATGACATATAATCATGCTAGAAAAGGTGATTGAAATTATCATTGATCAAACTTGTGCACCTTCTAGCATTCACACTTCATAAATTCTTTCTTTTATCATTTACCTACTCGAGGACGAGCAGAAATTAAGCTTGGGGATGCTAATACGTCTCCAACGTATCTATAATTTATGAAGCATTCATTATATTTTATTATTAGTTTTGAATGATTACGGGCTTTATTATACACTTATATATTACTTTTGGGACTAACCGATTAACCGGAGGCCCAACCCATATTGTTGTTTTATTGCCTGTTTCAGTATTTCGAAGAAAAGGAATATCAAACGGAGTCCAAACGGAATGAAACCTTCGGGAGCGTGATTTTTGGAACGAACATGATCCGGGAGACTTGGAGTACAAGCCAGGGAAGCTTCGAGGAGGCCAGGAGATAGGAGGGCGCGCCCACCCCCTGGGCGCGCCCCCTGTCTCGTAGGCCCCTCGTGGTTCCCCCGACCGACATCTTTCGCCTATATATTCCCGTATACCCTAAAACCATCGAACACCAAGATAGATCGGGAGTTCCGCCGCCGCAAGCCTCTGTAGCCACCAAAAACCTCTCGGGAGCCCGTTCCGGCACCCTGCTGGAGGGGGGATCCCTCACCGGTGGCCATCTTCATCATGTCGGCGCTCTCCATGACGAGGAGGGAGTAGTTCACCCTCAGGGCTGAGGGTATGTACTAGTAGCTATGTGTTTGATATCTCTCTCTCTCTCTCTCTCTCTCTCTCTCTCTCGTGTTCTCTCTATGGCACGATCTTGATGTATCGCGAGCTTTGCCATTATAGTTGCATCTTATGATGTTTCTCCCCCTCTATTCTCTTGTGATGAATTGAGTTTTCCCCTTGAAGTTGTTTTCTCGGATTGAGTCTTTAAGGATTTGAGAACACTTGATGTATGTCTTGCCGTGCTTATCTGTGGTGACAATGGGATATCACGTGATCCACTTGATGTATGTTTTGGTGATCAACTTATGGTTCCGCCCATGAACCTATGCATAGGGGTTGGCACACGTTTTCGTCTTGACTCTCCGGTAGAAACTTTGGGGCACTCTTTGAAGTACTTTGTGTTGGTCGAATAGATGAATCTGAGATTGTGTGATGCATATCGTCTAATCATGCCCACGGATACTTGAGGTGACAATGGAGTATCTAGGTGACATTAGGGTTTTGGTTGATTTGTATCTTAAGGTGTTATTCTAGTATGAACTCTATGATAGATTGAACGGAAAGAATAGCTTTATGTTATTTTACTACGGACTCTTGAATAGATCGAGCAGAAAGGATAACTTTGAGGTGGTTTCGTACCCTACCATAATCTCTTCGTTTGTTCTCCGCTATTAGTGGCTTTGGAGTGACTCTTTGTTGCATGTTGAGGGATAGTTATATGATCCAATTATGTTATTATTGTTGAGAGAACTTGCGCTAGTGAAATTATGAACCTTAGGCCTTGTTTCCTACCATTGCAATACCGTTTACGCTCACTTCTATCATTAGTTACCTTGCTGTTTTTATATTTTCAGATTACAGATACCCATATCTACTATCCATATTGCACTTGTATCACCATCTCTTCGCCGAACTAGTGCACCTATACAATTTACCATTGTATTGGGTGTGTTGGGGACACAAGAGACTCTTTGTTATTTGGTTGCAGGGTTGTTTGAGAGAGACCATCTTCATCCTACGCCTCCCATGGATTGATAAACCTTAGGTCATCCACTTGAGGGAAATTTGCTACTATCCTACAAACCTCTGCACTTGGAGGCCCAAGAACGTCTACAAGAAGAAGGTTGTGTAGTAGCCATCACACGCTCCATCATTGTCATATTGCTTTTGCATGATCATGTAGTTGACATCGTATTTGTGGAAAATCCACCTTTATAATTCTTTCATACATCTCACTCTTGAGTCATTGCATGTCCCGGTACACCGCCGGAGGTATTCACATAGAGTCATATTTTGTTCTAAGCATTGAGTTGTAATTGTTGAGTTGTAAATAAATAGAAGTGTGATGATCTTCATTATTAGAGCATTGTCCCATGTGAGGAAAGGATGATGGAGACTATGATACCCCCACAAGTCGGGATGAGACTCCGGACTTTATGAAAAATAAAAGAGGCCAAAGAAGCCCAAATAAAAAAGAGAGGCCAAAGAAGCCCAAACCAAAACAAAAAAAATGAGAGAAAAAGAGAGAAGGGACAATGTTACTATCCTTTTTCCACACTTGTGCTTCAAAGTAGTACCATGATCTTAATGATATAGAGTCTCTTATGTTGTCACTTTCATATACTAGTGGGAATTTTTCATTATAGAACTTGGCTTGTATATTCCAATGATGGGCTTCGTCAAAATGCCCTAGGTCTTCGTGAGCAAGAAAGTTGGATGCACACCCACTTATTTTCTTTTTTATGAGCTTTCATACATTTATAGCTCTAGTGCATCCATTGCATGGCAATCCCTACTCCTCATATTGACATCAATTGATGGGCATCTCCAGCCCGTTGATTAGCCGCGCCAATGTGAGACCTTCTCCTTTTTGTCTTCTCCACATAATCCCTATCATCGTACTCTACTCCACCCATAGTGCTATATCCAAGGATTACGCTCATGTATTGCGTGAGGGTTGAAAAAGCTGAAGCGCGTTAAAAAGTATGAACCAATTGCTTGGCTGAAACCAGGGTTATGCATGATGGGACCATTTTGTGTGACAAAAATGATGCATGGCCTAACTATATGATTTTTTAGGGATACGCTTTCTTTGGCTATGTTATTTTGATAAGACATGATTACTTTGTTAGTATGCTTGAAGTATTACTATTTTTATGTCAATATAAACTTTTATCTTGAATCATTTGGATCTGAACATTCATGCCACATTTAAAAAAATTACATTGAGAAATATGCTAGGTAGCATTCCACATCAAAAATTCTGTTTTTATCATTTACCTACTCGAGGACGAGCAGGAATTAAGCTTGGGGATGCTTGATACGTCTCCAGCGTATCTATAATTTTTGATTGTTCCATGTTATTATATTATCTGTTTTGGATGTTTAATGGGCTTTACTATGCTATTTTATATGATTTTGGGGACTAACCTATTAACCTAGAGCCCATTGCTAGTTTCTGTTTTCTCCTTGTTTTTGAGTTTTACAAAAAAGGAATACCAAACGAAGTCCAATTGACGTGCCAATTTTTGATGATTTTTTATGGACCAAAAGAAGCCCCTAGAGTGAAAGAGTTGGGACAGGAGAGTCCCGGGCTACCCACGAGGGTGGGGGTGTGCCCACCCCCTGGGCGCGCCCCTGCCTCGTTGACAGCCCGGAGACCCCCCTGACGTGAGACCTACGCCAAAAATTCCTATAAATACTCAAACCTCCAGAAAATAACCTAGATCGGGAGTTCCGCCGCCGCAAGCCTCTCTAGCCACCAAAACCTCTCGGGAGCCCGTTCGGCACCACGAGGGGGAATCCCTCACCGGTGGCCATCTTCATCATCCCGGCGCTCTCCATGACGAGGAGGGAGTAGTTCACCCTCGGGGTTGAGGGTATGTACCAGTAGCTATGTGTTTGATCTCTCTCTCTCTCTCTCTCTCTCTCTCGTGTTCTTGAGGTGGTACGATCTTGATGTATCGCGAGCTTTGCTATTATAGTTGGATCTTATGATGTTTCTCCCCTCTACTCTCTTGTAATGGATTGAGTTTTCCCTTTGAAGTTATCTTATCGGATTGAGTCTTTAAGGATTTGAGAACACTTGATGTATGTCTTGCATGTGCTTATCTGTGGTAACAATGGGATATTCACGTGGTCTAGTTGATGTATGTTTTGGTGATCAACTTGCGGATTCTCCTTGTGAACTTATGCATAGGGTTGGCACACGTTTTCGTCTTGACTCTCCGGTAGAAACTTTGGGGCATTCTTTGAAGTACTTTGTGTTGGTTGAATAGATGAATCTGAGATTGTGTGATGCATATCGTATAATCATGCCCACAGATACTTGAGGTGACATTGGAGTATCTAGGTGACATTAGGATTTTGGTTGATTTGTGTCTTAAGGTGTTATTGTAGTATGAACTCTATGATAGATCGAACGGAAAGAATAGCTTCGTGTTATTTTACTACAAACTCTTGAATAGATTGATCAGAAAGGATAACTTTGAGGTGGTTTCGTAACCTACAATAATCTCATCGTTTGTTCTCTGCTATTAGTGACTTTGGAGTGACTCTTTGTTGCATGTTGAGGGATAGTTATATGATCCAGTTATGTTATTATTGTTGAGAGAACATGCACTAGTGAAAGTATGAACTCTAGGCCTTGTTTCCTAGCATTGCAATACCGTTTACGCTCACTTTTACCACTTGCTACCTTGCTGTTTTTATTACAAAAACCTATATCTACCATCCATATTGCACTTGTATCACCATCTCTTCGCCGAACTAGTGCACCTATACAATTTACCATTGTATTAGGTGTGTTGGGGCCGCAAGAGACTCTTTGTTATTTGGTTGCAGGGTTGTTGTTTGAGAGAGACCATATTCATCCTACGCCTCCCACGGATTGATAAACCTTAGGTCATCCACTTGAGGGAAATTTGCTACTGTCCTACAAACCTCTGCACTTGGAGGCCCAACAATGTCTACAAGAAGAAGTTTGTGTAGTAGACATCACCCCTCCAGGTGGGCAAGTGTGCCCGTGTGGGTTGCTTTTTATCTGTAACAAAATGAAAAATGATGTCAAATACAATTAAGAAACAATATACATGATCTGAATATAGAATGGATAAATAATCTGATAAAAAGATTCAGTTGTAATACCTGAATCAATTTTCTCTTTAGCATAGTGGATGCATGCAACCTCCACCTACACCTATCATAAGGGCAATGAACAGTGAATCTTCTTGGCTCACTCCTATCAACCTCATAGGAGTTTTCAGTGAGAATGCAATATGTAGTCACTGCATTACGACAGTCCACCATCGATCCGAATACGGTTCCTGGAGTAAGATCATGATTCTCCCTGTTCCACTCAATTGTTGGCATGTCCTCACCATCATATTCTTGTAAAACTAAGGAGTCGATGTTCTCCTTCCTCTCTCCATCGTGAGTGTCATCAAATCTAGCACGACTACTAGGCTCATCTGCATATTCATCTTCCACTGCATGTTGACTAACTCTATCTACCAGTTCAGGCAATAGAATCTCATCCTCATCATCATGTCGAGGCACTTCCTCGTCCGGCTCTGCATCTACTTCTACATCAGGTGCAGAATGGAGAGGAGAAGTGGCAGAATTAGCGGCAGCCGACATGTTGTGGCTTTCAGAACCACTAGGTTTACTTGGTCTCGACCTACAAGGAGTGCGAGGACGCTCGCTATTAGCAGAGACAGATGATATCTGAACACCCTTCCCTTTTGGGATACGTTGTTTGTGTGCTTGAAGCACACCGAAATGGATTTTACCGAAACGGCTGCCAGCATTCAAACTAAATAGCAATCCCAAATGCTCATCACAAGTTAATGGGACAAATCTCTGCTCGGTACTGTCGAAATATCTCCATTCAACAGCATCGGTAGGTCTCCACGGATACTCACAACAGAGTGCCTTGCAGAAATCGGTGAACGAAACGCTGGTTTCTACCACTTTAGGATAGGAAAACCCAGAAATCAGACATGGTTTAGTTCCACGCAGCTCGCTAGTCTGCATTCTAACCGCCAGCCGAAAAGCAAGTGCAGGATCAACCCTATTCGATTGAAATAAGATAAAGGGCGCAGTTAGGCCGAAATTTTTCAGATAAATTGCACTGATTCACGCTAACGATGGTCAAATGCAGCCTAATTTACGGATCTCCTGATCACTTTGAGAGCAAAACGATGCTTACCCAGGTGGAATCCATGAATTATCCGCCTCTGATTCGACCCAATCATCTCCACAGTCGATGGGCCAGACAGGGTGATCCCCCGAGATCGCTTCCTAATCCTAGATGGGGAGAGAGGGTAGATGCGGCGGAGGCGACATGACAACGGCGGAGGCGGCACGACAGCGGTGCAGGAGGCACCTTTGATTTAAGGGGAAAGACCATAGCTCTCGCTTTCCATACGGGTGTTCTATCTAAAACATTTGCGATCAAGAGCTGCATAAATCCTGCTCGGCACATTTTCCCTTGGCTTCCTGGGGAAGCTGTCGGTTTGCATACGGGTGTTCTAACTAAAACGTTTGCGATGAGTGTTTTATATTAAAAAACCACTGACGTTCTTTTCAAAAGAAAATCGTTTGATAAGTTTGTACATTAAGAGAGAAAAACACAAGTTCGTTCAAACAATATCTTTCATTCAGTCACACTCCAAATTTATATTCATATGATCAAGATACAATATTAAACCCCAAAGAAAAACTTTTTCCGGCGGCGGCAGAGGCGGTGTGCCGCGCCATCGTTGTCGTTGTCGTCCTCCGGGACGCCGTTGTTGAAGTCTTCAAGGAATCACAGAATGTTCTTCACTTGTAAATCCAACATCATGTCGTTGCGCGATCGATGGGCGGGGCGCGGGAGGACGGCAACTGGCAGCACAGAGAGGTAGCGGTCAACGGCGGCGTCCCACGCCGCTGAGGGGGGCGCGCGCATAGGCACGAGAGCGGTGGGTGCAGCCAGACACACGGGGACCGGCGCCACGGTGGGTGGAGGGGCGTGTATGGGCACGGGCGCTGGCGCTGGCATGTACACAAGCTCGTGCGGGTCCTCGGAGACCTCGCTGACGCCCGCGGCTTCCAGCTCTGCGATAGTGCTTGGCGACCAGCCCATCAATGCTACGGGGATGGTCATTTGGCGGCGAAGCGCGAGGATGGGAACTAGGAGCAGGCGGGGTAGCAACTGCTGCGGCCAGCTCGGTCAGGGCCATGTCCATGAGGCCCCATTCCTCCTTATTTTCTATCTCCTCTGGCTCGGAGTCGACTTCACCAAACTTGAAGACTAGTGGCAGATGATCGTTCTGCGCCATGGCGTTGGTGGATTTCTGCGGGAGGGAGGGGAATGGGAGGCGAACAGTAAGGCCACCCGTATTAAACAGCGGCTTGGGTGCCATTAATGGAGAGGAAGACGGGTGGCCATGAAAGTCAAAGGGCTCGCTTCCCAGTGAGACTTCCCAGTGTACATCTCACACGCTTCCCGATGAGCCTACGCATTTGAGGACAGCTTCCATGCCTCTCGGTCAGCCTGTGCACCGGACTGCGCTTGCACGCCTCCCGTTCAGTCAAGCAGTGATAACCCACAAGTGTAGGGGATCGCAACAGTTTTCGATAAGTAAGAGTGTCGGACCCAACGAGGAGCTAAAGGTAGAATAAATATTCCCTCAAGTTCTATCGACCACCGATACAACTCTACGCACGCTTGACGTTCGCTTTACCTAGAACAAGTATAAAACTAGAAGTACTTTGTAGGTGTGATAGGATAGGTTTGCAAGATAATAAAGAACACGTAAACATAAACTAGGGGGTGTTTAAATAAAGATGCAAAAAAGAAAATAAAGCGAGTGTGGAAAAGTGGTGGTAGGAGTTGTGGAATTGTCCCTAAGCAATTGACTATGTTACTAGACCGGTAATCACTATTGCAATTCTATTTGAGGGAGAGGCATAAGCTAACATACTTTCTCTTCTTGGATCATATGCACTTATGATTGGAACTCTAGCAAGCATCCGCAACTACTAAAGATTCATTCAGGTAAAACCCAACCATAGCACTAAAGTATCAAGTCCTCTTTATCCCATACGCAACAACCTACTTACTCGGGTTTGTGTTTCAGTCACTCACGCAACCCACTATAAGCAAATCATGAACGCATTGCAACACCCTACAGCGGTAATCACTCACGCTTGCGCGACACGGAGGGCACCATAGGACAGCACCAATAATAAAACATGCAACTCAAGCCAATCATAACAATTCATCAATCACCGATAGGACAACGGAAATCTACTCAGACATCATAGGATGGCAACACATCATTGGATAATAATATGAAGCATAAAGCACCATGTTCAAGTAGAGGGTACAGCGGGATGCGGGAGAGTGGACCGCTGAATATAGATGGGGAAGGTGATGGATATGTTGGTGAAGATGACGGCGGTGTTGGTGAAGATCATGATGATGATGATGGCCCCTACAGGCTCCGCGCCACCCGGAAGCAAGGGGGAGAGAGGGCCCCTTCTTCTTCTTCTTCTTCCTTGACCTCCTCCCTAGATGGGAGAAGGGTTTCCCCTCTGGTCCATGTCTCCCATGACTTGGGAGGGGCGAGAGCCCCTCCGAGATTGGATCTATCTCTCTGTTTCTGCGTTCTCTGGTTCTGCCCCTTCACCGTTTCCTTTATATCTGGAGATCCGTAACACCGATTGGGGTGAATCTTTTGCCCAGATTTTTCTCATAAAATTAGCTTTCTTGCGGCAAAAGTAGAGCCTCAACCGCCTTACGGGTGGCCCACGAGAGCCCAGGGCGCGCCCAGGGGTAGGGGGCGTGCCCTCTGTCTCGTGGCCACCTCGGACACTGTTTCGCGGTAATTCTTCCTCCGGAAAATCCCAAATATGCTAAAATAATTCTCTGTCCGTTTTTATCCCGTTTGGATTCCGTTTGATATTGATTTTCTGCGAAACATAAAACATGCAACAAACAGGAACTGCACTGGGCACTGGATCAATATGTTAGTCCCAAAAAATAGTATAAAAAGTTGCCAAAAAGTATATAAAAGTTGAATAATATTGGCATGGAACAATAAAAAATTATAGATATGACGGAGACGTATCAAGCAGCTGACCGCACGACACCTCCTATAGCCATTAAAACCAAGACATGTGGAGTCATGTGAATGGTTAACTGAACACACACGATTCAAATTATACATACGTTTGAGATATTAAAGTGGCAGCTATTTTTTCAAAATTCCTTTGTTGGCTATTATTCGAGTGCTCCTTCTCTCAAAATGGACACAAAAATACCACATCATGTCGGGTCCCATTCCATGATAGCATGCCAAGTTTCATGAATTTCAGACGAGTTTTGGATTTACTAGAATTTAAAAACAAAGTATCTCGATGTTTTGTCGGCAATCAATAGTGCCTTGGTGTTTGAAATTCATTCCCATTTTTTGCATGGGACCTTAGCATGCACCCAAGGACACGGATTTGATTTTTCAACCAATTTATACGCACCGGAGCATGTGCATGTAGTTCAAATTTTAATTATGCACATAAAATGCCTAGAAAACCCAGTTAATAAATAAAAAATGTCCAAACGAACCCCAAAAATTTCAAGATTTAACACAACACTCTTGTTGTTCTATGTTGACACTAGAAATTTTTTGAAAGCAATAAGAGGCAATGGATATCATTTCGTCCCCAAAGGTGGCACGTTCCCTACAGAAACCATCAGGCTTGTTGTGAGAAGCTCTGGTTTGTGAGAAGTTTATACCCAAAACTACCCCAAATGGGACAACAAATTTACCACGACATGTTGATGCCGCTCCATGATAGCATCCCAAGTTTCATGAATTTCAGACGATTTTTGGATTCACTAGAATTTAAAAACCAGGTATCTTAATGTTTGTGGCCGAGTGACACTGGCAGGGTGTTTGACATTCATTCCCATTTCTTGCATGGGACCTAAGCATGCAACCAAGAAAACATATTTGAATTTTCAATCAATTTATATGCATTAGAGCATGTGCTTGTAGTTCAAATTTGAATTATGCACATAAATGCATTGAAAACTCAATTAATGTATAAAAGTGTCCAAACGAACCCCAAAAAATTCCAAAATTTAACACAACACTCGTGTTGTTCTATGTTGATACTAGAGAAAAAATTGAAATCAAGAAGAGGCAACGGATATCCTTTCGTCCAGAAAGGTGAAACGTTCCCGTAACATCCCAAATATTCGATTTGGAATGTTATACATTAGATCATCATTGCATATCATATTTTATTGCATTTTGGTTTGATCCTAGAAATTTCACGCAACTCAAGGACCCACAGAGAGAGTTGGAGATTTCATTATTTCCATATTTGAGTTTTCTCAAATTTTGAAAATAAGATCATTTGATTTTAATTATTTTATCTTCGAATATTTCTTATACAAAAATAAAAGAGAGGGAATAAAATGAATTTCCAAAAATAAAAAATATTGAGGATTTAATAATAAAGTCAAAGACGATTTTATTTCGGAGTTTATCACTATTTTTATTTGAACTTAGGAAAATTGCACGTTTTTCAAAATTGGATTTTAGGGCCAAGAAAATGTTCATCTCGTTATAAATATTTTGTTTAGACGGTGAAATTTTGTTTTGGCATTTTTATAATTTTATTCTATTTTCTAGGATTTATTTAAGTTTCGGCGGAATATTTCTTTTAAAAAAAACTGTTCGGACCGACCGGGCCGAAGGCCCAGCCGGCCCAGCCGTGCCGCCTCCCCATCCCGTGCCCGAACCGGACTCCGCCGGAGTCTGGGAGTCCGACGCTGCCCCGATGCCCCCTTCCCCGAGCCGACCCCGCCCCCCCACCTTTAAATACCCGGCCGCCCCGCCGCCACCACCCCTTCCCGCCCCACAGCCCGCAGCCGCAGCAGCTGCCGTCGCTCGCCACGCGCCGCCCTCCGCCGCCGCCGCCGCCGACGCCACCCATCCCCGCCGGAGCCCCGAGCCCCGCCGGACCCGATAAGGTAGCCGCCGCCGGTTTTTTTTATGAAACCGTTTGTTTTTAAGAAAACCTAGATCCATTTTTTTAGATCGGTTCGTCGGTTTTCCCGGTTTAGTTATATAACGGACGTTCGTCCGTACGTTCGTTTTAACAAACGGTTTTCGTCCTTTAGCCGCAGACAGGGAACGTTCGTTCGTTAGCCTGTTCGTCAGTTTTTCTTTTTTTCCGGATTTTCCGCGATTATTTCCGATTGCGATTTCTGATCCGATTTTCGTTCTAGTATATCTTTTCGCTCGTTTATCGGAATCAGGAGATTGAAGCGCCTGGAGTTTCGTCTCGAAACCCTCTTTCCGTTTAACCAACTCAAACAATTTTTTGCTACTGTAAAATTTGACTTAGGTCCAGATTAATAAACGAAGCTTGTTTCTTTATCCGTTTGACTTTCGTTGCTTCGTTTGATTTGATTCTTTTTGCAAACCGGAGTTATTAAGTTGAACTTTCTGGTTAGATCTATTATTTGAGTTTTACCTATGCATTAGATGAGTGCTTATTGTATGCTTGTTTGTTTGCGATAGAGTACCCGGAGTGCGCCGCTTGATACTATGAGTCTCTAGGTTTTACGGATCATCAGCAAGGCAAGTAACACTTTGATCATACCTCTTTACTGCCCAGTTTTATTGCATTAGATCAATCCTCAAACTATTGCATGATTAGGATCTTATTAATATGTGGGTTTTGGGAAGTAGATGAGGTAGTACCTATTACCAGTTTATTGTCAAACCTTTGGGAGTTACTTCTACGTTTGCTTATATCGCTATGCTATGCTAGTAGACGTGGATTGGGTGAGTGTATCCATGATAGATCTGAGATTGTTAACTAATGGTTTACTTAAGGTGGCAACTTAAATACACATCTGGGTGGATTGAGGCACCTAGGGAACCCAGTGTTGCCTGTATTTTTTTGGAAATCCCGGGGTACCGTGTGATTCTCCTATGGACCGCCACCCAGGCTCAAAGGGATCATGAGATTATTCATGCTAGAAACTTCCGTGTGCAGCCGCAAGCTACTATGGGCTCTAGCATAGTTGATTAAGTCGTGTGAACTCTTACGGTGGTAGACTAGCGATGTAGGGGAAAGTAGGTGTATCGCTCACCCATTGTAAGGTGCAAACGCTTCTGAAAGACTATGTCTCGGTCATCCGTTTCTCAAACACCATGTAGTGCGAGAATTCCGACGGAGGAGATCGAGTCTTGCGGGGAGAAGTGCGCAAACCTCTGCAGAGTGTATAAACTAATCATGGTTAGCCGTGTCCCCGGTTATGGACGTTTTGAGTATCTAGTACCTGGATTATCATGTGAATCTCATCATGTTACTTTATTAAATTTTGTTAGGTTATTGATGATGCTTAATTGGGAATGAGTTGGGTGAACCTTCTCAATGTTTAACAACCACCATGATAGTTAAATAAAATTTATTCCTTTGTTGTAGGAAAAAAATGGCTTTACGCAAAACTGTAACCATAGAGCTTACCACCAGCCATATATGCATGTAGTATAGCATTATCTCTGTTCATTACTCTCTATGTGTTACATTGCCAGCATATTTCATGTGTTGACCCGTTTTTGGGCTACAACGTTCATGTTGCAGACTTTTCAGATGACGAGTAAGGTGCCTTAGGTCGTGGTCTTATACTCAGTGATGCTGTTGGAGTTGATGGACTCGCTTATCTTCCAAGCCTTCTGCTGTTATCGTTACTAGATGGCCTTAAGCCATATTTATTGTAATAAGTTCTCTTTTGAGACATTCGATGTAATAAGTGTGTGATTGCTACTCTGTTATAAATCCTTCAAGTACTGTGCGTGTCATCATTACCGATCCAGGGATGACACTGATGCACAGAGATCAGACTGTTTGAGGTCTGGTCGCTATAGTTCCCTACCGAAACCATCAGGCTTGTTCTGAGAAACTCTGGTTTGTGAGAATCTTATACCCAAACCTGCCCCAAATGGGAAAAAATTTTACCATGGCATGTTGATGTCGCTCCATGATAGCATGCCAAGTTTCATGAATTTCAGAAGAGTTTTGGATTTACTAGAATTTAAAAACCAGGTATCTCAATGTTTGCGGCCGAGTGACGGTGGCAGGGTGTTTGACATTCATTCCCATTTCTTGCATGGGACCTAAGCATGCAACCAAGGACACAGATTTGACATTCATTCCCATTTCTTACTAGAATTTAAAAACCAGGTATCTCAATGTTTGCGGCCGAGTGACGGTGGCAGGGTGTTTGACATTCATTCCCATTTCTTGCATGGGACCTAAGCATGCAACCAAGGACACAGATTTGAATTTTCAACCAACTTATATGCATTAGAGCATGTGCCTGTAGTTCAAATTTGAATTATGCACATAAATGCATAGAAAACTTAGTTAATGTATAAAAATGTCCAAACGAGCCTCGAAAAATTCCTAAAATTAACACAACACTTATGTTATTCTATGTTGACACTAGAAAAAAATTGAAATCAAGAAGAGGCGACGAATATCATTTCGTCCAGAAAGGTGAAACGTTCCCAACCGTAACCATGAGGCTTGTTGTGAGAAACTCTGGTTTGTGAGAAGCTAATATACCCCAACCTGCCCCAAATGGGACAATATTTTTACAACTGCATGTTGATACGTCTCCAACGTATCTATAATTTTTGATTGCTCCATGCTATTTTATCTACTGTTTTGAACTATATTGGGCTTTTTTTCCACTTTTATATTATTTTTGGGACTAACCTATTAACCGGAGGCCCAGCCCAGATTTGCTGTTTTTTGCCTATTTCAGTATTTCGAAGAAAAGGAATATCAGACGAAGTCAAAATGGAACGAAATCAACTGGAGAAGTTATTTTTCAAGGAAACCCACCGATGGACTTGGACCCCACGTCGGAAGATACGGGAGGTGCTCACGAGGGTGGGCGCGCCCACCTGGCGCGCCCCCGCCTCGTGGGGCACCCGTAGCTCCACCGACGCATCCTTTCACCCATATATACCTACGTACCCTAAAACTTCCAGAACAGAAGATAGATCGGGTGTTCCGCCGCCGCAAGCCTCTGTAGCCACCAAAAACCTATCGGGACCCTGTTCCGGCACCTTGGGGTAAGGGGAATCCCATCACCGGAGGCCATCTTCATCATCCCGACACTATCCATGACGAGGAGGGAGTAGTTCACCCTCGGGGCTGAGGGTATGTACCAGTAGCTATGTGTTTGATCTCTCTCTCTCTCTCGTGTTCTCGACTTCACACGATCTTGATGTATCGCGAGCTTTGCTATTATAGTTGGATCTTATGTTTCTTCTACCCTCTTCTCTCTTGTAATGGATTGAGTTTCCCTTTGATGTTATGTTATCGGATTGAGTCTTTAAAGATTTGAGAACACTTGATGTATGTCTTGCGTGGGATAACCATGGTGACAATGGGTTATTCTATTGATCCAGTTGATGTATGTTTTGGTGATCAACTTGCGGGTTTCGTGACATTGGGAACCTATGCATAGGGGTTGGCACACGTTTTCGTCGTGATTCTCCTTTAGAAACTTTGGGGCACTCTTTGAAGTACTTTTATGTTGGTTGGATGAATCTGAGATTGTGTGATGCATATCGTATAATCATGCCCACGGATACTTGAGCTGACAATGGAGTATCTAGGTGACATTAGGGTTTTGGTTGATTTGTGTCTTAAGGTGTTATTCTAGTACGAACTCTTTTATAGATCGATCCTCAAGAATAGCTTTGAGGTGGTTTCGTACCCTACCATAATCTCTATGTTTGTTCTCCGCTATTACTGGCTTTGGAGTGACTCTTTGTTGCATGTTGAGGGCTTGTTATATGATCTATCTATGCTATTATTGTTGAGAGAACTTGCACTAGTGAAAGTATGAACCCTAGGCCTTGTTTCCTACCATTGCAATACTGTTTACGCTCACTTTTATCGCTCGCTACCTTGCTGTTTTTATTATTTCAGATTACAAAAACCTATATCTACTATCTATTTTGCACTTGTATCTTCATCTCTTCGTGAACTAGTGCACCTATACAATTTACCATTGTATTGGGTGTGTTGGGGACACAAGAGACTTTTTGTTATTTGGTTGCAGGGTTGTTTGAGAGAGACCATATTCATCCTACGCCTCCCACGGATTGATAAACCTTAGGTCATCCACTTGAGGGAAATTTGCTACTGTCCTACAAACCTGTGCACTTGCAGGCCCAACAACGTCTACAAGAAGAAGGTTGTGTAGTTGACATCAAGCTCTTTTCTTGCGCCGTTGCCGGGGAGGCTAGGTAAAGGGCACTCACTCACACCCCGTCAACTAAGCTCTTTTCTGGTGCCGTTGCCGGGGAGGTTAGCGCTTGAAGGTATATCTTTAGATCTTGCAATCGAATCTTTTTGTTTCTTGTTTTATCACTAGATTAGTCTATAAAAGAAAACTACAAAAAAATGGAATTGAGTTTGTCTCATACGCTTCATCTTTTTAATATCTTTCGTGAGTATGATGGAAAGGAAAATTGTGCCAAAGTGTTAGAAGAAGAATGTATTAAAATGTTTGGCACTAAATCTTTTGATGATGAGCATGATTGCAATGTTGTTAGTATGAATTCCTTGAATATCCATGATGCTAATGATATGCAAAGCTACAAGCTTGGGGAAGCTATTTTTGATGGAGATGATATTTTTTGTCCCCCAAGCTTTGATGAGCAAATTTACTATGATGAAAGCATGCCTCCTATCTATGATGATTATTGTGATGACACGTATGCTTTAAAGAATAATGATAACCATGAAACGTGTCATCTTGATCTTAATTTTCAATCACATGATAGTTATTTTGTTGAGTTTGCTCCCACTACTATTCATGAGAAGAAATTTGTTTATATTGAGAATGGTAAATTTTCTATGCTTGTAGATCATGAAAAGAATGCTTTAGGTGCTGGTTATATTGTTTAATTCATTCATGATGCTACTGAAAATTATTATGAGGGAGGAACATATGCTTGTAGGAATTGCAATAATGTCAAGTTTCCTCCCTATGTGCTTAAATTCTTGAAGTTGTGCTTGTTTTATCTTCCTATGCTAGTTGATTATTGTTCCCATAAGTTGTTTGCTCACGAAATCCCTATGCATAGGAAGTGGTTTAGACTTAAATGTGCTAGTCATATTCTTCATGATGCTCCCGTTATGTTTCAATTCTTATCTTTTATGTGAGCATCATTGTCATCATCATGCCTAGCTAGAAAGGCATTAAAGAAAAGCGCTTGTTGGGAGACAACCCAATATTTATCCTTACTGTTTTTGTGTGTCCACATGATTATGCTACTGTAGTAATCATTTTTATAGCTTTGTTTCAATAAAGTGCCAAGTAGAACCTTTGGGAAGACTTGGGTGAAGTCTATATGATCTTGCTGTAGAAAAGCGAAACTTTTTGCGCTCACGAGAATAGCTGCCATTTCTTTACTGGAGAGTGCTTTTAGGTTGATTCTTTTTGCAGATGATTAATAGACAAATTACTCAGGTCCAGCAATTTATTTCATAATTTTTGGGGTTCCAGAAGTATACGTTTTATACAGATTACTACAGACTTAATTTTTGGGGATCCAGAAGTATACGTTTTATACAGATTACTACAGACTGTTCTGTTTTTGATAGATTCTGTTTTCTATGTGTTGTTTTCTTATTTTGATGCATCTATGGCTAGTATTAAGTGGTATGAACCATAGAGAAGTTGGAATACAGTAGTATTTACACCAATATGAATTTAGAATGTGTTCATTACAGTACCTAAGTGGTGATTTATTTTCTTATACTAACGGAGCTTACGAGTTTTGTTTTGAGTTTTGTGTGGTTGAAGTTTTCAAGTTTTGGGTAAAGATTTGATGGATTATGGAATAAGGAGTGGAAAGATCCTAAGCTTGGGTATTCCCAAGGCACCCCAAGGTAATATTCAAGGACAACCAAGCAACTAAGCTTGGGGATGCCCCGGATGGCATCCCCTCTTTCGTCTTCGTTCATCGGTAACTTTACTTGGAGCTATATTTTTATTCGCCACATGATATGTGTTTTGCTTGGAGCGTCATTTTATTTTGTTAGTTTTTGCTTGCTGTTAGTTCGAATAATATTTTGCATCTTTAGTTTCAATAAAAAAGTCAAGGATAGCCTTTGCCATGCTTATTTTGCTAGGATACATGTTGCTGTTTGAAAACAGAAAGTTTACCGCTGTTGCAAAAATTCCCTAGAAAAGTCAGAGAATGGTATAACATTGAATCTTTTTGCATATTAAGCTCTGATAAAGTTATTACAGTGGGAATTTTAGTTCATAATTTTTGGAGTCAGGGAAGTATTGTTACTCTTGCATCCTTTACAGACTGTACTGTTTTAGCAGATTGCTGTTATGGTTGCATTGTTTGCATATGTTTGCTTGTTTAATGATTCTATTTCAGGATAGGAGTATTAAATATGCAGAGGCATTTAGTATTCAATGTTGAACAATAATTTTAGTGATTTGTTACAGTATAATATGATAAGGTTTTGCATTGGCTTATACTAACCTATCTCACGAGTTCTTGTTGAGTTTGTTGTGAATGAAGCTTTTGATAAAGAGAGAAGTCGTGACATGAAAGGAATTAAGGAGACGCAAAAGCTCAAGATTGGGGATGCCCAAGGCACCCCAAGATAATATTTCAAGAAGTCTCAAGCATCTAAGCTTGGGGATGCCCCGGTAGGCATCCCACCTTTCTTCTTCAACAACTATCGGTTAGTATCGGTTGAGCCTAAGTTTTTGCTTCTTCACATGAGTTGTGCTATCCTTGCATTGTAGTTTTCTTTAGCTTTGCTTGCTGTTTGAATGAAGTATCAAGATCTGAAATTCTTTATTGAGAGAGAGCCATAAACAAATTGGAATTTTCTAGAATACTCTATGTGCTTCACTTATATCTTTTTAGCATGATAATTTTTGCTCTAGTACTTCACTTAGATCTTTTAGAGCACGATGGTGGATTTGTTTTAAAGAAACTATTGATCTCTCATGCTTCACTTAGATTATTTTGAGAGTCGTTAATAGCATGGTAATTTGCTTAAAGATAATATAATTGGTATTCAAGATATGTGAAACTTTCTTATGAGTGAATTGAATACTAAGATAAGTTTGATGCTTGATAATTGTTTTGAGATATGGAGGTGATAATATCAAAGTCGTGCTAGTTGGGTGATTATGAATTTGAGAAATGCTTGTGTTGAAGCTTGCAAGTCCCGTAGCATGCACGTATGGTTAAAGTTGTGTAACAAATTTGAAACATGAAGTTTACCGGCTTGTGCATCCTTATGAGTGGCGGTCGGGGACGGCGATGGTCTTTTCCTACCAATCTATCCCCCTAGGAGCATGCGCGTAGTACTTGATTTTTGATGACTTATAAATCTTTGCAATAAGTATATGAGTTCTTTTGACTAATGTTGAGTCCATGGATTATACGCACTCTCACCTTTTCGCCTTTGCTAGCCTCTTCGGTACCGTGCATTGCCCTTTCTCACCTTGAGAGTTGGCACAAAATTCACCGGTGCATCCAAACCCTGTGATACGATACGCTCTATCACACATAAACCTCCCTATATATTCCTCAAAACAGCCACCATACCTACCTATTATGGCATTTCCATAGCCATTCCGGGATATATTGCCATGCAACTTCCACCATCATCATCATGACATACATTACTTTTGTCATATTGCCATTGCATGATCATGTAGTTGACATCGTATCTGTGGCAAAGCCACCATGCATTATTTTTCATACATGTCACTCTTGATTCATTGCACCATCCCGATACACCGGAGGCATTCATATAGAGTCATATCTTGTTCTAAGTTTCGAGTTGTAATCCTTGTGTTGTAATCAATAGAAGTGTGATGATCATCATTATTAGAGCATTGCCCAAATAAAAAAAAGAGAAAGGCCAAAAAGAAAAAAAGAAAGGCCCAAAAAAACAAAATAAAAAGGGCAATGCTACTATCTCTTTTTCCACAATTGTGCTTCAAAATAGCACCTTGTTCTGCATGTAGTGAGTCTCATATATTGTGCTTAAAAGTAGCACCTTGTTCTTCATGTAGTAAGTCTCATAAGTTGTCCTTTTTATACTAGTGGAAATTTTTCATGATAGAACTTGGCTTGTATATTCCTACGATGGGCTTCCTCAAATGCCCTAGGTCTTCGTGAGCAAGCAAGTTGGATGCACACCCACTAGTTTTCTTTTGTTGAGCATTCATAGCTCTAGTGCATCCGTTGCATGGAAATCCCTACTCCTCATGTTGACATCAATTGATGGGCATAGCCCGTTGATTAGCCTCGTCAACGTGAGACTTTCTCCTGTTTTGTCTTCTCCACACAATCCCCATCATCATATTCTATTCCACCCATAGTGCTATATCCATGGCTCAAGCTCATGTATTGCGTGAAAGTTTAAAAAGTTTGAGATTATTTAAGTATGAAACAATTGCTTGGCTTGTCATCGGTGGTATATAAGTTGGGAACATCTTTGTGTGACAAAAATGAAGCATAGCCTAACTATATGATTTTGTAGGGATGAACTTTCTTTTACCATGTTATTTTGAGAAGACATGATTCCTTTGATTAGTATGCTTGAAGTATTATTATTTTTGTGTCAATATGAACTTCTGTCTTGAATCTTTCGGCTCTGAATATTCATATCACAAGTAAGAAGATTTATATTGAAATTATGCCAAAGTATCACTCCGCATCAAAAATTCTTTTTTATCATTTACCTACTCGAGGACGAGCATGAATTAAGCTTGGGGATGCTTGATACGTCTCCAATATATCTATAATTTTTGATTGCTCCATGCTACTTTATCTACTGTTTTGAACTATATTGGGCTTTAATTTTCCACTTTTATATTATTTTTGGGACTAACCTATTAACCGGAGGCCCAACCCAGATTTGCTGTTTTTTGCCTATTTCAGTATTTCGAAGAAAAGGAATATCAGACAGAGTCAAAACGGAACGAAATCAACTGGAGAAGTTATTTTTGGAAGGAAACCCACTTGATGGACTTGGACCCCACGTCAGAAGATACGGGAGGTGCTCACGAGGGTGGGGGGCGTGCCCAGCCCCCCTGGGCGCGACCCCCTGCCTCGTGGGGCCCCCGTAGCTCCACCGACGTACTCCTTTCACCCATATATACCTACGTACCGTAAAACTTCCAGAACAGAAGATAGATTGGGAGTTCCGCCGCCGCAAGCCTCTGTAGCCACCAAAAACCAATTGGGACCCTGTTCAAGCACCACGGAGGGGGATCCCATCACCGGAGGCCATCTTCATCATCCCGGCGCTATCCATGACGAGGAGGGAGTGTTCATCCTCGGGGCTGAGGGTATGTACCAGTAGCTATGTGTTTGATCTCTCTCTCTCTCTCTCTCTCTCTCTCTCTCTCTCTCTCTCTCTCGTGTTCTCGACTTCACACGATCTTGATGTATAGCGAGCTTTGTATTATAGTTGGATCTTATGTTTCTTCTCCCCCTCTTCTCTCTTGTAATGGATTGAGTTTCCCCTTTGAAGTTATGTTATCGGATTGAGTCTTTAAAGATTTGAGAACACTTGATGTATGTCTTCGTGGGATAACCGTGGTGACAATGGGTTATTCTATTGATCCACTTGATGTATGTTTTGGTGATCAACTTGCGGGTTTCATGACATTGGGAACCTATGCATAGGGGTTGGCACACGTTTTCGTCGTGATTCTCCCGGTAGAAACTTTGGGGCACTCTTTGAAGTACTTTTATGTTGGTTGGATGAATCTGAGATTGTGTGATGCATATCGTATAATCATGCCCACGGATACTTGAGGTGACAATTGAGTATCTAGGTGACATTAGGGTTTTGGTTGATTTGTGTCTTAAGGTGTTATTCTAGTACAAAGTCTTTTATAGATCGATCCGAAAGCATAGCTTTGAGGTGGATTCGTACCCTACCATAATCTCTACGTTTGTTCTCCGCTATTAGTGGCTTTGGAGTGACTCTTTGTTGCATGTTGAGGGCTTGTTATATGATCTATCTATGTTATTATTGTTGAGAGAACTTGCACTAGTGAAAGCATGAACCCTAGGCCTTGTTTCCTATCATTGCAATACCGTTTACGCTCACTTTTATCGCTCGCTACCTTGCTGTTTTTATTATTTTAGATTACAAAAACCTATATCTACTATCTATTTTGCACTTGTATCTTCATCTCTTCGCCGAACTAGTGCACCTATACAATTTACCATTGTATTGGTTGTGTTGGAGACACAAGAGACTTTTCGTTATTTGGTTGCAGGGTTGTTTGAGAGAGACCATCTTCATCCTACGCCTCCCACGGATTGATAAACCTTAGGTCATCCAATTTAGGGAAATTTGCTACTGTCCTACAAATCTGTGCACTTGCAGGCCCAACAACGTCTACAAGAAGAAGGTTGCGTAGTAGACATCACATGTTGTTGCCGTTCCATGCTAGCATGTCAAGTTTCCTAAATTTCAGACGCATTTTTGATTTACTAGAATTTAAAAACCATGTATCTCAATGTTAGCGGCCGAGCGACGGTGGCAAGGTGTTTTTCATTCATTCTCATTTCTTGCATGGGACTTAAGCATGTAACCAAGGACACATATTTCAATTTTGAACCAGCTTATACGCACTGGAGCATGTGCATGTAGTTCAAATTTGAATTATGCACATGAATGCATGGAAACTCAGTTAATGTATAAAAATGTCCAAGCGAACCCTGAAAAATCCCGAAAATTGACACAACACTCGTGTTGTTCTATGTTGACAGGAGAAAATTTTTGAAAGTAGGAAGAGGCAACATATATCGTTTCGTCCCCTAAGGTGGCACGTTCCCTACCGAAACCATTAGGCTTGTTGTGAGAGAAGCTCTGGTTTGCGAGAAGCTTGTACCCAAACCTGCCCCAAATGGGACAATATTTTTACCATGGCATGTCGATGCCGTTCCATGATATCATGTCAAGTTTCATGAATTTTAGATGAGTTTTTGATTTACTAGAATTTTAAAACCATGTATCTCAATGTTATCGGCCGAGCAATAGTGTCTAGGTGTTTGACATTCATTCTCATTTCTTGCATGTGACCTAAGCTTGCAACCAAGGACAAAAAATTGATTTTGCAACCTGTTTTTATGGAATGGAGCATGTGCATGTAGTTCACTTTTGAATTATGCACATAAATGCCTAGAAAACTCAGTTAACGTATAAAAATGTCCAAACGATCCCCGAAAAGATACAAAATTTAACATGACACTCCTATTGTTCTGTGTTGACACCAGGAAAAAATTGAAAGGAAGAAGAGGCGACGAATATCATTTTGTCCACAAGGGTGACACGTATCCCTAAAGGAACCATGAGGCTTCTTATGAGAAGCTCTGGTTTGTGAGAAGCTTATACCATAACCTACCCCAAATGGGACAATATTTTTTACCCCAGCATGTTGATGCCATTCCATGATAGCATGCCAAGGTTCATGAATTTCAGACGGGTTTCGGATTTACTATAATTACAAAAGCAAGTACCTCAACATTTGCCGGAGAGCCATGGTGCCACGGTGTTCGAAATTCATCCCCATTTCTTGCATGGGACATAAGCATAAACCCATGGACACATATATGATTTTACAACCAATGTTGGTGCACCGGAGCATGTGCATGTAGTTTAATTTTGAATTGTGCTCCTGAAATGGCTAGAAAACCAATTTAATGTATAAAATGTCCAAACGAACCTAAATAATTCCAATTTTTTTACGACACACATATAGTGCATGTTCACTGCAGATAAAAGTTCTAGCAATTCAAACACCATCCATTGCGGTTGTGACCCCCATTATGTATCCAAATCAAGAGGAAAAATCAAGAAGATCCCACACAATTTATTATCACCAACCGTGTGAGATCCAGTGCAAAATATCCTGGAGCACTGTTGGTGTATAGTACGCCTATGGCTTACGCGAGAAGGTGCGCCGACTACAGTCCACAGCCGGCGTGTCAAGCACACTAGCTCGCTCCCCAAATATCATTTCACTATTTAATCGTCACCGGTGAAAGATGGGGACGTGGACCCGCGTCGTGAGGGCAACTTCGACGGCCCACACCGGCGAGAGCGCGGCCGCAGCCGCATTGCGCGTGCTAACAAGGTGCATGAGCGCGGCCCCAATCTACGAACAGGAGGCCAGGGCAGCCCAAACGATCGCTATTGCATCTCAGGTGGCGGCAGCAACATCTGCCTCGGGGATAGCAACTGGCGAGAGCGGCACAACAGCTGTCCGTTCCGCAGCGATGGCCTTAGCCCTGATGGAGACCGCCCACGACCAGGTCGAGGCCACCCACGCCCCGCTCATGGCGGTCACCGCACAAATCAAACGAAGCTTCTCCGACAACGGTCGGCAACCCACGACCAAAGAGTTTGCAATCACCGAGAGCGTTCGAGCAGCCGTCCGTTCCTCCGTCGCATACCTTGCCACGACGGAGCCCGTCCAAGCCCAGATCCGGCCTCCCACGCCCAGCTCGTGACGGCCTTTTCCAAAGAGATGGCGGACGCCGATGGCGAGATGCTTGTCGAGTATGGTGCGATGGATGCCATGGAGCCCCTTCCTCAGGAGACCATCGGGCGCGAGCTGGGCATGGAGGAGGCGGCGGAGATTGACGAGCACCAGCCATAGTAGTACTCTTTGTTTTGTTTAACTAAGAGCGCTGGTCTTTAATTTGTTAGAGTAATGTTTAGGTCAGGTATCTCTGTTTAATTGCTGAACTTGCTTGATTAAGAAGTGTGGGTGTGCTGTCGTCTCCTTTGTGTACCCAAATTATGCAATGACGTGGATGACTACTGTAACTAGGGAAATTGGAACCAAAAATTTTGACGTTCAAACTCATCACACTTGGGTTAAGCTATCTGAATTGTTTGTGATGTTCACATATCGTACATAGTTTTGAATAAGGGACCGTGTCTGATGACACTTTGCGCACCAGTTTTTTCGCTGAACTGATTCAAAATTTTTGGCTTCCACGGAGTAACTACCTCCCCGCCCGCTCCCCCTTACGAAAAGCCAAATTTCCCCTGTTCCCGCCTTCCTTTCTAAGTTGAAACCTTCACTCCTTGCTTGTAGTGTCGCCTCCTCGCCGGCAACCCTCCTTCACGCTGCTCGGCCTTGTCTATCCAGGCAGGTAATCCACACCTGACCCCCATCCTCCTCCTCCTGCCACATCCCACATGCCCCGACCACCGGCGCGACACCTTCCACCCAAATCACCGACCCCTCCACCAAATAAGCGCCGCCCTAAGCCATGGTGCATGCAGTATAGCCAGGAGCTCAAGGAGCATTTGGCAGCGGAGAAGCAAATCGCGGTCGCACGCGCGGATGAGGCCGTGATGGCTGCCATTCGTGCCGACCCCCAGATCTTGGAGGAGCACCTTGCCATTTTCTAGCTACGCCGGTTAAGCATGCTCGGTTTACCCGTTGCATGTGCTGCTCCTGCCTTTCCTTAACAAATTCTAGTGAATTGTGCTATCTAATTTTACCATGTAATCTGTTGCTCCAATGTATATGTTCTATATGTCGTGCAGTGTGGTGCTCACTTATTAACTGTTTGGTTATTTAGTTGTCGTGTTCAGTTAACTGTTTGGTTCCTGCAAATGTGATGTTCAATTCTTCAGGGTGCAATTTTGTATTGTCTTCCATGTGAGAAATAAATCGATTTTTTCTTTACAAAATACATGAGAAACAAATATAATTGCTATATTTCCAAGTTGTTAAGCATGATTGGTTTGGCTAACTGTCTGATATTCTATTAGGAGTATGTTATATTGTGCAATGTGGTGCTCAGTTAACGTTTGGTTCATTTGTTGTGGTGTTTAGTTAACTGTTTGGTTCAATTCTGCAACGCGATGTTCAATTGTTGTGGGTGCATTCTGTTATTGTATACCATGTGAGAAATAAATTGAATTTGTTTGTACTAAATACATGAGAAACAAATACAATTGATATATTTCCAAGTTGTAAAGTATGCTTGGTTTGGTTAACTGTTTGATCTTCTATTACGAGTATGCTATATTGTCCAATGTTGTGCTCAGTTAATGTTTGGTTCATTTGTTGCGGTGTTTAGTTAACTGCTAGGTTCAATTCTGCAATGTGATGTCCAATTGTCGTGGGTAGAATTTTGTATTGTTGTGCATGTGAGGAATAAATCGAATTTGGCTGCACTTAATACATGAGAAACATATATAAGTGTTATATTTCCTAGTTCTTAATCATGCTTGGTTTGGATAAATGGGTTTTCCATGTGGCTTGAATTAATCTGATGGATCTGCAATTTGCTTATTTTTCATCAACATATTTTACTCATAGCATCTGAACCCTTACTTAACCTAATTACTAACTACCTTATATGTGTTTCATGGAAACAATGGGAAGCACCGAGGTTTACAATCAAGGTTAGCACATGCATGGTCCGTTGTCTAATAGCACATTATTGTGCAATTGGAGGAACCATTCTAATATTTAGGTTTTTAACATTTTGGTCTTGCACATGTAGGTCCTGCTATCATAGGTTTTAACCCACTGTTCGACCCTTTTTGCATATGGGGAAATGATTTGTCCATGAATATCAATCAAGTCAAGAAACTCAGAAAGATTGTTAGGATAAAGAAATTAGCAACAAAAAACAGTAAGATCTTTGTCTGCACAATGAACAAGACATCAGTTCATTACAAGATGGTACTGACTATTATACCTTGCCTTTTTTGTTCCTTTGCCCCATTTCCAATATAGAGAAGATATTTATGCACATCCTTGTTTTCAGGCCTTTCCAAAGCAGTACACTCATGATTACCTCTCAAACCACCTCAATGGTCAGGAGGTGAGGAAGGTTTTCATACAACACCCATGGTTCAATATTGAAGTGTTCCTAAAGAGGACAAAGATGGACGGTCAATCGTCCACATGCACTGGCCTAAAGTTGCAAAAACCTTCAACATGAATGAAGTCTCAATATTTGCCTTCCACTTCAGAAGTTTTCCAGATGTTATGCAATCTGGTGTTGGGGATACAGGGGAAGCAATATATCTCACCCAAACTAACAATCCCTACATCCAGCTGTATCCATCCGTCAACACATAACCAAGAAAACTCCGGAAATCGTGTACCTCAACCTTCGAAAAGCATACGTTATACGAGCTATGGTAATACTCCCGAACTCCCCAGTACTGGGTGGCGTCGAGGTTATCTCACCAACAACTGCATAAAAGAGATTTTCGATGTCGGCAAAACTCAGTTATTCCGGAACTGCAACGATAAAATTATGACGACAACACCTCGGAGCTCGACTCCCCGGGACACTGCCACAACCCCTAAATGTCAGGAGGCACCAAGAACAATGTTCTCGTCACAAGAATATCGGAACGATCCCAAGATACCCGCGTGATCCTAAAAAAAATTTGTGAAAAATTGAGGAGAGGAAAGACAAAACATCTACGTCGAGAGTCCTCACCAGAGCGACGAAGGGGGCTGAGGAGTAAAAAGAATCCTACTCTCCGATATATATAATCCTAAGACTCAAAATAGTTTTCTTCTAGACTCAACAACGTCCAACAATCAAGGGGGATCCGATGGTCGGTCGAGGCTCTGATACCAACTTGTCACGCCCAATATGCGACCCTATCCTAAAGGAACTCGAAGGTCCCACCAAGGATAGAAGCGCATATTGGAGACGCTTTTGCAAGGTGGATATCATTACATCGTATCATTACATAATAGTTGGGGATACATACAAGAGGCACAGAATGCCACGCGAATACAACAACATCATACATAAGAGCAACATCCGACTATGGATGAAACACAAACAGAGACTCAAACAACATCCACCACCTTTAACCCAAAGCTGCCGACCGAACCTATCCCCTGATCGAAGAAGAAGAAGAAGAAGAACTCCAAAATAAGTAGCATCGCTCTCGCGTCAGGATCATCGAATAACCTGTACCTGCAACTGTTGTTGTAGTAATATGTGAGCCACGAGGACTCATCAATGCCATTACCATGGGTATCAAAACTAGCAAAGCTTAAAGGGTAAGGAAGGGGTAAAGTGGTGAGGTTTCAGCAGCGACTAAGCATGATATGGTGGCTAACATACGCAAATAAGAGCGAGAAGAGAAGCAACGGAATGGTCGTGAAGCTAGCAATGATCAAGAAGTGCTCCTGAACTCCTACTTACGTCAAACATAACCCAAAACCATGTTCACTTCCCGGACTCCGCCAAAAAGAGACCATCACGGCTACACACGCGGTTGATGCGTTTAATTGAATCTGGTGTCAAGTTATCTACAACCGAAATTAACAAATTCCCATCTGCCACATAACGCGGGCACAGCTTTCGAAAGATAATACCCTGCAGGGGTGTCCCAACTTAGCCCATCGAAAGCTCTCACGGTCAACGAAGGATATTCCTTCTCCCGGGAAGACCCGATCAGTCTCGAAATCCCGGTTTACAAGACATTTCGAGAATGGTAAAACAAGACCAGCAAAGCCGCCCGAAGTGCCGACAAATCCTGATATGAGCTGCACATATCTCGTTCTCAGGGCACACCGGATGAGCCAAACGTCGGGTTGGCATAGACCCTGGTTGCCCAGGCGGCGCCGGACATTGCTCAGGTTGGACCAGCACTCGGAGGAGCACTGGCCCGGGGGGGGCGGGGTAAATAAAGATGACCCTCGGGCTCGCGAAAACCCAAGGGACACTGCCACAACCCCTAAATGTCAGGAGGCACCAAGAACAATGTTCTCGTCACAAGAATATCAGAACGATCCCAAGATACCCGCGTGATCCTAAATAAATTGTGAAAAATTGAGGAGAGGCAAGACAAAACATCTACGTCGAGAGTCCTCACCAGAGCGACGAAGGGGGCTGAGGAGTAAAAAGAATCCTACTCTCCGATATATATAATCCTAAGACTCAAAATAGTTTTCTTCTAGACTCAACAACGGCCAACAATCAAGGGGGCTCCTATGGTCGGTCGAGGCTCTGATACGAACTTGTCACACCCAATATGCGACCGTATCCAAAAGGAACTCGAAGGTCCCACCAAGGATAGAAGCGCATATTGGAGACGCTTTTGCAAGGTGGATATCATTACACCGTATCATTACATAATAGTTGGGGATACATACAAGAGGCATAGAATGCCACACGAATACAACAACATCATACATAAGAGCAACATCCGACTACGGATGAAACACAAACAGGAACTCAAACGACATCCACCCTGCTAGCCCAGGCTGCCGACCTGGAACCTATCCCATGATCGAAGAAGAAGCAGAAGAGGAACTCCAAAACAAGTAACATCGCTCTCGCGTCAAGATCATCGCATAACCTGTACCTGCAACTGTTGTTATAGTAATCTGCGAGCCACGAGGACTCAGCAATCCCATTACCATGGGCATCAAAACTAGCAAAGCTTAAAGGGTAAGGAAGGGGTAAAGTGGTGAGGTTGCAGCAGCGACTAAGCATTATATGGTGGCTAAGATACGCAAATAAGAGTGAGAAGAGAAGCAACAGAACGGTCGTGAAGCTAGCAATGATCAAGAAGTGGTCCTGAACTCTTACTTACGTCAAACATAACCCAAAACCGTGTTCACCTCCCGGACTCCGCCGAAAAGAGACCATCACGGCTACACACGCGGTTGGTGCGTTTTAATTCAAATCTGGTGTCAAGTTATCTACAACCGGACATTAACAAATACCCATCTGCAACATAACCACGGGCACGACTTTCGAAAGATAATACCCTGCAGGGGTGTCCCAACTTAGCCCTTCACAAGCTCTCACGGTCAACAAAGGATATTCCTTCTCCCGGGAAGACCCGATCAGTCTCAGAATCCCGGTTTACAAGACATTTTGACAATGGTAAAACAAGACCAGCAAAGCCGCCCGAAGTGCTGACAAATCCCGATAGGAGCTGCATATATCTCGTTTTTAGGTCACACCGGATGAGCCAGAGTCGGGTTGGCATAGACCTTGGTTGCCCAGGGGGCGCCGGACATCGCTCAGGTTGGACCATCACTCGGAGGAGCACTGCCTAGGGTGGTAAATAAAGATGACCCTCGGGCTCGCGAAAACTCAAGGGGAAAAGGCTTAGGTGGCAAATGGTAAAACCAAGTTTGGGCCTTGCTGGAGGAGTTTTATTCAAAGCGAACTGTCAAGGGGGTACCATAAATCACCCAACCGCGTAAGGAACGCAAAATCAAGGAACATAACACCGGTATGACGAAAACTAGGGCGGCAAGAGTGGAACAAAACACCAGGCATAAGGCCGAGCCTTCCACCCTTTACCAAGTATATAGATGCATTAATTAAATAAGAGGTATTGTGATATCCCAACATAATCCTGTCCATCATGGAGCAATCTTCAACTTCACCTGCAACTAACAACGTTATAAGAGGGGCTGAGCAAAGCGGTAACATAGCCAAGCAACAGTTTGCTAGGAAGGGCGAAAAGATTAGAGGCTGACATGGCAATTTGGGAGGCTTGAAGAGCAAGTGATAGGTAGTGCAGCATAGCGATAGAACGAAGCAACTAGCATAGCAATGATAGTAGTGAGATCCAAGGTGACGATCATCTTGCCTGAAATCCCGCTAGGAAGAAGCACGAGACCATGAAGAAGACAAACGGACGTAGTCGAACGAATCCTCACAACTCCGGAACGAAACCGAAGCTAACGAGAGAAGCAAACCGGAAAGAAGCAAACAACATGGTAAACACACAAGCATAAACATGTCATGATGCACAAACAAGTATGATGCATGTCCGGTTTAAAGAGCATGGCATGGCAATGTGCAACAAAGAACAATACAAATTAAGTGGAGCTGTTGCATATTGACGAAACATCACATCAATTATTTAGTTCTCTCTCGGTTTTGTACCCAACAATATTAAATGTTGTTAAACATGGCAAGAGGTGAAGCATAATAAAACTACGTATCTAGGCAAGTTTAAATGAGGTCGGAACAACAAGCAACAATTCCGGAAAATCCTAATATGCATATTATGAATTTGGTACTGTTCTGACCTAAACCATATTTTATTGTTGTTAAACAGGAAAATAAAGTGCACCATGTTAAACTAGGCATTTTTCCACCCCATGTACATATAAATTTTATTTAAAACCAAGCTACAGTTAATTAGTTAGGAAATAAATCATTTTAACATGGCATTTGGGCAACATTAAACAAACAACATGTTTAAACATTTTAAACATGGATGAGAGTGGCATATTATTAATCTACACAAAATTCTAAGCATTTTACATGTTTAAATCATTTTAATCCAATGCACGGTTCATGAGTTATTATATGCATGATGCTTAGGGGTTTTTCTGTAAATCTGCACTCTCTGGATAATTGGACAAATTCGCAGAACGGGAAAAAACATGATATGGGCCGAAACAGAGGCTGGCCCAACAGTTCACAGGAAGGGCTTGGACGTTTCTCACCATGGGCCAAGCCCAGAACTGTGGAGAGGGCGCTGGTAGGCTGGGCCTTGGCGCAAAGAGTGGCCCAGGCGGGGTCAAACGAGGCAGCGGCTTGGGTGTAGTCAACGGGCGCGGTCGTCGTCCTCTACTTGAAGAAGAGGCCGGACCGGGCGTTGACGGTGCACAGGAAGACGACGACTATGAGGAGCAGCTGGGATGGGGCTCTGGCGACGGGATCCAAAGGGGAACGCCGGTGAATGGACGGAGGACCTCGAGCCCGGTCGGACCAAGTGGCGGCCGGCGCTTCAGAGCTCTTGGTGAAGGGGATGAGGTACCTGAAGAAGAGGCACAGAGAGAGTTCAGAGCGGGAGAGAGAGAGAGAGAGGGAAAAGAGAGAAGGAAAACAGGGGAAGGAGAGGGCGCGATAGGGCCTGCCTGGGGTTGCCGGCGACAACGAGGCCGGTCGTCGGAGGCGCGAAGGCGACGCCGAGGTTGCAAGGGCGGCAAGGCAAGCCCTAGTTTGAGGCGTCCATGGTTGCAGGTGCGGGCGCAGGAGGAGTTCAGGTCGGAGGCGGCCATGGCGTTCCCCGATTCAGCAAAAGAGAGAGAGAGAGAGAGAGAGAGAGAGAGAGAGAGAGAGAGAGAGAGAGAGCATGCTTAGCGGAGGGAGGAACCAGAGAAGGGAGAGAAAGGAACAAGGAGAGGGCACGGCGAGCAGTTCCTGCTGATGCTCGGCGTCGAGGTTCGTCGGGGTAGAGAAGGAGCTCCTCTCCTTTGGGCTTGAGCGAATCAGGAAGGAAGAGGCATCGGGAGGGAGAACAGCTCGGCGCGGGGCTGCGAAAGGAGGAGGCGCGGAGAACAATGGAGGTGGTCGGAGGCTGCTGTTGGTGGATTGGATCGGGATGAGATCCCGAGGAAGACACAAAGGAGGAGTGGCAGCGGCGGCTAGGAGGATGGGACAGCTCCTAGGAACTAGGGTTGGTCTGATTAAATAGCAAAAGATTTTAGGAAGGGGCTAGAATGACCCTCCGATCGAAATCGTACGGCTGAGGAAAAAATAGGTTAGGACGTCCAATTAAGAAAACGGAGATGTTTTGTAGATATTTGGGGATGATCCAAACCCAACGGTGATGACTGAGCGGGTCGGGTTCGGGAAGTTTCGGACGCGGGCGAGAGGTCGATGCACTGTGCAAAGAGGGTCAAACGGTCGGACAACAATGAACGGTTGGTCTTGAAAGGGATAATGAAGGCAAGGGGGGGAACGCGGCAACTACGAACAGATGCAAGCTTTATGAAAACATGCAGATGCCATGCGCATGATGCTATGAGATGAGATGCATGACACGAACAAAATGCAAAATAAAAGACAAAAACCCAACCACGAAGGAAATAACATATCGCATCTCTGGAAAAGGCAAGAGTTGGAGTTAGGAATATGGAAAGTTGTATCCGGGGCGTTACAACACTCCACCACTACGAGAGGATCTCGTCCCGAGATCTAGGATGGCACCAGAGGGAAACGAAAGAGGAAGAGAAGAAGTAAAACTAAGTTGCTTCTTCGACAAACGAGTGAAACCACAAACCATGAGAGGTTGAAAAGTTGAAAGAAAGAACACAACGGAGTTGAACACAATTGAGAGCATTCCAGTAGAAAAGAGAAACAAGGAACACCATGTGAACCTTGGAGGATGCAAGGCTATGAATGACGAGTACAATGGACAAGAAGGAATTGAAACCACTCTGGTTGAAACGAAATAAACAAGGAACAAGGAAGATCAAAGTCGGATAGCACTCCGGTTGAAAAGAGATGCAAGACTTGATAAGATGAAAAGAACTTGAAGAGATGACACAACACTCCGGTTAAATGGATAAGCACGAAAAAACACGATCCTTAGAATCCGAGATGATGAGTGAAAAGAGCAAGATCACAATGTCTCCGGAAGAAAGAATAGAAGATAGATCATTGGAATAACATAATGGAGTAGAAAATGCCAAATTCTGCCACAAATGAGCTTGGAAAGCACCCTTCCAAGAAGGTTATAACGGAGTTGTTGGAAAACCAACAACGAAAAGAATAAGCTTGTAGTGGGCTTATGGAAAACTTCTCAAAATTGAGGCAAAGTTCTGCCACTACGGAAACAATAGATTGGATTGATATCAACAAGGAGACGATAAGCTTATTTCACCGGGAGGATAAATGAAGAACTAGGGCAATTTATAAGCACCATAAATAGCAACAATCCTTAGGGAAGGGTTTAGGTGAAATATAACACAAGATAACTCCAACGAAGAGATTAATGGATTTAAAATACCTCATTTTTTTACAACATGTGAATCGTGAAACATGAATGAAAATTGTCAAGAATGATATAACACCACCTCAAAAGATAAGGTAGAAAGAATTGCACTTTGGAATGCAATATGAAGAATGCTTGAACGCCTCAAAACAAAACATGTGTTGAGCACCATGTTTAATTTTGAGTATAGCTTGGTGGATCATAACTTCAAGAGAAATCTTGAAGAACAATTGAAGAATGAAAAGAATCCTTGATGAACCATCATGAAGAAACTCTCGAAGAACTCCGGATAAATAAAAGAAGGTCGCAAGGAGAGAAGCTTGAAAAGAATAAGATGAATCCTTGCATTGATTAGATGGAGCTTCGATGTGATATAACCGAGAAAACTTGGAACTCCAGAAAGAAAGATGAACAAATGAGATCAAAAATTTGATGAACCTCTGGAATAAGGAATTAATCACTTGGATGAAACAAGAATAAGAATTACATTATGCGTATCCTTCACCAGTTTAGATTGATGACAAGCAATGGATTTGGCATACTACTTATTCTCGTAAAAAGGATTAAGATAGATATGGCGCAAACTTGGGAAGGTCTTCAACGAACCACCGGTAGGATTGGAAAGAACAAATGAATTGATATGATAACAAGAGAAAAGCAATCTTGATCAAACCACCGTACGAATTGAAAACGAACGAAGTAAAGGGGTGAATCACCGGTAAGAATTAGAGAACGAATGAAGATACTTGAGGGAATTTGATACAAGAGAATGAAGAGATCACGAGCTGATTAGAGAATACTTGAGCGATGCACCGGTAAGATTTGGATAACGAGAGTTGAAGGTTGAGAATGAGTAATATTCAGAAATGATGGCCTTTGGATGATCGAGAAAGGAAAGAAACTCCTGAAATGCGTCGGACGGGTGAAAAGAATTCCCACAATCAAAAACAATTATGAGAGGATGGCATCAAGCTTGAACTAAACATCTTTGGAAGAACGGGTGTCGGTGTCAAAACCGGCGGATCTCGGGTAGGGGGTCCCGAACTGTGCGTCTAGGCGGATGGTCACAGGAGACAAGGGACACGATGTTTTTACCCAGGTTCGGGCCCTCTCGATGGAGGTAATACCCTACTCCTGCTTGATTAATATTGATGATATGGGTAGTACAAGAGTAGATCTACCAAGAGATCAAGGAGGCTAAACCCTAGAAGCTAGCCTATGGTATGATTGTTGTTCGCCCCTCTGGACTAAAACCCTCCGGTTTATATAGACACCGGATAGGTTAGGGTTACGAGTCGGTTAAAATGGTAGGAGATCTACACATCTGTATCGCCAAGCTTGCCTTCCACGCCAAGGAAAGTCCGATCCGGACACGGACGAAGTCTTCAATCTTGTATCTTCATAGTCTTGGAGTTCGCCGTGATGATAGTCCGCTATCCGGACACCCCCTAGTCCGGAACTCCCTCAGTAGCCCCTGAACCAGGCTTCAATGACGATGAGTCCGGCGCGTTGATTGTCTTCGGTATTGCGAGGCGGGTTCCTCCTCCGAATACTTCATAGAAGGTTTTGAACACAAGGATAGTGTCCGGCTCTGCAAAACAAGTTCCACATACCACCGTAGAGAGAATAACTTTTGCACAGATCTGCTGACGTATTCGCGGCGTGACATCACACCACGGCCAGGCCTTTATATGAATCGTTTTTTACCGTTCCACCTTAGCGCGTTTAGCGAGGCGGTTTCCTTGGCACGTCTTATCAAAGCATAGATCATGCCCCCTTATTCCGGGATTCTCATCAATACGGACGTGGGTAACCCATCCGCGCCATTGATTACGGCGCTTGGGAGATAAGCGAGTTTTACCAGTGGAGGGGCGCATAGCTTCGTCCGTCCATATAAGGGGATAAGGATCCACCTTTTCACCTACGCCTTCTTCCTCCTTTGCTCATCCATTTCCACGCACTCGAGCTCCAGCGCCCAAGTCCGCTCATCCCACCTCAACCTTTCTCCAACCATGTCAGGAGCAGGAGGCAGGTGGATGGCCTCCTCCGTCACGGAGGGGCACATCACAAGACTGCGGGAGGCCGGATACTTGTCCGGCGACATCACGCACAGGCTGCCCGATGCGGGGCAACTCATTCCAACCCCCGGGCCCCATGAGAGGGTGGTGTTTCTCCCCCACTTCCTCCGCGGATTAGGTTTTCCACTTCACCCATTTGTCCGGGGGCTCATGTTCTACTACGGCCTGGACTTCCACGACCTGGCCCCGAATTTCATCCATAACATCTTGGCGTTTATCGTCGTGTGCGAGGCCTTCCTCTGCATCCAGCCCCACTTCGGCTTATGGCTGAAGGTCTTCAACGTTCGGCCGAAGGTAGTGGGCGGCCGTCAAGCGGAGTGTGGAGGCGCAATGGTTGGCAAGATGGCCAAAGTCCTATGGCTCGATGGCGCCTTCGTGGAGACAATAAAGGGGTGGCAATCGGGGTGGTTCTACATCACCGAGCCACGCGACCCTGAATGGGTGGCGGCCCCTGAATTCGGATCTGGCTTCCCCACACGACTCTCGTCATGGAAAGAGACGGGCCTGACGTGGGGGAATTCGGACGAGCTATCCGGACTCCAAACATGCGTCCGGAACCTGGTGGACAAGAATCTCAAGCTTGTCGACGTAGTCCAGGTGATGCTCATCCGCCGGATTCTCCCATGCCAGCAACGGGCCTTTAATTTGTGGGAGTTCGATCCGGCTGACACGAACCTTGAGCCGGCTCTTCGACACTACGTATGAAGATGCCTGGAAGGTGCTGTTCAAGGGCGCCGAATCCCCCGCATCCGCCAACAAAGATCGCGGATACAGCTCGCGGCGTCAAGCCGGCGAGGTAGGTTATTTTACCCTTTACGGGACTCTTTTTTCATAGATTGACTCTAGGTGGGATCTAAAAACTCCCTAATCTTTGACAGATCGGTGAAGACGTCCGAACAGATTAATCGTCCGGCTCCTTTGCCGGAAGACCCAGCGGACGCCCAATTGACGGGGCTGCTGGCTCCGGCACCCCATGTGGTGCCGGAGAAGAAGGCTAAGAAGGAGGCCACGAGAACTCGACGGAGCTCCCGACGCCAGGGGCTGTCGGATTCTGATGCAGAATCTTCTCCTGAGAACGAGGAGGAGGAAAAAGAAGCTTCTCCCCCAGCGAGGGAGGAGAGGAAAAGGAAGGCCGCCCCAACTGGGGAGGCCGGAGGGTCCAAGAAGGGAAGAACCCTTCCTCCGGACTTCTCCACCGATGTCGACAGCGACGAGGAGGATTGGCGAACAAGGGCCAAGCCCCTGGCGAGATCGTAAGTGTCCGGATACCCATGACTTTTTTTATTATTGCATAGTGTTCTCTAATGTCGAACGATCATGCAGCCCGCCCAAGAGCGAGCTAGCCGCTTCGACGAGCGGGTCCCTGGGTTCGTCAGAAATGGAGAGTACTTCGCTTCCAACCGCCTCCTTGCCCCACGCTGTGGACGACCCCGAGGTGGTGCCCCGAGGGGGGCCTGGCCAAGAGGAGGTGGCGCAGGAGGCGCCACAAGGCAACCTCCCGGACTCCAGGCGCGCGGGGGGCAAGACCCCCAGGGGCTCTAAGCCCGACCCTTGTCCGGCCTCCATGCCGGAACCTTCAGCGGTTCCGGAGTCCGGCAAGCGGTCCCTTCGTAAGAAGGGTAAGGCACGGTGTCCTCCGTCCAACCGAGGCACCAGATAGCATCGGAGGCGCTAACAGCGCCTCCATCGAGGAGGAGCACCGCACTGTTATGAGTGCGGTGATCCGCACTGTTCAGTCCGCCAAGAGCGGGCTGACCGAAGCCTGTACCAGTCTTCTAACAGGCTTTGAGGTAAGTTTTAGAATATGTAAAAATATTACCGCATAGACAGTAGCCCCTGATACTTAGTTTGGTGTTCGGAAAGAAAAAACGGACTAAGGATCTAAAAAGATATACGCATGAGTCTAACATAAGTATGTCAATATGGGAATGCAGGCTGCGCTGCTGACCTCTGCCGCACTGACTGCGGAGGCCAATCCATTGAAGCAGAACCTCAAGCGGTCCGAGAACGAGCTCGGACAAGCCAAGAAGCAGCTCGAGGACAAGGAAGGTAAGTAATACCTTATTAAAGAAATACCTTATAGAAAAGTTTTTGGTTGCAAAAAATAACAGGAATAACATGGGTACTGCAGGGGCCACGAACGAGGTGGAGACCACAAGGAAGCGGTGTCCGTGGCCGAAAACAAAGCGGCTGCGGAGCGCACCAAGCGAGAGAAGGGGGAGGCGCAGCTGGCCAAGGTACGGCAAGAGCTCCAAGCTCTCGTGGAAAAATACGAGAGTTTGGAGCGCGACTCGAAGACTCGAGAGTCCGAGCTCGCCTCGGCTCTTGAGAGTGCCAAAGCTGCTAAGGCCGAGGCCCAAAAAGCCCTCCAAGAAATTGAATCATTAAAGAAGATAGCGGCGGGTAAGGCATTCTTTATGCAAAGCAAGCATGTGAAAGTGAATTACCTATTACTTACCCGGATTCGGAGCTCTCCAGGAGTATTCGCAGATCTGCCTCGTAGTGTATCGGATGCTGCCGTGTTCTACCGTGCCAAGGAGGGGAGTTCGACTGAGAAGGTGTTCTGGTCTCAGTACGCTGATGCCGAGCGTCCGGTGCCCCTGAGCGACCAGCTGAAGCAGCTGGTCGAGCTCCACAAGGTCGCCGAATAGGCCATGTGAAGAGCCTTATAGTTCGGCTGTGGCCATTGGAAGCCATGCCTGGGAGCTACTTCGGCTTAGTGCAGCGGCTGGTGGACGCCTATCCACGAATTGAGGTCATCAAGTGCTCCATCTGCATCGAAGGTGTCCGTCGGGCCCTTGCCCGTGCTAAAGTGCACTGGGCAAGCTGGATGCGGAGAAGCTTGTGACGGACGGGCCACCGAAGGGCAAGGAGCATCGCACGCCCGAAATGTACTATGAGGGCCTCCTGAAGGGTGCCCGCCGAATAGCGGATGAGTGCTCCAAAGATGCAATTGTTGAATAGACTCGCATTTGTTATCCTGTACACTGAAAACTTGTTCATATGCCCTAAGCAACGCTTGTTAATTTAAAATATTACCTTCTGTGCGGCCGTTTATCAAATTTGAGAGATGGCAAGTCGTTATTTCAGCCCCCATGCCACGAGTGCTGGGGTGTTCGGGATAAACTTGAGCACTCTTGTTCCCATTATTGGGTCCATCTAGGGAGGCCCTCAACACAACGAACAAGGAAACCGGACTTATAATGCTTGAACACTCTCACTTAGCCATAGAATTCTATAATTTTAAATTTCGGCGAAGCCCCTAGTATTCGGAAAACCGAGTTCGGGGTGCTATCCATGCCTTGGCCGGACAATTCCGGCTCCTCGCTCTAAGCGGCATAAGTCTTTAGGGACCGAAAAAAACCTCTCGAACAGCGACAGGCTCTCGCCCTATCATGACAGTCAGTTTTAGCTTTCTCCACTGAGGTGCTCGACCCAGCTCAACTGGGGCACAATTGCAGTGGTTCTCCCGGTGCTACCTTAGCCGATATAGCGGAACGTAAGGTACCAAAACACGGGAGCCGGGCAAACCCAACTATTGACCCAAGACATGATTCGAGCCGATTCATATAATGCTATAAGTTCGGGGTGCCGCACTTGTGAAAGTGTTCGGACTTATCACACCATAATTTTTGGGGTACTTAAGCCCCTGGTGTATTGGCCGTACCAAAGTGTACGGGTGCAACATATCATGAAATGAACATATATATAGATAAAGAAAGGAGTGCAATAATAGGCAAAAGCTATGTATTGTTTATTCAAAAAGGTACTGCAATGAAAGCAGAACGATACAAATAGTGCGATAAGCAAGGGATGGGACTATCTAACATGTCCCCCTCCAGGGTTAAGCTGCGGGATGGTATGTAAAACAGGTATAATGCTCATAATAGAGACCACCTGAACATTCGATGTGGCTTTCTGCTTCCCTGGTTGTTGCATCTTGAGTTCGGCGATTCTAGTGCCGGACAGGACTTCTGGAAAACCGAGTCCTGAAAGTGAGAAAAAAAGAAAAAAAGAAAAAGAATGACACAATCGGGAGCCCCTGGTGCGGTCGAGCCGCATTCTTGGCGTGCCGTGGTCGTGCCCCTCCCCATATGCCCATGGTATCTCCAGAGCGTAATTATGTACGCGTAATACTAGCTTTGCAATTTCGCGAGGGCTGGGGTTGGGGCCGGATTGCTATGCGTGCTTGAATCGTGCCAGGTGGTCTTGTTGTAGGTTACTCCAGGCGCGCTTGGCGGTGTCCGGACGCTTAGTGGCCGGACTCGAGAATTGCCGTGAGAGGCTGCTTTGCACCTCCGCCGCGAGGGCCGCCGTGTGCTCCTCCGTTCGGAAAGAGCGTTCGGTGTTTCCATTGACCGTGATTACTCCTCGAGGGCCTGGCATCTTGAGCTTGTGGTATGCGTAGTGCGGCACCGCATTGAATTTTGCAAATGCGGTTCGTCCGACCAGTGCATGATAGCCGCTGCGGAACGGGACTATGTCGAAGATTAACTCTTCGCTTCGGAAGTTATCCGGGGATCCGAAGACCACTTCGAGTGTGACTGAGCCTGTACAATTGGCCTCTACACCCGGTATGACGCCTTTAAAGGTCGTCTTTGTAGGTTTAAACCTTGAGGGGTCTATGCCCATTTTTCGCACTGTATCCTGATAAAGCAGGTTCAGGCTGCTACCGCCGTCCATCACGACTCTGGTGAGGTGAAATCCGTCAATAATTGGGTCAAGAACCAATGCGGCAAAACCGCCGTGACGGATGCTAGTGGGGTGGTCCCGTCGATCGAAGGTGATCGGGTAGGAAGACCATGGGTTGAACTTTGGGGCGACTGGCTCCATCGCATATACGTCCCGTAGTGCACGCTTCCGCTCCCTTTTGGGTATGTGGGTTGCGTATATCATGTTCACCGTCCGCACTTGTGTGGGAAAACCTTCATCCTCTATTGTTCGGGCGGCCGGGCTCTTCCTCGTCATCGCTATGCAGCCCCTTGTCATTGAGTTCGGCACTTAACTTGCTTGCTTGCTTGAACACCCAACAATCCCTGTTGGTGTGATTGGCTGGTTTTTCGGGGGTGCCATGTATCTGGCACAAGCGATCGAGTATGCGGTCCAAGTTGGACGGGCCCTGAGTATTTCTTTTGAATGGATTCTTCCGCTGACCGGGTTTAGAGCCTCTGAATCCGGCATTGACGGTCGTATCTTAAGTATTGTCGCCGTTAATGCGGCGCTTGTTCTTGTTGCGATGCGACCTGCCATTGTTGTCCTTGGTATCCGAACTATCAGGGTCTTTGGCCAAGTTGTTGCTTCGAGCTAGCCAGCTGTCCTCTCCCGCACAAAAGCGAGTCATGAGGGTTGTGAGGGCTGCCATAGATTTCGGCTTTTCCTGTCCTAGGTGCCGGGCAAGCCACTCGTCATGGATGTTATGTTTGAAGGCTGCAAGGGCCTCGTGCATCCGGACGATCAACGATTTGATTTTTCTATGTGAGGAACCGTGTCCGTAATTGTCCGGCGATTCTTCCGCTGCTGAATTATGTGGCTAAGGTCATCGGCGTCTGGTGGTCGCACATATGTGCCTGGAAGTTATCAAAAATGCGGCTTCCGAGGTCCTCCCAACAACCAATTGATTCTCACGGCAAGCTGTTGAGCCAATGCCGAGCTGGTCCTTTAAGCTTGAGTGGGAGGTATTTGATGGCATGTAGATCATCACCGCGGGCCATGTGGATATGGAGGAGATAGTCCTCGATCCGCACCGCAGGATCTGTGGTACCATCGTATGATTCGATGTTTACGGGTTTGAAGCCCTCGGGGATTTGATGATCCCTTACTTCATCTGTGAAGCATAGTGGGTGTGCGGCGCCTCTGTATTGGGCTATATCACGACGCAGCTCAAATGAGCTTTGTCTATTGTGTTCGGCCCTGCAGGAGTTTCTGTATCCGGTGTGACAGTTATCATCACGTGTCGTGGGGCGCCCATGTGATCCGTAGATCGATCTTGTATGTTTTGCCTTATCCTCCAATGTATCTCGCAAGTCCGGTGCCTTTTCCCGTGCCCTGGTACTTTTTGAACGGCGTCGGGGTACGGCTTGAACGGAGGGTCTAGAGGCCTCTCTATCGCGGCCACGAGGTGGCCGGTCTGCCATGTCGTACGCTGGTGACTTGGGTGCTTCCTCTGATCGAGGCAACGGCCTGCGTTTGGGGTAGCTTTTGGAGGCGTTCGAGTTCATACTCTTCTACCGCGAGGACTTCAGTCCATCTGTCAGCTAGCAGATCTTGGTCAGCTCTAACCTATTGCTGCTTTTTCTTGAGGCTGCTTGCCGTGGCTATAAGCCTGCGTTTGAAACGCTCCTGTTCGGCGGGATCCTCAGGCATGACAAACTCGTCGTTGTCGAGGCTTGCCTAATCTTCGGAGCGAGGCACATAATTATCGTCCTTAACCTCTCTTTCTGCCGCACTGTCGTGCGGACTTGCTTCTCCCTCCTCCTGCGCCGAGTCCTGCTGGAGGGGGTTTTCTTCAACCGTCCGGTGTTATTATCTCCGTGCGGAATCACCGCTTTTGCTGTGGCGGGATTTAGAGCGGCGCCACGACGCGTCGGCGCTTCGTTGCTTCTTGGAGGGTCATCCTCCATTGTTCCATCGCCGTTCCCATCTTTGGGGATGTCCACCATGTATATGTCGTATGACGAGGTGGCCTTCCGATTGCCACAGGCGCTGGGTCTTGGCGTCTCCGGCATACGTCGCCGCCCATACCGTCGATGTCTTGGTCGAAGTCGAGCATGTCGGTTAAATCGTCGACAGTGGCTACAAAGTGGGTGGTGGGTGGGCGTTGAATTTCTTCGTCGTCCGCATCCCAACCTTCCTGTCCGTAGACCGGCCAGGGCTCTCCGTATAAAGAGAGAGACTTTAGTGAATTCAGGATGTCGCCGAAGGGCAAGTCTTTGAAAAAGCGTCCTGACGTGAACTCCATGACCGGGCGCCCAATCGGATTCGATTGGCGGTATGAGAGGTTCGGAGTCCGGAGAGGAGTCCGACACCCTGGAGTCAAGGTCTTCGCAAAGGACAGGGATAGAGTTCGGCCCAATCGCTGTAGAGATCGTATCCCCCGAGGCGGTGTCCAACCACTCGTCCTCGATCGGGGAACCCGGCTCTGGATTAAGGGTCGGAGCGGATCTTTGGTGCGGCCTCGAGCCTTTGCTCGCTGCAGAGCTAGATCATGCCCCTCGAGACAGTGCAGCACGCTAGGATACGGCTCGAATCCGTCGAAGATCAAGTCTCCGCGGATATCGGCCGTATAGTTCAAACTTCCAAATCTGACCTGATGGCCAGGGGCGTAGCTTTCGATCTGCTCCAGATGGCCAAGCTTAATTGGCCCGCAGCAAAGCCGCCAAATACGAAGATCTGTCCGGGGAGAAAAGTCTCACCTTGGACCGCGTCGTTGTTGATGATCGAAGGAGCCATCGGGCCTATGGGTGACGACACAGAGGAACTCTCAATGAAAGCACCAATGTCGATGTCAAAACCGGCGGATCTCGGGTAGGGGGTCCCGAACTGTGCGTTTAGGCGGATGGTAACAGGAGACAAGGGACACGATGTTTTTACCCAGGTTCGGGCCCTCTCGATGGAGGTAATACCCTACTCCTGCTTGATTAATATTGATGATATGGGTAGTACAAGAGTAGATCTACCACGAGATCAAGGAGGCTAAACCCTAGAAGCTAGCCTATGGTATGATTTTTGTTCGTCCTACGGACTAAAACCCTCCGGTTTATATAGACACCGGATGGGTTAGGGTTACACAGAGTCGGTTACAATGGTAGGAGATCTACACATCCGTATCGCCAAGCTTGCCTTCCACGCCAAGGAAAGTCCCATCCGGACACGGGACGAAGTCTTCAATCTTGTATCTTCATAGTCTTGGAGTCCGGCCGTGATGATAGTCCGGCTATCCGGACACCCCCTAGTCCGGGACTCCCTCAACGGGTACGGGTTTAAGAGGAACTCTACTTCGGTCTTCAAAATCCGAGAAATGACGACATGAAACACCACCATGGATTGTTGAGATGCTCCGGGAGAATGAAAAACAAATAGGTTGAGCCAACAATAAAAAATAATTTGAAATCGATCTTGGAAAACATCTGACTGATAAAATTCATTCTTACGTCAAACTTCAAAAAGAATTTGGGAATGGCTCCAGGAAAATTAGAAGAGTCAGGTAAGATCCTGGGAAAAGACCTGTGGGTCAGGCCCACTCGAAAGAAACATCGTTGAAGGATTGCTTGAAATAGAGATTGCACCGGTAGAATTAAATAGCTTGAATGAGAGAAAAACCTTGAAGTAACTCGAACGGATTAAGGATGGAAACATGATTTTTCTGAGATATCTTGAGCACTCCGGATAAGAATAGAGAGAGGTGAAACAATTAAGAGGTGCACCGACATGGAAAAACATTTGAAACGAGGAAAGGGATATGATCAACACCGAAAGCTTGAATTAAATCCACTGGAGAAGAAACAACAATGAAGGATGATGAACTTGAAACTGTTGAGCATCTTCATGGGAAATCACCTGATTAGAACATTGAAAGAAAAGAATGAAGAGACTTCCCACAAATAAAAGGATACATGATTAAGAAATCTGAGTCCTTGAAGAAAAAGGGTGGGAGGGCGGGAAAACAAAGGCAACCTGGGGACAGATGAGACGGATACCATTGAGAAAGCTTAGAATTGATCTCACAAATGTTGAAATGATCGGATCCACTTGAAGAGAAGCACACCAGTTGGAAAGAATTGACATTACAATCTCGATGATCAAGAGGATTAGTACTCCCATAGAATTATGAGAACACCACTTGAAAGGTATGGAATCAACACATGACATCGAAGGAACCCAAATACCACTACTCAAAACAAAACAAAGGATTTGGCTTGCAGAATAAGTCGGAAACAAACATATGATAGATCCCATATCATATCATGTGTCAATTGGAAAGATATCCTACGAGATACTTGAATTCCCACTTATAAACTCCCGAAACTTTCTGGTTATGCAATCTGGTGTTGGGGATATAGGGGAAGCAATATATCTCACCCAAACTAACAATCCCTACATCCAGTTGTATCCATCCGTCAACACATAACCAAGAAAACTCCGGAAATCGTGTACCTCAACCTTCGAAAAGCATCCGTTATACGAGCTATGGTAATACTCCCGAACTCCCCAGTACTGGGTGGCGTCGAGGTTATCTCACCAACAACTGCATAAAGAAGATTTTCGATGTCGGCAAAACTCAGGTATTCCGGAACTGCAACGATAAAATTATGACGACAACACCTCGGAGCTCAACTCCCCGGGACACTGCCACAACCCCTAAATGTCAGGAGGCACCAAGAACAATGTTCTCGTCACAAGAATATCGGAACGATCCCAAGATACCCGCGTGATCCTAAAAAAATTTGTGAAAAATTGAGGAGAGGAAAGACAAAACATCTACGTCGAGAGTCCTCACCAGAGCGACGAAGGGGGCTGAGGAGTAAAAAGAATCCTACTCTCTGATATATATAATCCTAAGACTCAAAATAGTTTTCTTCTAGACTCAACAACGTCCAACAATCAAGGGGGCTCCTATGGTCGGTCGAGGCTCTGATACCAACTTGTCACGCCCAATATGCGACCCTATCCTAAAGGAACTCGAAGGTCCCACCAAGGATAGAAGCGCATATTGGAGACGCTTTTGCAAGGTGGATATCATTAAATCGTATCATTACATAATAGTTGGGGATACATACAAGAGGCATAGAATGCCACACGAATACAACAACATCATACATAAGAGCAACATCCGACTATGGATGAAACACAAACAGAAACTCAAACAACATCCACCCTGCTAACCCAGGCTGCCGACCTGGAACCTATCCCCTGATCGAAGAAGAAGAAGAAGAAGAACTCCAAAATAAGTAGCATCGCTCTCGCGTCAGGATCATCGAATAACCTGTACCTGCAACTGTTGTTGTAGTAATATTTGAGCCACGAGGACTCATTAATGCCATTACCATGGGTATCAAAACTAGCAAAGCTTAAAGGGTAAGGAAGGGGTAAAGTGGTGAGGTTTCAGCAGCGACTAAGCATGATATGGTGGCTAACATACGCAAATAAGAGCGAGAAGAGAAGCAACGGAATGGTCGTGAAGCTAGCAATGATCAAGAAGTGCTCCTGAACTCCTACTTTCGTCAAACATAACCCAAAACCATGTTCACTTCCCGGACTCCGCCGAAAAGAGACCATCACGGCTACACACGCGGTTGATGCGTTTTAATTCGAATCTGGTGTCAAGTTATCTACAACCGGAAATTAACAAATTCCCATCTGCCACATAACGGCGGGCACAGCTTTTGAAAGATAATACCCTGCAGGGGTGTCCCAACTTAGCCCATCGAAAGCTCTCACGGTCAACGAAGGATATTCCTTCTCCCGGGAAGACCCGATCAGTCTCGAAATCCCGGTTTACAAGACATTTCAAGAATGGTAAAACAAGACCAGCAAAGCCGCCCGAAGTGCCGACAAATCCTGATATGAGCTGCACATATCTTGTTCTCAGGGCACACCGGATGAGCCAGACGTCGGGTTGGCATAGACCCTGGTTGCCCAGGCGGCGCCGGACATCGCTCAGGTTGGACCAGCACTCGGAGGAGCACTGGCCCGGGGGGGCGGGGTAAATAAAGATGACCCTCGGGCTCGCGAAAACCCAAGGGAAAAAGGATTAGGTGGCAAATGGTAAAACCAAGTTTGGGCCTTGCTGGAGGAATTTTATTCAAAGCGAACTGTCAAGGGGGTCCCATAAATTACCCAACCGCATAAGGAACGCAAAATCAAGGAACATAACACCGGTATGACAAAAACTAGGGCGGCAAGAGTGGAACAAAACACCAGGCATAAGGCCGAGCCTTCCACCCTTTACCAAGTATATAGATGCATTAATTAAATAAGAGGTATTGTGATATCCCAACATAACCCTGTCCATCATGGAGCAATCTTCAACTTCACCTGCAACTAACAACGTTATAAGAGGGGCTGAGCAAAGCGGTAACATAGCCAAGCAACGGTTTGCTAGGAAGGGCGAAAAGGTTAGAGGCTGACATGGCAATTTGGGAGGTTTGAAGAGCAAGTGATAGGTAGCGCAGCATAACGATAGAACGAAGCAACTAGCATAGCAATGATAGTAGTGAGATCTAAGGTGACGATCATCTTGCCTGAAATCCTGCTAGGAAGAAGAACGAGACAATGAAGAAGACAAACGGACGTAGTCGAATGAATCCTCACAACTCCGGAACGAAACCGAAGCTAATAAGAGAAGCAAACCGGAAAGAAGCAAACAACATGGTAAACGCACAAGCATAAACATGTCATTATGCAGAAACAAGTATGATGCATGTCCGGTTTAAAGAGCATGGCATGGCAATGTGCAACAAAAAACACTACAAATTAAGTGGAGCTCAATATGCAACGAGTTGCATATTGACGAAACACCACATCAATTATTTAGTTCTCTCTCGGTTTTGTACCCAACAATATTAAATATTGTTAAACATGGCAAGAGGTGAAGCATAATAAAACTACGTATCTAGGCAAGTTTAAATGAGGCCGGAACAACAAACAACAATTCCGGAAAATCCTCATATGCATATTATGAATTTGGTACTGTTCTGCTCTAAACCATATTTTATTGTTGTTAAACAGGAAAATAAAGTGCACCATGTTAAACTAGGCATTTTTCCACCCCATGTACATATAAAGTTTATTTAAAACTGAGCTACGGTTAATTAGTTAGGAAATAAATCATTTTAACATGGCATTTGAGCAACATTAAACAAACAACAAGTTCAAACATTTTAAACATGGATGAAAGTGGCATATTATTAATCTACACAAAATTCTAAGCATTTTACATGTTTAAATCATTTTAATCCGATGCACAGTTCATGAGTTATTATATGCATGATGCTTAGGGTTTTTTTAGTAAATCTGCACTCTCTGGATAATTGGACAAATTCGCAGAACGGGAAAAAACATGATATGGGCTGAAACAGAGGCTGGCCCAACAGTTCACAGGAAGGGCTTGGGGGTTTCTCACCATGGGCCAAGCCCAGAACTGTGGAGAGGGCGCTGGTAGGCTGGGCCTTGGCGCAAAGAGTGGCCCAGGCGTTGTCAAACGAGGCAGCGGCTTGGGCGGAGTCAACGGGCACGGTCGTCGTCCTCTGCTCGAAGAAGAGGCCGGACCGGGCGTTGATGGCACACAGGAAGAAGACGACGAGGAGGAGCAGCGGGGATGGGGCTCTGGCGACGGGATCCGAAGGGGAATGCTGGTGAATGGACGGAAGACCTCGGGCCCGGTCGGACCTAGCGGCGGACGACGCTTCAGAGCTCCTGGCGATGGGGATGATGTACCTGAAGAAGAGGGACGGAGAGAGTTCATAGCGGGAGAGAGAGAGAGAGGGAAAAGAGAGAAGGAAAACATGGGAAGGAGAGGGCGCGATGGGGCCTGCCTGGGGTTGCCGGCGACGACGAGGCCGGTCGTCGGAGGCGCGAAGGTGACACCGAGGTTGCAAGGGCGGCAAGGCAAGCCCTAGTTTGAGGCGTCCATGGCTGCAGGTGCGGGCGCAGGAAGAGTTCAGGTCGGAGGCGGCCATGGCGTTCCCTGATTCAGCAAAAGAGAGAGAGAGAGAGAGCATGCTTAGCGGAGGGAGGAACCAGAGAAGGGAGAGAAAGGAACAAGGAGGGGGCACAGCAAGCAGTTCCTGCTGGTGCTCGGCGTCGAGGTTCGTCGGGGCAGAGAAGGAGCTCCTCTCCTTTGGGCTTGAGCGAAGCAGGAAGGAAGAGGCATCGGGAGGGAGAACAGCTCGGCGCGGGGCTGCGGAAGGAGGAGGTGCGGAGAACAAGGGAGGTGGTTGGAGGCTGCGATTGGTGGATTGGATCGGGATGAGATCCCGAGGAAGACACACAGGAGGAGTGGCGGCGGCTAGGAGGATGGGACGGCTCCTAGGAACTAGGGTTGGTCTGATTATATAGCAAAATTATTTTAGGAAGGGGCTAGAATGACCCTTCGATCGAAATCGTACGGCTGAGGAAAAAATAGGTTAGGACGTCCAATTAAGAAAACGGAGATGTTTTGTAGATATTTGGGGATGATCCAAACCCAACGGTGATGACTGAGCGTGTCGGGTTCGGGAAGTTTCGGACGCGAGCGAGGGGTCGATGCACTGTGCAAAGAGGGTCAAATGGTCGGACAACAATCAACGGTTGGTCTCAAAAGGGATAATGAAGGCAAGGGGGGAACGCGGCAACTACGAACATATGCAAGCTTTATGAAAACATGCAGATGCCATGCGCATGATGCTATGACATGAGATGCATGACACGAACAAAATGCAAAACAAAAGACAAAAACCCAACCACGAAGGAAATAACATATGACATATCCGGAAAAGGCAAGAGTTAGAGTTAGGAATATGGAAAGTTGTATCCGGGGCGTTACACGTTTACCACATAAAAACTCTGTGTGATGGACAACCTTTCCGACACAGTTTCTTCTACGCACCGTGTGTGATGCATTCAATAACACAAACGATAAAATTGTTAACATCGTGTGCAATGGCAACGCTATCACAAACGATTTAATGAGGAAAATTGTGTGTGATGTACATGCGAATGAAAACATTTTCCTTGGAGCGACTGTGTGGGATGTATATACGAATGAAAACGTTTAGCGGGGACTGACTATGTGGGATGTACTTACGAGCGGAAACGATATCGCCCGTATAATTGTATTTTTTAGCACTACTGTACGTATAACCGTATTTGATCGCTCGCCGGTCGCACACGAACTCATTTTGCCGAGCGTGTGTGCCAGGAGGGCATATCCCTGACGGTTTCTGGGTCGTGTGGGAAGGACCCCCCATCACCCACACTCACTTGGCGACAGTTCCAAATGCCGTCGCAGAAAGGGGTTAAAACTGTTTGTATAGCACCTCGCTATACCAGTGTATATTGTTGAATTCATTCATGATGCTACTGAAAGTTATTATGAGAGAAGAACATATGCTTCTACATATCTCAACAATATCAAGTTTCCTCTCTACATGTTGAAAGTTTTGAAGTTATGCTTGTTTTGCCTTCCTATGCTAGTTGATTCTTGTTCCCATGAATTATTTGGCCACAAAATCCCTATGCATAGGAAGTTGGTTAGGCTTAAATGTGCTAGTAATATGCTTCATGATGCTCCCATTATGTTTCAATTCTTTACTTTTATGTGAGCATCATTGAAATCATCGTGCCTAGCTAAAAAGGGCATTAAAGAAAACCTCTTGTTGGGAGACAACTGATACGTCTCCAACGTATCTATGATTTTTGATTGTTCCATGCTATTTTATTACCCGTTTTGGATGTTTATGGGCTTTACTTTACACTTTTATATCATTTTTGGGACTAACCTACTAACCGGAGGCCCAGCCCGAATTGCGGTTTTTTGCCTATTTTAGTGTTTTGAAGAAAAGGAATATCAAACGGAGTCCAAACGGAATGAAACCTTCGGGAGCGATCTTTTCGGAACAAACACAATCCAGGAGACTTGGAGTGGATGTCAAGCTGTAAATGAGGCGGCCACAAGGGTGCCCGGCGCGCCCCCACCCTCGTGGGCTCCTTGTTGTTCCACCGACGTACTTCCTTCGCCTATATATACTCCTGTACCCTGAAAACATCCGGGAGCACCACAAAAACCTAATTCCACCGCCGCAACCTTCTGTATCCGCGAGATCCCATCTTGGAGCCTTCGCCGGCGCTCCGACAGAGGGGGAATCGACCATGGAGGGCCTCTACATCATCTGCAAAGCCTCTCCTATGAGTTGTGAGTAGTTTACCACAAACCTTCGGGTCCATAGTTATTAGCTAGATGGCTTCTTCTCTCTCTTTGAATATCAATACAAAGTTCTCCTCAATCTTCTTGGAGATCTATTCGATGTAACTCTTTTTGCGGTGTGTTTGTCGAGATCCGATGAATTGTGGGTTTATGATCAAGTTTATCTATGAGAAATATTTGAATCTCCTCTGAATTCTTTAATGAATTATCAGTTTGGTTGGCCTACTAGATTGATCTTTCTTGCAATGGGAGATGTGCTTAGCTTTGGGTTCAATCTTGCGGTGTCCTTTCCCAGTGACAGCAAGGGCAGCAAGGGACGTATTGTATTGTTTCCATCGAGGATAAAAAGATGGGGTTTATATCATATTGCATGAGTTTATCCCTCTGCATCATGTCATCTTTCTTAATGTGTTACTTTGTTCTTATGAACTTAATACTCTAGATGCAGGCAGGAGTCGGTCGATGTGTGGAGTAATAGTAGTAGATGTAGAATCGTTTCGATCAACTTGTTGCGGACACGATGGCTATATACATGATCATGCCTAGATATTCTCATAACTATGCACTTTTTTACTAATTGCTCGATAGTAATCTGTTCACCAACCGTAATACTTATGCTATCTTGAGAGAAGCCACTGGTGAAACCTATGGCCCCCGGGTCTATCTTTTATCATATAAGTTTTCATCTACTTTTATTTGCATCTTTTACTTTCCAATATATATCATAAAAATACCAAAAATATTTATCTTATCTTGTTATCTCTATCAGATCTCAGTTTTGCAAGTTACCGTGAAGGGATTGACAACCCCTTTATCGCGTTGGTTGCGAGGTTCTTGTTTGTTTGTGTAGGTGTGATACGTCTCCAACGTATCTATAATTTTTTATTGTTCCATGCTATTATATTACCCCTTTTGGATGTTTATGGGCTTTATTCTACATATTTATATCATTTTTGGGACTAACCTACTAACCGGAGGCCCAGCCCATATTGCTGTTTTTTTGCCTATTTCAGTATTTCGAAAAAAAGGAATATCAAATGGAGTACAAACGGAATGAAACCTTCGGGAGCGTTATTTTTTGGAACAAATATGATCCGGAGAGCCTGGAGTGCAAGTCAAGAAAGCTCCGAGGGCCCCACGAGATAGGAGCGCCCCCCCCCCCCCCCAAGGGCACGCCCCCTGTCTCGTGGGCCCCTTGGGCGTCCACCGACGTACTTCTTCTTCCTATATATACCTACGGACCCCGAAAACCTCCAGGAGCACCACAAAACACAATTTCCACAGCTGTAACCTTCTGTATCTGCGAGGTCCCATCTTGGAGCCTTCGCCGGTGTCGGTGTACTAAAGTAGGGGTACCTTAGTACCCCGACCTTGTGCACGGGCAGTCGCAGCGTCCCCGTGACAAGCCTCGCCGGGCGTCCGCCAAGACCCTCCGCAGCCACTCAGAAGACAAGACCCCGGCAAGAGGAGCTTGCCGGGAAGGCCTCTCTAGGCGCAGACAAGGCCCCGACAAGGAGAGCTTGTCGGGAAGGCCGCTCCAGGCACGCAGAAGACAAGGCCCCGGCAAGAGGAGCTTGCCGGGAAGGCTCGGAGCGCGACAAGTCTCCGAGCGCGACAAGGATTCGGCCGCTGCAAGGCGCTTGCCGCGGCATGCAACCTCTCTCCGTCTCCGCTCCAGCTCACCCAGCGACAGGTCGCCATGGGACCGTTCCATGGGCGCGTGTCGAGCGGCTGTGCAGCCAGCGGAGAGCAGCGATAAGCGGCGCTGACAGGCTCGCCATCGTGGCGAGCGGAGGCGCACCTGACGGTCTCTGTTACACTGTTTGGGCGACAACGACGGGCATTTATTGCTTTTGTCCCTTGCCGTCAGAGTTAGGTATTTTGCACTGTACGCTGTTCAAGTAGGTGTACCAACTCCTGTTTTTACATTTGTACCCCCGCCTATGTTGCCACCTGTCGGAGACCCCTTGAGCATATAAAAGGAGGCCCGAGTGCAACGTAGAGAGGGTTCGCGTTTTCCACAAGGTTCGCATTTTTGGCAAGGTTCCGTCCGGTTCGGTTCCGCAGGTTGGGCTGGTTCGGTTCATTCGACCGTCAGAGACTAGACACACTCACGCTTAGGTTTTGTAGCTCGCATTGCTCCGTGAGTGAGAACACAATAGATCAAACAAGCAGCAGTAGGAGTTTTATCTCTCCGGAGAGCTCCGGCTGGGTAAATTGCTCGTGTGCATCGCCGATCCGCTCTTCGTGCGATCTCCGCCCCTCCGAACCACAAGGTGCTCTGGTCCGCCGCCCCATAGGTGTCCGTGGGTACGATCAGCCTCCCGACATCTTTGGCGCGCCCGGGTAGAAGCGTCGAGGCCGTGTGAATCTGATCCGGCGTTCACACGAGCAGCGTCATCAACATCTTCCTCGACATGCCACCGAAGAAAAAGGCTTCGGCGGCAGCAGAGCCGTCCGCGTCGTACCCACCCTCACCGCAGCAAACGGGTGGTGGGGCAGACGCTGGTGGAGGAACGGGCGCCGACGAAGGTGCTCGCGACGTTGCCAAGTCCAAGGACAAGGCACCGCAAACCTCGGCGTCCGCGCATCCCCCGCGTCCATCTCAGGAGACGCGGGACCAACAACGTCATGGCGTTCACAACGCCATACGTTCGTTGGATCGAGACCCTCAAGACCAGCATGCGCGCCAACATGCTGGCACGAGTGAGATACGGTCGCCGGACGGGCGCTGCTCCTTCTAACGTAGTTAGAAGTCCGAGCGTGTCCCGCCTCGCACCGCTCTCTAATGCCACCCACCACTCCAGCGAAGCTACTGGCGAGAGCCCAGCTGCTCCTCGACTACCCTCCAACGGCCGACAAGGTCGACGAGTGGAGGGCCACTATCCAGAGCCTCATCGGCTTTGTCAACGGCGACGCTCCGCGGCAACCAACGCCATTGTTGCCGCGGCGTGACGACAAGGCACGAGCCGGTGGCGACGAGACTGTCGGAGGTGCAACCACCGTGCACTCTCCGCCAAGAAGGCCAAGATCGCCGACTCATCGGATCCACCTCGACAGCGACTCCACTGCGTTGTCGGATCCATGGCTTCGCCCGCGATCAGCGCCAAGTTCTTCCTGAGCGACAACAAGAGGACGCTTTCGAACTCGCATCGAAGCGCCCGAAGAGAAGCGCGACGTCACCCAACAAGCGCGCTGGGCCTTCGTTGACATGCACGCGCCGGAGGGGCCAGCGACTTTTGCAGACGCGGTAGGTTGCCCCCTGCTCACTCGTGAGCTGCGGCAAGTCCAAAGTGGCCCAGCCGTAAAAACTTCAAACCGAACGTGCCGGAGAAGTATGATGGCAGGACGCATCCGTCGGAGTTCCTTAGCATCTACACCATCACGGTGCAGGCTGCGGGGGACGGGACGACAAGATCCTCGCCAACCGCTTCCCGCCGTGCTCAAGCCCAACGTCCGATCTTGGCTCATCCACTTGCCGGACAGCTCCATATCCTCTTGGGCAGAACTGTGCCATCAGTTTGTTGGCGCCTTCACGGGTGGCCACAAACCTCATGGCCAAGAGAGTGACCTCCACTTGCTTGCCCAGAAGGAAGGAGAGTCCCTGCGCAAGTTCATTAAGAGATTCAGCCGTGTGCACTACAACATCCTAGACGTCCACCCTGCCGCGGTGATCAGCGCATTTCATCAGAATGTGCGGAACCGCAGGATGAGGGAGGAGATGGCGATGTGCAAAGTCAAGGACATCAGTGAGCTGTACGCCTTGGCCGACAAGTGTGCCCGCGCTGACGAAGGGAGGAGATTCCCAGGAGAGAATGCAGAAGCAGGATCTGACAGTGATGACACCGCCCCGGCAAAGAAGGGCCGACGGCGAGGCAACAGGAAGAAGAAAAGCAGAGAAGTGCTAGCTGTCGAGCAGTCCGGCAACGGAGGCGGCGACAATAACGCCAAGACTGGTGGCTCCGGCAAGGAGGTTGCCGCTGACGCCAACCACCAGTCGGTGGCGGCCGCCGCCAAGCAGGACGGCTCCGGCAAGCAGTACTGCAAGATCCACCGCACCAAGGGCCACGATCTCCAGAGCTGCAAAAAGGTAGAGCAGCTCGTCGAACAGCAGAGAGCTGAGTACGAGCGGCGAGACAAGGAGAAGGCCTGTGAAGGTGCCGGGGAGCAAGCAAGAAACGCCCGGCCGGGAGGACGCCATGCAAAGTCAAGCAGCGACAAGGAGATCGACCTCCCGCTGCCGCGACAAAGATGAAGATGATGACGACGATGAAGATATGGAGGACGACGACGCCGACGCAGCAGGAGTTTCGTAAAGCCACAGAGGTTCTTCTGCGTTGACGGAGGTGCTTCCCTGCATACCTCCCACCGCCAACTCAAGCAATGGATTCAGGAGGTCAATGCAGCGGAACCATCCGTGGAGTCACGCAAGCCTCTGAAGTGGTCCAGCACGCCTATCATTTTTGATATTGAGGACCACCCTGATCGCATAACTGCGGTCGGGTGCTTGCCGATGTTGGTCTCTCCAACCATCCGCAACCTCAAGGTCACCAAAATGCTAGTTGATGGCGGGGCCGCCTTGAATCTGATCTCCTCCGCGGTGCTCCAGAAGCTTCAAATCCCTGACAGCGAGCTCGAAGAGACCGGAACCTTCCAAGGAATCAATCCGGGAAGGAGCAAGCCGAAGGGGAAGATTACGTTGCTGGTCACATTTGGCAGCGAGCTGAACATCAGAACTGAGAGGGTTACGTTTGACGTCACCGATTTCCCATTACCTTACAATGGGATACTTGGCCGTCCAGCGCTCGCCAAGTTCATGGCAGCCTCTTACTGCGCCTACAACCTACTCAAGATGCCGGGCCCGATAAGCGTCATCTCTGTCCATGGCGACAAGAAGGATGCCCTTATCTGTGCCGACAAGATCTTCCGGGATGCAGCAGCGACAGATTGCGGACACTTGCCGCTGAAGCTCCGGGGAAGAAGACCAAGTCCAAGTCCGGCAAGGGCTCGATGCTCACTCCGGCAAGCGCACCTCTTCGGAGTGCTGCGCTACCGTCGAGGACGCACCATCGAGCTCCACCGGCAAGTGCAAGAAGATGCTGGCTCCGTCGAAGACCAAGAAGGTGCCCGCCAAGGAGGACGGCGCTGGTGGTACCTTCACCATCAGTGCCTCTCTCGACCCCAAATAGGAAGGCGCGCTCGTTGCTTTCCTACGGGTGAATGTCGACGTGTTTGCATGGCAACCGTCGATATCCCCGGTGTTCCTGTGAAAGTGATTGAGCACCGCTGGCCGCTTGTCCTCATCTTGCGCGCCCGTCAAGCAAAAATTCAGGAAGCAAGCGGTGGAGCGCCAAGAATTCATAGCCAAGAGATCAAGAAAGCTGGAAGCAGCAGGCCTTGTCGAGGAGTGCTCCATCCTATGTGGTTGGCCAATCCTGTAGTCGTGCGCCAAGGCAAATGGGAAATGGAGACTTTGTATTGACTTCACGGATGTTAATAAAGCTTGCCCCAAAGATCCATTTCCCTTGCCGCATTGACCAGATTGTTGACTCCACGGCTGGATGTGATTTGCTTTCGCTTTCTTGATGCCTACTCAGATACCATCGCATCTTCATGGCTGAAGAAGATGAGGAGAAGACCGCATTCATCACACCATGTGGCCCATACTGTTTCATACGGATGCCTTTCGGTTTGAAGAATGCTGGTTCAACATTTGCAAGGGTAGTCCATGACGCTTTTGAGCCACAAATGCACAGAAATGTAGAAGCCTACATGGATGACATAGTGGTCAAGAGCAAGGACAAAGCAACTTTGGTTCAAGATTTGGACGAGACCTTTGCAAATCTGCGCAAGATCAACCTCAAGCTCAACCCCGAGAAGTGCGTGTTTGGAGTCCCTTCCTGCAAGCTTCTCGGTTCTTCGTGTCTCGGCGAGGAATTGAAGCTAACCGACAAGATCAAGGCCATTGAGCAGATTGAAGAACCAAAGCGCGTCAAGGATGTACGAGGACTTGCGGTTGCGTGGCTGCTCTCAAAGGCAGGTTTATTTCTAGGTCTTCGAGCGCCTGCCATTTTTCAAGATTTTGAAAAAGGCAGGTCCAGTAAAATGGACTCCCAAAGCGAAGGTTGCGCTGCAGGACTTGAAGAGATACCTGTCCTCCACTCCAACACTTGTCGCACCTGGGCCACAAGAGAAGTTGCTGCTATATATGGCGGCAACCAATCAAGTGGTTAGTGCTGCGTTAGTAGCAGAGAGGGAGGCGGATGACGAGCCGAGAACCATGACAAGCACATCCGGCGACAAGCGAAGGCTTCGCCGACAAGCTCTGGTCCCGACAAGGACGAGCCCGCGAAGACACATGAGCAGATACAGAAAAGGATGGTGCAGCGCCCAGTCTATTTTGCCAGCTCCCTCCTGCAAGGGGCTAGGTCAAGGTATTCTGGTGTGCAGAAATTGCTTTTCGGCCTCCTCATGGCCTCGAGAAAGTTGCGCCATTACTTGCAAGCACATGAGATCACAGTTGTCACTCGCTTTCCCTGAAGAGGATACCGCAGAATCCAGTATGACAGGCAGGATTGTCGAGTGGGCAATCGGAGCTGTCAAGGTTTGGTCTTAAGTTTGAAAGCACATCAACTATCCAAAGCAGAGCCTTGGCAGAATTCATAGCAGAATGGACGCCAACGCCAGATGAAGAGATTCCGGAGACGAGCATTCCCATCAAAGAAGCCAGCAAAGAGTGGCTGATGTACTTTGATGGTGCCTTCTCGCTTAGCATACTGGTGCCGGGCGTCTTTGCTTATCGCACCCACCGGAGAGCACCTCAAGTACGTCGTCCAGATGCACTTTCCCAAGGAGCAAGCGACAAACAATACTGCGGAGTATGAAGGTTTGCTTGCCGGTCTCAGGATCGCAGTGGACTTTGGGATCAAGAAGCTTATTGTCAGGGGTGACTCGCAACTCGTCGTCCGCCAAGTCAACAAAGATTACCAGAGTCCATTGATGGAAGCCTACGTCGATGAAGTGAGGAAGCTAGAAGAGCACTTTGACGGCCTGCAAATGGAACATGTTCCAAGAGCTCAGAATGATATTGCTGACGGCCTGTCAAAGTGCGCCGCACTCAAGCTACCTGTGGAACCAGGGATCTTTGTGCTCAAGCTGACTCAACCAACCGTAACACCATCAACAGGGCAGAATAAGAAGAGGAAGTTGGCCTCTGGTGACTATTTTCCGACAGAGCTCCCGGCCGTCGTTGCCAAAGGTCCCCAAGATCAACACCAACGGTGTTGAGGAGCAGTCTGCTCAAGCGAGCCTGTGGTTTGTTTACGTTGAAGCACGTTCCCGACAAATTTTACTCCGGCAAGCTTGTCGGGAGCATCAAGCACCGGCAGGGCCGCAGGTCCTCGTCGTGGAAGCTGATGTTCCCGCAGCAGCAGATGTGCCTTTAGTCCTTGTTGTCGAGCCGCAAGCTCCAGCATGGGCGCAGCAGATTGTCCATTTCAGACAGGAGAACTTCCCGAAGAGCAGGAAGAAGCGGAAAGAGTAGCCCGGCAGTCAAGTATGTACCAGTTTGTCGACAACATACTGTACAGAAGAAGACTCAACGGTGTGAAATTGAAGTGTATTCCCAGGGAAGATGGACAGAAGCTGTTGGCAGAGATACATGGAGGCATATGTGGTCACCACATTGGCGCAAGAGCACTTGCCGACAAAGCTTTCCGACAAGGTTTCTTCTGGCCGACAGCCCTCCGTGATGCAACTGCACAAGTAACCAAGTGTGAAGCGTGCGGTTCCATTCCAAACAGATACACCAGCCAGCTCAAGCTCTCCAGACGATCCCTTTATCCGGGCCATTTTCGGTCCGGGGCTCGACATCCTCGGCCCCTTCCCGAAGTTGTCGGGGCTTTGAGTACTTATGCGTCGCCATCGACAAGTTCACAAAGTGGCCGGAAGTGGAAGCGATGAGGAAGGTGACAAGACAGTCTGCAACAAGTTCTTCAGTCGATTGTTTGCCGCTTCCGAATCCCTAACGGGGTCATCACCGACAACGCACGCAATTTACGAGTCGCACCTTCATGCAAGACGTCCGGGACCTTGGCGCCAAGATACGCTTTGCTTCGTTGCTCACCCGAGAAGCAACAGTCAAGCGAAGATGGCAAATGCTGAAGTGATGCGGGCTCAAGACCAGAACTTTCGGCTGTGCTGCACAAGTGCGGAAGAAACTGGATCGAGGAGCTGCCGGTGGTTCTTTGGTCGATCAGACGACGCCAAATCGAGCCATCGGCCAGTGCACCCTTTGCTCTAGTCTATGGAGCAGAGGCAGTTCTCCCCATGGAACTCGTATATGGATCGCCTCGAGTACTCGCTTATGATGAGCTTGAGCAAGAGCAGTTGCGACAAGATGACGTGCTGCTCCTCGAGGAGGATCGCCTTCAGTCATTGTCGGCGAGCCGCCGCTACCAAGAAGCCCCGTGTCGCTACCATAGCCGCAGGGTTAGTGCCGAAGTCTCGAGGAAGGCGACCTTGTTCTTCGCGCGTTCAGTCCGCCAAGAATTCAAACAAGTTGACGCCAAAGTGGGAAGGCCCTTATCGGGTGAAACGAGTCACTAGGCTCGGCGCTGTCCGCCTTTGAGACCGAAGATGGCATTCGGTGAGCAACTCCTGGAACATTGAGCATCTTCGTAAGTTTTACCCATAAGGCGCGGTTGTCGGAACCCGTTCCGGCAACCACCTTTTGTACAAGTCTTGCCGCTGTTGCATGTAATCCTTCGTACAAAGCCGGGCGCAGACCCCGTGCATCAGTAAAACTCATGTGTTGCGCACAGCTTGTCAAGTTCATGCTTTCATCATTTTATTGCATGTTTTGTCTAACACTTTGTGCAGCAACCATACCCGTTAAGCAGAATTGAGCCGCTAGGCTCCATAATGTTATTTCCTCTTCTTTTCTTTTCTCAAAGGAAAGAAGGCTCCTCGCACACAAGTTAACCAGGGGAGGAGGAGATAATACTATGGACCAGGCACCGCTCGAGGAAGTTTCGGCTCATCGGGAAGCAAGAAACAGAAAAGCTAAGTTGCCAAAGTTTGAGCAATCAATTTTTAAATTTTCGTTATCTTCCTCGAACGATAGTACTTTGTATGGAAAACCTGTGCGTAGAGGAACCAAATCGTGACTGGTCGCGCCCTTACTTTGTTTCGAGTCCGCTCAACAACTTAACTGAGCTGCGGCTAGTCCGCGACAAGGTTGCTTGTCGGTAGCGACCCCGCCAGCAGGTTGCTGAAGTTCCGCACTTGGCGCTCGCGGCAAGGGTGCATGCACCGGCAAGTTTCCCTGAAAAGCGTAGGGTAATAACATACAAAGCCAAGAGTCGAGTAAAGGAAGTAACGTAGCAAATGTTTCCCAGAGTAAAGTTATATTACGAAAAAATAACTTATCACGGCACTGGCTGAATCGTTCTCAGAACTGAAATAACAGCGAAGAGGAGAAGAAGGGCGCGCTGGTACCCAAGCCCCGGCAAGCAAGAGCTGCCGGGGGCTGCGGCAAGCCAGAGTTGCCGGGAGCTGCGGCAAGCCAGAGTTGCCGGGGGCTGAGATATCAGATAAGCCCTTCGTCCTTTTTTAAGCATCCCTTTTTCATTGAAAAACATTCTACTCGGATACAATCCGTGGGGAATGAAAAACATGAAAGGGAAGATTACAAGTATTAAATGCGGATAAGGCCCGAAGGCTTACAAATTAAAAAGATAAGATGCCCGTAATCCTTTTTCTGTCCCTCTTCGTGGAGGTAGGTCAAGGAGGCGAGAAGGGCAAAAGAAACGCCTAGGCGAAGCTACAGGTGCCGAAGGCACCAAAGGAACATCCCGGAGCTCCCCGAGGGCTTGACGGAGATGGCAGCCGCGGAAGCGGGGCTCAAGACGGGCGGCAAGACGTCAAGACGCTGTCGAGGGCACTACGCCTCAGACTCCGACTTGACGGCCTTGTCGCCATCCCTCTTCCCTTCCGCAGCCTCCCTACGCCATCGCCCAAGGAGACGACCCCGGAGTTCAAGGAGCCGGGCGACGGATGATGGGGTCGCCGGTGACGCACGGCGACGCCCGACAACTAATCGGGTCCGCTACCCTCGCTGCCGTTGTCGCTCTCCTCCTCGCTACTCTCGCTCGAGGGGGAACCTTCATTGTCGGAGGAGCTATCCACGCAACACTTCGCCCGAAAAGCCGAGATCCCGAAGACCTTGACGGAGAGGAGATCGCCCTCCATTAACTTAAATGGAGAGTAAATCCCGCCTCAGCTGTGGATGCGAAGTGAACGTCTTCCACCCACGATCAAGATACATCACATTAGGGGCTGGGAATACAACACGGACTCGCATGCCGCTGATCCCACAGCCCTCATGTGTAGTCTCGATGTCTCGGCGGATCCGACTCCATCAAGGCCGCGAACGGAGCTGGAAGCCGGAGGCGATGACGAGGCGCCCAGCGCAGCCTGACGAAGAACTCGCAAGGGTCGCCCCTGTATGGACCGGCCGCAGGAGGGGAGCCGCCAAGAAGCTGAGACGGCGCGCCGCCCCGTCCGCCTCTTCCCCGAGCGCCTCGACCTCGTCCGCGACCTCGCCCCCTCCCTCTTCCTCTCGTGGCTGGCTCTGCCACCCCGGGCGTGGGGTTGGGAGGGCGTCTGTGGCGACCCTCGCCGCCACTCGATGAAGAACCAAAATTCCTTTTCTCCATGACGAATGAGAGAAAGGGGAGCAAAACTGAGGAAAGGAGGAGATGGGAGAGTGCGGGCTTCAGACTCCCTTCCGCTTTTTAAGGAAGCAAGGTGGGGCTCGACCGCCTCGCCGACAAATCAGGGCATAGGAAGAGCAGGGAATCGGGCCAACCTGCTGCCTCTGCCATCGCCCAGCTTTCCACTTCCACCGCCCACGACCCCAAGAGCATGGGAACCACGTGGCGGGATGCGTAATCGAGGCGACGGGTGGAGCGACCAAGACGCTGCCCACTTCCCCACGACGCCGCACTGGCGCATGCCGCTACGGGGAACGCGGCAGACACAGAGTGGGTTTGGTTTGGACCCAGGCCGTGCGTGCCCGTGCCCTGTTTTGGGCCTGGCCCAACAGCGCTCGGCACCGTGTATGGCCCAGACCCGGGGGCTCCTGTCGGTGTACTAAAGTAGGGGTACCTTAGTACCCCGAACTTGTGCACGGGCAGTTGCAGCATCCCCGTGACAAGCCTTGCCGGGCGTCCGCCAAGACCCTCCGCAGCTACTCAGAAGACAAGACCTCGGCAAGAGGAGCTTGCCGGGAAGGCCTCTCTAGGCACAGACAAGGCTCCGACAAGAAGAGCTTGTCGGGAAAGCCGCTCCAGGCACGCGGAAGACAAGGCCCCGGCAAGAGGAGCTTGCCGGGAAGGCTCGGAGCGCGACAAGTCTCCGAGCGCGACAAGGATTCGGCCGCGGCAAGGCGCTTGCCGCGGCATGCAACTTCTCTCCGTCTCCGCTCCAGCTCACCCAGCGACGTGTCGCAATGGGACCGTTCCATGGGCGCGTGTCGAGCGGCTGTGCAGCCAGCGGAGAGCAGCGATAAGCGGCGCTGACAGGCTCGCCATCGTGGCGAAGCGGAGGCGCACTGACGGTCTCTGTTACACTCGCTTTGGGCGACAACGACGGGCATTTATTGCTTTTGTCCCTTGCCGTCGAGTTAGGTATTTTGCACCGTACACTGTTCAAGTAGGTGTACCAACTCCTGTTTTACATTTGTACCCCGCCTATGTTGCCACCTGTCGGAGACCCCTTGAGCATATAAAAGGAGGCCCGAGTGCAACGTAGAGAGGGTTCGCGTTTTCCACAAGGTTCGCATTTTTGGCAAGGTTCCGTTCGGTTCGGTTCCGCAGGTTGGGCTGGTTCGGTTCATTCGACTGGCCGTAGACTAGACACACTCACGCTAGGTTTTGTAGCTCGCATTGCTCCGTAGTGAGAACACAATAGATCAAACAAGCAGCAGTAGGAGTTTTATCTCTCCGGAGAGCTCCGAAGCTGGGTAAACTGATCGTGTGCATCGCCTCGATCCGCTCTTCGTGCGATCTCCGCCCCCCCCCCCCTCCGAACCACAAGGGGCCTGGTCCGCCGGCCCCATAGGTGTCCGTGGGTACGATCAGCCTCCCCGACAGCCGGCACTCTGCCGGAGGGGGAATCGACCATGGAGGGCTTCTACATCAACACCATAGCCCCTCCGATGAGTTGTGAGTAGTTTACCACAGACCTACGGGTCCATAGTTATTAGCTAGATGGCTTCTTCTCTTTTTGGATCTCAATACAATGTTCTCCCCTCTCTTGTGGAGATCTATTCGATGTAATCTCTTTTTGTGGTGTGTTTGTCGAGATCCGATGAATTGTGGGTTTATGATCAAGTTTATCTATGAATAATATTTGAATCTTCTCTGAATTCTTTTATGTATGATTGAGTTATCTTTACAACTCTCTTCGAATTATCAGTTTGGTTTGGCCTACTAGATTGATCTTTCTTGCCATGGGAGAAGTGCTTAGCTTTGGGTTCAATCCTGTGGTGTTCTTACCCAAAGGATGTAAAGGGTTGGAAGACACGATTGTATTGTTGCCATCGAGGATAACAAGATGGGGTTTATATCATATTGCATGAGTTTATCCCTCTACATCATGTCATCTTGCTTAAAGCGTTACTCTGTTCTTATGAACTTAATACTCTAGATGCATGCTGGATAGCGGTCGATGTGTGGAGTAATAGTAGTAGATGCAGGCAGGAGTCGGTCTACTTGTTATGGATGTGATGCCTATATACATGATCATGCCTAGATAATCTCATAACTATGCGCTTTTCTATCAATTGCTCGACAATAATTTGTTCACCCACCGTAATACTTATGCTATCTCGAGAGAAGCCTCTAGTGAAACCTATGGCCCCCGGGTCTATCTCTTATCATCTTTGCTTTCAGTCTACTTTTATTTGCATCTTTACTTTCTGATTCTATATTACAAAATACCAAAAATATATTATTATCTCTCTATCAGATCTCACTTTCGCAAGAGGCCGTGAAGGGATTGACAACCCCTTTATCGCGTTGGTTGCGAGTTCTCAGTTTGTTTGTGTAGGTGCGTGGGACTTTTGAGGAGCCTCCTACTGGATTGATACCTTGGTTCTCAAAACTGAGGGAAATACTTACGCTACACTTGCTGCATCACCCTCTCCTCTTCGGGGAAAACCAACGCTAGCTCAAGACGCAAAGAAGAAGGATTTCCGCGCCGTTGTCGGGAGGTCTTCGCTCAAGTCAAGACATACCAAGTACCCATCACAAACCCATCTCCCTCGCATTTACATTATTTGCCTCTCGCTTTCCTCTCCCCACTTCACCCTTGCCGCTTTATTCGCCCTCTCTTTCCCAATCTCCTCCTCTCTTTTCGCTTGCCGCTTTTCTGCTTATACATGTTGGATTACTTGTTGCCATGGCACAAGATAATACCAAGTTGTGTGACTTCTCGAATACCAATAATAATGATTTCCTTAGTACTCTGATTGCTCCTCTTAATGATGTTGAGTCTTGTGAAATCAATGCTGCTTTGCTGAATCTTGTTATGAAAGATCAATTCGCCGGCCTTCCTAGTGAAGATGCCGCTACTCATCTAAACAATTTTGTCGATTTGTGTGATATGCAAAATAAGAAAGATACGAATAACAATATTGTCAAATTTAAGTTATTTCCGTTTTCACTTAGAGATCGTGCTAAAATTTGGTTTTCGTCTTTGCCCCAAAATAGTATTGATTCTTGGAACAAGTGCAATGATGCTTTTATCTCTAAGTATTTTCCTCCCACTAAGATCATCACTCTTAGGAACGATATTATGAATTTTAAACAACTATATCATGAGCATGTTGCCCAATCTTGGGAAAGAATGAAATTGATGCTTCGCAATTGCCCTACTCATGGTTTGATTTTATGGATGATCATACAAAAAAATTATGCCGGTTTGAACTTTGCTTCTAGAAATTTCTTAGATTCGGCCGCAGGAGGCACGTTTATGGAAATTACGTTAGGAGATGCTACAAAATTGCTTGATAATATTATGGCTAACTATTCTCAATGGCACACCGAAAGATCTTCTAGTAAAAAAGTGCATGCCATAGAAGAAATCAATGTTTTGAGTAAAAAGATGGATGAACTTATGAAGATGTTTGCTACTAAAAATACTCCTCTTGATCCCAATGATATGCCTTTGTCTTCTTTGATTCAGAATAATAATGAATCTATGGATGTGAATTTTGTTGGTAGGAATAATTTTGGAAACAATGCTTATAGACGAAATTTTAATACTAGACCGTTCCCTAGTAATCCCTCTAATAACTATGGAAATTACTACAACAATTCTTATGGTAATTTTAATAAGATTCCCTCTGATTTTGAGAATAGTGTGAAAGAATTTATGATTTCTCAAAAGAATTTTAATGCTTTGCTTGAAGAAAAATTGCTCAAAGTAGACGATTTGGCTAGGAACGTTGATAGACTTTCGCTTGATGTTAATTCTCTTAAACTTGGATCTTCTTCTCCTAAGCATGATATCAATGAGTCTCTCAAAGTAATGAGAATTTCCATTGACGAGTGCAAGGAAAGAACCGCTAGATTGCGTGCTAAAATAGAAAGCTTTATAAAAGCATGTTCTTCTAGTCTACATGAAAATAATGATGAGGATCCTAAAGTTATTGATGCGTCTCTGTCGGTGTACTAGAGTAGGGGTACCCTAGTATCCCGTACTGCACCTGCAGACGATTCTGCACTTCATGCACGGTTTGCCTCGTCACCGCCAAGATCCTCCGTGGCTCCTTTGGAGCCATTCAAGAACAAAGTATTTGACTAAGAAAAAGAGGCCCCGGCAAGAGGAGCTTGTCGGGAAGGCCACTCAAGGCACGCAGAAGACAAGGCCCCGGCAAGAGGAGCTTGCCGGGAAGGCCCGGAGCGCGACAAGCCTCCGGACGCGACAAGGATTCGGCCACGGCAAGGCGCTTGCCGCGACAGGCAACCTCTCTCCATCTCCGCTCCAGCTCATCCAGCGACGTGTCGCCATGGGACCGTTCCATGGGCGTGTGTCGAGAGGCTGTGCAGCCAGCGGAGAGCAGCGATAAGCGGCGCTGACAAGCTTGCCATCGTGGCGAGCGGAGGCGCACCTGACGGCCTCTGTTGCACTGTTCGGGCGACACTGACGGGCATTTATTGCTTTTGTCCCTTGCCGTCAGAGTTAGGTATTTTGCACTGTACACTGTTCGAGTAGGTGTACCAACTCCTGTTTTTACATTTGTACCCCCGCCTATGTTGCCACCTGTCGGAGACCCCTTGAGCATATAAAAGGAGGCCCATGCGCAACGTAGAAAGGGTTCGGTTCATTCGACTCACTCGAGACCAGAGACACTCACGCTAGATTTTGTAGCTCTCATCGCTCCCTAGCAAGAACACAATACATCAAACAAGCAGCAGTAGTAGTTTCATCTCTCCGGAGAGCTCCGAAGCTGGGTAAACTGCTCGTGTGCCACGCCTCGATCCGCTCTTCGTGCGATCTCCGCCCCCCTCCGAACCACAAGGGGCCTGGTCTGCCGCCCCATAGGTGTTCGTGGGTACGATCAGCCTCCCGACATCTTTGGCGCGCCGTAGGGGCGCCGAGGCCGTGTGAATCTGATCCGGCGTTCACACGAGCAGCGTCATCAACATCTTCCTCAACATGCCACCAAAGAAGAAGGCTTCGGCGGCAGCAGTAACCGTCTGCCGCATGCCGCCCTCACCGCAGCAAAGCGGGTGGTGGGGCAGACGCTGGCGGAGGAACGGGCGGCCACGAAGGTGCTCGCAACGCTGCCAAGTCCAAGGACAAGGCCCCACAAACCTCGGCGTCACAAGCATCCCCGCGTCCATCTCAGAGACGCTGACCAACAACGCCATGGCGTTCACAATGCCATACGCTCGTTGGATCGAGACCCTCAAGACCAGCATGCGCGCCAACATGCCGGGCACGAGTGAGATACGGTCGCCCGAACGGGTGCTGCTCCTTCTAACATAGTTAGAAGTCCGAGCGTATCCGCTCCTCGCACCGCTCGCCAATGCCACCCACTACTCCAGCAGAAGCTCTGGCGAGCTCAGCTGCTCTCGACTACCCTCCAACGGGCCGACAAGGTCGACGAGTGGAGGGCCACTATCCAGAGCCTCATCGGCTTTGCTAACGGCGACGCCTCGCGGCAACTAACGCCATCATTGCCGCGGCGAGACGACAAGGCACGAGCCGGTGGCGGCAGATCGCTGGAGGTGCAACCACCGTGCACTCTCCGCCCACGAAGGCCAAGATCGCCGACTCACCGGATCCACCTCGACAATGACTCCACCGTGTCGCCGGATCCATGAGCTCGCCGCGATCAGCGCCAAGTTCTTCATGAGCGACAACAAGAAGACGCCGAACTCGCATCGGCGCCGAAGAGAAGCGCGACGTCGATCCGACAAGCTGCCGCTGGGCCTTCTGTTGACATGCGCGCGCCGGAGGAGCCAGGCGACTTGCCGTACGCGGTAGGTTGCCCTGCGTTCACTCATGAGCTGCGGCAAGTCCAGTGGCCCAGCCAGAAAAACTTCAAACCAGACGTGCCGGAGAAGTATGATGGCAGGACGCATCCGTCGGAGTTCCTCAGCATCTACACCATCGCGGTGCAGGCTGCGGGGGGACGGGATGACAAGATCCTCGCCAATTACTTCCCGCTCGTGCTCAAGCCCAACGTCATATCTTGGCTCATGCACTTGCCGGACAGCTCCATATCCTCTTGGGCAGATCTGTGCCATCAGTTTGTTGGCACCTTCATAGGTGGCCACAAGCCTCATGGCCAAGAGAGTGACCTTCATCTGCCGCCCGTAAGGAAGGAGAGTCTTTGGCGCAAGTTCATCCGTAGATTCAGCCGTGTGCACTACAACATCCTGTGACGCTCCACCTGCCGCGGTGATCAGCGCATTTCATCGTAATGTGCGGAACCGCAGGATGAGGGAGGAGATGGCGATGTGCAAAGTCAAGGACGCCGATGGAGCTGTACGCCTTGGCCGACAAGTGTGCACGCACCGAGGAAGGAGGAGACTCCTGTGAGAGAATGCGGAAGCAGGATCTCGACAAGGAGGACACCGCCCGGCAAAGAAGGGCCGCGGCGAGGCAACAGGAAGAAGAAAAGTAGAGAAGTGCTAGCTGTTGAGCAGTCCGCCACGGAGGAGGCGACAAGAACGCCAAGGCTGGTGGCTCCGGCAAGGAGGTTGTCACCGACGCCAACCACCGGTCGGTGGCGGCCGCCGACAAGCGTGACAGCTCCGCAAGCAGTCTTGCAATATCCACCGCACCAAGGGCCACGACCTCAAGAGCTGCAAGAAGGTCGAGCAGCTTGTCGAACAGCGAAGAGTTGAGTACGAAAGCGGGCGCAACAAGGAGAAGGCCCAGAAGGTGCCGGGGAGCAAGCAAGAAACGTCCCGGCCGGGGAGGACGCCGCGGCAAGGCCAAGCAGCGGCAAGGAGATCGACCTCCCCGTGGCCGCGACAAGGATGAAGATGATGACGACGACGAAGATCTGGAAGACGGCGATGCTGATGAGCAGGAGTTTCAGAAAGCCACAGAGGTCCTCTGCGTTGACGGGGGTGCTTCCCTGCATACCTCCCACTCCCAACTCAAGCAATGGATGCGGGAGGTCAATGCAGCGGAACCGTCCGTAGAGTCGCGCAAGCCTCTGAAGTGGTCCAGCACGCCTATCATTTTTGATATTGAGGACCACCCTGATCGCGTAACTGCGGTGGGGTGCTTGCCGATGTTGGTCTCACCAACCATCCGCAACCTCAAGGTCACAAAAATGTTAGTTGACGGCGGGGCCGGCTTGAATCTGATCTCCTCCGCGGTGCTCCAGAAGCTTCAAATCCTCGACAATGAAGCTCGAAGAGACCGCACCTTCCAAGGAATCAATCCGGGAAGGAGCAAGCCGAAGGGGAAGATTACGTTGCCGGTAACATTTGGCAGCGAGTTGAACTTTAGGACTGAGAGGGTCACATTCGACGTTGCCGATTTCCCATTGCCTTACAATGGGATACTTGGCCGTCCAGCACTCGCCAAGTTCATGGCGGCCTCTCACTACGCCTACAACCTACTCAAGATGCCAGACCCGATAAGCGTCATCTCTGTCCATGGCGACAAGAAGGATGCCCTTATCTGTGCCGACAAGATCTACCGGGATGTAGCAGCCGCGACAGATTGCCAGACACTTGCCGCTGAAGCTCCCGGGGGGAAGAAGACGAAGTCCAAGTCCGGCAAGGGCTCTGATGCTCACTCCGGCAAGCGCACCTCTTCGGAGTGCTGCGCTACCGTCGAGGACGCACCATCGAGCTCCACCGGCAAGTGCAAGAAGATGGTGGCTCCGCCAAAGACCAAGAAGGTGCCCACCAAGGAGGACGGCACTGGTAGTACTTTCACCATCAGTGCCTCTCTCGACCCTAAATAGGAAGGCGCGCTCTTTGCTTTCCTGCGGGCGAATGTCGACGTGTTTGCATGGCAACCGTCTGACATCCCCGGTGTTCCCAGGAAAGTGATTGAGCACCGCCGGCCGCTTGTCCTCATGCGCCGCCCGTCAAGCAAAAAGTCGTGAAGCAAGCAAAGGAGCGCCAAGAATTCATAGCGTAAGAGATCAAGAAACCGAAGCAACAGGCCTTGTCGAGGAGTGCTCCATCCTACGTGGTTGGCCAATCCTGTAGTCGCGGCATAAAGCAAATGGAAAATGGAGACTTTGTATTGACTTCACGGATGTTAATAAAGCTTGTCCCAAAGATCCATTTCCCTTGCCGCGCATTGACCAGATTGTTGACTCCACGGCTGGATGTGATTTGCTCTCGTTTCTTGATGCATACTCAGGATACCATCAGATCTCCATGGCTGAAGAAGTTGAGGAGAAGACCGCATTCATCACACCATGTGGCACATATTGTTTCATACGGATGCCTTCCGGTTTGAAGAATGCTGGTTCAACATTTGCAAGGGTAGTCCATGACGCTTTTGAGCCGCAAATTGTCGGTGTACTAGAGTAGGGGTACCCTAGTATCCCGTACTCGTGCACGGACAGTTGCAGCACCCCGCGGCAGGGTTTGCCTCGTCACCGCCAAGATCCTCCGTGGCTCCTTTGGAGCCATTCAAGAACAAAGTATTTGATTAAGAAAACGAGGCCCCGGCAAGAGGAGCTTGTCGGGAAGGCCACTCAAGGCACGCAGAAGACAAGGCCCCGGCAAGAGGAGCTTGCCGAAGGCCCGAGCGCGACAAGCCTCCGGAAGCGACAAGATTCGGCCGCGGCAAAGGCGCTTGCCGCAGGCATCCTCTCTCCATCTCCGCCTCCAGCTCATCCAGCGACGTGTCGCCATGGGACCGCTCCATGGGCGGCGTGTCGAGAGGTCAGGCAGCCAGCGGAGAGCAGCGATAAGCGGCGCTGACAAGCTTGCCATCGTGGCGAGCGGAGGCGCACCTGACGGCCTCTGTTGCACTGTTCGGGCGACACTGACGGGCATTTATTGCTTTTGTCCCTTGCCGTCAGATTTAGGTATTTTGCACTGTACACTGTTCGAGTAGGTGTACCAACTCCTATTTTTACATTCGTACCCCCGCCTATGTTGCCACCTGTCGGAGACCCCTTGAGCATATAAAAGGAGGCCCATGCGCAACGTAGAAAGGGTTCGGTTCATTCGACTCACTCGAGACCAGAGACACTCACGCTAGGGTTTGTAGCTCTCATCGCTCCCTAGCAAGAACACAATACATCAAACAAGCAGCAGTAGGAGTTTTATCTCTCCGTTGAGCTCCGAAGCTGGGTAAACTGCTCGTGTGCCACGCCTCGATCCGCTCTTCGTGCGATCTCCGCCCCCCTCCGAACCACAAGGGGCCTGGTCCACCGGCCCCATAGGTGTTCGTGGGTACGATCAGCCTCCCCGACATCTTTGGCGCGCTGTAGGGGCGTCGAGGCCGTGTGAATCTGATCCGGCGTTCACACGAGCAGCGTCATCAACATCTTCCTCAACATGCCACCGAAGAAGAAGGCTTCGGCGGCAGCAGAACCGTCCGTGTCGTACCCGCCCTCACCGCAGCAAACGGGTGGTGGGGCAGACGCTGGCAGAGGAACGGGCGACGACGAAGGTGCTCGCGACGTTGCCAAGTCCAAGGACAAGGCCCCGCAAACCTCGGCGTCTGCCAAGATCCCCCGCTGGCCCATCTCAGAGATGCGGGACCAACAACGCCATGGCGTTCACAATGCCATACGCTCGTTGGATCGAGACCTCAAGACCAGCATGCGGCGCCAACATGCCGGCACGAGTGAGATACGGTCGCCCGGACGGGTGCTGCTCCTTCTAACGTAGTTAGAACTCCGAGCGTATCCCGCCTCGCACCGTTCGCCAATGCCACCCACTACTCCAGCAGAAGCTCGCGAGAGCTCAGCTGCTCCTCGACTACCCTCCAACGGCCGACAAGGTCGACGAGTGGAGGGCCACTATCCAGAGCCTCATCGGCTTTGCCAACGGCGACACCCCGCGGCAACCAACCCCATCGTTGCCGCGGCGAGACGACAAGGCACGAGCCGGTGGCGACGAGACCGCCGGAGGGGCAACCACCGTGCACTCTCCGCCACGAAGGCCAAGATCGCCGACTCACCGGATCCACCTCGACAGCGACTCCACCTCGTCGTCGGATCCGCGAGCTTCGCCGCGATCAGCGCCAAGTTCTTCATGAGCGACAACAAGAAGACGCTCGAACTTCGCATCGGCGCCAAGAGAAGCGCGGACGTCGATCCGACAAAGCGGCCAGCTGGGCCTTCTGCTGACATCTGCGCGCCCGGAGGAGCCAGCGACTTGTCAGACGCGGTAGGTTGCCCTGCATTCACTCGTGAGCTGCGGCAAGTCCAAAGTGGCCCACCGAAAAACTTCAAACCAGACGTGCCGGAGAAGTATGATGGCAGTACGCATCCGTCGGAGTTCCTCAGCATCTACACCATCGCGGTGCAGGCTGCGGGGGGACGGGACGACAAGATCCTCGCCAATTACTTCCCGCTCGTGCTCAAGCCCAACGTCAGATCTTGGCTCATGCACTTGCCGGACAGCTCCATATCCTCTTGGGCAGATCTGTGCCATCAGTTTGTTGGCGCCTTCATAGGTGGCCACAAGCCTCATGGCCAAGAGAGTGACCTTCATCTGCTCGCCCAGAAGGAAGGAGAGTCTTTGCGCAAGTTCATCCAGAGATTCAGCCGTGTGCACTACAACATCCCAGACGTCCACCCTGCCGCGGTGATCAGCGCATTTCATCAGAATGTGCGGAACCGCAGGATGAGGGAGGAGATGGCGATGTGCAAAGTCAAGGACGCCAGTGAGCTGTACGCCTTGGCCGACAAGTGTGCACGCTACCGAGGAAGGGAGGAGACTCCCAGGAGAGAATGTGGAAGCATGATCTGACAGTGAGGACACCGCCCCGGCAAAGAAGGGCCGGCGGCGAGGCAACAGGAAGAAGAAAAGTAGAGAAGTGCTAGCTGTTGAGCAGTCCGGCCACGGAGGAGGCGACAAGAATGCCATGGCTGGTGGCTCCGGCAAGGAGGTTGCCGCTGACGCCAACCACCAGTCGGTGGCGGCCGCCGACAAGCAGGACAGCTCCGGCAAGCAGTACTGCAAGATCCACCGCACCAAGGGCCACGACCTCCAGAGCTGCAAGAAGGTCGAGCAGCTTGTCGACCAGCAGAGAGCTGAGTACGAGCGGCGCGACGAGGAGAAAGGCCAGGAAGGTGCTGGGGAGCAAGCAAGAAACGCCCGGCGGGGGACGCCTTGGCAAGGCCAAGCAGCGGCAAGGAGATCGACCTCCAGCGGCCGCGACAAGGATGAAGATGATGACGGCGGCGAAGATCTCGAAGACGACGACGCTGATCGTGAGAGTTTGAGAAAGCCACAGAGGTCCTCTGCGTTGACGGGTGCTTCCCTGCATACCTCCCACCGCCAACTCAAGCAATGGATCACGGGAGGTCAATGCAAGCGGAACCGTCCGTGAAAGTCGCGCAAGCCTCTGAAGTGGTACAAGACGCCTATCATTTTTGATATTGAGGACCACCACGATCGGCGTAATCTGCGGTCGGGTGCTTGCCGATGTTGGTCTCACCAACCATCCGCAACCTCAAGGTCACAAAATGTTAGTTGACGGCGGGGCGGATTGAATCTGATCTCCTCCGCGGTGCTCCGAAGCTTCAAATCCCTGACAATGAAGCTCGAAGAGACGGCACCTTCCAAGGAATCAATCCGGGAAGGAGCAAGCGAAGGGAAGATTACGTTGCGGTAACATTTGGCAGCGAGCTGAACTTTAGGACTGAGAGGGTCACATTCGGCGTTGCCGATTTCCCATTGCCTTACAATGGGATACTTGGCCGTCCAAAGACTCGCCAAGTTCATGGCGGCCTCTCACTACGCCTACAACCTACTCAAGATGCCAGGCCCGATAAGCGTCATCTCTGCCCATGGCGACAAGAAGGATGCCCTTATCTGTGTCGACAAGATCTACCGGGATGCAGCAGCCGCGATAGATTGCCAGACACTTGCCGCTGAAGCTCCCGGGGGGAAGAAGACGAAGTCCAAGTCCGGCAAGGGCTCTGATGCTCACTCCGCAAAGCGCGCACCTCTTCGGAGTGCTGCACTACCGTCGAGGACGCACCATCGAGCTCCACCGGCAAGTACAAGAAGATGGTGGCTCCGCCAAAGACCAAGAAGGTGCCCGCCAAGGAGGACGGCACTGGTAGTACTTTCACCATCAGTGCCTCTCGACCCTAAATAGGAAGAAGCGGCGCTCGTTGCTTTCCTGTGAGGCGAATGTCGACGTGTTTGCACGTCAACCGTCTGACATCCCCGGTGTTCCCAGGAAAGTGATTGAGCATCTCCTGGCCGTTTGTCCTCATCTTGTGACCCGTCAAGCAAAAAGTCGAGGAAGCAAGCGGTGGGCGCCAAGAATTCATAGAAGAAGAGATCAAGAACTGGAAGCGACGCCTTGTCGAGGAGTGCTCCATCCTACGTGGTTGGCCAATCCTCGTAGTCGTAGGTGCAAAGCAAATGGAAAATGGAGACTTTGTATTGACTTCACGGATGTTAATAAAGCTTGTCCCAAAGATCCATTTCCCTTGCCGCGCATTGACCAGATTGTTGACTCCACGGCTGGATGTGATTTGCTCTCGTTTCTTGATGCATACTCAGGATACCATCAGATCTTCATGGCTGAAGAAGATGAGGAGAAGACCGCATTCATCACACCATGTGGCACATCTTTGTTTTCATACGGATGCCTTTCGGTTTGAAGAATGCTGGTTCAACATTTGCAAGGGTAGTCCATGACGCTTTTGAGCCGCAAATGCACAGAAATGTAGAAGCCTACATGGATGACATAGTGGTAAAAAGCAAGGACAAAGCAACTCTGGTTCAAGATTTGGACGAGACCTTTGCGAATCTGCGCAAGATCAACCTCAAGCTCAACCCCGAGAAGTGCGTGTTTGGAGTACCTTCCGGCAAGCTTCTCGGGTTCTTCGTGTCTCAACGAGGGATTGAAGCTAATCCCGACAAGATCAAGGCCATTGAGCAGATTGAAGCACCAAAGCGCGTCAAGGATGTATGAAGACTTGCCGGTTGCGTAGCTGCTCTCAGCAGGTTTATTTCTAGGTCTGCTGAACGCGCCCTGCCGTTTTTCAAAATTTTGAAAAAGGCAGGTCCGATGAAATGGACTCCCGAATCGGAGGCTGCGCTGCAGGACTTGAAGAGATACCTGTCCTCCACTCCAACACTTGTCGCATCTAAGCCACAAGAGAAGTTGCTGCTATATATAGCGGCAACCAATCAAGTGGTTAGTGCTGCGTTAGTAGCGGAGAGGGAGGCGGATGACGAGCCAGCAACCACGGCAAGCACATCCGGCAACAAGCAGGGGGCTTCGCCGATAAGCTTTGGTCCCGACAAGGACGAGTCCGCGAAGACGGATGACCAGATACATAAAAGGATGGTGCAGCGCCCAGTCTACTTTGTCAGTTCCCTCTGCGAGGCTAGGTCAAGTACTTTACGGTGTGCAGAAATTGCTTTTCGGTCTCCTCATGGCCTCGAAAGCTGCGCCATTACTTCCAAGCACATGAGATCACAGTTGTCACTCGCTTTCGCTGAAGAGGATCTGCAGAATCCGTACAACGGGCAGGATTGTCGAGTGGGCGTTAGAGATGTCAAGCTTTGGTCTCAAGTTTGAAAGCACATCAACTATCCAAAGCAGAGCGTTGGCAGAATTCATAGCAGAATGGACACCAACGCCAGATGAAGAGATTCCGGAGACGAGCATTCCCGTCAAGGAAGCAAGCAAAGAGTGGCTGATGTACTTTGATGGTGCCTTCTCGCTGCAAGGCGCCGGTACCGGCGTGCTGCTTATCGCACCCACCGGAGAGCACCTCATGTACGTAGTCCAGATGCACTTTCCCAACGAGCAAGCGACAAACAATACTACAGAGTATGAAGGTTTGCTTGCCGGTCTTAGGATCGCAGTGGACCTTGGGATCAAAAAGCTTATTGTCAGGGGCGACTCGCAGCTTGTCGTCCGCCAATGAACAAAGATTACCAGAGTCCGTTGATGGAAGCCTACGTCGATGAAGTGAGGAAGCTGGGAGAGCACTTTGACGGCCTGCAAATGGAACATGTTCCAAGAGCTCAGAATGATGTTGCTGACGGCCTGTCAAAGTGCGCTGCACTTAAGTTACCTGTGGAACCAGGGATTTTCGTGCTCAAGCTGACTCAGCCAACCGTAACACCATCAATCGGACAAAGCAAGAAGAGGAAGTTGACCTCTGGTGACTACTTTCTCCCAGAGCTTCCCAAGCCGTTGTTGCAAAGGTCCCCAAGCTCAACACCAATAGTGTTGAGGAGCGATCTGCTCAAGCGAGGCCCGAGGTTTGTTTCGTTGAAGCATACGCTCCCGACAAGTCTTGCTCCAGCAAGCTTGTCGGGGAGCATCTAGCTCCGGCAGGGCCGCATGTCCTTGCCGTGGAAGCTGATGTTCCCGCAGCAGCAGATGTGCCTTTAGTCCTTGTTGTCGAGCCGCAAGCTCCAGCATGGGTGCAGCAGATTGTCCATTTCCTTCATATAGGAGAACTTCCCGAAGAGCAAGAAGAAGCGGAAAGAGTAGCCCGGCAGTCAAGTTTGTACCAGTTTGTCGACAGCATACATCTGCATGTAAGAAGACTCAACGGTGTGAAATTGAAGTGTATTCCAGGAAGATGGACAGAAGCTGTTGGCGAGAGATACATGGAGGCATATGTGGTCACCACATTGGCGCAAGAGCACTTGCAAGAAAGCTTTCCGGCAAGGTTCCTTCCGCCGACAGCCCTCCAGGATGCAACTGCACAAGTAACCAAGTGTGAAGCGTGCGGTTCCATTCCAAACAGATACACCAGCCAGCTCAAGCTCTCCGACGATCCCTTTATCCTCGCCATTTTCGTGGGGCTCGACATCCTCGGCCCCTTCCCCCAAGCTGTCGGGGGCTTTGAGTACTTGTACGTCGCCATCGACAAGTTCACAAAGTGGCCGGAAGTGGAAGCAGTGAGGAAGGTGACAGCACAGTCAGCAGTCAAGTTCTTCAGGTCGATTGTTTGCCGTTTCGGAATCCCTAATAGGATCATCACTGACAACGGCACACAATTTACGACTCGCACCTTCATGCAGTACGTCCAAGAACTTGGCGCCAAGGTCTGCTTTGCTTCTGTTGCTCACCCGAGAAGCAACGGCCAAGCAGAGAGGGCAAATGTTGAAGTGCTGCGCGGGCTCAAGACCTGAACTTTCGACAGGCTGCACAAGTGCGGAAGAAACTGGATCGAGGAGCTGTCGGTGGTTCTTTGGTCGATCAGGACGACGCCAAATCGAGCCACAGCCGTATAATCCTTTGATCTAGCTCTATGGAGCAGAGGCAGTTCTCCCCACGGAACTTCGTGATACGGATCGCCTCGAGTGCTCGCTTATGATGAGTTTGAGAAAGAGCAGCTGCGACAAGATGACGCGCTGCTCCTTGAGGAGGATCGTCTTCAGCCGGGCCAGGCGAGCTGCTCGCTACCAGCAAGCTTTGCGCCGCTACCATAGCCGCAGAGTTAGTGCCGAAGTCTCGAGGAAAGGCGACCTTGTTCTTCGCGTAGCTCAGTCCGCCAAGAATTCAAACAAGTTGACGCCGAAGTGGGAATGCCCTTATCGGGTGAAACGAAGTCACTAGGCCTGGCGCTGTCCGCCTTTGAGATCGAATATGGCATTCCGTGAGCAACTCCTGGAACATTGAGCATCTTCGTAAGTTTTACCCGTAGAGGCGCGGTTATCGAACCCGTTCGGCAACCACCTTTGTACAAGTCTTGCCGCGAGTTGCATGTAATCCTTTGTACAAAGCCGAGCAGACCCGATGCATCAAGAAGCTCATGTGTTGCGCATAACTTGTCAAATTCATGCTCTCATCATTTTATTGCATATTTTGGCTAACACTTTGTGCAGCAACCACACCCGGTAGCAGAATCGAGCCGCTGGGCTCCATAACGTTATTTCCTCTTCTTTTTCTTTTCTCAAAGAAAGGAAGGCTCCCTCGCGCACAAGTTAACCAGGGGGGAGGAGGAGATAATACTATGGACCAGGCGCCGCTCAAGGAAGTTTCACCTCATCGGGAAGCAAGAGACAGAAAAGCTAAGTTGCCAAAGTTTGAGCAATCAATTTTTAAATTTTCAAGTTATCTTCCTCGAACGATAGTACTTTGTATGAAAAACCTGTGCGTAGAGGAACCAACTCGCCAGCTAGTCGCGCCCTTACTTTGTTTTGAGTCTGCTCAACAACTTAAGTGAGCTGCGGCTAGTCGCGACAAGGTTGCTTGTCGGAGGCGGCACTGCCAAAGAAGTCACCGACGTTCGCACTCAGCGCCATGCAAAGGTGCCAGCACCGACAAGTCCCCCAAATGAGTAAGTCTAAAACGTACAAAGGAAGGAATCTAGTAGAGGAAATAACATTGCATTGATCGCCTAAGATAGAGTATATTACAAAATAACTTGTCGCTGATCAAACAAAATGTTCTAAACATGATCAGCAGCGACAAGGGAAAGATAAAGTTGGCGGCCTAGTCTACGCGGTCGCCGTCAATCCGCTTGATCTTGTTCACCTTGTCCACAATGGGTGCGACAAGGGCTTTGAGCTCCTCCACGTTGGCATCGGGCGGCAAGGATCTGAGGACGCCGTTAAGGTTGAGGCCCGGATTGCGGAAGGCCACCTTGATCAACACCTTCTCGAGGGCTCGTGCATAGACTGGCGTGATTCCTCGGCCAGCTGCTTTGGGACCTCTTCCCGGAGTCGCTGGAGGCCCGTCACCACGCCTTTGAAGAATAAGCTGAGTTTGGTGCTGGGTTGGAGATGCTCGTCGGAGGAGTACGCAAGGTCCGCCATCCCTTCGCCGCTCTTCTTGAGGGTGGCCTCCAGCTGTGCCACCTTCGCCTTCAGCTCTTCCTTGGCGGCCTCGGCGGCCGCGGCAGCATCCTTCGCCTCCTGAAGCGCCCCGCCAAGTGACTCCTCATGTGCAAGGTATTCTTCGTGGCTGTCCAGGTTGACCTTCCGCTGCGCCATTTCGCTTTCTGCAAGTGGCGAAGCTTCGGCAGCCAGCCGCTGCTCCTCCTGGTGCGGGCTTCTCAAGGATGAAGGCCGTGGCGCTCTTCTCTGAGTTGCCCCAGCTACGCTACGTCATGTGAGGGTTTCTTGGTTGGCGCTCCGGAGCTCTTCGGCGCTTCTCCATGTCCGCTCCTGCCCTCGCGACAAGTGCTTCCCGGGTCTCCAACTTGGCCTGCCGGCGCGGTAGAGCGGCGGCAACTTCTTCAAGCTACTCCTCCTCGGACTTCGCTGCTGCCGCTGCTTGGCCAGACACTGGCCAGCTGCCCAGCGGAGGCGAGTAGCTCGCCGTCGAAGGTCTCTCCTCGACCAGCGCCACAGGCTCGGTTCCCAGGGGAGCTTGATGAAGACGCCTTCGCCCGGCCTTCGTAGGCACCGGGCTGGGGCTCCCTCGAACTGGCCAGCCGGGCAGCGCAGGGAGTCGGCTGTCGGTGTAGCGCTTGCCGCTCCTGCGGCCTCAGGGCCGTCAGTACGATTGCCCGACCCCTCGTCGGCCTCCGCGTCGGCAGCCTCGGTGGCCTCCTCGCCAACAGGCTCGTCGGCGACAGCCTCTTCTTCCACAACCACGACATCTTCTTCCTCGACGGCGGCCTCGTCGGTGTTGCCGCGCGCTTCTTCCTCGCCGGCGGCCTCGACCTCCATCGGCTCAAGGCCGACGAAGAGAGAGCAGTCAAGCAAATGTTCAAAAAGAGAAACAAAAGAAAGCAAGCCCAAGGGAAATTTTCGTGTAAGGCGCTACCTGCAACGGATCCGTAGCCATGGCCTCGACCACCGGAGGGTCATCGGCGCCGCCCCTTGCCGGGTAGCCTCCCTTGCCGGAGTGGCCTCCCTTGTCGGAGTGGACTCCCTTGTCGGAGGGCGCTCTCTTGCCGGGGAATTCTCCCTTGGCGGCGTAGTGGCAGCAGACAGGATCTCGGGGGCGGCTTCCGAGCCCTCCTGATGAAGCTGCTCTGCTCCTACACAAGCACACAGTCAGATATCAACGAAGAAAGGGCACCCCTGCACACCTAATAGTAAGGAGAAAACTGCACACTTACTCTGGGGGCTGTGCTGGGGGCTGCTCAGAGGAAGGGTTGCCGGGTCCGGCAAGGGAGTCTCGGACGCGTCCCTCGTTGCCACGGGAGAATCGTCCTCAACGACGACCGTCGGGATCTTGGCCCTCTTCGACACTCTTCCGGGCCAACGTCCTGAAAAGGAAAAGAGTCCAGAGCGAAGCAAATCAGATTCAAGATGAAGCAATAAAAATTGAAGAAATACAAGCACAATCTCGAGAAGCTTACTCTTCGCCTTCCTCCTCGGAGCTGAGCGCGGAGAAGTCAAACTCCGCCTCACCTCCGGTGCGACAAGGCGGAGGTGTGGGCTCTCTTGGCCACTCGGCGGAGGCGTCGGCGGTGGTTCGAGAAGATCCCGCCCAGCTTGTCGCGGCAGTGTGGGCGCCTGCTGCAACCTCGCTTGCTGCGGTGGAGCTGCCGCTGCAAGTGCTGCTGTGGGCCGGTCTGTCGCCTGCCTCGTCTCCAGCCTTGCGGAGACGCTTCAGCCGGAGCCGGGGCTCCGCGGGCGGCAATTCGCTTAGCGGTGGGGAAGAAGCCCTCGGCGGGTCCACTCGACCCGGCCTCGGGCTCGACAAGCTCGCCTCGCCGCGACCTCCCTCGCTTCGGCAAGGCTTGCCGCCTTCGCCAAGGCCCGCCTCCTCCACGGTGAACCCGAAGGCTCCAGCGCAGCGGTCGCCGCCGCCCAACACGCTGAGGGCAATCCGCCGCCATCTCCCGGTCGGTGGTGTCGCTGGTGAGCCTTTTTTTCGCTTCGCCGAGCGGATCGGCACTTCTTGCAAATCGTCGAAGAATTGCTGCACGACCTCGTCGGGGGGCTCCTGCCAGGTTGGGACGATCCCGTGGGAGTCGCACAGCGGCATCATGGCGTGGATGCGGTCGAGCGCCGAGTTGTTGCACAAAGGGACGACCCCCCGCGGCAACCTAAACCACTCAGGATGGTCGGGGTCATTCTTGAACAGCTCGAGCAGCATTGCGTCCAGCTCCAAGACGGTGAAGTTCCAGTTCAGACCCGAGCGCAACCTCATGATGTCTGCCGCATTCTGGAACTCCCAAGCAGGCCTCCTTCTCTCCTGCAAGGGAGCAATGCGGCGGGCGAAGGAAATCTGCGCCAACTGCTTCCTACGGTCAACCCGCAAGCCCGAGGCGCAGGATCCGGTCACAGCCTATCTTCAGCTTCGCATCCTCCGCGCCAAGTTACTCCAATCCTCGCCAAGACTATTGGGGTTTCATGACGGGCGGTGAAGGGCTGTGGGTTCTCCTCACGACCTAGCACCAGCTTGGCTCTCCACTCCTCCCACTTGTTGCGGAACTCTCCCCGTAGGTAGGCCTCTTTCTTGCCGATCCTAGAGACCTGTGGTATCCCTCCGCAAGTGGCTCTCCTCTCTCGACGCTGGGAACAAAGAAATGGCGGAAGAGTGCCACGTTCGGGTGGATTCCGACAAAGTTTTCGCACAAATGCGCCGAAAACTGCCATGGTCAAGACGGCGTTGGGGGTGAAATCAAGGAGGCGGAGGCTAAAAGTGTTCATGATGTCGCAAAGAACTGGAAAAAAGGGCGGGCAAAGCCCGCAATAGAAGAAAAGGGCGAAAAAGGGTACCCTGTTGGGGCCAAATCAGCGGCGGAGGCGGGGAGTACCCTCGCGCGGATGCGCACGCTGCGTCTCCGCCGACCGAAGAGGTAGAAGACGTCCGCAGCTCCCTTGGCGCCGAGCTGCGGGGGAAGATGGCCGGCTCCTTGCGCGCGCCCTTGTGAGCTAACGCCTCCCGACTTCCGACGCCCTTCTCCTTGTTGGCTTTCGGAGCCATGGCGAGGGGGGCGGAGGAGGCCGACGGCGGTGAGCGTGCTTGTGGCGAAAGGGGGCTGGGCGCTGCTCTCTTCGCACCGGAGAAAAAGAGGGAAGCGGTGGTGGTTTTCTTGACAAGACAGCAATGGCAGGGGTGGGCGGCCCGCCTCTGTTTCCTCCGCTTATAAAGAGGGGGGAGGGGGCGGACGTTCCGCTTATGCTAATAAAGAACCCCCCACGACCGCGCCCACGATCTCTCGCAGACGACGCCACGTCCCGTGCGTGCCGTTAGTGGGGATCGTGGTGGGTCCGGGGCGAAGGCGACGTGATCGAGGCCGCGTGTGTCCGCAGGTACGCTTTGGGCCTGCCTGGCCCGACAAGCGCCGGGCACTGCAGAATGCCCAGTTCGGGGTTTCGCCGGTGTACTAGAGTAGGGTACCTTAGTATCCCGTGACTTGCACGACAGCTGCAGAAGATTTCAAGGTAGTTTACCGCTATCTTAGGTTTTCCGCAGAGGCTGTCATACGTTTGTTCTTGCGAGCATCGACAGCGACGCAGTCGCATTTAGCTTTCTTCCCATCGTCACCGTTAGTAAAAGTAAGGCCCAGCCGTTATGGGGATCAGCAAGTTGCCGAGAAAGTTCAGTTTGTCAGAGCTGATCGCTTCCCGGGTTTCGAGCTCAGGCACGATCAGCCTACCCACGAACACCTATGGGCGCCGGGAGGTTGATCGCACTCCACGAACACCTATGGGGTCAAGTGACTGTGCCCTCTTGTGGTTCTGGAGGGGGCGGAGATCGCATCGGAAGAGCGGATCGAGGCGTGGCGACGAAAGCAGTTTACCCAGCTTCGGAGCTCTCCGGAGAGATAAAACTCCTACTGCTGCTTGTTTGATGTATTGTGTTCTTGCTAGGGAGCGATGAGAGCTACAAAACCTAGCATGAGTGTCGCTGGTCTCGAGTGAGTCGAATGAACCGAACCCTTTCTATGTTGCGCATGGGACTCCTTTTATATGCTCAAGGGGTCTCCGACAGGTGGCAACATAGGCGGGGGTACAAATGTAAAACAGGAGTTGGTACACCTACCGAACAAAGGTACAAAGGTAAAATACCTAACTCGACGGCAAGGGACAAAAGCAATAAATGCCCGCCGTTGTCGCCAACAAAGGCAACAGAGGTCGTCAGTGCGCCCGCCGCCACGATGGCAAGCTTGTCACCGCTTATCGCTGCTCTCCGCTGGCTGCACAGCCTCTCGACACGCCGCCCATGGAACGGTCCCATGGCGACACGCCGCTGGATGGGCTGGAGCGAGATGGAGAGAGTTGCTCGCCGCGGCAAGCGCCTTTGCCGCGCCGAATCCTTGTCGCGTCCGAGGCTTGTCGCGCTCTGGGCCTTCCCGGCAAGCACCTCTTGCCGGGCCTTGTCTTCTGCGTGCCTTGAGTGGCCTTCCCGACAAGCTCCTCTTGCCGGGGCCTCGTTTTCTTAATCAAATACTTTGTTCTTGAATGGCTCCAAAGGAGCCACGGAGGATCTTGGCGGTGACGAGGCAAACCCTACGCGCCAAAGATGTCGGGGAGGCTGATCGTACCCACGAACACCTATGGGGCCGGCGGACCAGGGCCCTTGTGGTTCGGAGGGGGGCGGAGATCGCACGAAGAGCGGATCCAGGCGTGGCACACGAGCAGTTTACCCAGCTTCAGAGCTCTCCGGAGAGATAAAACTCCTACTGCTGCTTGTTTGATGTATTGTGTTCTTGCTAGGGAGCGATGAGAGCTACAAAACTAACGTGAGTGTCTCTGGTCTCGAGTGAGTCGAATGAACCGAACCCTTTCTACGTTGCGCATGGGCCTCCTTTTATATGCTCAAGGGGTCTCCGATAGGTGGCAACATACGCGGGGGTACAAATGTAAAAACAGGAGTTGGTACACCTACTCGAACAGTGTACAGTGCAAAATACCTAACTCTAATGCAAGGGACAAAAGCAATAAATGCCCGTCAGTGTCGCCCGAACAGTGCAACAGAGGCCGTCAGGTGCGCCTCCGCTCGCCACGATGACAAGCTTGTCAGCGCCGCTTATCGCTGCTCTCCGCTGGCTGTACAGCCTCTCAACACGCGCCCATGGAACGGTCCCATGGCGACACGTCGCTGGATGAGCTGGAGCGGAGATGGAGAGAGGTTGCCTGCCGCGGCAAGCGCCTTGCCGCGGCCGAATCCTTGTCGCGTCCGGAGGCTTGTCGCGCTCCGGGCCTTCCCGGCAAGCTCCTCTTGCCGGGGCCTTGTCTTCTGCGTGCCTTGAGTGGCCTTCCCGACAAGCTCCTCTTGCCGGGGCCTCGTTTTCTTAATCAAATACTTTGTTCTTGCATGGCTCCAAAGGAGCCACGGAGGATCTTGGCGGTGACGAGGCAAACCCTGCCGCGGGGTGCTGCAACTGTCCGTGCACGAGTACGGGATACTAGGGTACCCCTACTCTAGTACACCGACACAAATGCACAGAAATGTAGAAGCCTACATGGATGACATAGTGGTCAAAAGTAAGGACAAAGCAACTCTGGTTCAAGATTTGGACGAGACCTTTGCGAATCTGCGCAAGATCAACCTCAAGCTCAACCCCGAGAAGTGCGTGTTTGGAGTACCTTCCGGCAAGCTTCTCGGGTTCTTCGTGTCTCAACGAGGGATTGAAGCTAATCCCGACAAGATCAAGGCCATTGAGCAGATTGTGGCACCAATGCGCGTCAAGGATGTACGAAGACTTGCCGGTTGCGTAGCTGCTCTCAGCAGGTTTATTTCTAGGTCTGCTGACGCGCCTGCCGTTTTCATAATTTTGAAAAAGGCAGGTCCAATGAAATGGACTCGAAGCGGAGGCTGCTGCGAGACTTGAAGAGATACCTGTCCTCCACTCCAACACTTGTCGCACCTAAGCCACAAGAGAAGTTGCTGCTATATATAGCGGCAACCAATCAAGTGGTTAGTGTTGCATTAGTAGTGGAGAGGGAGGCGGATGACGAGCCAGCAACCACGGCAAGCACATCCGGCAACAAGCAGGGGGCTTCGCCGACAAGCTTTGGTCCCGACAAGGACGAGTCCGCGAAGACGCATGACCAGATACATAAAAGGATGGTGCAGCGCCCAGTCTACTTTGTCAGTTCCCTCCTGCAGGGGGCTAGGTCAAGGTACTCTGGTGTGCAGAAATTGCTTTTCGGTCTCCTCATGGCCTCGAGAAAGCTGCGCCATTACTTCCAAGCACATGAGATCACAGTTGTCACTCGCTTTCCGCTGAATAGGATACTGCAGAATCCAGAAGCAACGGGCAGGATTGTCGAGTGGCCGTTGGAGCTGTCAAGCTTTGGTCTCAAGTTTGAAAGCACATCAACTATCCAAAGCAGAGTGTTGGCAGAATTCATAGAAGAATGGACGCCAACACCAGATGAAGAGATTCCGGAGACGAGCATTCCCGTCAAGGAAGCAAGCAAAGAGTGGCTGATGTACTTTGATGGTGCCTTCTCGCTGCAAGGCGCCGGTGCCCGGCGTCTTGCTTATCGCACTCCACCGGAGAGCACCTCAAGTCGTAGTCCGGATGCACTTTCCCAAGGAGCAAGCGACAAACAATACTGCAGAGTATGAAGGTTTGCTTGCGGTCTTAGGATCACAGTGGACCTTGGGATCAAAAAAGCTTATTGTCGTGGGTGACTCGCGGCTTGTCGTCCGCCAAGTCAACAAAGATTACCTTAGTAGGTTGATGGAAGCCTACGTCGATGAAGTGAGTAAGCTGGATGAGCACCTTGATGGACTGCATATGGAACACGTTCCAAGAGCTCAGAATGATATTGCTGACGGCCTGTCAAAGTGCGCTGCACTCAAGTTACACAATGGAACCAGGGATTTTCGTGCTCATCAAGCTGACCAACCGTAACACCATCAACTGGACAAAGCAAGAAGAGGAAGTTGACCTCTGGTGACTACTTTCCGATGTAGCTTCCCGAAGCCGTCGTTGCAAAGGTCCCCAAGCTCAACACCAGCGATCTTTGAGGAGCAGTCTGCTCGACAGCCCCGTGGTTTGTTTCGTTGAAGCGGGCGCTCCCGACAAGTCTTGCTCCGGCAAGCTTGTCGGGAGCATCTAACTCCAGAGGCCGCAGGTCCTTGCCGTGGAAGCTGATGTTCCCTTGGCAGATGTGCCTTTAGTCCTTGTTGTCGAGCCGCAAGCTCCAAAGATTGGCGCAGCAGATTGTCCATTTCCTTGAACAGAGAACTTCCGAAGAGCAAGAAGAAGCGGAAAGAGTAGCCCGGCGATCAAGTATGTACCAGTTTGTCGACAAACATCGCATGTAAGAAGACTCAACGGTGTGAAATTGAAGTGTATTCCCAGGAAGATGGATGAAGCTGTTGGCGAGAGATACATGGAGGCATATTTGGTCACCACATTGGTGCAAGACCACTTGCCGCAAAGCTTTTTCGGCAAGGTTTCTTACGCCGACAGCCCTCCAGGATGCAACTGCACAAGTAACCAAGTGTGAAGCGTGCCAGTTCCATTCCAAGCAAATACACCAGCCAGCTCAAGCTCACCAGATGATCCCTTTATCCTGGCCATTTTCGGTCTGGGGGCTCGACATCCTCGGCCCCTTCCCCCGAGCTATCGGGGGCTTTGAGTACTTGTACGTCGCCATCGACAAGTTCAGAAAGTGGCCGGAAGTGGAAGCAGTGAGGAAGGTGACAGCCACGGTCGTGATCAAGTTCTTCAGGTCGATTGTTTGCCGTTTCGAATCCCTAACAGGATCATCACCGACAACGTCACACAATTTCTGATCGCACCTTCATGCAAGACGTCCAAGACCTTGGCGCCAAGGTCTGCTTTATTCATTGCTCACCCGAGAAGCAACGGCCAAGAAGAGAGGGCAAATGCTGAAGTCTTTGCTGCGGGCTCAAGACCGAACTTCGACGGGCTGCACAAGTGCGGAAGAAAGCTGGATCGAGGAGCTGCCGGTGGTTCTTTGGTCGATCGGACGACGCCAAATCGAGCCACCGCCGGACACCCTTTGCTCTAGTCTATGGAGCAGAGGCAGTTCTCCCCATGGAACTTCGTGTCACGGATCGCCTCGAGTGCTCGCTTATGATGAGCTTGAGCAAGAGCAGCTGCGACAAGATGATGCGCTGCTCCTTGAGGAGGATCGTCTTCAGGCCGCTGTGCGAGCTGCTCGCTACCAGCACGCTTTGCGTCACTACCATAGCCGCAGAGTTAGTGCCAGAAGTCTCAAGGAGGGCGACCTTGTTCTTCGGCGCGTTTAGTCCGCCAAGAATTCAAACAAGTTGACGCCGAAGTGGGAAGGCCCTTATCGGGTGAAACGAGTCACTAGGCCTGGCGCTGTCCGCCTTCAGACCGAAGATGGCATTCCGGTGAGCAACTACTGGAACATTGAGCATCTTCGTAAGTTTTACTCGTAGAAGCGCGGTTGTCGGAACCCGTTCCGGCAACCACCTTTTGTACAAGTCTTGCCGCAGTTGCATGTAATCCTTTGTACAAAGCCGGGCGCAGACCCCGTGCATCAGTAAAGCTCATGTGTTGCGCACAACTTGTAAAATTCATGCTCTCATCATTTTATTGCATATTTTGGCTAACACTTTGTGCAGCAACCACACCCGGTAAGCAGAATCGAGCCGCTGGGCTCCATAACGTTATTTCCTCTTCTTTTTATTTTCTCAAAGAAAGGAAGGCTCCCTCGCGCACAAGTTAACCAGGGGGAGGAGATAATACTATGGACCAGCGCCGCCGAGGAAGTTTCACCTCATCGGGAAGCAAGAGACAGAAAAGCTAAGTTGCCAAAGTTTGAGCAATCAATTTTTAAATTTTCAAGTTATCTTCCTCGAACGATAGTACTTTGTATGGAAAACCTGTGCGCAGAGGAACCAACTCGCCGGCTAGTTGCGCCCTTACTTTGTTTCGAGTCCGCTCAACAACTTAAGTGAGCTGCGGCTAGTCGCGACAAGGTTGCTTGTCGGAGGCGGCACTGCCGGAAGTCACGACGTTCCGCACTCGGCCTTTCATGACAAAGGTGACCGCACCGACAAGTCCCCCAAATGCGTAAAGGCGTAAGCGTACAAAGGAAGGAATCAAGTAGAGGAAATAACGTTGCATTGATCGCCTAAGATAGAGTATATTACAAAATAACTTGTCGCTGATCTAACAAAATGTTCTAAACATGATCGGCGACAAGGGAAAGATAAAGTTGGCGGCCTAGTCTACGCGGTCGCCCTCAATCCGCTTGATCTTGTTCACCTTGTCCACAATGGGTGCGACAAGGGCTTTGAGCTCCTCCACGTTGGCATCGGGCGGCAGGATCCGAGGGCGCCATTAAGGTTGAGGCACGGATTGCGGAAGGCCACCTTGATCAACACCTTCTCGAGGGCTCCTGCACGGACCTGGCGTGATTCCTCGGCCAGCTGCTTTGGGACCTCTTCCCGAGTCGCTGGAGGCCCGTCCCACGCCTTTGAAGAATAAGCTGAGTTTGGCGCTGGGTTGGAGATGCTCGTCGGAGGAGAATGCAAGGTCCGCCATCCCCGGCTCAACAATTTCGTTGTGGATGTCGGCGGCGGTGTCCACAAGACCTTCAGTCCAGTGCTCCACGCTCTCCCTCAAGGTGCTCTGGATGGAGGCAGCATTCGCTAGCAACTCCTCCTTGGCCGTGATCGCTTCCAACAAGCCCACCTCCCGCTCTCTGGCGCCGTCCAATGTCTGCGTCAGGGTGGTCAGCTTCAGCTCAAGATCCGCCTTGGAATCCTTGACGGCGTCGAGCTCCTTGCCTCTATCAGCGAGACGACTCTGCAGCTCGCCCAGAGTGTAGGCGTCCTTCTCGCGCTCACGCTTGAGCACGGCAAGCTCTTCGCCACTCTTCTTGAGGGTGGCCTCCTATGCCACCTTCGCCTTCAGCTCTTCCTTGGCGGCCTCGGCGGCCTGCAGCATCCTTCGCCTCTGAGCGCCCGCCAAGTGACTCCTCGGCAGCGGCAAGGTCTTCTTCGTGGCTTTCCAGGTTGACCTTCCGCTGCGCTTAGCTCGCTTTCTGCTGGCGAGCTTCTCGGCAGCCAACGCTGCTCCTCCTCATTGCGGCATTCTCAAGGATGAAGGCCGTGCGCTCTTCTGCAGTTGCCCCAGCGCCACGCTACGTCGCGGAGGGTTTCTTGGTTGGCGCTCCGGAGCTCTTCGGCGCGCTTCTCCATGTCCGCTCCTGCCCTCGCGACAAGTGCTTCCCGGGTCTCCAACTTGGCCTGCCGGGCGCGGTAGAGCGACAGCAGCTTCTTCAGCAGCTGCTCCTCCTCAGACTCGCCGCTGCTGCTGCTTGGCGCGTCCACCAGCGTCAGCCCAGCGGAGGCGAGTAGCTCGCCATCGAAGGTCTCTCCCTCGACCGGCGCCCTGGAGCTCGGTTCCCTGGGAGCTTGATGAAGACGCCCGCCCGGCCTTCGTAGGCACGGGCTGGGGCTCCTCGAACTGGCCTTGCGGCAATGGCGGGGGAGTCGGCTGTCGGTGTAGCGCTTGCCGCTCCTGCGGCCTCAGGGCCGTCAGTACGATCGCCCGACCCCTCGCCGGCCTCTGCGTCGGCAGCCTCGGTGGCCTCCTCGCCAATAGGCTCGTCGGCGACGGCCTCTTCTTCCACAACGACGACCTCTTCTTCCTCGACGGCGGCCTCGTCGGTGTTGCCGCGCGCTTCCTCCTCGCCGGCGGCCTCGACCTACATCGGCTCTGCGTCAGACGAAGAGAGAGCAGTCAAGCGATTGTTCAAAAAGAGAAACAAAAGAAAGCAAGCCCAAGGGAAGTTTTCGTGTAAGGGAATTACCTGCAACGGGATCCGCAGCCATGGCCTCAACCACTGGAGGGTCACTGGCGCTGTCCCTTGCCGGGGTAGCCTCCCTTGCCGGAGTGGCCTCCCTTGTCGGAGTGGACTCCCTTGTCGGAGGGCGCTCTCTTGCCGGGGAATTCTCCCTTGGCGGCGTAGTGGCAGCAGACAGGATCTCGGGGGCGGCTTCCGAGCCCTCCTGATGAAGCTGCTCTGCTCCTACACAAGCACCCGGTCCGATATCAACAAAGAAAGGGCACCCCTGCACACCTAATAGTAAGGAGAAAACTGCACACTTACTCGGGGCTGTCTTTGGGGGCTGCTCGAAGGAAGGGTTGCGGGTCCGGCAAGGGAGTCTCAGACGCGTCCCCGTCGCCACACGGAGAATCGTCCTCAACGACGACCGTCGGGATCTTGGCCCTCTTCGACGCTCTTCGGGCCAACGTCACGAAAAGGAAAGAGTCCAGAACGAAGCAAATCAGATTCAAGATGAAGCAATAAAAATTGAAGAAATACAAGCACAATCTCGAGAAGCTTACTCTTCGCCTTCCTCCTCGGAGCTGAGCGCGGAGAAGTCAAACTCCGCCTCACCTCCGGTGCGACGAGGCGGAGGTGTGGGCTCTCTTGGCCACTCGGCGGAGGCGTCGGCGGTGGCCTGAGAAGATCCCGCCCCAGTTGTCGCGGCAGTGTGGGGCGCTCCCGCGGCAACCTCGCTTGCTGCGGTGGAGCGCGTCGCGCGGTGCTGCTGCTGTGGGCCGGTCTGTCGCCCCGGCTCGTCTCCAGCCTTGCGGAGACGCCTCTTCAGCGGAGCCGGGGGCTCCGCTGGCGGCAAGTCGCTTGGCGATGGGAAAGAAGCGCCCTCGGCGGGTCCACTCGACCCGGCCTCGGGCTCGACAAGCTCGTCCTCGCCGGCGACCTCCCCTCGCTCGGCAAGGCTTGCCGCCTTCGCCGCGTCCGCCTCCTCCACGGTGAACCCGAAGGCTCCAGCGGCAGCGGCTGCTGCCGCCTCCAACACGCTGGTGGCAATCCGCGCCATCTCCTGGTCGGTGGTGTCGCGGGTGAGCCTTTTCTGCTCGTCAGAGCGGATCGGCACTTCTTGCAAATCATCGAAGAATTGCTGCACGACCTCGTCGGGGGGCTCCTGCCAGGTTGGGACGATCCCGTGGGAGTCCCACAGCGGCATCATGGCGTGGATGCGGTCGAGCGCCGAGTTGTTGCACAAAGGGACGACCCAGCGGCAACCTAAACCACTCAGGATGGTCGGGGTCATTCTTGAACAGCTCGAGCAGCATTGCGTCCAGCTCCAAGACGGTGAAGTTCCAGTTCAGACCCGGGCGCAACCTCATGATGTCTGCCGCATTCTGGAACTCCCAAGCAGGCCTCCTTCTCTCCTGCAAGGGAGCAATGCGGCGGCGAAGGAAATCTGCGCCAACTGCTCCTACGGTCAACCCGGCAAGCCTGAGGCGCAGGATCCGGGTCACAGCTATCTTCAGCTTCGCATCCTCCGGCGCCAAGTTACTCCAATCCCTGCCGCGCACTATTGGGGTTTGGCGCACGGCGGTGAAGGGTCAGGGTTCTCCTCTCGACCCAGCACCGATTGGCTCTCCACTCCTCCCACTTGTTGCGGAACTCTCCACAGTAGGTAGGCCTCTTTCTTGCCGATCCTAGAGACCCAGGCTATCCCTCCGGCAAGTGGCTCTCCTCTCTCGACGCGGGGAACAAAGAAATGGCGGAAGAGTGCCACATTCGGGTGGACTCCGACAAAGTTTTCGCACAAATGCGCGAAAACTGCCATGGTCAAGACGGCGTTGGGGGTGAAATCAAGGAGGCGGAGGCTAAAGGTGTTCATGATGTCGCAAAAGAACTCGGAAAAGGGCGGGCAAAGCCCGCAATAGAAAAAGGCGAAAAAAGGGTACCTGTTGGGGCCAAATCAGCGGCGGAGGCGGGAGTACCCTCGTCGCGGATGCGCCTGGCGTCTCCGTCGACGGAAGAGGTAGAAAGGCGTCCGCAGCTCCCTTGCGCCCGAGCTGCGGGGAAGATGGCCCGCTCCTTGCGCAGCGCCCATGAGCCGCTGCGCCTCGGCCGACTTGACGCCCTTCTCCTAGTCGGCTTTCGGAGCCATGGCGAGGGGGGCGGAGGAGGCCGACGGCGGTGAGCGTGCTTGTGGCGACAGGGAGCGGGGCGCTGCTCTCTTCGCACCGGAGAAGAAGAGGGGAGCGGCGGTGGTTTTCATGACAAGATAGCAATGGCAGGGGTGGGCGGCCCGCCTCTGTTTCCTCCGCTTATAAAGAGGGGGGAGGGGGCGGACGTTCCGCTTATGCTAATAAAGAACCCCCCACGACCGCGCCCACGATCTCTCGCACGACGCCACGTCCGGTGCGTGCCGTTAGTGGGGATCGTGGTGGGTTCGGGGCGAGTTGCGACGTGATCGAGGCCACGTGTGTCCGTGCACAGTTTTGGGCCTGGCCCGACAACCGCTCGGCACCGTGTACGGCCCAGGCCCGGGGGCTCCTGTCGGTGTACTAGAGTAGGGGTACCCTAGTATCCCGTACTCGTGCACAGACGATTCTGCAGCACCAGCGGCGAGGTTTGCCTCGTCACCGCCAAGATCCTCCGTGGCTCCTTTGGAGCCATTCAAGAACAAAGTATTTGATTAAGAAAACGAGGCCCCGGCAAGAGGAGCTTGTCGGGAAGGCCACTCAAGGCACGCAGAAGACAAGGCCCCGGCAAGAGGAGCTTGCCGGGAAGGCCCGGAGCGCGACAAGCCTCCGGACGCGACAAGGATTCGGCCGCGGCAAGGCGCTTGCCGCGGTAGGCAACCTCTCTCCATCTCCGCTCCAGCTCATCCAGCGACGTGTCGCCATGGGACCGTTCCATGGGCGCGTGTCGAGAGGTTGTGCAGCCAGCGGAGAGCAGCGATAAGCGGCGCTGACAAGCTTGCCATCGTGGCGAGCGGAGGCGCACTGACGGCCTCTGTTGCCTTGTTTCAGCGACAACGACGGGCATTTATTGCTTTTGTCCCTTGCCGTCGAGTTAGGTATTTTGCACCATACACTGTTCGAGTAGGTGTACCAACTCCTGTTTTACATTTGTACCCCGCCTATGTTGCCACCGCCGGAGACCCTTGAGCATATAAAAGGAGGCCCATGCATAGCGTAGAAAGGGTTCGGTTCATTCGACTCACTCGAGACCGAGACACTCACGCTTAGGTTTTGTAGCTCTCATCGCTCCCTAGCAAGAACACAATACATCAAACAAGCAGCAGTGAGGAGTTTTATCTCTCCGGAGAGCTCCGAAGCTGGGTAAACTGCTCGTGTGCCACGCCTCGATCCGCTCTTCGTGCGATCTCCGCCCCCCTCCGAACCACAAGGGGCCTGGTCCGCCGGCCCCATAGGTGTTCGTGGGTACGATCAGCCTCCCCGACAGTCTCTGATTAGATCTATGTTTTGCAAGATGAATTTTGATGATTATGGGAGTGATGATGAATCCACTTTGCCTAGAAGGCATCCCAAAAATTCGGAGTCTTTAGATCTTAATGTTAAATTTGGTAAAAGAGAGATTGGAGAATCCTCAACTTCTAATAATGTTGAACCTACTATCTTGGATTTCAAGGAATTTGATTATGATAATTGCAATTTAAAAGGTTGTATTTCCTTGTTGCAATCCGTTGTTAATTCTCCTCATGCTTATAGTCAAAATAAAGCCTTTACCAAACATATTGTTGATGCCTTGTTGCAATCTTATGATGAAAAACTGAATTTGGAAGTTTCCATACCTAGAAAATTTAATGATGAGTGGGAACCTACTATAAAGATTACAATTAAAGATTATGAGTGTTTTTCTTTGTGTGATTTGGGTGCTAGTGTTTCCACGATTCCGAAAACTTTATGTGATATTCTAGGTTTCCAAGATCTCGATGATTGCTCTTTAAATTTGCACCTTGCGGATTCCACAATTAAAAAGCCTATGGGAAGGATCAATGATGTTCTTATTGTTGCAAATAGAAATTTGGTGCCCGTAGATTTTATCATTCTTGATATAGATTGCAATCTTTCTTGTCCTATTATTCTTGGTAGACCTTTCCTTAGAACGGTTGGTGCGATTATTGATATGAAGGAAGGGAACATTAGATTCCAATTTCCTTTAAAGAAAGGCATGGAGCAGTTTCCAAGAAATAAAGTCAAATTACCTTATGAATCTATCATGCGTGCTACTTATGAATCTAGTGCCAAAGATGGCACTAGTTGGATCTATCCTTGCTTTTATGCCTAGCTAGGGGCGTTAAACGATAGCGCTAGTTGGGAGGCAACCCAATTTTTCTTTATGTTTTTTGTTTTTGCTCCTGTATAGGAATAAATCTTGCATCTACTCTCTGTTTAGATGTGTTTTTATCTTTTAATTAGTGTTTGTGCCAAGTAGAACCTATAGGATAACCTACGATGATAGTTGATTTGATTCTGCTGAAAAACAGAAACTTTCTTGCCGCATTTAATATAATTTTGTTAAATCACAGGAACGTGCTTTTGCGTTGATTCTTTTTGCTGCTGTTCAATAGACAAATTGTCCAGGACTTCCTATTTAGTTAGGAGTTTTAGAGTTCCAGAGGTTTGCGTTAGTTACAGATTGCTACAGATTGTTCTGTTTTTGACAGATTCTGTTTTTCGTGTGTTGTTTGCTTATTTTGATGCATCTATGGCTAGTAAAATAGTTTATAAACCATAGAGAAGTTGGAATACAGTAGGTTTAAACACCAAAATAAATAAAGAATGAGTTCATTGCAGTACCTTATGTGGTGGTTTTGTTTTCTTTCACTAACGGAGCTTACAAGATTTCCTCTTGAGTTTTGTGTTGTGAAGTTTTCAAGTTTTGGGTAAAGCTTTTATGGACTATGGAATAAAGGGTGGCAAGAGCCTAAGCTTGGGGATGCCCATGGCACCCCAAGATATTCAAGAGTAGCCAAAAGCCTAAGCTTGGGGATGCCCGGAAGGCATCCCCTCTTTAAATCTTCGTTCATTGGTAACTTTACTTGGAGCTATATTTTTATTCGCCACATGATATGTGTTTTGCTTGGAGCGTCGTGTATTATATTTGTCTTTGCTTGTTAGTTTACCACAATCATAATTGCTGTACACACCTTTTGGGAGAAGCCTATTTGATTATAATTTGCTAGAATACTCTATGTGCTTCACTTATATCTTTTGACCTTGATAGTTTTTGCTCTTGTGCTTCACTTATATCTTTTAGAGCACGGTGGTGTCTTAATTTTGAAGAAATTGATAGTCTCTCATGCTTCACTTATATTATTTTGAGAGTCTTCTAGAACAGCATGGTATTTGCTATTGTCATGAAGTTGGTCCTAGAATGATGAGCATCCAAGTTGGGTATAATAAAAACTATCATAGGAAGTGAATTGGATGCTATGATCAACTTGATGCTTGATAGTTGTTTTGAGATATGGAGGTAGTAATATTAGAGTCATGCTAGTTGGGGTTATTATGAAAAATACTTGTGTTAAGGGTTGTGATTCCCGTAGCATGCACATATGGTGAACCGCTTTGTGATGAAGTTGGAGCACAATTTTATTTATTGATTGTCTTCCTTATGAGTGGCGGTCGGGGACGAGCGATGGTCTTTTCCTACCAATCTATCCCCCTAGGAGCATGCGCCTAGTGCTTTGGTTTTTGATGACTTCTAAATTTTTGCAACAAGTATATGAGTGCTTTTGATTAATGTTGAGTCCATGGATTATACGCACCCTTCCACCATTGCTAGCCTCTTTTGTACCGCGCAACTTTCGCCGTATCATAAACCCTTTATTTACCTTCCTAAAAACAACCACCATACCTACCTATTATGGCATTTCCATAGCCATTCCGAGATATATTGCCATGCAACTTTTCACTGTTCCTTCCATATGACACACATTACTTTTGTTATGTTGCTTTTTGCATGATCTTGTAGTTGACATCGTATTTGTGGCAAGGCCACCTTCATAATTTTCATACATGTCGCTCTTGATTCATTGCATATCCCGGTATACCGCTGGAGGCATTCACATAGAGTCATATTTTGTTCTAGCTTTGAGTTGTAAATCCATAAGAGTGTGATGATCTTCATTATTAGAGCATTGTCCTAGTGAGGAAAGGATGATGAAGGCTATGATTCCCTCACAAGTCGGGATGAGACTTCGGAATTTACAAAAAGAAAGAAAAAAATGAGAAAAAGAAAAGAAAAAAAGAGAAAGGCCAAAAATAAAAAAAAGGCCAAAGAAAAAATAAAAGAAAGAGAAAAAAAAAAGAGAAAAAAAATGAGAGAAAAAGAGAGAAGGGACAATGCTACTATCTCTTTTTCCACACTTGTGCTTCAAATAGCACCATGATCTTCATGATAGAGAGTCTCATATGTTGTCACTTTCATATACTAGTGGGAATTTTTCATTATAGAACTTGGATTGTATATTCCAATGATGGGCTTCCTCAAAAGTGCCTTAGGTATTCGTGAGCAAGCAAGTTGGATGCACACCCACTTAGTTTCTTTTGTTGAGCTTTCATATATTTATAGCTCTAGTGCATCCATTGCATGGCAATCCCTACTCACTCACATTGATATCTATTAATGGGCATCTCCATAGCCCGTTGATACGCCTAGTTGATGTGAGACTATCTTCTCCTTTTTGTCTTCTCCACAACAACCATTCTATTCCACATATAGTGCTATGTCCATGGCTCACGCTCATGTATTGCGTGAAAGTTGAAAGAGTTTGAGACTATTAAAGTATGAAACAATTGCTTGGCTTGTCATCGGGGTTGTGCATGATTAAATACTTTGTGTGATGAAGATAGAGGAACAGCCAGACTATATGATTTTGTAGGGATAACTTTATTTAGCCATGTTATTTTGAGAAGACATGATTACTTTGATTAGTATGCTTGAAGTATTACTATTTCTTATGTCAATATGAACTTTTATTTTGTATTCATTTGGATCTGAACATTCATGCCACAATGAAAGAAAATTACATTATGAATTATGCTAGGTAGCATTCCACATCAAAAATTCTCTTTTTATTATTTACCTACTCGAGGACGAGAAGGAATTAAGCTTGGGGATGCTTGATACGTCTCCAACGTATCTATAATTTTTGATTGTTCCATGCTATTATATTACCCCTTTTGGATGTTTATGGGCTTTATTCTACATATTTATATCATTTTTGGGACTAACCTACTAACCGGAGGTCCAACCCATATTGCTGTTTTTTTGCCTATTTCAGTATTTCGAAGAAAAGGAATATCAAACGGAGTCCAAACGGAATGAAACCTTCGGGAGCGTTATTTTTGGAACAAATCTGATCCGGAGAGCCTGGAGTGCAAGTCAAGAAAGCTCCGAGGGCCCCACGAGATAGGAGGCCGCCCCCCCTAGGGCGCGCCCCCCTGTCTCGTGGGCCCCTCCAGCGTCCAAAGACGTACTTCTTCTTCCTATATACACCTACGGACCCCGAAAACATCCAGGAGCACCACGAAAAACAATTTCCACAGTAGAACCTTCTCAGATCCGCGAGATCCCATCTTGGAGCCTTCACGGCACTCTGTCGGAGGGAATCGACCACGGAGGGCTTCTACATCAACACCATAGCCCCTCCGATGAGTTGCGTAGTAGTTTGCCACAGACCTCTGGGTCCATAGTTATTAGCTAGATGGCTTCTTCTCTCTTTTGGATCTCAATACAATGTTCTCCCCTCTCTTGTGGAGATCTATTCGATGTAATCTCTTTTTGCGGTGTGTTTGTCGAGATCCGATGAATTGTGGGTTTATGATCAAGTTTATCTATGAGTAATATTTGAATCTTCTCTGAATTCTTTTATGTATGATTGAGTTATCTTTGCAAGTCTCTTGAATTATCAGTTTGGTTTGGCCTACTAGATTGATCTTTCTTGCCATGGGAGAAGTGTTTAGCTTTGGGTTCAATCTTGCGGTGTTCTTACCCAGTGACAGAAAGGGTTGCAAGACACGTATTATATTGTTGCCATCGAGGATAACAAGATGGGGTTTATATCATATTGCATGTGTTTATCCCTCTACATCATGTCATCTTGCTTAAAGCGTTACTCTGTTCTTATGAACTTAATACTCTAGATGCATGCTTTGGATAGCGGTCGATGTGTGGAGTAATAGTAGTAGATGCAGGTGAGTCGATCTACTTGTTATGGACGTGATGCCTATATACATGATCATGCCTAGATAATCTCATAACTATGCGCTTTTCTATCAATTGCTCGACAGTAATTTGTTCACCCCCCGTAATACTTATGCTATCTCAAGAGAACTCTCTAGTGAAACCTATGGGCCCCGGGTCTATCTCTTATCATCTTTGCTTTCAATCTACTTTTATTTGCATATTTACTTTCTGCATCTATATTACAAAATACCAAAAATATATAATTATCTCTCTATCAGATCTCACTTTCGCAAGAGGCCGTGAAGGGATTGACAACCCCTTTATCGCGTTGGTTGTGAGTTCTCAGTTTGTTTGTGTAGGTGCGTGGGACTTTTGAGGAGCCTCCTACTGGATTGATACCTTGGTTCTCAAAACTGAGGGAAATACTTACGCTACACTTGCTGCATCACCCTATCCTCTTCGGGGAAAACCAACACTAGCTCAAGACGTAGCAAGGTGCGTAGGACTTTTGAGGACCCTCCTACTAGATTGATACATTGGTTCTCAGAAACTGAGGGAAATACTTACGCTACTTTACTGCATCACCCTTTCCTCTTCAAGAGAAAACCAACGCAGTGCTCAAGAGGTAGCAAGAAGGATTTCTGGTGCCGTTGCCGGGGAGGTCTTCGCTCAAGTCAAGACATACCAAGTACCCATCACAAACTCATCTCCCTCGCATTACATTATTTGCCATTTTCCTCTCGTTTTCCTCTCCCCCACTTCACCCTTGCCGTTTTATTCGCGCTCTCTTTCCCGTTCTCTTCGTTCTCTCGCTTGCCTTTTTCTGTGTTGGATGTTTATCACGATGGCGCAAGATAAATCCAAATTGTGTGACTTTTCCAACACCAATAATAATGATTTTCTTAGCACTCCGATTGCTCCTCTTAATGATGTTGAATCTTGTGAAATCAATGCTGCTTTGCTGAATCTTGTTATGAAAGATCAATTCTCTGGCCTTCCTAGTGAAGATGCCGCTACTAATCTAAACAAATTTGTTGATTTGTGTGATGTGAAAAAGAAGAAACATACGGATAATGATATTGTTAAATTGAAGTTATTTCCGTTTTCACTTAGAGATCGTGCTAAAACTTGGTTTTCGTCTTTGCCTAAGAATAGTATTGATTCATGGAATAAGTGCAAAGATGCTTTTATCTCAAAATATTTTCCTGCCGCTAAGATCATCTCTCTTAGGAACGATATTATGAATTTTAAACAACTTGATCATGAGCATGTTGCCCAATCTTGGGAAAGAATGAAATTAATGATTCGCAATTGCCCTACTCATGGATCGAACTTATGGATGATCATACAAAAAATTTATGCCGGATTGAATTTTGTTTCTAGAAATCTTTTAGATTCGGCCGCGGGAGGCACTTTTATAGAAATCACCTTAGGAGAAGCTACTAAACTCCTTGATAACATTATGGCTAATTATTCTCAATGGCACACCGAAAGATCTACTAGTAAAAAAGTGCATGCTATAGGAGAAATTAATGTTTTGAGTGGAAAGATGGATGAACTTATGAAATTGTTTGCTACTAAGAGTGCTCCTATTGATCCTAATTATATGCCTTTGTCTACTTTGATTGATAATAATAATGAATCTATGGATGTGAATTTTGTTGGTAGGAATAATTTTGGTAACAATGCTTATAGAGGAAACTTTAATCATAAACCATTCCCTAGTAATTCCTCTAATAATTATGGTAACTCCTACAAAAATTCGTATGGAAATTTTAATAAGATGCCTTCTGATTTTGAGAATAGCGTTAAAGAATTTATGATGTCTCAAAAGAATTTCAATGCTTTGCTTGAAGAAAAATTGCTTAAAGTTGATGAATTCGCTAGGAACGTTGATAGACTTTCGCTTGATTCGCTAGGTTGCGTGCTAAGAAAGATTGCTTTGTAAAAGCGTGTTCTTCTAGTTTCCATGAAAATAATGATGAAGATCTAAAAGTTATTGATGTGTCCCCTATTAAATCCTTGTTTTGCAATATGAATCTTGAAAATGATGGGACTGGAGATGAGTCAACTTTAGTTAAAAGGCGTCCCAATAATTCGGAGTTTTTAGATCTTGATGCTAAATTTGGTAAAAGTGGGATTGGAGAGGTTGAAACTTTACATAGCATTGAACCCACTATTATGGATTTCAAGGAATTAAATTATGATAATTGTTTTTTTATAGATTGTATTTCCTTGTTGCAATCCTTGTTGAATTCTCCTCATGCTTATAATCAAAATAAAGCATTTACCAAACATATTGTTGATGCCCTTATGCAATCTTATGAAGAAAAACTTGAATTGGAAGTTTCTATACCTAGAAAACTTTATGATGAGTGGGAACCTACTATAAATATTAAAATTAAAGATCATGAGTGCTATGCTTTGTGTGATTTGGGTGCTAGTGTTTCCACGATTCCGAAAACTTTATGTGATGTGCTAGGTCTCCATGATTTTGATGATTGCTCTTTAAACTTGCACCTTGCGGATTCCACCATTAAGAAACCTATGGGAAGGATAAATGATGTTCTTATTGTTGCAAAAAGGAATTATGTGCCCACAGATTTTATCATTCTTGATAAATATTGCAATCTTTCATGTCCTATTATTCTTGGTAGACCTTTCCTTAGAATGATTGGTGCAATTATTGATATGAAGGAAGGGAATATTAGATTCCGATTTCCATTAAGGAAAGGCATGGAACACTTTCCAAGAAAGAAAGTTAAATTACCTTATGAATCTATCATGCGAGATACTTATGAATTGAATGCCAAAGATGGCACTACATAGATCTATTCTCGCTTTTATGCCTAGCTAGGGGCGCTAACGACATCGCTAGTTGGGAGGCAACCCAATTTTATTTTTGTTTCTTGCTTTTTTTTGCTTCTGTTTAGTAATAAATATTTCATATAGCTTCTGTTTAGATGTTTTTTCATGTTTTAGTTAGTGTTTGTGCCAAGTAGAACCTATAGGATAACCTACGGTGATAGTTAATTTGATTCTGCTGAAAAACAGAAACTTTTGCACGCACAAAAATAATTTTAGTAAATCACATAAACGTGCTTTTGCGTTGATTCTTTTTGCTGTAGATCAATAGAAACATTTCCCAGGACTTCCTATTTTGGTAGGATTTTTAGTGTTCCATAAGTATTTGAAAGTTATAGATTTCTACAGACTGTTCTGTTTTTGACAGATTCTGTTTTCAGTGTGTTGTTTGCTTATTTTGATGCATCTATGGCTAGTATCCGGGGCGGGGGGGGGGGGGTATGAACCATAGAGAAGTTGGAATAAAGTATGTTTAACACCAATATAAATAAAGAATGAGTTCATTACAGTACCTTATGTGGTGGTTTTTCTTTCTTGCACTAATGGAGCTTATGAGATTTCCTGTTGAGTTTTGTGTTGTGAAGTTTTCAAGTTTTGGGTAAAGATTTGATGGACTATGGAATAAGGAGTGGAAAGAGCCTAAGATTGGGGATGCCCATGGCACCCCAAGATATTCAAGGATAACCAAAAGCCTAAGCTTGGGGATGCCCCGGAAGGCATCCCCTCTTTTGTCTTCGTCTATCGGTAACTTTACTTGGAGCTATATTTTTATTCACCACATGATATGTGTTTTGCTTGGATCATCTTGTATGATATTATTTTTTTGCTTTTTAGATTACCACAATCATCCTTGTTGTACACACCTTTTGGGAGAAACCCACATGATTTGGAATTTATTAGAATACTCTATGTGCTTCACTTATATCTTTTGAGCTAGATAGTTTTGCTCTAGTACTTCACTTATATCTTTTAGAGCACGGCGGTGGCTTTATTTTGTATAAATTTTTTATCTCTCATGCTTCACTTATATTATTTCGAGAGTCTTTTAGAACAGCATGGTATTTTCTATGGTTATAAAATTGGTCCTAGAATGATGGGGATCCAAGTTGGGTATAATAAAAACTATCATAGGAAGTGAATTGGACACTATGATCAATTTGATGCTTTATAATTGTTTTGAGATATGGAGGTGGTAATATTAGAGTCGTGCTAGTTGGGTAATTGTGAATTTAAAGAATAATTGTGTTGAAGTTGGCAAGTTCCGTAGCATGCACGTATGATAACTATTTTGTAACAAATTTGAAACATGAGGTGTTCTTAGATTGTCATCCTTATGAGTGGGGGTCGGGGACGAGCGATGGTCTTTTCCTACCAATCTATCCCCCTAGGAGCATGCGCGTAGTGCTTGGTTTTTGTTGACTTGTAGATTTTTGCAATAAGTATATGAGTTCTTTATGACTAATGTGAGTCCATGGATTATACGCACTTTTACCTTTCCATCATTGCTAGCCTCTTCGGTACCGTGCATTGCCCTTTCTCACCTTGAGAGTTGGTGCAAACTTCGCCGGTGCATCCAAACCCCGTTATACGATACGCTCTATCACACATAAACCTCCTTATATCTTCCTCAAAACAGCCACCATACCTACCTATTATGGCATTTCCATAGCAATTCCGAGATATATTGCCATGCAACTTTCCACCATTCCGTTCATCATGACACGCATCATCATTGTCATATTGCCTTGCATGATCATGTAGTTGACATCGTATTGTGGCAAAGCCACCTTCATAATTTTTCATACATGTCACTCTTGATTCATTTCCCATCTCGATACACCGCCGGAGGCATTCATATAGAGTCATATCTTGTTCTAGTTTTGAGTTGTAATTCATGAGTTGTAAATAAATAGAAGTGTGATGATCATCATTATTAGAGCATTGTCCCTTATAAAAAAGAAAAAAAAAGAAAGGCCAAAGAAAAAAAAGGCCCAAAAAAAGAAAGGCCCAAAAAAAGAAAAAAAAGAAGATGAAATAAAAAAAGGAAGAAAATAAGAAAAGGGGACAATGTTTCTATCTTTTTCCACACTTGTGCTTCAAAGTAGCACCATGTTCTTCATATAGAGAGTCTCATTTGTTGTCACTTTCATATACTAGTAGGAATTTTTCATTATAAAACTTGGCTTCTATATTCCAATGATGGGCTTCCTCAAAATGCCCTAGGTCTTCGTGAGCAAGCAAGTTGGATGCACACCCACTAGTTTCTTTTGTTGAGCTTTCATACATTTATAGCTCTAGTGCATCCGTTGCATGGCAATCCCTACTCCTCATGTTGACATCAATTGATGGGCATCTCCATAGCCCGTTGATTAGCCTCGTTAACATGAGACTTTCTTCTTTTTTGTCTTCTCCACATAACCTCCATCATAATATTCTATTCCACCCATAGTGCTATATCCATGGCTCACGCTCATGTATTGCGTGAAAGTTGAAAAAAGTTTGAGATTGCTAAAGTATGAAACAATTGCTTGGCTTGTCATCGGGGGTGTGCAAGAGAAAGCATTTTTGTGTGACGAAAATGGAGCATGACCAAACTATATGATATTGTAGGGATGAACCTTCTAATGCCATGATATTTTGAGAAGATATGATTGCTTTGTTAGTATGCTTGAAGTATTACTATTTCTTATGTCAATATGAACTTTTATTTTGAATCATTTGGATCTGAACATTCATGCCACAATAAAGAAAATTACATTGAGAATTATGCTAGGTAGCATTCCACATCAAAAATTCTATTTTTATCACACTACTAGGGAAAAGCCTAGCAGCAGCGCGAGTTCTAGGTATATCAGTAGCGCGGGACACGACGCTACTAATAAGGCGCTTCTGACTAACCCAGAGCAAGCGTGCTGGCCAGCCATCTTGCTATACAAGTGTAGCAGCAGCGTTCTTTTGGGAGCTCGCTACTGCTAATAGCTATAGCGCGCTTCTCCGGTGCACACTACTGCTACTGTCGCGCTGTTGCTAACTTTTCTCCACTCGCTACTGCTAATTTTAGTAGTTTTTGTTTTTTTTCAGAAGATTTCTTTTGTATTTGAACAAGCTTTATAGAAGAATCTTTAGCACATACAAATGTCATCATGATACACATATAAATGGCTGCGAGACCACAAATATAATCATAGCATATACATACAGATAGTCTCATCATAATCATCATCCAACACAAAGTGGTATCTTGTCATCATCTTGAAAATAGCGATACATGCAAGTCTCGAATACTTGCAACCAACGTTGAGGATATCGCTTATCGTTATCGTCTCGGTCATCTAGGGATTATAGATTCATCAGAAATCGGCCGATTAATCGATTTTATCGGTCGACTATTAATCAGATTTTTTTTTCAAATCTCAGGTTCCCAACACTAAAATGCACTATATTCAACACCAAAACAATATTTGCCAGAAGTGTTACCTTGATTTCTAACCTTTGAATTCTTGTATAATGGCAAACAGAATAAGACAATAGTACATATTTCGTAAAAGGTCCACAAAACATAAATAAACATAGTTTTTGCAAACATCTTATTATGAATAGCTCTGGTTTATCGGTGGATTCCCGATAAATCACTTGTCAGAATGATAAATAGGTTCAAAAGATAAAAGACAAAGACACTACAAGAAATATGTCAACTTGTGACATTGACTATTGGTCACTGAAAGGTCATTGTTTTTCATTTGCGACCTTTTTGTGACCAAAAACAGAAGGTCAAAAGCTGGCGGTCGTAAACTGAAACTAATGACCTTCTCTGTGAGAAGGTCGTAGACGTTTACGACCAAAACAGAAGGTCGTTGAACCCATAACCTTTTGTTTTGGTAACTGGCTGTCTGCCCAAGCCACGTCGGATCCGACGTGGACAAATTATGACGAATTGAAAAGGTCGTTGATAAGATTCAGCCCGGTCCAATTCAACGCTTTACATGGGCTTAGCCCAACAATTTAGCCCATTTAATTTATTTTTTCCCTATGCTTTGGTTAGCTAAATAGGCCTGGCCCAACAATTAGGACTTTTTTGTGAGATGTCGTCTTTTACAATCCATTTTTTTGGGGCCTCAACCTTTTTAGAATCTGAAATTTATATTGCTCTTTCTAGAAACAAGTCCAACATAGTTTGGGCCATGGCCTTTTTAGAGCCCAAGTATTGAGTGCAATATAAATTCTGGACAGGGCCTTTTACAATCCCATAGTGGGCAAAGCCCTATTTACAGCCAATATTCTCAAATCAGTATAGTAACAGTACTTCTTTCCCACAGTACTAACACAAGTATAGAAAACTTTCTCACACAACTTTATCTCGCATAACATTAGACAGACCAACACATATCAATAACTTATCTCCTATGTTCACAAGTACATAACTTTTATCTCACACAACATTATACAGAACTGTATCTTGCAGGTTCAAAGCACATAAACTTTATCTAACAGATTCCCCGCAACAAAAGAAGATCACCATCATCTCCTAATCAATAAATGATGCAAATAACCTGCACACTCAAAAAGAAAAAGCTATATGTCAAAGAGAGAAAAACAAAAAATAGATACTTGCATCAAGTAGACCTGATGATGTACAGATAGTAATCAAACTAGCATCTACTTTGCCCGAGAGATAGCATGAAGCAGTTTTGATGCCATTCATGCATTATTTCTGAGACTAGCAGCAAAAAATACATAGGATGCCAAATAGCCGGCAGCAGCTAAGATCGGTTAGTTGTTGGCTACCACCATTGGCGAGAACTAAATGAGAAGCTTAGATTCATTGGGCTGGATTGGATTGTATTGATGCTGACAAAGTGACAACAGGAAGGTAATGAGCACATACAACTAGCTCTAGTATACCGCCATGCATGAGCACTTATTAACATTTATATTCATCGCAGCAACCTATAACCACCTATGCTTACAAATCAGAAAGCACACATATATACTGAACAAAAGCAACAACCATGAATAGATGACTTAACAGTTCATGTTTGTTAACAAAACAAGAGTGGACATCTCATAGTGAGTCTAATATAGCTACACTAAGCAGAGAACCACATCAAGACATGAAGAGTAATCCATCATGGTATAGGAGGATTGGACTGCATACCTGGTCGTCCTTGAGGTAGAGGACCATCTTGGTACCCCTGCCGAGCTGCTCCCCAAATGTATCACGAGTGACGGTGAAGGAGCCACCGGCCTGGAACTCCCACACGTACTGCACGTCGTCATTGTGCTTCGTGGTGACGATGACCCTCTCGGCAATAAGGTAGGCGGAGTAGAAGCCAACACCGAACTGCCCAATCATGGACACATCAGCGCCGGCGGCGCGGGCCTCCATCGGCACCGTACTGATCTTGTCCAAGCCCTGCGAAAATCAAACCGGCAAACACACCACGTCAGCCCAGGAACAAATCTCGCACGCCACAAATCAAACCGCGGTTCAATGGATCTAGCTCGGCAGAATCTAAAGCCTAGCGTAAAATCGCCAGTGTAATTAATGGCCAGTGCTGGTAGTACTGAATGTACCACATCGGCAAGCATTACATAGTACTACTATGTAATTGATATGCACAAGAAGATACATCTCCCATGTTCAGCAATCAGGATCAACCATGAAGTTTCTACTACTCCTACATCATTTTAGCTAATCATTTAAGATGATCATTTAAGATGCTAATGTTTACTTGTCAAGTACATTTATTGTTACTCTAAGATTTTAGCTAAGCAAATATAAAGATAAGAAGACACTTTGCCACCAATATTTTGTGACATCTGTAGAATTCGTACTTCATAAACATGCATGAAATGTCTATCTCAAAGAAGTATACATACTGATCATGTTTAATTAGACCAGCAACACAAAACAACCAATTATATTGCCTTACAAGTACTAGCAGAAAAAACCTCTAATAACCAGGCATACAACTCAATGTGTCATAGCAACAGAACTAAGAAGATGATCAGAGTGAAGAAGGTAGCCCCAAGAGTTCACCGGAGTTTACCAGAGATTTGTGGTGCAGAGGCAGGAGCCAAGGAGGTAGTCAAACTGTTGAAGTCAAGGGCCAGCCTAGCCTCCTACCACGCATGAGGCCACAACCAGCCCAGCACCACCACCACCAGCGTCGGAGCCCTCACCAACGTCCAAGCTTCATCAAGCTCCCTGCAAATTGCATTTAGCATCAAAGCATCAATAGTTTTGCAAAGTGAATATATTAGGGGAAGCTACAATTGGCATATACACAAGCAGGGCAGGGTTTAAATAACCAAGTCATGTTTAAAAGAGTTAACTGAATGAGTAGAATTAGCATGTAACCTGGAAAACATATAGCTAGTATCTATCTATGAACACATGTCATCACATAGAAGCCAAATACTATTAACTTCATGTTTCAGAAGTAGGAGCAGTGGCTACAGACCACAAAGGGCTAGTTCTCTTCTCTGAAGGAAAACAGATGACAGATAGTGCATAGCCGTGATACATCAGACCTTATGAAGACAGTATGCCCACATGACTACATGCTTCAGAAGCAAGAAGTTTGCATGCTTCTTTATTAAGAAATACAAACATCAAACTATAATTCTTAGTCTGGTACAAGATGAGGACCAGGGTTAGAAATCGAAGCTGAAATGGCCGGGCATCAAATTCTTAGAAACTAACATGTAGAGAAGGGATTCGATCTGGTTGTCCCAGCTTGTTCCTTTCCTCACCAGATCCCATTCCCGTTGCCGTACATCATAGAACGAGCGGAATCAACTACGCACCTAGATAGACTAGACTAACAGAATCAAGATCTATCGCATCTTGACTCGGCAGATCTACTTGACAATCCAGGCATAATCAAGAGGGATTTCGTGAAAACTGACTACGCTACAGCATCTTCTAGAACACATCATCAAGAAACCAACTGATCTATGCAGCAGTTGTGGTAATGTCCTCTGAGCTCTGAACCAGTAACCATCAACAGACTGCAGAATCTGTGTGACAGGGATCACGCATCTCACAAACTGACACCAGTTGCCCACCAGCACACCAGTTGACCTCGCGGGCAAAAGCACGAAAAGATTCGGAGCACGGAAAGGCCCATGCGTTTCTGCGGAGCAAATCATGCCGGAGAAAGGTACTTTATGGCTGGGTAGCGAGGGGGAGATGGGGGCGAGGCACTCATGTGGCGGCCGCGACGGAGACCCACTGCGTGGTGGGCGGGCTGAGGTAGGCGGCAGCTGCACAATGCCGCTCCCGGCTCGAGCCGCGGCCGCCCTCCGTTCAAGGGATGCGGCCTCGGTGAGCGGCGCATTCCCTGCATAGACGCACACATAGAGATCAGCCGTTGGGCGGTGGGTAAGCAAATCACACGGACGGAAGGAGAGCGCGGGAAATCAGCCTCGCCTGAGTGCGCCCGTCGTCCGCACGGTGGTCGCAGAGAGCGGAGAGCAGCCCGCATTCCACGCCGACCGCGGCGGCGGCATGGGGCAGGGCGCCGCGGTGGGGATCGCGAGGCGCAGCGAGATGGACATGGTCGCGGTCTCAGCCGAGCGGGCGGGTTGGTCGGAGTTGGAAACATCGCCGATGCTGGACTAGGCAATGTAGTAGAAGTTCGTGGCGTAGCCGTGAAGGCAGACGAGGCCGCGCGACGAGACGCGGATCCAGCTCGACGAGGTGTGGATCCGGAAGGCCCGCTGTGGTGGTGGCAGATCTAGCCGCCGCCGGACCTTCTCTGACTCGATCTAGGACCTCCATTGAGGGATGGAGGGAGTGAGGCGTGGTCGTGGGAGGGAGGGAGGGAGGGAGGCGCTGGATTGAAACGAGGCACGCCCGCGCCGGCACGCACGCACGCCGGATCGAGACTAGTGGATATGGGGGATGAAGGCGAGGGGAGGGGGATGGCGGAGACGAGGTCGGCGGTGGGTAGGGGCGGCGGTGGTGGGTGGGGATAGCAACGGTTGGAATCACGATCGCGACGAGGGAGGGGAAGGCGAGGAGCGAGGCAATAAGTAGCAGCGGGAGCAGGTGGTCATTGACGAAGGCGAGGAGGAGCAGCTTGAGGTGGGCGGGGAGGGGAGGTCGCGGCGGGATCGGCCGCAGTAGGTGGCGGCGGCGGTCCAATGGAGGGAGAGGGGTTAGGGTGTGGGCTGCGGATCGTGGGGGGAGGAGTGGTGTGCGGGGGTGAGGGGGTGAGTGGTGTGCGGTGGGTGAGTGATGTGCGCTAGGTGAGTGGTGCCATTCGGCCACTGACAGGTGGGCCCGCGAGGAATTAGGCCCACATGTCAGTGTCCTCAACGACATGTGGTGTAGGTGAGGGGAGCTGCTTTCGGGTGGGTGTGGGTGGGGAAAGGATGAGGGGTGTGGGCCGTTGGATCTGGCAGTATCCGATGGTCTCTAATGCTCCATCAGCGTGACATGCCCATAGACCAATCAGAACGAAGTGCGGGCTCTGATGACGTTATGACCATCTAAAATGGTCGTAATCAATTTTTCATTTTTCGAGTGCCCAAAATGAGTTTTTTTATGAAGGACCTACCATATATTTGTTGCAAAATTGGACCAAATTAATTTTCTAAAATACTAGGCCATATTTAATGCACAATTGACAAAATGGTTGGGTGTCAAAAGTTTTGATCCATCTCTGATGAAAAAGACAAATTCTTGCCGATTCAGTAGGAAGCGGGTCAAATTTGAACTGCAGCTGCCTCATAGTTTGCTCTTTATTTTTTCCAAAAATCATTTCTAGGTACATAAGTATCTATTTAATCAGAGTAACATCAAAAGTTTTTCAAGATTCAACCACTAGCTAGGAACGGTCAAGGCTACCGTTTTGACCGCATTTTGAAACGGGCATAAAAAATTCAAAAAAAATCAAAAAATAGGAAAACCTTCGCATTGTGTCATTATATGTGACCAAGTTTCCAGGAAAAATAATAAACTTGTAATACGACAATTATTTTAAAAAAGTGTTCTCAGAAATGAGCTATCATGCGTGAAGATTCATGGCTTTCAAGCCAAATGATCAATCTTATGGCCACATTCATATCATAGTTTGTTGAAATGATCTCATATTGTGCACAAGGGTGCATCTTGGAATTCCAAACAATGTTTCCTAAGGGAGTTTTCATTTTCTTTGCACGGAAAATTCATTTTTCATTTTTCGAGTGCCCGAAATGAGTTTTTTTTGTGAAGGACCTACCATATATTTGTTGCGAAATTGGACCAAATCAATTTTATAAAATACTAGGCCATATTTAATGCACAATTGACAAAATGGTTGGGTGCCAAAAGTTTTGATCCACCTCTGGTGAGAAAGACAAATTCTCGTTGATTCAGTAGGAAGCGGGTCAAATTTGAACTGCAGTTACCTCATAGTTTGCTCTTTATTTTTTCCAGAAATCATTTATAGGTACATAAGTATCTATTTAATCAGAGAAACATCAAAAGTTTTTCAAGATTCAACCACTAGCTAGGAACGGTCAAGCCTGCCGTTTTAACCGCATTTTGAAACGGGCATAAAAAATTCAAAAAAATCATAAAATTGGAAAACCTTTGCATTATGTCATTATATGTAACCAAGTTTCCAGGAAAAATAATAAACTTGTAATACGGCAACTATTTTTAAAAAAGTGTTCTCAGAAATGAGCTATCATGCGTGAAGATTCATGGCTTTCAAGCCAAATGATCAATCTTATGGCCACATTCATATCATAGTTTGTTCAAATGATCTCATATTGTGCACAAGGGTGCATCTTGGAATTCCAAACAATGTTTCCTAAGGGAGTTTTCATTTTCTTTGCACGGAAAATTCGTTTTCCATTTTTCGAGTGCTCGAAATGAGTTTTTTTTTTGTCAAGGACCTACCATATATTTGTTGCGAAATTGGACCAAATCAATTTTCTAAAATACCAGGCCATATTTAATGCACAATTGACAAAATGGTTGGGTGTCAAAAGTTTTGATCCACCTATGGTGAAAAAGACAAATTCCCGCCGATTTAGTAGGAAGCGGGTCAAATTTGAACTGCTGCTGCCTCATAGTTTGCTCTTTATTTTTTCGAAAAATCATTTCTAGGTACATAAGTATCTATTTAATCAGAGAAACATCAAAAAAATTCCAAGATTCAACCACTAGATAGGAACGGTCAAGCCTGCCGTTTTGACCGCATTTTCAAACGGGCATAAAAAATTCAAAAAAATCAAAAAATTGGAAAACCTTCGCATTGTGTCATTATATGTGACGAAGTTTCCAGGAAAAATAATAAGCTTGTAATACGGCAATTATTTTAAAACAATGTTCTCCGAAATGAGCTATCATGCGTGAAGATTCATGGCTTTCAAGCCAAATGATCAATATTATGGCCACAATCATGGCATAATTTGTTCAAATGATCTCATATTGTGCACAAGGGTGCATCTTGGAATTCCAAACAATGTTGCCTAAGGGTGTTTTCATTTTATTTGCACGGAAAATTCATTTTCCATTTTCCGAGTGCCTGAAATGAGTTTTTTTTGTGAAGGACCTACCATATATTTGTTGCAAAATTGGACCAAATAAATTTTCTAAAATACTAGGCCATATTTAATGCATAATTGACAAAATGGTTGGCTGTCAAAAGTTTTGATCCACCTTTGGTGAAAAAGACAAATTCCCGCCGATTCGGTAGGAAGCGGGTCAAATTTGAACTGCAGCTGCCTCATAGTTTGCTATTTATTTTTTCAAAAATCATTTCTAGTTACATAAGGACCTATTTAATCATAAATACATGGTTTGGTGGCAATACGTCGAGGTTTGGATGGTGACCGAGGGCCCCAACTCTAGAGCTGCCAGAACTCGCATGCCCAAGCGTGGTCACCAGCGTATCAGGCGTTGCCATGTGTTACAAGCGGCCTAGGCATGTCTAGTGGGTTGAGCACTCCCCAGGTATGTGCTAGGAAGAAAATCACAACATAAGATTCTCACGAGGAGACCGATCGATGCTCAAACATGAATAAGCAGCCAAGTGTTTGATTAGCGGTACAAGAAATGCACATGGCTAATCGGCGTGAGTTTTGGCTGAGGATGATCAGTTACTAAGAAGACCGTCTTCACAAATTTTCAGCTCAAAAGGAGGAGCCTAGGTGGTACTTGCTTTGCAAAGTACCACACTGGACATAAATATGAATGTTAAAGCTGGGCTCAAAATAATGAATGGATTGAGCTGGCATTTGGTGGAGGATGGTTATTTGGGCATAGGAAAGCACTATAGAAAATGGATACCATTGGACATGCCAAAGTGGTACTTCCTTCACAAAGTGTTTTTCTGAACAGAATAGGAAAATGAATATTTTTTTAATTAATTTTGAACTATGCAAGGAAGGTTTTTTACATATTTGGCGAAGATATGACCCAAAGAATTTATGAGATTTTTTTGGGAATTTTGGGAAAGACAAAAATATAGCTTGCTTCACAACCTAGGGCAAAAACTGCCACATGGACATTACACATAGGCAAAACTGATGAGGTGGCGCCTAGTAATAGCAACCCACCACAATTTACAAGGTTATGACCATCTATATTGGTCATGATCAGCTAGAAATAAGGCAGCGGACCAGTGCTATCTACTTTATGACCATTTCGTGTAAGGAAATTACGACCTTCGACCAAAATGGTCGTTATAGTTTAGGGTTTGGAGCCCCCCGAACATCTTTTGACCAATTGGTCTCAAATGGTCATAGATCTATGACCAATTCTTCCAGGGTCACTGACAGAAGGTCACTAGTTGACATATTTCTTGTAGTGAGATAAGGCATAATCTTATCGGTCACCCCCCGATTAGCGAAAAATCAGAAGATTAATCGGTGAATCAGAAGATTTCTTGAACAGTGCTTGCAACTACAACTTCATCCATCTAAACAAAGGTATACGCGAGAAGAGATATCACTATGAGTGAGAGCGGAACTATGCAGTACATGAGGCGGCGGTTACGAGTCCTCTCTCGCGCTAGTGTGAACCTCAAGTAACTAGCTTCTCCTTCTTGTCTGCTTTTGAAGCCTTTATGGCTGGCTCCCGAGAACCCATTCACTTGCGCCTGACACTTAGGCCACTCGTTGTACACCCCCGGAACCTTCCCTTTGTACACGACATAGCACTGCCGTCTCGCCATCAAGAAGCTAGGTACCTGTTAGAGATGCATCTTCATCAAGAGGATGCACAATCATATGCAACAAAAAAGACTAGAGCAACACAAAAAAGAAAGGGTTAGCAACTAGATGCAACATACAAGATGCATAAACTAATTAACTAGAGGTGCACGGTCATCGTACCCAAACTAACAAAGTAGTGTTACGCAAGTTCGGCAGGGACCGTGGACATCACAAAGTTTCATCGCTACAGAAAGTATACAAGTTCAACCGACACATATCATCATCATCGGCAGCATAAATCACTAGAAGTTCCATCCTTCCATATCATCCAGGATGGACCCTAGCATCTTGAACGGCGTGAGGTCATGACGTTGCATGCCTATGCGAGTTCGGACGTTAGCTCGCAATATAGGACCGTGGTGGAACATCCCCTTCATATCGACGACTTCTTTCATGATGATCATCGCAATGTCCCTTTGGATGCGAAATAAGTCATCTCTTCTGAGTATATAATTCGTTTGTCCATGAGAATCTACCCACTTGTGGATACGATCATCATTTATGCCTGTCATGCGAAGCTTTTGGTGATCCGTGCTGAACTCAATCATGAGATGGAGGATGTAGAATCCATCTTTCTTGCTTGGTTTTGGGACTTGGATGCAGCAGAAGTTAGTTTTATGCGTGAAACCCATCTTCTTGTTCCTTTGTTTCCTGATCTTCATGTGGCCACGTCTAATGCTGAAGCCTTGGAGAGCATCATCTAGAATATTTGTTACGTGGGTGTAGTCCTTCTTCTCGTAGTCTCTGGAAGGGTCGAAATACACGGCGTGGGAGACTTGCAGGTAAAGAACGATAAGGATGGCGTGCCCGTTGCTGCGGGGAAAAGACACCTCAAATTATTCTCCATATGAGTGAGAAGGAATGATTGAAATGTACGAAAGGGTTGTCCGAAATTGACTTACTTTGGATGATAAGGCAGGACGACAATTTCCTTGTCCTTATTCTGTACCATGAAGTTTTGGAGGTAGTCCCTAGCAGTTTCACGCTCAAAGTCGCCGAGACTCAAGAAAGACTCGTGCATGTAGTACGGATCCGCCACATAGATTTGCGAGACTTCTTCTCTCTTCATGACGGAGCTCATATGTAGCACAAAAAGGCGGTCGATTGTATAATCGAGGCGCCTTGTCAGAAACATCTCAAAGATATGGTCAAACCGCAGGAAGAACACCTCCGCGGGTCGTGTGTCGACGTAGCACTTCCCCTTAGGCACACGAGGCGCGTATGTCGGATATCCTGGATCCTTCGAGGCTAGTAGGCTTTTCTCAGTTGACAGCATATGGTCGTGCAGTCTCCTGAGATCCCCTGATAGTGCCTCCAGCGGTTTCGGCGGTGGCATCGGCTCGCCCGTGAGATGGAACATGGCCGCACCTTTTACGGGTACACGCTCTTCAGAATCCATCGCCTGGCTGCTATGTGCTTTGGCTTGTTTGGAGGCAGTTATCTTCCCCAATCTCTTCCTCTCCTTTTTCTTGGGCACACCTTCCAGACCCTTCCTTAACCCCTGCCCCAGTGTTCCCGGGCTAAGCACTGTACGACCCCCGGCTAGTTGAGCTAGTGTTGAGGCGGCATCTGCAGGCGTGTCCTGTGAGGATTTCACGAAGAGAGAGTTCTTGCAATCCCTGCTACGACCTTCCTGCTACAACACCCCTGTGGCGCCCTGGTAGGTAGTGGGCACCTCGAGGCCCATCTCAGCATGAGACCGATGCCAAAAAATCCTATAAATACAGAAACCCCCAGAAATAACCCTAGATCAGAACTTCTGCCATCAGAAGCCTCTATAGCCACGAAAAACCAATCTAGACCCTGCTCTGGCACCCTGCCGGAGGGGGAAAATCATCACCGGAGGCCATCTTCATCATCCCGACGGCCACCATGATGAGGAGGGAGTAGTCCACCCTCGGGGCTGGGGGTTTGTAAGTAGCTATGTGTTTGATCTCTCTCTCTCTCTCTCTCTCTCTCTATCTCTCTCTCTCTCTCGTGTTCTTAATTTGGCACGATTTGATGTATCGCGAGCTTTGTTAATATAGTTGGATCATATGATGTTTTCCCCTCCCTATCTTGTTGTGGTGAATTGAGTTCTATCTTTGAGATTTCACTTTTATCGGATTGAATACTTTGTTGGATTTTAGAGCACTTGATGTATGTCTTGGCACTCCACTCGCGGATTCCCGAGGTGACATTGGGGTAATCTATGCATAGGGGTTGATGCACATTTTCGTCCTTGTTTCTCCGGTAGAAATCTTGGGGCACTCTTTGATGTTCTTTGTGTTGGATTGAGTATTATGAATCTAAAATTGTTTGATGAATACCGTATAATCAACTCACGGATACTCGTGGTGACATTGGAGTATCTGGATGACATTAGAGTTGGTTGATGTGTATCATATGGTGTTATTTTAGTACGAACTCTTAGGATATTTGCGACACTTATAGGAATAGCTCTATAGATCGATCGAAAAGGATAAGTTTGAGGTGGTTTCATACCCTACAAACAATTTCTTCTTATGTTCTCTGTTAGATAAGAACTTTGGAGTGATTCTTCGTCGCACGTTGAGGGATTGTTTTATGATCCAATTATATTAGCATTGTTGAGAATTGCACTAGCATAAGTATGAACCCTAGGCCTCATTTTCTAGCACTGCAATTCCGTTTGTGCTCACTTTTGTTACTTTCTACCTTGCTGTTTTTTATTATTCTATTACAAAAATCAATATCTACTATCATTACTACACTTGTATCAACATATCTTTGCCGAACTAGTGCACCTATACAATGTACCATTGTATATATTTGATGTGTTGGGGACACAAGAGACTTTTGTTATTTGGTTGTAGGGTTGTTTGAGAGAGACCATCTTCATCCTACACCTCCCATAGATTGATAAATCTTAGGTCATCCACTTGAGGGAAATTTGCGACTATCCTACAAAACTCTGCGCTTGGAGGCCCAACACGAGTCTACAAGAACAAATTGTGTAGTAGACATCAATTATTCGCTTTCTGTCAACGGCCGAACAGTAATTTGTTTACCCATCGTATGTTATTTTCTTGAGAGAAGTCTCTAGTGAAAACTATGGCCCCCAGGTTTTATTCCTATCTTATTAAATCTAAAAGTACCTTGCTGCACTTTTTCTTTATTTATTTTATTTTGTGTTTTAGTTAGATATATTTATCAAATCTCATACGATTTAATCTATATCAATACCGAGGAGGGATTGACAACCCCTCTTACGCGTTGGGCTGCTAGTATTTGTTGTTTGTGTGCAAATGTTGTTTACAGTGTTGCTTGGCTCTCCTACTGGAAATCGATAACCTTGGTTTCATAACTAAGGTAAATATTTACCTTTGCTGTGCTGCATCATCCTCTCCTCTTCGGGGAATTATCAACGCAGATACAAGCAATCACGCAAGATGACATAATGTAGACAGAATAAGATCATGCAATGTGTTCAAACACATCCGTTTTACCCTTAGTAGCAATAATAAAAATGTGTGCCTTGCAACTCCTCCTGTCAAGGAGTAAGGACACCACAAGATTAAACCTACTACCAAGCACCTCTCTCACTGAAGATAAATCGATCTAATTAGCCAAAAGAGATAGATAGGTCGGAGAGAAATACAAGGCTATAAAATCACACATAAATAAGTCTCAGAAAATACTCAAATACTTTCAATAAATAATTTAATCATAAAACCAAAATTCATTGGATCCCAACAAATACACCACAAAAGTTTACATCGAATTGATCTCATATGAGATCATTGTGTTGGAGAGAGAGGGAGAGAGAGAGAAAGAGAGAGATCTAGCTACTATTATGGACCCGTAGTGTCCGTGTCAAAACCGGCATACTTCGGGTAGGGGGGCCGAGCTGTAAGATCGGATCGATTGGTAATAAGAGACAAGGGACACGATATTTTTACCCAGCTTCGGCTCTCTTTAAGGAGGTAAAACCCTACATCCTACTCTTGCTTATATTATGAGTGTGTCAAAGTACAGAGTTGATCTACCTCGAGATCATAAGTCGTGGACTAAACCCTAGGGGTAATGGTGATGATGATGAGTGTCCCTACGGACTAAACCCTCTGGCTTATATAGGCACCAGGGGTATCTAGAGTTACACATGGTCGGTCGCCATCTAGAGGTTACATGCCAAATCTAACAGATATACTTGGAGTACACACAAAGTCCTTGGTCGAGCAGGTTAGAGGCCTCTAGAGTCACTCGTCCTCTATGGGCTGTCAGTCCGGCCCACGAACTAGACCGACTAGGCCGGGACCCTTAGTCTAGGAAGCCGTCAGTAGGTCCTGAACTAGCGGGCCAGAGGGAGGACAAGGCAGATGTTGCGCTCGTTTGTTTCATGTTCCGCTGACGCAAACGGGACCAAAATTTGAGACTGAAATGGGTCGCGCGTGGACAAAAAATGGACGCTCGTCCGTTTGGATCGCCGTGTTAGTCTAACCTTTGTGTCTGTTTCGACCCAAACGGACAGGCGCGGACAGTTTGGATCGGCACGTTGGAGTTGCTCCCAGGTGTGGCGCACAACTTGCATGCAGTGGACAACTGCCTCCGCCAATTTTGTTACCTGCTCAATGTGTCCCTCAATAATGCTAGACTCACGCACTATTAAGGGCGTTTTACGGGGCTCCCTTCTAAGTAATTTCCCCGCCCCCCTGATTTTTAAAGGGTGCGGGCCCTTCATCGAGTGCCCCGCCCGGTTCATAAGGTTGTTGGCGCACCAAGCAAGCACTTGTCCACCGCTCCCACATCAATGCAAGGAGGATGTATTCGCTGATACATGATCTTGTGGAACTGAACCCCGAGACGGGACTGGGGACGGCCCTATGTAGACATCAGTAGTAGCACCGGCTCTATCAATAATGTTGCATATTTTTTGGCCAAATCCGGGTTTCGTTATGCTTCCCCCTGCCAATCGACTCGACTCTTGCGCTTGAGAAGGGAAAGTAATGCGAACTACTAACGGTTATGCCGGCTTGGCCCGATCAAGACATCTATCCCTCAGAAACTGCCTTGTGTATTATCCCTGTGCGCAATTGAGGAAATTGGACTTTGTATTCTTCCTGGACTGGCTCGTGGGCCGACGTCATCTTGTGTTGTAATTGGGGCACGAGTATTCAAAGTACAAGCGCTAACATTACCCCTTCAATTTGCTGAAAATGATCTATTTGATTGGATAGCGTGGGAAAAAAACAAAGGGATATCCTCTTACTGGTGGCAGTGGTGGATAATTTCCTCCAACTCCAGCTTCTAGAGTTTTTGAAGTGCCCATGAAGAGTTTTACAAAAAGCATGGAGTTGTACTATAGATTCTAGTATTTTTGTCCGGAGCGGCATATCGTGAAGATACCTCGGCTTGTGTTTTCTAGAGCAGAGCACTCCCAATAGGCCCTTAAGTCGTATCTAAAATTTATTTTTCTAGAGAATAATATAATAATAATTGCATGTATGCATCAGATGCTACCATGTATATTACGGTGGCAACCATGTCAACGCACAAGTACGCTCATTTTCATATTGGTACTTACCAGATGCATTATTTCCTTATATACAACATATTTCAAATATAAAAGCAGAAACTACCTAATTAGCAGTCCTATAGATGACCTATATAGGAGGTTATAGGTCACCATGTCCAATCTAAACCCTTGGATAGAAACAAATGATTGGTCCAAATAGGTTGGGACCATCTTAAAATCTCTCTTATATAGGAGTATAATTTAAAGCGACTATCTTCCATTCATGACTATATTTTTCTAGCGATCTAAGTAGAAAATCACAAAAGTTTGTAGAGGGTGAAGTCCACCACCAATAATCACAAGATGGAGGTTCGTCCTTCTTTCCAAGAAGGAGAGAAGACTGCATTGTTCACTCACTCTCCAAGCATAGAAAAACTTCCTCTGTACACGCCAACAATAGCACGAACACCAAGCCGATGCGACACATCAGTACAGGCCTTGGTCCTAGAATCATAAATCCGTGTAACCCAGCGTGGCCCTTCCGGTGTCCAGGCATCCGAAATGCAGGAAAAGACGATCCTTTCGTCATCTAACGCCATCAGCAGCTTTGTGCCCCTGTGTACAGACATCTGCTGATACGGCAGTATCAATTCTCGTGGCACACTGAGTTTCTTAACCCAAAGACTCTTCTTCAAATCTGTCGCGAACCACAGGTCCACCGTCTCGAGGGTACGGTCGAAATGCATCATCACCAAGGTGCTGCTTAGTTTTGCGAGTTTAAGCCGGCATTTGCCGGTTCTGGTGTTGATCGCCGACGGGCCTCGGAGCGTGGACGGGCTCCACTCCTCCGTCTCGAGGTTGAACGACGCGACCGAGTTCATCATGTCCATCGCCCTCCTACAGCCGTCACGGGAAGCATCCATGATAAAGCCAGGAAAGGATTTGTCCGGCATGAAGTAGGCGAGACCTTGGATGGTGACGCCTTGGGCGCCCAGCTCGTACGTGATGCAGATCGGGGGGCTTGGCCTCCGCCTCCAGCGCCTCTGGTCGTCGCCGAGGGTAAGCACGTCGCACAGCTGCTCGCGGCGCGAATTTCCGGTGCGGGTTGCGACGCGGAGCACCTTGGGGTGCCCAGTGGACAAGCCCCCCCAGAGCGTGTAACAAGGTTCGAAGACGTACCAGCTTGTACCCTCCCGCGACGGCGCGTCGAGGTCGTCGAACGGCAAGGCCGCGACGGCGCCGGTGTCCGGGTCCAGCACGCGGGTACGCTTGCGGGCTCGGAAAAGATAGAAGGGGCCGGGGTGCGCTGGCAGTGGCGGTGGCGGCACCCCTTCCTCCTCGGCCGCCGGGATGCTTATCTGCCTGATGACGTTCCCGGAATAGTCCACCACGTCGATGCGGTCCTCGGCCCCGGCCAGGGTGAGGATGACGCCTGGACGCAAGCCGGCGTGTGCCTTGGCAAAGGACGGGTCGGAGAGGAGGGAGCGCCACGACCGGCAGACGGCGCGGAAGCTGCACAGCGACGAGGCCGGGACGCGCAGCAGGATCTCCCACGCCAGGTCCGGAGGCAGCACGCCGCCGGTTTGGGCGGCGGAGACCATCGATCGCTTGCTCACCGGCTCCATCGATCGGTATTAATCACTCGTGTTCGGTTGGTTTGATCCTTTTTCGCCGCAAGTACTCCTCCGTGCCCTACGGTACCCAGAGATTCTCGTCTGTCTTTAGATTGATTGAGGGTTTGTCGTGTGGTTATAGACTCTCGCCGTACATACCAATCCAGAAGTAACACGGCGTGGCTACAAAATAAACACGGACACGGACTCGGACTCTACCAAAGCCAACTTTTCCATTTAATTTTCTCTTTTTTTCCTATCCTATCAAAAAACGCGTAAGGTTTCCCGTTTCGCTAGCCGCCAAATTCATCCCACTCCCACCTCTAGCTCTGAATTTTCCACTTTCACCTCTCGCTCTGGATTTTTACGTACATGTACGTGGTTCTTTCTCTGATTCTTCGTCTGTGCGCTCTCATCCTAGCATACATATTTCCTTTCTCTCACTCCTTCCTACTCTATCTAAAAATAGGGTTGCTAAATCTCAGCCGACTGATACTTAACAAAGTCTCAATCAATCCCGACGGCCGAGGAGGAAGGGGTCCAGCAAGCGGGTACGTTTGCGGGCTCGGAAAAGATAGAAGGGGCCCGGGTGCACCCGCAGTGGCAGTGGCGGCACCCCTTCCTCCTCGGCCGCCGGGATGTTTATCTGCCTGACGACGTTCCCGGAATAGTCCACCACGTCGATGCGGTCCTCGGCCCCGGCCAGGATGAGGATGACGCCTGGACGCGAGCCAGCGTGTGCCTTGGCGAAGGACGGTTGGGAGAGGAGGGAACGCCACGACCGGCAGACGGCACGGCAGCTGCACAGCGACCAGGCCGGGACGCGCAGCAGGATCTCCCACGCCAGGTCCGGAGGCAGCACGCCGCCGGTTTGGGAGCGGAGACCATCGATCGCTTACTCGCCGGCTCCATCGATCGGTATCTTAATAATCACTCGTTTATCCTTTCGCCGCAAAGCACTCCTCCACGCCGTCTCTTCACATTGAGGGTTTGTCGTTTGGTTATAGGACTCCCACCGTAGATACCAATCCAGAACTAACACGGCGTGGCTACAGAATAAGGGTGTGGCTACGACTTATCTAGAGGTGACATAACTATGTCACATCTAAGTATGACATCACACAACAACAGTAAAAAAAATTAAAAAGCATTTTATACAAATCTTCAAACCCCTAATTATATGATGAAGTACCTAGATGTGACATCGTTAAAAAATATCTAAATGTGAATTAGTCATTCTGACAAAATAAACACGGACATAGACTCGGACTCGGACTCCACCAAAGCTAAATTTTCCTTTTAATCTTCTCTTTTCCTTATATACTCTCTCCATTCCCTTACGTAAGGTATATTATTCTTGGCGCGGTAATCAATGTACATAATTATAAACAATTTAAGATGAAATTACCTTCATCTAGACCTACAACTCGGGACCCCTACCCAAGATCCGTTGGTTTTAGCACCGTCGACACTCTCCGCCGTTCCCGCCGGCCCCTATTGTCAGCCATACCCTAGCCTTCATAATATGGTATGACCCCTCTCTTCAAGAGGTGCCACTGCGCCGCGCCTCGCCACCACACGCGTCGAGGCAGCTACCATAGCCGCACTTGGGAGGGACGCAGAAGCGGATGACAGTACAACGTCACCGCTGCTTCATCGAGGCACTATGGCGTTGATATCTTAGCGAGCAACAACATGAATACATGATGGACGGTGCCTACCAAACCACACCGCAGCTTGCCCTAGCCAAGGTTTTTGGGGTTCGAATGTCCCCTGATCCGTGGTTTTCTTTACTCTAGGTGCAGGCTAAGAAACATCAGTGCTCATCACCTAGCTTAGCCACTGCAACCTGAACAAAGCTTACTAGCATCTAAGTACATGATGATCTCGTTTAAGGGTTCGCTAGCTTTGGTTTTCTTCGTGTTTTTTTCCATTTAAAATTTTTCTCTTTTTTTGCCTTTTCACTGGTTTTCTTTTGTTTTTTGTTTTTCTCTTCATTTTACTTCAGTTTCGTTGTTTCCTCATTTGTCTTTTTTAATTTTTTTTATTTCTTCACTATAGTTTTTTTTGTTTCTTTTTTATCAGTTTTCTTTCTTTTAACATATGTCCACTACACAATGTACGTTTATAGAGCACACGTTATACATTTTCTGATACACACTAGACATTTTTCATATATGTGATGTACATCTTTTAATTACATGTTTTAAAAACTTTTTCAATATATGGTAACGTTTTCTCCAAATACAAAGCATACCTTTTTTAATGGCAATACACATTTTTTTAACTATGTGAACATTGTTTTGACATTGTATAAACCTTTTTGAAATTTTCACGGACATTTTGTGGAAAATGCACGAATATTTTATCAAAATATCATGGTACTTTTTTTATGAAACAAACCTTTTTTAAACTAAGAGAACATTTTTTATATTTTTTAAATCATTTTTGAAAATGTCAACAACGTTTTTTTGGAACGTGGGAATATTTGCATCAAACGTGACATAAGTTTTTGAATTGGCACAAACTATATATTTTTTACATTACGTAAACATTTTTACATTGTATACCTTTTTTTATAAAATCCATGTATATTTTTTTTGAAATCTAGGATCTTTTTTAATTGACACAAACATTATTGGAAGTAATCAAAAAATTTAAAACTTTGCTATCAATTTTTTATACTATGTTAACATTTTTCAATTTCACAAATAAATTTAAATGTTCGAAATGTATGTATTTAATTTTAAATATAAATAAAGTAAAAAGGGGAAATTCAGGTGACGTCGGCTTGATGTCAGCAGGACGAGCCACGTTCTACTGGGCCGGCCTACCGCCAGCAAAAAAGTGATTTGGGCCGGCGGATCTTTTAAAAAGATCCGCTGGCTCACGAGCCGTCTGATTGTACGAGGCGAGCCGTTCGCTTATTTTTCTCTGTTCGTCTTCTCTAATTTTCTGCAGCAATGCTCTTGTTGCAAAACCTCATTTTCTCTAATTTTCTGCAATAATACCCCTGTTACAAATCTCTTCTTCTCTAATTTTTTTATAACAAGACCTCTGTTGCAAAATCTTCTCATCTCTAATTTGCTGCAATAAGACCCCTGTTGCAAAACTTCTCCATGTATATTTTTCTGCAACAAGACCCTTGATGCAAAATTTCTTCTTCTCTATTTTTCTGCAACAATGCTGTTATTGCAAAAGCTTCATTGCAATAAGACTCAACCATCTTCTATGTATTCCTGCAACAAGACAATTGTTGCGAAAACTTGCAAGAACGCCGGCAGCTGCAACGGAGAGAGCACCCCCCGTGGTCTTTGCCGCACCCGCGTTTTTGCAGCAGAGGAAGGTCGATAGTGGTCGCGACCTATGTGGTGCGGTTACATCAACGTGCTTGTTTTGAGAAGAGATGGGGGATGAGATCCATGGAAAAATGCAAGGGATAGAGAGATAGAGGTAGGGGATGGGAGGGTCAACGGGAGAATGTGTGACTGTTGGCATAAAGCTTCGGCCGGTCGACCGGCCACAAACGTTTACCATTCAATTGTGCCTTCACATCACCGTTTGACAGCGACTAGGGCTCAAGCTCCAAGTGGGACGACTTGCGGATAACCAAACAAGCCGGCACAGCACGACAAGGTTGTTGTATGTGTCTTGCGGGGACATGTTTACTAAAGGGCCCTACCGTGTCAGCCCGCATGTTGTAGCCTTCAGCCCAGGCATGGCCCAGGAGTTGCTACAAAAAAGGCATGGCTCAGCCGCTATTTGGGCTATCACGACGACACGCCAGGCACGCTGGCCTGCTAGGTTGATTTTGGGGCCAATTTTGGGGGGACCCTATTATCAGTGCTAAAATTGACATATCTCGGGTGGAGGGTGCCAAGCTTGATGATCAGAGCTAGATGGTAACAATGAGAGTAGGGACACTGTGTTTTATCAAGGTTCGGGCCCTCTTGGCGAGGTAAAACCCTACGTCATGCTTCTTATATATTGATTGTAATGAGATACACCATACAAATTGATCTATCTCAAGATCGTATGAGTTTGACTAAGCTCTAAACTTTGTGAATGTGTATGCCTCTACGGACTAAAGCCCACGACTTATATAGATGCCGAGGGTACCTAGGGTTTACACATGATCGGTTACAATATAGGGATAAACATGACAAGTATTCAAAATACGCTTGAAGTGTATGCCAAGTCTCGAGGAGATCTTCGTCTTGATTACGCCGAGGGCCAGGGCCAGCAAGGCCCAGTCAGCAGTCTTCGATGGGTCGTCGGCCCGGCCCAAAGGCGCCAAATAGGAGTTGGGGTCGATGCTTGAAGTTCGTCTGCGGTCGAGCAGCAAGAAATCCAACAATGGAGGTGCTCTCCTATCCCTAGGGGGAAGATGGTGAAGAGATCTTATAGTTTTCCCACTTACTCCAGACGGTGTGTCTCCTTCCCCCTTCTTTCTTCTGCAACACCACCCTAGCAGGTACGCTTGCAGATTTTTCCTCCTCAACTACTAAATGCATATGATGCAATGCACATTGGTATCATGCACAAAATTAAATTGCACCTTGATATCAGGCAAAAAACTAATTACATGTTAATATTGTGTAGGTATCAGTTATGTGTTAATTATGTGGATAGTTTATATTTGGTATGTAATTAATTGCATACTAAACATGTTGAGCGCTCGTCATTGCAGGAATAGGTCGTTTACACTGTTTGATGGTTGAGATTTATTTTATTTGTCCCCTTTGGATCTTTTTATATTGGTATAGATATAAATATAAAAACATCTCCAATCGAAGATGTATATGCAAAAATAACTAACTTTTGTATCTTGGAGGACAAAAACACCTCTCCAACAGATGGTGCAGATGCAAAAAAAATTACATCTCTGCCTCCCGGAGGATGTAAACTACAACACCACGCGGTGCAAATTTGCATCTCCACCTACAGGAGGTATAAAAATGCAACCACCTGCCAACTGCCCAACTGATGTTCAATTTGTTGGGGAACATAGTAATTTCAAAAAAATTCCTACGCACACGCAAGATCATGGTGATGCATAGCAACAAGAGGGGAGAGTTTTGCCCACGTACCATCATAGACCGAAAGCGGAAGCGTTAGCACAATGCGGTTGATGTAGTCGTACGTCTTCACGATCCAACCGATCAAGTACCGAACGTACGGCACCTCCGAGTGCAGCACACGTTCAGCTCGATGACGTCCCACGAACTCCAATCCAGCAGAGCTTTGCGGGAGAGTTCCGTCAGCACGACGGCATGGTGACGGTGTTGATGATGCTACCGACGCAGGGCTTCGCCTAAGCACCGCTACAATATTACCAAGGTGGAATCTGGTGGAGGGGGCACCGCACACGGCTAAGAGATCAAGAGATCAATTGTTGTGTCTAGAGGTGCCCCCTGCCCCCGTATATAAAGGATCAAGGGGGAGGGGCTCCTAGTTGGAGTAGGAGGGGGGAAGGAAGGGAGAGAGGAGAGGAAGGAAACGGGGCGACTCTCCTCATCCTATTCGGACTAGAGGGGGAGGGGTGCGCGGCATGCCCTGGCCGCCCCTCTTCTTCTCCACTAGGGCCCATTAGGCCCACTAAACCCCCTGGGGGATTTCGGTAACCCCCTGGTACTCCGGTATATGTCTGAAACCTCTCGAAACACTTCCCGTGTCCGAACATAGTCATCCAATATATCGATCTTTACGTCTCGACCATTTCGAGACTCCTCGTCTTGTCCGTGATCATATCCGGGACTCCAAACTACCTTCGGTACAAACACAAAAACTCATAATACCGATCATCACCGAACTTTAAGCGTTCGGACCCTACGGGTTCGAGAACTATGTAGACATGACCGAGGCACGTCTCCGGTAAATAACCAATAGCGGAACCTGGATGCTCATATTGGCTCCCACATATTCTATGAAGATCTTTATCGGTCAAACTGCATAACAACATACATTGTTCCATTTGTCATCGATATGTTACTTGCCCGAGATTCGATCATCGGTATCTCAATACCTAGTTCAATCTCGTTACCGGGAAGTCTCTTTACTCGTTACGTAATGCATCATCCCGTAACTAACTCATTAGCTACATTGCTTGCAAGGCTTATAGTGATGTGCATTACCAAGAGGGCCCAGAGATACCTCTCCGACAATCGGAGGGACAAATCCTAATCTCGAAATACGTCAACTCAACAAGTACCTTCGGAGACACCTGTAGAGCACCTTTATAATCACCCAGTTACGTTGTGACCGGTAATCGGGAGTTACATAATCTCATTGTCATAGGAACATGTATAAGTCATGAAGAAAGCAATAGAAACATACTAAACGATCAAGTGCTAAGCAAACGGAATGGGTCAAATCAATCTCATCATTGTTCTAATGATGTGATCCCATTGATCAAATGATAACTCATATCTATGGTTAGGAAACTTAACCATCTTTGATCAATGAGCTAGTCTAGTAGAGGCATACTAGTGACACTATGTTTTTCTATATATCCACACATGTATTATGTTTCCGGTTAATACAATTCTAGCATGAATAATAAACATTTATCATGATATGAGGAAATAAATAATAATTTTATTATTGCCTCTAGGGCATATTTCCTTTAGTCTCCCACTTGCACTAGAGTCAATAATCTAGATTACATAGTAATGATTCTAACACCCAAGGAGCCTTGGTGTTGATTATGTTTTGCTTGTGGAAGAGGCTTAGTCAACGGGTCTGCAACATTCAGATATGTATGTATCTTGCAAATATCTATGTCTCCCACCTGGACTTGGTCCCGAATGGAATTGAAGCGTCACTTGATGTGCTTGGTTCTCTTGTGAAATCTGGATTCTTTTGCCAAGGCAATTGCACCAGTATTATCACAAAAGATTTTCATTGGACCCGATGCACTAGGTATGACACCTAGATCGGATATGAACTCCTTCATCTAGACTCCTTCATTTGCTGCTTCCAAAGCAGCTATGTACTCCGTTTCACATGTAGATCCCGCCACGACGCTTTGTTTAGAACTGCACCAACTAACAGCTCGACCGTTCAATATAAAAACGTATCCGGTTTGCGATTTAGAATCGTCCGGATCAGTGTCAAAGCTTGCATCGACGTAACCATTTACGACTAGCTCTTTGTCACCTCCATAAATGATAAACATATCCTTAGTCCTTTTCAGGTATTTCAGGATGTTCTTGACCGCTGTCCGATGATCCACTCTGGATTACTTTGATACCTCCTGCTAAACTAATAGCAAGGCACACATCAGGTCCGGTACACAGCATTGCATACATGATAGAGCCTATGGCTGAAGCATAGGGAACATCTTTCATTTTCTCTCTATCTTCTGCGGTGGTCGGGCATTGAGTCTGACTCAATTTCACACCTTGTATTACAGGCAAGAACCCTTTCTTTGCTTGATCCATTTTGAACTTTTTCAAAACTTTATCAAGGTATGTACTTTGTGAAAGTTCAATTAAGCGTCTTGATCTATCTCTATAGATCTTGATGCCCAATATATAAGCAGCTGCACCGAGGTCTTTCATTGAAAAACTTTTATTCAAGTATCCTTTTATGTTATCCAGAAATTCTATATCATTTCCAATCAACAATATGTCATCCACATATAATATTAGAAATGCTACAGAGCTCCCACTCACTTTCTTGTAAATACAAAGCTTCTCCAAAAGTCTCAGATAAAACCATATGCTTTGATCACACTATCAAAGCGTTTATTCCAACTCTGAGAGGCTTGCACTAGTCCATAAATGGATCGCTGGAGCTTGCACACTTTGTTAGCACCGTTTGGATCGTCAAAACCTTCTGGTTGCATCATATACAACTCTTCTTCCAGAAATCCATTCAGGAATGCAGTTTTGACATCCATTTGCCAAATTTCATAATCATAAAATGTGGCAATTGCTAACATGATTCGGACAGACTTAAACATCGCTACGGGTAAGAAAGTCTCATCGTAGTCAACCCCTTTAACTTGTCGAAAACCTTTCGCAACAAGTCGAGCTTTATAGACAGTAACATTACCATCAGCGTCAGTCTTCTTCTTGAAGATCCATTTATTCTCGATGGCTTGCCGATCATCGGGCAAGTCAACCAAAGTCCACACTTTGTTCTCATACATGGATCCCATCTCAGATTTCACGACCTCAAGCCATTTTGCGGAATCTGGGCTCATCATGGCTTCCTCATAGTTCGTAGGTTTGCCATGGTCAAGTAACATGACCTCCAGAATAGGATTACCGTACCACTCTGGTGCAGATCTTACTCTGGTTGAGCTACGAGGTTCGGTAGTAACTTGATCAGAAGTTTCATGGTCAATATCATTAGCTTCCTCACTAATTGGTGTAGTCGTCACAGGAACCGGTTTCTGTGATGAACTATTTTCCAATAAGGGAGCAGGTACAGTTACCTCATCAAGTTCTACTTTCCTCCCACTCACTTCTTTTGAGAGAAACTCCTTCTCTAGAAAGGATCCATTTTTAGCAACGAATGTCTTGCCTTCGGATCTGTGATAGAAGGTGTACCCAAAAGTTTCCTTTGGGTATCCTATGAAGACACATTTCTCTGATTTGGGTTCGAGCTTATCAGGTTGAAGCTTTTTCACATAAGCATCGCAGCCCCAAACTTTAAGAAACGACAACTTTGGTTTCTTGCCAAACCACTGTTCATAAGGCGTCGTCTCAACGGATTTTGATGGTTCCCTATTTAACGTGAATGCAGTCATCTCTAAAGCATAACCCCAAAACGATAGCAGTAAATCAGTAAGAGACATCATAGATCGCACCATATCTAGTAAAGTACAATTACGATGTTCGGACACACCATTACGTTGTGGTGTTCCGGGTGGCGTGAGTTGCAAAACTATTCCGCATTGTTTCAAATGTAGACCAAATTCGTAACTCAAATTTTCTCCTCCACGATCAGATTGTAGAAACTTTATTTTCTTGTTACGATGATTTTCCACTTCACTCTGAAATTCTTTGAACTTTTCAAATGTTTCAGACTTATGTTTCATTAAGTAGATATACCCATATCTGCTCAAATCATCTGTGAAGGTGAAAATAACGATACCCGCCGCGAGCCTTAGTATTCATCGGACCACATACATCAGTATGTATGATTTCAAACAAATCTTTTGCTCACTCCATAGTTCCGGAGAACGGCGTTTTAGTCATCTAGCCCATGAGGCATGGTTCGCAAGTACCAAGTGATTCATAATCTAGTGATTCCAAAAGTCCATCAGTATGGAGTTTCTTCATGCGCTTTACACCAATATGACCCAAATGGCAGTGCCACAAATAAGTTGCGCTATCATTATCAACTCTGCATCTTTTGGCTTCAACATTATGAATATGTGTATCACTACTATCGAGATTCAATAAAAATAGACCACTCTTCAAGGGTGCATGACCATAAAAGATATTACTCATATAAATAGAACAACCATCATTCTCAGATTTAAATGAATAACTGTCTCGCATTAAACAAGATCTAGATATAGTGTTCATGCTCAACACTGGCACCAAATAACAATTATTCAGGTCTAAAACCAATCCCGAAGGTAGATGTAGAGGTAGCGTGCCGATGGCGATCACATCGACTTTGGAACCATTCCCACGCGCATCAACACCTCGTCCTTAGCCAGTCTTCGCTTAATCCGTAGTCCCTGTTTCGAGTTGAAAATATTAGCAACAGAACCAGTATCAAATACCCAGGTGCTACTGCGAGCTCTGGTAAGGTACACATCAATAACATGTATATCACATGTACCTTTGTTCACTTTGCCATCCTTCTTATCCGCCAAATACTTGGGGCAGTTCCGCTTCGGTGACCGATGCCTTTGCAGTAGAAGCACTCAGTCTCAGGCTTAGGTCCTGACTTGGGTTTCTTCTCTTGAGCAGCAACTTGTTTGCCGTTCTTCTTGAAGTTCCCCTTCTTCTTCCCTTTACCCTTTTTCTTGAAACTGGTGGTCTTGTTGACCATCAACACTTGATGCTCCTTCTTGATTTCTACCTCCGCAGCCTTTAGCATTGAGAAGAGCTCGGGAATTGTCTTGTTCATCCCTTTCATATTATAGTTCATCACGAAGCTCTTGTAGCTTGGTGGTAGTGATTGAAGAATTCTGTCAGTGACACTATCATCCGGAAGATTAACTCCCGGTTGAATCAAGTGATTGTTATACCCAGACATTTTGAGTATATGTTTACTGAAAGAACTATTCTCCTCCATCTTGCAGCTATAGAACTTATTGGAGACTTCATATCTCTCAATCCAGGCATTTGCTTGAAATATTAACTTCAACTCCTTGAACATCTCATATGCTCCATGACGTTCAAAACGTCGTTGAAGTCCCGGTTCTAAGTCGTAAAGCATGGCGCACTGAACTATAGAGTAGTCATCAGCTTTGCTCTGCGAGACGTTCTTAACGTCGTCAGTTGCATCTGCAGCAGGCCTGGCACCCAGTAGTGCTTCCCGGACGTAACTCTTCTGTGCAGCAATGAGAATAATCCTCAAGTTACGGACCAAGTCCGTGTAATTGCTACCATCATCTTTCAACTTTGCTTTCTCAAGGAACGCATTAAAATTTAACGGAACAACAGCACGGGCCATCTATCTACAACAAACATAGACAAGCAAAATACTATCAGGTACTAAGTTCATGATAAATTTAAGTTCAATTAATCATGTTACTTAAGAACTCCCACTTAGATAGACATCTCTCTAATCATCTAAGTGATCACGTGATCCAAATCAACTAAACCATAACCGATCATCACGTGAAATGGAGTAGTTTTCAATGGTGAACATCACTATGTTGATCATATCTACTATATGATTCACGCTCGACCTTTCGGTCTCAGTGTTCCGAGGCCATATCTGAATATGCTAGGCTCGTCAAGTTTAACCCGAGTATTCTGCGTGTGCAAAACTAGCTTGCACCCGTTCACTACTAGGGAAAAGCCTATACACAGAATCTTACCAGCGGCGCTCCTCAAAATACAATGCTACTGCTATTTAGCAGCAGCGCGTGATAGCAAAACGCGCTGCTGAAAGGAAAAATAGCGATGGCGGCGTCACACCAAACCATGCTACTGCTCTAATTGCCATGACCTCGCAACCCAGCTAGTTATAGCAGTAGCGCCCTATACTGAACCGCGCTACTGCTATAGAAGTTAGCAGCGGCGCGCTTCTAAGAAAATCGCTACTGCTAAGATCAGCCCACAAGTTTAGTCCCACCTCGCTTCGCGAACAGGGTGTTTACCACCTTAAATATGTTACTTCTGAAACTATCACAACTAGTTGGTCTTCACTGAACTCTATGTGTAGAATTTTTGGCCGCAATATGAGTCCTCACCGGTTCCTATCGGAGAGGACTCATATTGAGAATTCAGATTGTACACAAAAAGATCATTGATGGCCAATGTATTTTTGCATTGACGTATTTTTGTATACTTACACTTAGCAGTAGCGCTTTATCTGCAAAGCGCTACTGGTAGTCCAACTTAGCAGTAGCGCGTAACAATGCACAGCTCTACTGCTATTCAGATTAGCTGTAGCGCATTTTGGCAAATGCGCTACAACTATCCCTACCTTATCCCCACACGCACGATCGGCCGTCTCTCTCACTCACACTCTCACTCTCTCCCACGCACCGATAACCGTCGTCGTGCGTCGTCGCCGCCGCCACCTTCGTCCATCCGCCGCCGAGGTACTCCCCTCCTTCCGTCCCTCCTCCCTCCTCCTCGCACATCCTCCCTCCTCCTGCGGCCGCCCCTCCCTCCTCCGCCACCGCCCTCCTCCCTCAGCCTGCGGCCGCCCCTCCTCCCTCCTCCGCCGGCAGCCCTCCTCCCACCGCCCTCGACCTCACCGCCGCCACCCGAGCCCACCCAGCACCGCCGCCTCCCGATCCCGATCCCGCCCTCGCCGCCCCTACCTCTCCGTCGCCCCCCACCCCCTTTCTCTCTGCTTAGTTAGTACTAGATGTTGTTTAGTAGTAGTAGGTGTTAATTTAGGGTTCATAGATAATGATTTTTAGTAGTAGTAGATGTTAATTACTAGTAGTGATGGTACTAGTTAACTAGGGCATTATGATTAATAGTAGTTGTAGTTGAACTACTTTAGTTGTAGTTGAACTAGTTTAGTAAGTAAATTAATAAACTAGTTGAACTAGTTGAATTAATAGAACCAATGTATTTTTAGTAAGATAATTAATATAACTAGTTGAACTACTTTATTTTTAGAAAGAACTAGTTTTTTTTATTTATAGTAAGTTTATATTTAGTAAGAACTAGTTGAATTAATAAAACTAGTTGAACATGTCATATTTGTTGTTATTTTTTAGTTTAAGCAATTATTCGGGATGTATTAGTGATAACTTATACGGTCTTTGCTTTTGCAGAAATCAAGGAGCCCCTCCATCATCCCCGCCGTCGTCACCGTCACCGAACCCCAAAGACAACGAGGTGAGACAAGCCAAATAACCATGAATAACTAGTGTTGCTCAAATATGATATGTGGTAGAACAAGTGGCCGTTCATGTTCAGTTTACACCTCCGAGTGGCCTATGTTTTGCCGGAGTGTTGAAAAATTTCCGTTCCGGCAAATTTCAGGCGCTCGATATGTCCTTTTTTAGCAAAGGTCATGCCGGATTTTTCCATGAATTCTGGCATGACTTGTGCTAGAATATGTAGGAAATATCGAGTGGCCTGGATTTTCTCGAAAAATAATGATCTAATTTAGGTTTTTTAGTACATATATTTAATTGTACAAGTTTAATCTTTGAATTATGAACGTAGGAAATGTCGTACTTTGACGCATTTACGTCTCCCGGGGGAGTGCAGATGGTGCCACGACGATCGAGGTATGTGCGACAGGTTCGTTGAGGTGGACGAAGATCGGCGCTTCAGCATTAAGCTTGAGGAGACATTCGATGTTGAAAGCGATGCAACAACGACAAGAGTTTTTTCGTAATTAAGCATGACTTCAACTATTTCAACGTCTAATTTTCATCTGTTACAATTCGACTAGCTTATCCCATGCCATGCAATACGCTATGTCTTGGAGAGGATGGGTTTTGAAGACCATGAAAATTTTGAAACAAAGAAAATACACCTAAGGACCCATCATGATATGGATTTTGAAGTAAATTTGTACAATGCTCAAAGCGTAACCCATTTTGGTTGCCAAAATTGGGAAGCACTTTGCAAAATGTATGGTTTTTATGAGGGTATGATTGTCACCATGGATCTTGGTGATCCTGACATCGAGCAAGACAATATGGACATTTGGGTCCTTGTTGATACGCTTCGATTCTACCGTAATGTGAGTTTCTCAAACATAGTTATTAACTAATTTATATTGTTTATTTCAAAATAGTTGACAACTTATTTCCATTGACAACTTATTTTGAATCTTCAAAGAATGTGCAGAAGATGGTAGACAAAACCCACTACATTGATGGCTCCGAATTAACTTATAAGGAGAAAAGTCATCTGATTGCTTATTGTACTTATCTTGAGAATTACAACACCTATTATCGAACTCCTCCAAATTATGGTGAATACGTGCCACTAGTGCACGTGTTGACCCACTATAACTTCTATGAAGATACCCTGGTAAGAGTTTTTACTATTACGACATCCGTGCATCTTTTGCATACTTCTAAAACTAGTACATCATTGCTAACTACGAAGTTATTACTATGTTTTTCAACAGAAAATCCTAATGGATTGTGTGCCTCATTTGATGTATCAGAATGATCGCCTTGCAGTTCTGAACATACAGCCAGGTCAATCTAAGGAGCTCACCTGTGCATATCGTATTTCTAAAACCGGTGAGCATATGCTAATCAAAGAATGGATAAAAATGTTTGGACATTCGCAAGGAGGTTCTTGGAAGTAACATTAAGCGAAAGGCAAGAATTGGAGACACGATAATCTCCATTCTCCATAATGGAGAGTCAGGGGCTATCTTGTTTTTTGCTATTTTACCTTAGAGAATATAGTAGGTCCTAAGAGAGTGTAGTAGGTCCTATGAGGTACAATATGTTTATTATGTGATATAATGTGTTAGAGTTGATTATGAGGAGTACTTGTTGAAAGATCGTGGATGTCGCCTAGAGGGGGGGGGGGTGAATAGGCGCTTTAAAATAATTACGGTTGAGTCTTGAACAAATGCGGAATAAACCTAGCGGTTAATTTGTCAAGCACAAAACCTACAACAACTAGGCTCACCTTTGTGCACCAACAACTTATGCTAAGCAAGAAAAACAACTTAGGTGATAGCAAGATATATGACAAGAAACAATATGGCTATCACAAAGTAAAGTGCATAAGTAAAGGGCTCGGGTAAGAGATAACCGAGGCATGCGGAGATGACGATGTATCCCGAAGTTCACACCCTTGCGGATGCTAATCTCCGTTTGGAGCGGTGTGGAGGCACAATGCTCCCCAAGAAGCCACTAGGGCCACCGTAATCTCCTCACGCCCTCGCACAATGCAAGATGCCGTGATTTCACTAAGGGACCCTTGAGGGCGGTCACCGAACCCGTACAAATGGCAACCCTTGGGGCGGTCACGGTACCGTCAAATTGCTCGGGCGATCTCCACAACCTAATTGGAGACCCCGACGCTTGCCCGGAGCTTTACACCACAATGATTGAGCTCCGAACACCACCAACCGTCTAGGCCGCCCAAGCACCCAAGAGGAACAAGCTCAAGGGCACCAAGCACCCAAGAGAAATAGGCTTCTCAACTTGTAACTTCCACGTATCACCGTGGAGAACTCAAACCGATGCACCAAATGCAATGGCAAGGGCACACGGAGTGCCCAAGTCCTTCTCTCTCAAATCCCACCGAAGCAACTAATGCTAGGGAAGAAAATGAGAGGAAGAACAAGAAGGAGAACACCAAGAACTCCAAGATCTAGATCCAAGGGGTTCCTCTCACATAGAGGAGAAAGTGATTGGTGGAAATGTGGATCTAGATCTCCTCTCTCTTTTCCCTCAAAAACTAGCAAGAATCCATGGAGGGATTGAGAGTTAGCAAGCTCGAAGAAGGTCAACAATGGGGGAAGAACACGAGCTCAAAGAATAAGGTTCATTGGGGAAGAAGACCCCCTTTTATAGGACCTCCCGAATCCAACCGTCAAGTGCTCAGGTCGTGCACAAGCGGTACTACCGCTTGGAGGAGCGGTACTACCGCTTAGCACGGTCAAAACAGCCCAACAAGAGATAAAACAAGAGTTTTTGGTCCCGAGCGGAAGTAGCCACGAAAATAGCCGCATAGTACTGCTCCAAGCGGTAGTACCGCTCCCAAGAGCGGTAGTAAAAAATTACTTCCGCTCCTGTCCGCGGTAGTACCGCTGCAGCCTTTTCAGAACACCAAAACTGACACAACTTCTGCAAACGGACTCCGAATTCGACGAAACCAAGTTTATTGGAAAGCTAGCAACAAGGCCTAACACAATCTTGATAGAAATATCAATAAAAGCAAATTAGAAAAGGCCCAAAAGAAAATGGTGAGAACCCTTCCTCGGATAAGACCGGTAAAACCTCCAACACCGAAAACATCATAGAAGACGCATGCAAACTCCGTTTTCGATGAACTCAAGCTTGTCATCAAGATGACAATAAGCTCTAAGACTCACAAGGAGAACCAAACAACAACCAAGAAACATGATGCAAGGATGCAATGGTTTGAGCTCTCGACGAATGATACGATCAAGCTACTCACTTGAGAGCCCCCCTTGATAAATCTGACTATCGATCCTATAACCCGGTCTCCCAACTACCACCATGAGACCGTAAAATAGAAAACCTATAAAGGGCAAACCTTTGCCTTGCACATGATCCACTTGAGCTAGATGATGACGATCTTTTCCTCCTCAAGATGGACCACCTTTCTTGATTGCGTTGGGTCGATGGAGACTAGATGATTGCTCCCCCATACTCCACTATGGGTGAGCCACTCTTCGGCACATATTCACAAGTCCATTGACACCACAATGGATGGAAAGCTTCAAGCACTTGATCTCTTCGTGATGCTCCACTTGCACTTGCACACAGCAATCTTGATGACGATCACCACTTGATGTCATCCTCTCTATGGGTTGAGTGATATCTTCCTCTTGACGCAAGCCCATGAACACGTACCTAACCCCACATAGAACTCTCACATAGACCATGGGTTAGTACACAAAGCAAAATGGACAATGCTTACCATGCCATGGGATCACTTGATCCCTCTCGGTACATCTTCTACGCTTTGTGAGTTGATCAACTTGATTCACTCTTGACTTAGTCTTGATCAACCTTGAATATTTCCAACTCTCTTCATTTGGATGATGTCTTGAAGGTAAACATGAATGATCACACAATTTTCTTATTCAAGACATGCTTTCAATAAGCTCAACTCTCACATGACCAACCTTTGGATAATTCCTTAATAGCACCTTGGTCAACACAAACTCTCCTTGAAACCAACACATGTACTCCAAGAAAAGCCTATGGACAAAACCTTCAAATATAACTCAAGGCAACTATTAGTCCATAGAGTTTATATAAGGAATTATGCATCACCATGCAATGCAACAACCAATGATGCATGAGTAAGAGATGCAAATGCTTAGGAACAAAACCAAAGCAAGGGGAGAGAATTCTCTAAACTTCTCCACAAAACTCTCTGAAACTTCTCCCCCATTGGCATCGATTGCCAAAATGGGAGAAAAGCTTAGAAGGCCAATATAAATTGTGTTCCTCCATAATTTGTGTATTTCTCAACAAGAGAGTGGAATGCAATACACATATCCAACGGTAAATACTTGGAGGAAGACAAACTATATTGAGGCCCAAAGATTACAAAAGGAAGATATGCCACAAAGACATAACAAAGAGAGAAACAAGCAATCAAGCAATCAAAAGATACCTATTGAAGCAAGCTATCAAAAGATACCAATTGAACCAACTAGGCCAATGATCCTACGAGCCACATGAATAAAGGATATTATGATAAGAGCCAAGGAGTGATCTAAAGAAGCTAGAGAATCTCCCCATGATTTGTGCACACATAAGAATTTTTTGTATTAGGATACCAAGTGCACAAAATAGGATCATAGCTCCCCCAAAAATAATAGAAACTTACAACAAGTGCAAGTGAGCATATAGGAAACTAAGCCTAGTACTTGCAACAAACACATGGTTGAGCAACAAGTAAGAGAGGCAACTTAAGAGTGGTCTCAACCAAAATGATGTATGTGAGTCAAGGCAATGCACTTGAGAAGACTAATGTACGTATGAGCATTAAGCATCAATAAAGTCTTGAAAGAATGAGGCACACGGTGCAAGGCCTATCATTCCCACACACACCCACTAGCAAATGGGTTCACAAGCTCACTAAAAAGATAACAACAAAGCTTGGCACAACCCATGGTGAAGATAGAAGATGAAAGCCTCGTCAAGACGAGGGATACCAATTAAGATGGCAAAAGCCTCGTAGAGATAAGAATGAGGAAAATAATCTTCACCACACAAGAGTGCATCAACATGCAATGAGATAAGACACGCACTCAAGGCAAAAGCTTTCATGGAGCCACCACAGAAATAACATAAGGAAGACAAGGTGGACGTGAAAGAAAGGATATCATCTAGAGATGTAGTTTCTCTCAAGTGTATAAGGTTCCAGGTAGATGAAATCATGATGATATATATCTACAAAGAAGGATGTACACCCAAAATAGCTACAACATGAAGGAACAAGATATCTAAAAGGAAGTCATAGATATACCAATAAGATATTTGCTTGGAAGCATAGCACATGGCTAGATATGGTCTTATTGTATATAAATGAATTCCTACCACACAACCATCAAAGACATCACAACAAGCAACATGAGATCATCGTTGAGATGCTTTGAGAAAGGAAACAAGTATCACAAGATGGAATGAATATCATGCCAAGATGCAACCTACACAAGGTTGAATGCAAGAAAAGAATGCATGAATAGATAATTGTTACCGAGATATCATTGGAAGGATGTAGAATAAACCAATTGAAGGTAATAGATAGTAGTTCATTGAGTATCCTAGCTTGACTCTAATAAGCACATGGTGACACCACCTTCCTTGTGAATGAGCCGAGCATCCAATGCATCTCTAGTTGTTCCTAGAACAACACCACAAACAAAATGGTACCCAAACTCGTTGGGACAAAGAGTTAACAAACCAACAATACATATGACAAACTCCACATAAATATGTGCATATAGATATGAAAATGAATTTCATGCACATCTCATCCAATTTTATACTTGGTGGAGTTTCCCTATATATTGGGTCAAAGAGAGAAAGCATGCCAAGGAAACTACATGAAGTTAATATGCATGCTCAAGACTTTCAAGAACCGATACCAAAATACAAGGACATACCAAGTGAAAAGAATACCAAAAGGAGAAATCATCACTTGGAAGATATCATTAAAAGATACATCAAGGAATGAGATATCCATTGGAACCCACAAAAGATATCAAACTCCCAAAAGAGAGGATGGTTCCAAACAAACCAAGCTCTCTACAAAGTTTCATGATGGCACAAGTACCAAAAAAGCGGCTTGCCATCCACCAACACACACTTAAAATGGATCACAAGTTTAGTGTTTTATAGAAAATTGGATAGCTCCCCCACGAGTTGTGCATTATAGAGAATTTGCATTTGAATACAAAATACACAAGGTAGGATCACCACGTTCACTATATCAAGGAAAACACTAGACAAGATCAAGAAAACAGCAAGATCCTCAAGTGGCACGGAAGGCAATGGGAGTTGACACAAACTTGGCAAGAGATAAGGCAAATAAAAAGCAAACGCCAACGTGAAGATGATCAATAATTTCTACCACACATAAGTGAGTACCAATTGTAAAAAGACAAGAAGTATTTGGAAATAATTCCCGGTGATAGATAGCAAGGATATCTGACATCATCTTCACACCAAACACAAGCAAATTGCAACTTGTAGAGCTAACATGCCACCTAGGAACAAGATAATTTACAATATCAATTCTAGGTGACAATATCTCAAATGTACACATTTTCTAGGCTAGTAATATACACATAGAATATTACTCCCCCATAATGTGATACCAATTAAAGATAAACAAGAGGCAAAATAAAGACCCAACATGACTAGATAATCTTGTAATATAAATACTAGATGGTATTACTCATGTACACACATTTATAGGATTGTGAGGTGTACAAAGCACATCACTCCCCCATAATGGGATATTCCATTAATCTCTCACAAGAGCCAACTGAGATACAAACAAGATGCATAAAGGCTCAACGAACGACACACATGTACATGAAGTGCAAACCAACATACATAAACTTGATTACTCAAGAAAAGCAATTTGGAGACACAACACATACAAACACATGCAAGGAACAAAACCAAAACATGCAAAGGGGCAAGTAACTTTCAATGTAAACAATTTAAGTACAAGTTACATGAGGAGGCACATTGGATATAAGATAGAAACTTGATAACCCAATTGACTTGGCTTGAGAAAATAAGAATGATGAAGTCCCCTTAATTCTTCATAATGTAGCCAAATCCAATGACCTCCAAAAATACCTATTGATCAAGTTTGAGCTAGTTGGTCCCCAACCAAGTTGGGTCCTAAGAGGTTAGTCACAATAGGCTTGGCTACCCAAATGGTTCTTTGCTTCAAACCGCTTTGAGTACCAAAAACTTGGCAACCACATTGCCAACCTTATCCTTCCCAAGAGAATAGACATCATCAATAATAATTGGGTTGGATAAGTTACCACTAGTGCATGAAGAAGCGAGGTGACCTTTCTCACGACATATGTAGCAACGTCTACTCTTCACTTTCTTCTCACTTGATTTCTCAACTTGAGAAGCATTAGCTTGAGTCTTCTTGGGAAGAGGCCTTTCTTCAACTTGAGGTTGAGCATGAGAATGCACTTGTAGCTGCTTCCCTTGTTGCTTGTCACTAACGGCCTTCTTCTTCAATGGGCAAGATCTAACATGATGCCCTTCAATTTTGCACTTGAAGCAAATAATCTTGGCCGAATTCTTGACGTGTTCTTGGCCCTTCTTGTTGTTCATCTTGGACTTCTTATTCTTGTTGGAGTTGAATCCAAGTCCACTTTTGTCATTGGGGGATTTTTGCACACTCAAGATATTGTTGAGTGTGGATTTCCCTTCATGACTCTTTTCCATGTCTTTCTTCAAGGAAGTGACTTGGGCCTTGAGTTCTTTGATTTCCTCAACATGGTTAGTATCAACACAAGTACTAGAGGAAGTATAAGCTTCATAATTGGAGCAACAAGGCAAGGAAAGCAATTCATCGCAAGATGTACCAATGTTATGCATAGACGAATTACGAGGACTAGCACAAGGCAATATAGCATTTTGACTAAAAGTAGTGCTAATGTCCACATGAGGCTCACTCGATGTTACCTTAGCAATCATAGCCTCGTGAGCTAACTTTAGCACATTATGGGATACTTAGGAGATCATCATGAGAGCTTGTGAGCTTTACATGATTTTCTTCCAACATCCCATAATTGCTAGATAGCAACTCAAGTGGAGCCCTTAGCTCAACATTCTCCTTCAATATGGATGCTTCACAAGAGATAGAGTTAGTAGCACAAGCATCATCATTAGCAACAAGAGGATAAGACAACTTGGCAAGCTCTTTTGAATATGAAGCTTTAAGTTGAGCATGAGACTCGGTGAGTTTGATGAGCTCACCCTTAATGACCCTTTAGCCATTTTCGAGGTGCTCAAAGTCCTCAAGGAGTTTAGCATGCGCCACTTCAAGCTCCTCATTTTTAGTTTTAAAATCATTGGCCACCTCAAGAACTCTATCACAAGATTCCCTCACTCTAGATAATTCTAGAGCAAAAGTCTCCTCAAGAGATTCCTTGGTGGTTTGTTCAAGTTCAAGAGCTTGAGAGAGGTCCGCAATCTCATTAGCGTAATCACGCTCATGACCTTCCATTTGATCAATGGTGACCTCATGCTCCTCAAGACGAGATTCCAACTCATCAATATATTTCTTGCCCTCAATAGCAATAGACATGATTTCCATGAAGTTGGAACGAGCAATTTTATTCTTAAGAAGAGCTTTAAAAATCATTTCCCCCTTAATTTTTAAGGAGGCAACATTATCATTCTCTTCATCATAATCAACATTATCATCATTCTTGCCATCATCAATATCATCACAAGATATATTGGGATTCAAAGTGGGAGATACCTTTGAAGCCTTGGTCATAAGGCAAAATGCAATAGATGATGATGTAGGATCCCTTGAAACACCATTCAAGACCACATCTTGTTCCATGGAGTGTTGGGTTTCCTCTACATTGTTAGCCCAACAACTCGAGGAAAAACATGCATTTTTATTATGGCAACAAGATATAGCAAGCATATCATCATGAGATTTAGTCAAGCAATTTCTACATGATATGCAAGGACTATCAACACAAGCATGTGAAGCATGTAAGGTGCTCGAAGTGTTAAAGTCCAAAGAGAGACCATTGCAATAAGATAATGATGAAGGATCACCAAGAACAAGCACACTATCATCATTGAAATGACCACCACTACTCCCCAGCATTACCTTGTGGCAATCCACATGTAGGTGAAGTAGAAGAAGTTGAGAAGGCAACACGGCCGGAGGTGGAGGGAGAACAATCATCCCCACAAATCTTGGACACACCATATTTATCTTGAAGCTTTGTCCATAACTCATGAGCATCCCGGGCAGCATGAGTTAAAATATAACTACATTGCTCAAAGCATCGAAAAGCACATTAGAAGCTTGAGCATTGAGATAAGAGTTTTCTCATCCTCTAAAGATAATCTTTGGGGATCCTTTGGAGGAGAAAAACCCATATCTACAATTCGCTCTAGATTTGGGTCCATGATCCTAAAGAGATTAAGCATGCGAATTACCCAAACATCAAAATTTGTGCCATTGAAACTAAGAGTGTCAGAGAATCCTAATCCCCTAGTCGACATCTTTACTCTCTAGGCGGTTAAGCCTAACAAAGAGAGACGAGGCTCTGATACCAATTGAAAGTTCGTGGATGTCGCCTAGAGGGGGGTGAATAGGCGCTTTAAAAATAATTACGGTTGAGGCTTGAACAAATGCGGAATAAACCTAGCGGTTAATTTGTCAAGCACAAAACCTACAACAACTAGGCTCACCTATGTGCACCAACAACTTATGCTAAGCAAGAAAAACTACTTAGGTGATAGCAAGATATATGACAAGAAACAATATGGCTATCACAAAGTAAAGTGCATAAGTAAAGGGCTCGGGTAAGAGATAACCGAGGCACGCGGAGATGACGATGTATCCCGAAGTTCACACCCTTGCGTATGCTAATCTGCGTTTGGAGCGGTGTGGAGGCACAATGCTCCCCAAGAAGCCACTAGGGCCATCGTAATATCCTCACGCCCTCGCACAATGCAAGATGCCGTGATTCCACTAAGGGACCCTTGAGGGCGGTCACCGAACCCGTACAAATGGCAACCCTTGGGGCGGTCACCGGTACCCGTCAAATTGCTCGGGGCGATCTCCACAACCTAATTGGAGACCCCGACGCTTGCCCGGAGCTTTACACCACAATGATTGAGCTCCGAACACCACCAACCGTCTAGGCCGCCCAAGCACCCAAGAGGAACAAGCTCAAGGGCACCAAGCACCCAAGAGTAATAAGCTTCTCAACTTGTAACTTCCACGTATCACCGTGGAGAACTCAAACCGATGCACCAAATGCAATGGCAAGGGCACACGGAGTGCCCAAGTCCTTCTCTCTCAAATCCCACCGAAGCAACTAATGCTAGGGAAGAAAATGAGAGGAAGAACAAGAAGGAGAACACCAAGAAATCCAAGATCTAGATCCAAGGGGTTCCCCTCACATAGAGGAGAAAGTGATTGGTGGAAATGTGGATCTAGATCTCCTCTCTCTTTTCCCTCAAAAACTAGCAAGAATCCATGGAGGGATTTAGAGTTAGCAAGCTCGAAGAAGGTCAACAATGGGGGAAGAACACGAGCTCAAAGGATAAGGTTCATTGGGGAAGAAGACCCCCTTTATAGGACCTCCCGAATCCAACCGTTATGTGCTCAGGTCGTGCACAAGCGGTACTACCGCTTGGAGGAGCGGTACTACCGCTTAGCACGGTCAAAACAGCCAACGAGAGAGAAAACACGAGTTTTTGGTCCCGAGTGGAAGTAGCCACAGAAGTAGCCGCGGTATTACTGCTCCAAGCGGTAGTACCGCTCCCAAGAGCGGTAGTAAAAAATTAATTCCGCTCCTGTCCGCGGTAGTACCGCTGCAGCCTTTTCAGAACACCAAAACTGACACAACTTCTGCAAACGGACTCCGAATTCGACGAAACCAAGTTTGCTGGAAAGCCAGCGACAAGGGCTAACACAATCTTGATAGAAATATCATTAATAAGCAAATTAGAAAAGGCCCAAAAGAAAATGGTGAGAACCCTTCCTCGGATAAGACCGGTAAAACCTCCAACACCGAAAACATCATAGAAGACGCATGCAAACTCCGTTTTCGATGAACTCAAGCTTGTCATCAAGATGACCATAAGCTCTAAGACTCACAAGGATAACCAAACAACAACCAAGAAACATGATGCAAGGATGCAATGGTTTGAGCTCTCGACGAATGATACGATCAAGCTACTCACTTGAGAGCCCCCCTTGATAGTACGGCTATCGATCCTATAACCCGGTCTCCCCACTACCACCATGAGACCGGTAAAATAGAAAACCTATCAAGGGCAAACCTTTGCTTTGCACATGATCCACTTGAGCTAGATGATGACGATCTTGTCCTCCTCAAGATGGACCACCTTTCTTGATTGCGTTGGGTCGATGGAGACTAGATGATTGCTCCCCATACTCCACTATGGGTGAGCCACTCTTCGGCACATATTCACAAGTCCATTGACACCACAATGGATGGAAAGCTTCAAGCACTTGATCTCTTCGTGATGCTCCACTTGAACTTGCACACATCAATCTTGATGACGATCACCACTTGATGTCATCCTCTCTATGGGTTGAGTGATATCTTCCTCTTGACGCAAGCCCATGAACACGCACTCTAACCCCACATAGAACTCTCACATAGACCATGGGTTAGTACACAAAGCACAATGGACAATGCTTACCATGCCATGGGATCACTTGATTCCTCTCGGTACATCTTCTACGCTTTGTGAGTTGATCAACTTGATTCACTCTTGACTTAGTCTTGATCAACCTTGAATATTTCCAACTCTCTTCATTTGGATGATGTCTTGAAGATAAACATGAATGATCACACAATCTTCTTATTCAAGACATGCTTTCAATAAGCTCAACTCTCACATGACCAATCTTTGGATAATTCCTTAATAGCACCTTGGTCAACACAAACTCTCCTTGAAACCAACACATGTACTCCAAGAAAAGCCTATGGACAAAACCTTCAAATATAACTCAAGGCAACCATTAGTCCATAGAGATTGTCATCAATTACAAAAACCAAACATGGGGGCACCGCATTGTTCTTTCACTTGTGATTACGACTAGTGACCAATTTGCTATGTGATGTCTCATTGATGAAAATGATGATCTTGAGGAGGTGTTATATGACAATGATGTATTATGATGATAAGTTGTTAATGATATGATAATGATGATGATATTTATTATATCATTGGGTGAAAGAATCATGATTAGTTTCAAGTGGATGTCCATCCACTTGAAACTGAGTCCTGATTCTTTCACCCGTGATGTAATAACTCATTATGATGTAAAACAATCTCTAAATTCCTGTTGTATGAAAACTTGTGTAAAGGTGTATGAAATACAACATGAAATAAAAAGAAATAAAATACTAAATAATAGTAGTAGCGGGCAAGGAGGAGCGATACTACTAATTACCACGCTACTCTGAGAAGCGCTACTACTAGATCAATTTAGCGATGGCGCGGGTCCGAACACGCTCTTGCTAAGCTTTAGCTGTAGCGCCTTATCAGTAGCGCTCCTGGCCGCGCTACTGATGGGCCTAAAACCCGCGCTGCTGCTAGGCTTTTCCCTAGTAGTGGTTGTAGATGGACGTAGAGCTTATCACATCCGATCATCACGTGGTGTCTCGGCACGACAAACTTTGGCAACGGTGCATACTCAGGGAGAACACTTTTACCTTGAAATTTAGTGAGAGGTCATCTTATAATGCTACCGTCAATCAAAGCAAAATAAGATGCATAAAGGATAAACATCACATGCAATCAATATAAGTGATATGATATGGCCATCATCATCTTGTGCTTGTGATCTCCATCTCCGAAGCACCGTCATGATCACCATCGTCACCAGCGTGACACCTTGATCTCCATCGTAGCATCGTTGCCGTCTCGCCAACTATTGCTTCTACGACTATCACAACCGCTTAGTGATAAAGTAAAGCAATTGCAGGGCGATTGCATTGCATACAATAAAACGACAACCATATGGCTCCTGCCAGTTGCCGATAACTCGATTACAAAACATGATCATCTCATACAATAAAATATAGCATCACGTCTTGACCATATCACATCACAACATGCCCTGCAAAAACAAGTTAGACGACCTCTGCTTTGTTGTTGCAAGTTTTACGTGGCTGCTACGGGCTGAGCAAGAACCGTTCTTACCTACGCATCAAAACCACAACGATAGTTCGTCAAGTTAGTGTTGTTTTAACCTTCTCAAGGACCGAGCGTAGCCACACTCGGTTCAACTAAAGTTGGAGAAATGAACACCGCCAGCCACCTATGTGCAAAGCACGTCGGTAGAACCAGTCTCGCGTAAGAGTACGCATAATATCGGTCCGGGCCGCTTCATCCAACAATACCGCCGAACCAAAGTATGACATGCTGGTAAGCAGTATGACTTGTATCGCCCACAACTCAATTGTGTTCTACTCGTGCATATAACATCTACACATAAAACTAGGCTCGGATGCCACTGTTGGGGAACTTAGTAATTTCAAAAAAAATCCTACGTACACGCAAGATCATGGTGATGCATAACAACGAGAGGGGAGAGTGTTGTCCACGTACCCTCGTAGACCGAAAGCGGAAGCATTAGCACTGCTTAGCGGTTGATGTAGTCGTACGTCTTCACGATCCGACCGATCAAGTACCGAACGTACGGCACCTCCGAGTTCAGCAAACGTTCAGCTCGATGACGTCCCACGAACTCCGATCTAGCAGAGCTTTGCGGGAGAGTTACGTGAGCACCACGGCGTGGTGACGGTGTTGATGATGCTACCGACGCAGGGCTTCGCCTAAGCACCGCTACGATATTACCGAGGTGGAATCTGGTGAAGGGGAGCACCGCACACGGCTAAGAGATCAAGAGATCAATTGTTGTGTCTAGAGGTGCCCCCTGCCCCCGTATATAAAGGATCAAGGGGGAGGGGGCGGCCGGCCAGGAGGAGGCGCGGCGGGGAGGAGTCGTACTCCCACCGGAGTAGGACTCCCTCTTTCATAGTTGGAGTAGGAGGGAAGGAAGGGAGAGAGGAGAGGAAGGAAGAGGCGCCCCATCCTTGTCCTATTCGGACTAGAGGGGGAGGGGTCGCGCGGCCTGCCCTGGCCGCCCCTCTTCTTCTGCACTAGGGCCCATTAGGCCCACTAAACCCCCCGGGGGTTCCGGTAACCCCCCGGTACTCCGGTATATGTTTGAAACCTCCCGAAACACTTCCGGTGTCCGAACATAGTCATCCAATATATCGATCTTTACATCTCGACCATTGCGAGACTCCTCGTCTTGTCTGTGATCATATCCGGGACTCCGAACTACCTTCGGTACATCAAAACACAAAAACTCATAATACCGATCGTCACCGAACTTTAAGCGTGTGGACCCTACGGGTTCGAGAACTATGTAGACATGACCGAGACACGTCTTTGGTCAATAACCAATAGCAGAACCTGGATGCTGATATTGGCTCCCACATATTCTACGAAGAACTTTATTGGTCAAACCGCATAACAACATACGTTGTTCCATTTGTCATCGGTATGTTACTTGCCCGAGATTCGATCGTCGGTATCTCAATACCTAGTTCAATCTCATTACCGGGAAGTCTCTTTACTCGTTACGTAATGCATCATCCCGTAACTAACTCATTAGCTACATTGCTTGCAAGGCTTATAGTGATGTGTACTACCGAATGGGCCCAGAGATACCTCTCCGACAATCAGAGTGACAAATCCTAATCTCGAAATACGTCAACTCAACAAGTACCTTTGGAGACACCTGTAGAGCACATTTATAATCACCCAGTTACGTTGTGACGTTTGGTAGCACACAAAGTGTTCCTCCGGTAATCGGGAGTTACATAATCTCATAGTCATAGGAACATGTATAAGTCATGAAGAAAGCACTAGCAACATACTAAATGATCAAGTGCTAAGCTAACGGAATGGGTCAAGTCAATCTCATCATTCTTCTAATGATGTGGTCACATTGATCAAATGATAACTCATATCTATGGTTTGGAAACTCAACCATCTTTGATCAATAAGCTAGTCTAGTAGAGGCATACTAGTGACACTATATTTGTCTATATATTCACACATGTATTATGTTTTCGGTTAATACAATTCTAGCATGAATAATAAACATTTATCATAATATGAGGAAATAAATAATAACTTTATTATTGCCTCTAGGGCATATTTCCTTCACCATTCTCTTCTGCAAGACCAGCCGCCGCCCACCCAACTCCGCCGCCAGCCGAACCGCACCAAATCGCCGCCGCCCGCCCGACGACCGTCGGCTCGCCGCGACTTCGCCCCCCGTCCCCCGCTGTCTGCCTCGTCGGCTCCGAAGTTTCTCCGCCGTCGGCCGCCACTAATTTCCGCCGCTCGTCGCTGCCCGATTATGCTCCTCCGCAAGCCCCGGCCGTCGCTCGAGTTGCCCCGCTCCCACCCCACCGCCCGCCGCCGCCGCTCCTACCTCGCCCAACAACCTCGCTGCCCACTCGATGTTCGCCCCGTCGCCACCGCCCGACCTCGTCGCCCCTGCATCGTCCGCCCCGCCGCCGCCGCTTCGCCGCCCACCTCCACACGCCACCACTCCGACCTCGCTAGACCTCGCCCAACCCCTCCGCTGCCTGACCTCGCCGCCCCCGCGCTGTCCGCCCCGTAGCCGCCGCTCAACCTCGCCGCCCCCTCAAATGAAGTACTAGTTAAAATATAGTTTTTACATCTTCATTTGCATCTTCTATCGGAGTAGCTGTTTTACATCTCCGTTTTGCATCGTCTGTTAGAGTTGGCCCTTTTTTGGAGATGCAAAAAGCACTTTTTAGAGATGCTCTAAATATAGATATTAATATAGATACAGATATAAATATAGATACTACTCCTTCTCCTGTTGTTATTTTACATCTCTGAATTTGTATCTTCTTTTAAAGATGCTCTAAATATAAATATTAATATAGATATACAGATATAAATATAGATACTACTTGTTATTAGGTTGAATATATTCTTCGCTGTCATTTGTTGAAGGTACTATGAGTACAAGTGCTCTGGGCTGGTTCTGGTCTATCGGTTCGGTGGGTTTTTCCAGTCTGGTTATCCCTGGTTGCGCCTGAAGGATGTTGGGGACAACGGTGATGTCACAGGTGATTTACTTTCGTGCCTTCATGCCTTCATACTTTGACCTCTTGCTTGATTCCCTGACCATAGGTAATTTACTTTCATGCCTTCATATAGGCAATTTTTACCTGTGTTTATGATTTCTCTCGGCCATGAAGTGCCCATTAACATCATATCTGAGCAGATTTGTGGTCTGCCATATTATCTACAGACTACAGTTGAGTATATTGAAGATGCAATCACGGGCCTGAATTTATTGATAGAAGATGCAGACGACAGAGTTATAGTCTCACTTTGATTCAGACTTGGAAATGCTGACATCGCTCGTAGTGTATAATCTTGCACTCATACAAGACGTGGAAAAATATAGTATATCTGAAAATCAATTACCAAAATTTTTAATCTACCCTTTCCCCCGTGTGAACTGCGTGTATGTTCTTTGTATATGCCACTTCATAATAATCTGTATACTAATTACAGGGAATGGGTGCAGCGAAATCAACATCCTCATAGGATACTGGAAATCCCGGCATAATGGTAGCCCTGGCAGATGGCGCGGTCACGAAAGTTAAGCCATACCGCCAATCTTCGTTTATTGTACCCCATAAACTCAAAACTATTATTAATAAATCAAATAATACATGTACATGGAACAAAAAGGAACAACGTCACTCTTATCATTAAGCCATACATACACATCGGTATCTATCTCAACTTTAGACAGTTTTGGGGTACTTATAGTAACCAACGAATTGCTTTTCAGGTGCAAAGAGCTCTTCTGTGGCCTGCCCGCCGGGTAACCGGAGGAGAGCGACGTCGAGATTTCGACCAGTAAACCAACTGTCTGGCGCTCACATCCCCAGCGTTCTTCTTCCCCCCACCCTTTCCATTTCCACTGCCGTGCGTGCCATGCAAGAAGCGTTTCATCACCACCACTGGAATAGAAAAACTTTTGACTCCCGGTATACTAGTTTGGATGCTGCGCTTGACTCCATAGTGCCATGACTGCTCAGCATCCAGTCTCCACATTTCCAGACTCTGCACAACAACAACAACAACAACAACAACAACAACAACAAGCCTTTGCACACCCTCGCCACCCTCAGCTCACCATGCCTCCCTTCCTCATTGCTTTCACCATCCTCTTGTGCCTACGCATCCCTGCCAGTTCTGCCGCGACGGACACCATCTTGGCCGGCCAAGCGCTTGCCGTCGACAACAAGCTCGTCTCCAGCAATGGCAGGTACGCGCTCGGCTTCTTCCAGACCAGACACACTGCCAACTGGTACCTTGGCATATGGTTCAACACTGTCCCCAAATTCACTTCAGCATGGGTTGCAAATAGGGATAGACCCATCAAGAACACCACCTCACTGGAGCTCACAATCTCCCACGACGGCAACCTTGTCATCTTAAACCGGTCTGCCAAATCCGTAATCTGGTCTACACAAGCAAACATCACAAGAAATAGCTCTGCTGCTAGGCTGTTGAATAGTGGAAATCTCATCTTGACAGACTCTTCAAAATCATCAGAGGTTATGTGGCAGAGCTTTGATCACCCCACAGATACATTTTTCCCTGGGGCGAAACTTGGATGGGACAAGGTCACCGGCCTGAATCGCCGTTTGGTTTCTTGGAAAAACATAATCGACCCAGCTACCGGTGTGTATTGTGAGCAGTTAGACCCCAGTGGTGTTAACCAGGTATTTCTTGTAGCATTGAACTCATCCATACACTACTGGTCCACCGGTGTGTGGAACGGCCAATATTTCACTGCAATTCCAGAGATGTCAGCCGCCCACTATATTAGTCCAAAATTTGTCGACAACGACCGTGAGAAGTACGTGACATATGATTTAGTAGATGAATACATGGATCCAAATATGGTTACTCGTCATGTAGTTGACGTCTCAGGTCAAATAAAGGCATTCATTTGGATGAAGGGCTTAGAGGATTGGCTAACGATCAATACCCAACCAAGAGCTCAGTGTGATGTCCATGCAATTTGTGGCCCTTTCACAATTTGCACTGATAATGAAGTGCCACACTGCAATTGTATGGTGGGCTTCAAGATAACATCCCCTAAGGATTGGGAGCTAGAAGATCGGGCGGGTGGGTGCTCGAGAAATACTCAGTTAGACTGCATTAGCAACAAAAGCACAACACACACCACAGACAAGTTCTATTCTGTGCCATGTGTTAAAATGCCCCAGGATGTCCCAAAAGTAGAAGCTGCTGCAAGCGCGAATGAAGTCTTGCACAAGTTTGCCTCAGTGATTGCTCTTGCACAGCATACTCATTTGGCAACAATGGATTTTTCATGTGGCATAATGAATTGATAAACATAAGAGCACTAAAATGCAGTGGCACTACTACTTCAAATGGAGAAACTCTTCACCTTCGTCTTTCTGCTAAAGATGTACTACAAAGTTCGAGAAACAACAGAAGAGGGATTGCTATTGCAATTGCAACTGGTATGGGTGTTTCTGCTCTAGGCTTATTTGCACTCATCCTCTTACTGTTGATTTGGACAAACAAAGTGTTGAGCTCTGGTCAAATAATCAATGAATCTCAGGTTTGTAGTGGAATCATGGCATTTAGATACAATGATTTACAACGGGCAACAAAAAATTTCACAGATAAGTTGGGGGGAGGCAGTTTTGGTTCTGTATTCAAGGGGCTTATAAAGGGCTCCAATGCCATAGCAGTGAAGAGGCTTGATGGTGCTTATCAAGGAGAAAAGCAATTCAGAGCTGAAGTGAGCTCAATTGGAGCTGTCCAGCACATAAATTTAGTTAAGCTTGTCGGTTTCTGTTGTGAGGGCTCCAACAGGTTGCTTGTTTATGAATACATGTCAAATCGCTCTCTTGATGTCCATCTATTTCGAAGCAGTTCAGTTTTGAATTGGACTGCTAGGTATCAGATAGGCCTAGGAGTTGCAAGAGGATTAGCCTACTTGCATGACAGCTGCCGAGACTGCATCATACACTGTGATATCAAGCCAGAAAACATACTTCTTGATGCTTCACTCCTTCCAAAAATTGCAGACTTCGGGATGGCAAAACTCTTAGGAAGGGATTATAGCCGAGTATTGACAACAATGAGAGGGACTACAGGGTACCTTGCGCCTGAATGGCTTACGGGAGTTCACATTACACCAAAAGTCGATGTTTTTAGCTACGGGATGGTGTTGCTCGAAATAGTATCTGGAAGGAGGAACTCATGTGAATTATATCCTAGTGGTGGCAACCCTGATGTTTATTTTCCTGTGCATGCTGCACATAAGCTTATTGAAGGAGACGTTGGGAGTTTGGTAGATCACAAGCTACATGGTACTGCCAATCTGGATGAGGTTGAAATTGCTTGCAAGGTTGCATGTTGGTGCCTCCAAGACGATGAGCTTGATCGGCCAACAATGGGACAGGTGGTTCACATTCTCGAAGGGCTAGTTGAGATCACAATGCCTCCGATACCAAGACTGCTCCAAGCTATGGCTGGAAGCACACATTCAACATGTTCATTTTTTGTTTCAGGAAAACGAGCTGCATTGCGCACCTAGACATTACCAGCAGAACGCCCGTGCGTTGCTACGAGCTATCCGCAATATCTGTAACATCCGGGTTCAACACAAAAACCCTATTCAATGACGCACCTTCCCTTTTTCTGTCGGAACCTCTCATTCTTGACCGATTTTTCGCCATAGCGAGACATTTCTCGTTTTTTCTCTCACTGGCGCCACCTCCTTTAAAAGCAGATGACAGCCAACTCATCTTCGCCATGCATTGCAGTAAGGATGAAATTTTCTTGTTTACGATATAATAGAGTGGGTTAAAAACTAACACATACTATTGACACAAAACAACAAATAACTACAGAGATCTTTCCTAGTCACCAATAAGCTCCACCTCCATCCCACATATATGCTAGAAGGGATAATTGTCGTTCTTCTCTTCTACATATTTTCCTACGTCTTCTACTCCATGCCTCTTCGCCAATCCGTTTAATTGGCACCAACCAGCACCACGTCAACATTAATGTGTTCATCATCGATGCCTCATCTTCTTCTTTCTCATTCCTCGGCAACTTTAGTTCTCGTTCCTACTTATTTCCTAGAATACTCTTTCTTTCTTTTTTTCTCTTATTATTTGGAACACTCTTACTTTCTCCAACACCATGCACCACTTTGGCTTCAGTTCTTTTTCCTTCTTGTTTTTGGAACACTCTTCCCTTTTACTATATCATGAACCAACTAACTATTGTTGTGTCATTTTGTCCTCAACAGAGAACATTTCGCCACCGTCATCGAAAGTGGACATCCCTTGAACATAGACTTCATCCATCTTGATGAATGATAGGTCGCCCATGTCGCGAGCGTATGGTGGCCGTTGTCCATGTTGACAAGCGGTTCTCGGTGCTTTGCAATGTAACTGAGAGCCCATTGATTGTTTATGTCCACCCTCGACCGTTAGTGCTTGGTCTTCCTCAAGCACGCGACCGTTGACCTTGTTCTATGTCATCTATTATCCTCGCCCGCAAACATTTTGGCAACCATCAGTGTGTAGACGACGGTCATCATCCATCTTCTGAATGCTTGGTCGCTCATGTCACGGCGTGGTGGTTGTTATCTATGTTGGCAAACGCTGGCCAACCATGTCGTTGAGAGCATGTTGGCAGTCACCAATGGCAGCGATAGCCTAGCTACTGGCCGTCCTTGCCCACAAACACTTTCAAACTGATTGACACGATTAACTGCCTGCCTAATTAATTAAGCACATCCAAATTTTTATGTACTTGGTTTTATTTCTTTTTGCTAATTTTGGGAAATCAGCACCAAGCAAGGCATTGCTTATCCTGGTAGTTTCTCTAATTTTGTTGAAATAGTAAACATGGTTTTGAGGATCTTGTCTTACAATTTTAACATCATGTCAGCTAAACTTACACATCACACAGGTAAACCAGCTAGAGATTGAGAAGTAGTGCATTTTGGTCACCAAGAGCATTCTCATATTTGACCAAAGAAAATTTTCCAATCAAAAAGCACGCCATTGCAGCTGGATGGCTGTGCCAATGCATGCGCTAATTAACCCCACACGACCAGCAGCCAAGACACTTCTGCAACTACATGTTTGCTGAACCCGTCGCTTCATCTGAGTACGCCAAAACTATGAAGCTATATTGGTTTACTACTTCCGATGCAAATTAGTTTCAATTCACACAGCCAGCAAAAGTTGCATCCGATGCGTAAGCACGATCAGGAGGATTGACAAAAATCCAGATAATTAGTGTATGTGACTTGGAGTTGACTTGATGCAACTGCCGCTTCTTGATTCGCCTACTCCTTCTTTGGTCTCCTCTCAACACTACCACTCTACCAGATTCGTGTCCATGGAATCGGACCCTTCGCCATTACGGAGGCAGGGGAGGTGGCATTGGGCGCGCCGAGCAAGGTGGCCAGCAGCCAGCGGGGCGGTGGCGGCGGCAGCGAAGCCATCGAAAGACGGCGGCATTCTGCAGCAGGAGTGGCGGCGGAGTTGCGTCTTGAGCAGAGGTTAGACCTCTTGCTCGGAAGTCCCAAAGGATGTGGGCGTTGCTTTTCTTTTGAGGGTGCCCCATCATTGATTTGGTTTGGAGAGGATCGGAAAGCAGGATCTATTTCCTTTTTAGGTAATGCGACGATATAATTGTGATTTACGAGGTGATTTCGTATGCAGACTCCTCCATTAAGAGTAGAGATAGCCTTTGAGGTAATTGAAATCTATTACCATATAATTACCGTATTCGAAATTTTTTACGAGTTATGGCCTTACCATACCTGGATTGATAGCCTTTAGGGTAATTTAAATTTATTACCATATGATTATCATATTCGAAATTTTCTGAGTTATGGCCTTACCATACCTGGATTGATGAGATTTATGAGTTTATAGCCTTTCCATACGTGGATTAATTGTGATTGATTACCATAAATACGTCTGAGTTATGGCCTTACCATACCTGGATTGATAGCCTTTAGGGTAATTTAAATTTATTACCATATGATTACCATATTCGAAATTTTACGAGTTATGGCCTTACCATACACGGATTGATGAGATTTCTAAGTTTATAGCCTTTCCATACGTGGATTAATTGTGATTGATTACCATAAATACGTTGAGTATTGCCGGCCGGACCGAGAGAAGAGGAAAACCGATGGAAGGGGGTGGTGGGAGGTGGGACAAAAAAACCAGACGAAAAATAACCGGTTGAAAATAAACCGGTTGAAAATAAACTGGTTGAAAATGGTGGGACTATTCAACCAATTCGTCATCTGAGTACGCCAAGACACTTCTGCAACTACATGTTTGCTGAACCCGTCGCTTCATCTGAGTACGCCAAAACTATGAAGCTATATTGGTTTACTACTTCCAGTCGCAAATCAGTTTCAATTCACCTGGCCAGGAAAAGTTGCATCCGATGCGTAAACCGCGATCGGAGGATTGACAAAAATCCAGATAATTAGTGTACCTGTGACTTGGAGTTGACTTGATGCAACTGCCGCTTCTTGATTCGCCTACTCCTTCTTTGGTCTCCTCTCAACACAACCACTCTACCAGATTCGTGTCCATGGAATCGGACCCTTCGCCATTACGGAGGCAGGGGAGGTGGCATTGGGAGGCGCCGAGCAAGGTGGCCAGCAGCGAGCGGGACGGTGGCGGCGACAGCGAGCGGGACGGTGGCGGCGACAGCGAGCCATCGAAAGGACGGCGGCATTCTGCAACGGGAGTGGCGGCGGGCTGCGTGAGCAGAGGTTAGACCTCTTGCTCGGAAGTCCCAAAGGATGTGGGCGTTGCTTTTCTTTTGAGGGGTGCCCCATCATTGATTTGGTTTGGAGAGGATTGGAAAACGGGATCTGTTTCCTTTTTCGTGTGCGACGATATAATTGTGATTTCTGAGGTGATTTCGTGTGCAGACTCCTCCATTAAGTGTAGAGATAGCCTTTGAGGTAATTGAAATCTATTACCATATAATTAACGTATTCGAAATTTTTTGAGTTATGGCCTTACCATACCTGGATTGATAGCCTTTAGGGTAATTTAAATTTATTACCATATGATTACCATATTCGAAATTTTCTGAGTTACGGCCTTACCATACCTGGATTGATGAGATTTATGAGTTAATAGCCTTTCCATACGTGGATTAATTGTGATTGATTACCATAAATACGTCTGAGTTATGGCCTTACCATACCTGGATTGATAGCCTTTAGGGTAATTTAAATTTATTACCATATGATTACCATATTCGAAATTTTCTGAGTTATGGCCTTACCATACCTGGATTGATGAGATTTATGAGTTTATAGCCTTTCCATACGTGGATTGATTGTGATTGATTACCATAAATACGTTGAGTATTGCCGGCCAGACCAGAGAAGAGGAAAACCGATGGAAGGGGGTGGTGGAAGGTGGGACAAAAAAAAACCAGACGAAAAATAACCGGTTGAAAATAAACTGGTTGAAAATAAACCGGTTGAAAATAAACCGGTTGAAAATGGTGGGACTATTCAACCAATTCGTCCATTAGGAGTAGAGATAATATATGTCTATCTTTAAGACTAAAGTTGTATTCACTACAAATTTGTAATGCTTATGACTGAATAAACAACTGTATTATGTACAAATTAGTAACTATATATCTTAATGTACCCTCACAGTCACAGCATCATCGTTATAATCTGGATCTGGAGTCATATCGAAATAGGCGTCATAGATATTTCAGATTTTATCTGCTTAACATGGAATTTCTAGCTTTAAAGACCCAATCTGGATCTGAAGTGTATATATATATATATATATATATATATATATATATATATATATATATATATATATATATATATATATATATATATATATATATATAGGGATTGTCTATTCGTCACCCTGGATGAGGAATAGTTATTCTTCACCCTCTATTTTACCATCAATACACCGTAATTTTACGTTTAAGTAAGTTTTGCCTTATTTTTGACATAAAAGAGACTGTAAAAAATATATAATCGTCAGAAAAATATTTTATGTTATGTAAAATTACAAGCGTAAAAACATAGTGTAAAATACACATAAACTGCAAATTTTCTTGTCTTATGACCTATATTTTATTTTCTTATGTCAAATATTACGTAGTGAATGAATAGGAATGTAACTATTTGAATTACAAACGTAATTTAATTATGAAATGATCGTAAGATTACCTCGGGTGAAGAATAAGTTATTCTGCACCCTGGATGATGAATAGCATCACTATATATATATATATATATATATATATATATATATATATATATATATATATATGTATATATATATATATATATATATATATATATATATATATACACTTCTGCTTCGGTACACCCCCTTAAACACATCAAGGGCTGAGATTCACCCATACACTACTAGAAAAACCGCTACTAATGGCGCACCTAATTTGGCCATTAATGGCGCACCACTGGTGCGCCATTACTAGCACGCCATTAGTAACTTTTACTAATGGCGCACCAGTGGTGCGCCATTAGTATCTTAGTATAGGCTACGGTGCGCCATTAGTATGCCTCCCAGGGGCCATGTATACCCAGGTGCTTTGGCATACTAATGGCGCACGACCACGAGATGCGCCATTAGTAACCATGGCATACTAATGGCGCATCGACTAGTGATGCGCCATTAGTAACCATGGCATACTAATGGCGCACAGACCAGTGATGCGCCATTAGTAACCAGGGCATACAAATGGCGCCATGACCAGTGATGCGCCCTTAGTATGCTTTGTAATACAAATGGCCCACTGTCATGTGATGCGCCATTAGTATGAATATTAGGTTTTTTTTCTGTTTTTTGCACAGGTTATAAAATGTATAATTTGACAAAATATAGACAGCACACATCAACAACATATTCATCGAATACAATAGAAGATTAGTCTTTGAATACAATTCATCATATTAGTCTCCGAATACAATTCATCATATTAGTCTCCGAATTGAAAAGACCGAACAAAGATAGAACATTATATTACAAGTCTCGAGACTGCGAGTAGCGAGTTTGTCTTCACATTACAAGTCGATATCGATCATCTAAACTACCATCACATAGAAGAGCTGCGGTCATCACGATGAGCATCATCACGATGAAACTTCGTCTTCATCCGGTTCCTCCAACGCTCCTCCCTCTCCCGCTAGATAGCGGGCGTATCTAGATTCGGCCTCGGCCCTAGTGGTGTACCCTTTGTAACTGTTACCGCTGAATCGGTGAACCTGTCTCCGACACTCCTCCCGGTCATCGTAGACTCGGGAACCTTACCCTTGTACCACGACATACGTCGGCATCGCTATGCACTAGCCAAAGCGAAAGCGTTAGTACCAATTCACAGACAATACATAAGCAATATATAAGTATGCAGCGAGCGATCGGAAGAGAAAAGCAAGACATTAATAGCATCGATTACATCTAAGTTGAACGACTCTCGAAACCAAAGAGACATACTACAAGTTCATTAAAGTTTAATTACAACATGAGCCAATCGATGTTTCAGAACTAGACACAGCATCACTGCTTTCGACTCGACTCAAGGGACCGGAGCGTGGATGAAGCTGCCGTCTATCGTGGGAGTCATGAAAGAACGGGCGTTGTCGGCCTGCATTTGTAGCATTGTGTCGATGTCACTGTTGGATGGTTGATTTCTGAGGTAGAACTGCCCCGAGGTACGAAGGACATCTTGATGGATGATTTCCGCAAACTCCGACTGGATGCGAAAGAATTCTTGTCTGATGTCCGCGTCCTGGATTGCCGACACGCTCGCGGCCCAATCTTTGAGTTTACTCGGTAGCAGAAGTTGATGATGGTCTCGTACGATCGCCCGCATGTGATGGATGGCATAGTAGGCACCCTTCTGACCGCCAGGCGGCTGCTTGACGCAGCAGAACGTCGTATTGTGGGAGAACACGTGCTTGCCGTACTTACGAATAGGCCTGGTGAAGGTGCCTCCAGATTGGGCGTAGCCGGGGAGAACATCATCAAGAACCTTCTTGACATTTGTGTAGTCTACCTTCGACTAACGGTCGGGGTCGAAATACGTGGCCATGGAATATTTCGGGCTTAGGAGGATGAGCGTGCAATGTGTGTCACTGCAGAAAACACGGAATGTTAAAAGAAAAACAATCGAAATCTAAGAATTCATATGTTACGGGCCGGTTGAGGGGAGGACTTACTCGGGAAAGTAAGGCACGAGGACGTTATCCTTATCTTGGTTTGCCAGAATGACGCCTTCGAGGTAAGAACTTCGCGACTTGCCGGGTCCCCAGCTGCCCAAGATCTTGGCACGCATGTAGAAGGGTCGACTATCGCGATGTCCGGTCTTGTCGCGAATGATCCGCATCTCCATACTCAGCGAAAATAGCCGAGCGAAGGTGTAGTGCAGCGGATGAAGGTTCAACATAAGCGTGGATGTCATCAAACCGCGGGACGATCGTACGCCCGATGGAGTTATCCATAAATCCCTTGCCCTCTGGCACCTTGCCCACGAAAACCGGGTATGCCACATCCTTCTCTCTGAGACGCCGCTTCTCCAAAGAAAGAACACTGTCATGCAGACTCCGCATAGCACCGGTTGCAGCATTGAGCATATTTGTCGGTAGCATCGCCCTACCAACCACATGCACCCTCCTGGAGATATCCTCAGGTGAAGGTGGCCCGTCCTGAGCACGAATCGTACTCGGTGCCGGCTGGCCCGCACCCTTGTTAGTCTTTCTTTTGCGTGCCTTCTTCTTCTCCTGTAATGGGACCGAGTTACGCTCCTTGACCGCCTTCTTGAGTGTGTTGGGGCTGATAATATTTCGCACCTCGCCTATCCGAGGCTCGGTGAAGTCGGCAATGGAGGCGTCTCCGAGAGCTGAGCAGCGACGGCGCTGTTGCAACTTGGCTTCTCCAGCGGTACCAGCTAGATCGCGCCGCCTTTTGTTGGTTGGGTTCTTGAGAAGGAGGCCCCATGAAGTCGCCACCGTACCCATGACCGGCAAAGTACTGATCGACGTTGGCAAATGTATCGTCGTCGTCGTTGTTCTGATCCTGTGCCATATGCATGTTTGGATCCAGTGGCATAGGGATGTCCGGCACCGTTGCGGCGGTCTTGCCATGGGGCCGACTTGGCGGCGGCACGACCGGGCGGTGTTGTCTTTGGGGTGGTGTCCCCGCCCCCAAACGAATCTGGCTCTTGACCAAAGCGAGGGCCAGCAAGGCGGCCGAGGGTCATCACGTCATCATTTTCGCCCCGACGGGTCGAATCGGAGGTAACACCTCGTCGCAGCCTGGCAAAGCACCAACCAGTTCAACCCTAAACAAGTTGGGTGGCATCCGGGTACCGTGGAACAAGGGGTTGCCCGGTTGAACGATTTTGCCCTTGGCGACATCGACCAACTCATTGTTCACGGCGTCGGAGAGTGCACGGAACGTCGGCGGCGCCTGCGAAAACATGTAGGGCGTCAGGGATGCCCAGTCAAAGGCAAGGAGATGAAGTCCTCGACCGAGAGAGGCTTAATTAGTTACCGTGATGATGGCGTCGAGCTCGGCTAATGTCGAGGCACCGCCAACGGCGGGCATGCAGTTGACGGAGGGGCCGCTTGCTGCAGAGGTGCCGGCCGGCGTACACCCGGGTGCATTAAGCTCCCGTGCCGGTGTCGGAGACACCAATGCCGCCTCCGCCGGAGACACCAATGGCCCCGCCATCGCATTCTCGCGAGTTGCTGGCCGTGAAGCTAGGAATCGGGCGGCCCTGTTGGCCGCCCGCAATCCACGCACTCAACCCCTGGATCAAGGTAGGCACAATGGCGGTGATCGTCGCTCCGAGTTGTTGTTGCACTTGCTCTTGGACAATCTCCGAATCCGCACTGTGCCTTGAGTTCTTGAACCTCGCCGCTGGCTTTCCGAGCTGGTCTTTTTCTCCTTCCGCACACCAGCGGTATAGTATGACCCCATTTTGTGGACAAGCCTTTGCGGTCACCACGACCAGCCGACGCCGGCTTCTTGAGCTTATCCTTGTTCTTCATTACATTCAACGCCCTATTTAGAGTGGTGTCCCAAGGGTTGCTCTTAGTCGACCCAGCCATCGCTTTCGATCGCTGCGGAAGGAATGTGAACCATTTAGAAATTTGGCTTCATTAATTAGAATGCAACCATATGGAGCTAATTACCCCGGGGTGGTATTCCTTACGTAACAACCTCAAGCGCCCTGGTCTTCGGATCCGTGGTAAGCTCCTTTGTTTTCGGGTCCTTCTTGTACCGGGCCGTGACAAAGTTCCTGGTCTGCTTGTCACCGTATGTATCGAAGAGGGACGGTAGGCCTTGCTCGGCACGCTCCGCGTCCTCCTTGTCCCATATAGGCTCCGCCACTCTGTAACCGCCGGGACCGAGTGTGTGTTCCCCTAAGTTCAGCTCCCGCATTTCTTTCCCCCACTGACTTGATTGGGAGTTTGCGGTGCTCGAGCAATTGATCTTGAAGTCGTTGTAGTCATCTTCGGTGATCGAAGGATTTTTCTCCTTGATCTTCTCATAACTCTCACCTTTCTCGATCATTCTCTTCACATTGCTTTTCCAAGTAGACAGGGCCTTGCTCATCTTCGTGAGGGCAGCATTGTTCACTTTATTCCCTTTGAGGCTTGTGTTTCCAAAAGCAGCGGGAACTTGTATCGCTCGTGCAGCTTCCGTGAAGAGGAGGTTGCGCCAAATTCCCTCGGTCAGATGCCTCGGGTTCTCGGTGTTGATCGTGGCGATGCTCCGGAGAATGCACCCGAGCTGAAGCGAGTACCCTTGACTATTCGTTCGAGCGCCATTGGATTCCCGTCGGAGTCCACTTGATAACTTCCTCCTTGAGGGTGCGAACCGCAGTCGAGCGCCAGTCCTTCCTTTGTCTCTTCATTGGCTACCATCGTGCGTGTGCCGCCATCATCGATGGTGGCATCCTCGGCTTTCCATCGGTGGTGGCATCGATTAAGTCATCCTCGGCGGTACCATCGGTGGTCTCGGGATCGGTGGGGAAAGGCGGCGTCCTCATACAAGTGAGGTTGTTCCTCCATCTCCTGGGACAGCTCCCAGAATGCCTTGCCGCCCGAACCCCCGGCCTCGTCGTTGTGGGCCATGTTTCTCTCTAAATAGAAACAAAGTTTGGTCAAAAAGTTAGTTATTGTCAAGGAACAAGATCATGGTATCATCATTTAGGGTTTGTCGACACCGAGGCATCCTAAAATCTAAGCTTTTATCATTGAGGGGTTTCCGACGCCGAGGCACCCTAAAAGCCTAACCTTTCATCATTTCGGTTTTTATCGACCCCGAGGCACCCTAAAAGCCAAGGTTTTATAATTTAGGGTTTGTCGATTTGAGGCACCCTAAATGCTAAGTAAATTTTATCATTTCGGGTTTATCGATGCCGAGGCACCCTAGGTTGGTGATATATATGGGTATCTTCTAATAATATACCCTATCAAGAAAAGGGAAGGAGAATTCTAAGTTGGGCCTAATCACTTGGCTCTATTGCCACCTATGGTTTAATGCAACAAGAATGGCGGGCGATTGATCCTACTTAATTAAGTACTAAGATACCCTGGCCCATGCATTAGTCATAAGTACCCCATATGTCCTATTTTTAGCAAAGTCATGCTAAAATTCACGGAAAATTTCAGCATGACCTTTGCTGAAAATAGGACATATGGAGTACCAATTTGCGGAGCGGAAGTTAATCGACATTCCGGCAAACTCAAGGGCTTCTCGATTACAACAGCAGACATCACAAGTTGACAAAATTCCCAAGTAGTACATCAATGACATCACAAGTAGTACCAATGAACATATAGTCCAGCACATTATGAATTTCGATAAATGACAACAAGTTAACTCATTACGAACATATAGTACCAATGAACATATAGTCCGAATATATAGTCCAAAGCAGCATCTATTTACCCACTTGATGTGTTCTTCTTTGGTAGAAACTGAACCAAATGGCCTAGATTCTTGTATGGACAACATCTTAAGCAAGAACTCTAGCTAATACTTGATGCCATAAGCATTTGTTTAGTAAGTTAACTCGTGCAAAGAAATCCAAGAAATACTTGGTTTTGTGTGCATATGTTCGTAAAGTTAACTCATATCTTCGTAAGAGGAACTATCAAGTATGCAAATAGCTAGTTGTGCTAGGCTCGTCCACACGTAAGTTATCTTACAGTCGACAAGTAGTACAATGAAGCATCACAAATCTGAGACAAGAAGTAGCACAATGCTCACCAATATTGATGAGAGGGTACTCATAACAGTAGCACAATGCTCACCAATATTACAAAACACCTGAAACATTTCAGAAGAAATTGATTTAAGCGGGATAACATAATTACCGCCGATGGGTCTCCCCCCGAAGCAGCTAGTGGAGCAGGGCAGGAAGCAGACCTTCCTGTTAGGCAAGGAAATAATGAAACTTGAAACATGAAAACTGAATATTTAGTGTAGAATCTTGAAACTGAATTTATGGTAGAATTAGTACATGAAAACTTATTGTTACTATAATTTAGTTACCAGTTTGGGAGTACATGAAAACTGAACTTATTGGCACTCTTAACTGTTGGAGTACCTTCTTCATAAGCATTGAATTTTGGCCATTATACGCTTTGTTTAGTAACTTTTCTGAATTTTTACACTTTATTCTTTTCTAAATTTTTACTCCAAGTGAGTAACTACGGTAACTCCAAGTGAGTAACTACAGTAACTTCAAGTGGGTTTTCGATATTTTTTACATTACACTAATCATGATATTTGTTCCTCTGTTACGGTCATAATTATAATCTGATTGCTGAACCCTTAATCATTCTCATAATTCACTAACATTCATGCCCCGATGTTTCACAAAAATAATGTAAAACACGACAATGTAGTGGAGCTAATTACCTTGGAGTAAAACCTAAGACATTTCACTAGCAATTCTGAAATACTCATGCTAAAGATTGCAAACTTGATAATTAATGGTTTGGATTTATCAACTTCCTTTAGCATAGTGCACACCTGTTTATTTCCTCTCTAGTGGCCTAATTCTAGTGGAACTTTGGTTGGTTAGTGCTCTTTGTTGCTTTCGAGCGTAGTGGAGGTGCGGTCGCGGTGCTGTGAGCGTGCCTGGGCGGGGCCAGGGCGCGGCCCGAGCGTAGTGGAGGCGCGGTCGCGGTGCGGTGAGCGCGCCTGGGCGGGGCCAGGGCGCGACCAGGGGCCGAGGAGCACGGCCACGAGGCGGCAACCCGAGGCGAGGAGCACGGCCACGCGAGGCGGCAACCGGGCCGAGGAGCACGCCAAGGGGGAAGGGGCAGTGCAGCTCACCGAGAGGAAGAAGATGGCGAGCTCGTGCGGGGTCGGGGTTGACAAGGTGACGCGGATCGACGATGAGGCCGCGGTGGCCGGAGGTGGAAGAAGACCTCGATCCGCACGATGCAGAGTCGTCGAGCTCGAACGGCTGGCCGTAGATGACGTGAAGAACAACGCAAAGCTCCTGGACTCCTTGGTGGTGTCGGGACGACGGTGGTCGTGGGGACGATGTGGTGTCGACGGGGCGACCTAGTCGGGTGAAGCAGCGAGGAGGAAGTGGGGAGGTGCTAGGGTGTGGAGCGGTCGCGGGGTCGTCGGAGCCGGGGAGCGGGAGCGGGTGTGGAGCGGGCGCGGGGTCGTTGGAGCGGGCCGGGGTCGTCGGAGCGGGTGTGGCGGGGAGGGAAGGGGATCTGGCGAGGAGAGAGGAAGGGGGATCGAGGCGAAGGGGTATCCAGCTATAGCAATGGCGCACCACCACTGCAGTGCGCCATTAGTAATTTTTTTCGATAGCAATGGCGCACCCTCCTCTGTGCGCCATTAGTAACATTTTTTTTAATTATATCTTGTTGCATCTATTATTTTGTTATTGTCCAACTTTGTTATTTTCATGAGGACTAGAATATAAGATATCATCACATTTCATCTATTTTTTTTTGAAATTATCATAAAATTTGTTTTTTATTTTTAATTGAAAATATCATCAAATTTGTTATTTGAAGATATCATCAAATTTCTTTTTTGAAAATATCATCAAATTTGTTATTTAAAAATATCTTCAAAAAGTGGGGAGGTGCGGGTGTCGGTGGCGGCGGTGGAGCGGGCCGGGGAGGTGCAGGGGTGTCGGCGTGCGGTGGAGGCGGGAGGTGCGGTGGAGTCGTCGGCGGTGGAGCGGGAGGGTGCGGTGGTTCGTCGGCGGTGGAGCGGGAGGAGGTCTGAGGGGTCGGCGGTGGTGGAGGCGGGGGGTGCTTTCGGTGGCGAGGGATCTGGCGAGGGGATAGCTATCGAGAGGGAGGGATCGAGATCGAGTGTCCTCATGAATATTCAATATTTTTTCATATTGAATATGAAAAATATCATCAAATTTGAAAAAATATTCATGAATTCAAAAAGTGCCCATGAAATTTAAAAATATTCATGATATCAAAAAGTGCTCGAGAAATGAAGTCTACGATTTAAATACAATCGATCTTAGCTAGCTATCTCTTCACAATCTTCTTGCCCTTCTTTTTCGCAAATGGAGTTCTTCTATGGAACGGACGTCCTTTAGGTAGGGTGGTCCTGCTTCTTCTTGTGGTGTATGCTGCTACTTCATCATCGTCGTCATGTTCGATCCTCGGGTCGCCGTACTTGTCGAAATCTTGCTCATTGGCTACTCCATCCATTTAGATGATCTTCCTTTTGCCTCTGCTCACGACAACACGACTGGGCTTTGGCGGGTCGGTAATGAAGAAGCATTGGTCCACTTGGGAAGCCAGTACCCATGGCTCATTTTTAGCGGTGACGTTTAAGCCCTTGATCTTGGCTTCGAGTATAACCATGGTGGTGAAATACCGGTCTTCTTTTATGACGTTCTTGGCCCATCGACCACGGAACATCGGGACCTTCTCTCCAGCGTAGCTCAGCTCCCAGATCTCCTCGATCCTTCCGTAGTATCTGTCCTTGTCGTTACGGTGTAGGATTCCATCGTTACCCGGAGTTACGATAACCATCGCTCTTCATGTCCTTGGCCTCGGTTTAGAATGTGTAGCCGTTGATATAAATGCGCCTCATAGGTCATCAGGTTGTGCTCGGCGCCTGTGACAAAGGCGAATATGAGTTGTTCTTCCGCGGAAGAATCCTCATGTAAAGGGTAATGCGACGAAGCTTAGCTTGAACCAACGCGTGAAACATGAGTTGTGCTCTTTGAGTATATCTCCGTCCGTCCTCTGTTGGCCTCGGTCATTGTCGTCTTCTTAATAAAGGTTACGTGTTGTACCACCCAAGGATCGACCACGTCTATGTGTTGTAGCGCGACTAGGTTTGCTCTTTCAAAGTCGGCGAAGTCGACCCTCGAAGTCGATATGCATTTAGCGGCGACCCTCACGGTAACCCCATCCAGCGAGCCTGCCGAGGTGCCTGTTGACAGGCGGACCAGCGGGGTTCTCGATGCCTAGATAATTAAATGCGATGGGAGATGCACTCTTGATCGAAAAGCCCCTGGCTATGCTTCCTTCGGGCGTGACATGTTGCGACGTATCCTTTGATGACACCATTCATCCTTTCGAGCGGCATCATGTTGTGCGAGAGCGTCGGCCCGAGTTGGATGATATCCTCCACTATATGGACCAGCAGATGCACCATAACGTCGAAGAATGCGGCGGGAAGTACATCTCAAGCCCGCATAGTATCACCACGATCTCTTCCTGTAGCCTTCGAGTTGCCTCACGCCAATCGACTTCCGAGATGGCGTCGAAGAAGTTGCATAGGCCAAATAGCGTTTCACGGACGTGCGTGTCCATGATCCCACGGATTGCAACCGGAAGTATCTGCGTCATCGACGCGTGGCGATCGTGAGACTTCATCCGCTGAACTTCGCTTATTTGGTTCTAGGTATCTGCTTATCTTCCCAGCGTAACCGTAAGGAAGTTTTACTCCTAGGAGGCAAGTGAAAACTGCTCGATCTCCTCGACTTAGAGTGAAGCACGCGGGAGGGTAGTCATTTCGGTCTTCTTGGCCTTTTGCCTTTCCGGCGACTTTACGTGTCACCTTCGCCTCATCATCATCATCATCATCATCATTAGCGTGAAGCTCTTGCACGATGCCCAATTATTTCAAAGTCTGCCCTTGCTTTCGGCCCATCTTTGGTCCTCTACGGCATGTTGAGCAGGGTACCAAGCAGACTCTCGCACTCGTTCTTCGTGATATGCATGACATCAAGGCTGTGAGGCACACGGTGGATCTTCCAGTACGGCAAGTCCCAGAAAACAGACCTCGTTTTCCATACCTTCAGCAGCGGCTCTGGCGCCTTTCGCTTATTTCCCGGCTCTGGCGCCTTTTGCTTCTTTCCCGGCAGTGGGCAGTCTTTCCAATTTTTCAACAGCTTGTCTATTTCCTCGCCGCTCCTCGTACACGGGCGTTTTCGGAGTTCGGTTTCACCATCGAACAGATCCTTGCGTTTCCTCCACGTGTCATTGTCGCGAAGCCGCCTTGATGTCCCATGAACACGGTTTTGAAGACCGGGATCTCTCTCTAGCTGGCGATACGTTGTGTCATCCATGCACCTTACGCATCCGGAAAATCCGTGGACTACCTGCCCCTTGAGATATCCGTAACCGAGATAGTCGTGCACCGTCGTGAGCGGTCGCGGCTCTCATAGGGAAATATTCTTTCTGCGGCGTCCACGTATTGGCTGGCGTTTTCCACAGCGTGTCAAGCTCCTCTTTCAAAGCAGCCCCGGATACAGATTGATGTCGTTCCACAGTTGTTTCGCCCTTCAATTAGCATACTCATGTGAATGTACTTCCTCTTCATGCACAACCAGGGAAGGTTGTACATCCACACAAACACGGGCCAGGTGCTATGTGTGCTTCTCACGGCTGCCAAGCGGATTGACTCCATCGATTGCTCGCGCCCGGCCACGATGTTCCTTGGATCGTTCCCAAATTCTGAGTCTTGAAGTTCAACGGTTGCCAGCGGCTCGCATCCTTAGGGTGACTCAACATCTTGACTTTTTATCTATCTCCGGATCATTTGCGTCATCTTCTCGCTTCTTCTCCTCCCTATCCGGCGTGCCAGCGCAGGAGCTTTGCTACCTTAGGGTCCACGAAATACCGCTGCAGGCGAGGTGATCGGAAAGTACCACACCACTTTTCGAGGAGCTTTCTTCCTCTTCTTGTATCGAGTGACGCGCACACGGACATATGGTAGACTCCGCGTGCTCGTCCCGATAAATGATTTAATTGTTCATGCACACATGGTATTTCACGTCTGGTAAATCGAGAGGACACACGATTTTCTTCGCCTCCTCAAACTGGTCGGGCACTTGTTCCCCTTGGGAAGACGTTCGTGCGAATGACATGTTCTCGTCGAAGCATCGTCGGTCATTTTGTGTTTTACCTTCATCTCGAGCCATGAGCGTTACTTTCGGCGGGTATCCTCGGGCCTGCATCCTTCATACAATGGAGTAACGCGTCTAACTCAAGTTGATCCATCTTGGCTTTCTCTCGGCGGCAGCTCTGGCGTTATCCGTGCAGCTTGAGAAGCAGCTCTTGAATATGAGGTCCTGCACCCAGCCCATCGATGGTCCAGCGTCGTAAATGCTCGCCCGGCATCATCATCTTCATGATCATGCCCGTCGTCTGCTCCGGCATCTTCCTCATCATCATGTCCTGCATCTTCTACATGATGATCGTGGTACAACATCACCGTCGTGATCATCTCACAGGGATTCTTCGTCTTCTCGCCCGCTCGAGCGCGGTGGTTGTCTTGCTGCCCTTCCTCATTTCTTGCCCGGCCCCATGGGCGACTTCGTAGTCATCTTCATCACCTTGCCACCGATAGCCATCCATGAAACCACGCAAGAGCAGGTGGTCCCGCACCTGCCGGAATCCGGCTCCGCAATAAGGCTCTTCACTGCATCTTCGACCACGGACATCTTATCTCCGTCTCGTTCTTTTGAAGCATCTCGGCCTGCGCGGACCTCAAAAACCTATTCACGATGCCTTCGGTCATCGTGCGGACCATGGTCGCCCGCGGGGTAGAGCAAAACGATATTTTAGAACCAAACAAAAATTGGCATGACTTTCCCTAAAAATAGGACCAAAAAGAATGCTTAATGCCAAAATTCTCGCCGAAACGGAAATGAATCAACATTCCGGCAAAATATTGGCAACTATCGCATTTCAAATACCGGTACACCTCCAAACACAAACACATATGCAACACCACAAACATATGCAACACCAGAACATACATAGATCTAGCTAGGCCATAAAAAGTGCATGTGCACATTGTTGTAGGGAGAACAACATAAATATAGCTTCCCCCCTTACTTACCTATTAAAACAAGGTAATTTAACCACTTAATTTGAATGAATCTGTGGTGGAAATGAGGTGAAAAAGAGGAGGCACCCGAGACAAGGAGGAGGTGGAGAGAATGAAGTGGGGAGAAAGTGAGTGTGGGTAGGAGAGGCTGTCCAAAATATCTAGTTGCTGCCCACTTACTAATGGCGCACTAGCAACAAATGCGCCATTAGTAATCCAGGTTACTAATGGCGCATCCTCTGGCGGTGCGCCATTAGTAGTTTTACAAAAAATACTAATGGCGCACCAGAGGCGGTGCGCCATTAGTAGTTAAAACTACTAATGGCGCACTTCATCTTGATGCGCCATTAGTATGTTTGGACAAGCGCACTAGTTCAAAAAAATAATTTTCTATACTAATGGCGCACTTGCTGCACAGTGCGCCATTAGTAGTTACAACTACTAATGGCGCCCTTAAGAACGATGCGCCGTTAGTATGGTGGGACAGGCGCACTAGTTCAAAATAAATTGATACTAATGGCGCACCCTTTGCGTGGTGCGCCATTAGTAGTTTCAACACTAATGGCGCATGAGGAGCTGGTGCGCCATTAGTATATACTAATGGCGCACCAACTTTCGGGTACGTCATTAGTGTCAATCCCATCTATAGCCCTTCTTCTAGTAGTGATACCCCTTCGCTGCCAGGGGCACGATCGTCTTATGTAAAAAATATTGCCCCCACGCGTCCGCGGCAATACCCCCGCGCGCCTGTGTATAGGCGGCTGCGGGACGAGCCGAGCGGCTTGGCAGTCGTGAGGGAGCGAGCCGAGCCGAGCAGTTGGGAGCCCAGAGGGCGTGTTTTTTTTAAAGTCGGCGTTGACCGGTGGGGCGTACGTGTGGACGTGGCGCGGGCAGCCGTATCGTCATGCAATAACTGCATTGCAGTAATGGCGGCGTGCATGCGGCGCCGACTGCTGTGGCGAATCTCATGCCGCCCTTTGGTAACCTCGTAGTCGCGCCCTCCGCGCAGCGTGTCGCGGCGACCGCGCCTGCCGTACCTTCCGCCTCGGGCGGCGATGAAACGCGACGGTCGGCTGCCGCCGCTGGCGACCGCCCGCCCGCCTTCAGACGCCACCGATGCGTCGACTGCCGCGCCTGCCGCGCCGCGGCTTCCCACGCCGCCTCGCCTGCCGCGCCGCGCCTTCACACGGCACCGCTATCGCGCGTGCCGCCAGCCGGCCGCCTCTCCCTCGGGGCGCGCGCCACCGGCAACTCGCCCGCCCACCTCCCTCCCGCCTTCTATAAAGCGCTCACGCCCGTGCCATCTCCCTCGCCCGCCCATCTCTCTTCCTCTCCTCGCCCGCCCATCTCCCTCTCTCGCCCGGCAATGTCTTCCAGCGACTCCGGCGAGGGCGCGTAACCGACCGGCGTCGGCGGCGAGCCTCACCATCGCCGACCACGGAGCTTATGGCCCGATGCGGCGTGTTGGTGCCGCCCGGCAATAAAGGTGCGGGGCCATGGCGGATCGGGCGAATGGCATCCCCACCATGGGACCGCCGCCCGACGAGGGAGCAGCTCCGCGAGTTCGGGCGGCGGTACAACCGGAGGGCCCAGCGCAGGTTCCGCGCGGGAAGAACTTCGACATCGTCCTCGGCGCGTTCAGGGCAGCGGCCGGACGCATCGTCGGGGACATTACCGGCGAGGCCGGCACTTCCCGGCGTCGCCGCCATGGCCCACCTCCAGCCGGCCACACTGCCCCGGCACAGCAGGCGCCCCCTGCCCCGGCGCTGGTCGACATCCCGCCGGCGCAGCCGCCCTCGCGCAAGACGGAGAACCCGACGACACGCCGGGCTACTTGCAGTGCTGGCCCGGTCGGCGAGGAGGCGGCGGCGGCCACTCGTGAGGAACGAGAGCGGTGGCGGCCATAGCGGCGGTGCAGGAGCAACAGCGGGAAGACAACTGGTGGGATTTTAGCGGCAGCGACGGCAGCGGCAGCGACAATGGCTGCGACGGCGGCGAAGGAGAGGCGAGCAAGATGGCGCCGGTCGTCGACCTCACCGGCGGCAGCGACGATGAGTAGCCTAGTTTTATTTAAATTTCGGTCTAAGTTATGTAAGAGAAGTGCTCGGTTATGTTTAGGGTTATGTAAAATATTATGAATTATGAATGAACTCGGAATGGTTTATCTAAAAAATCCGGATGTTTAATTTGATGTTAGTCATGCAACTTGAAAAATAAGCGGAAACATGAATTTGAGCAGTGCGAGGCGATACTCGACACACAAATTGTAGAAAAATCAGTCATAAAAGCATGCATGTGTCATGCATGCACAGAAAAAAGATAAAAATTATAAGGCAAAAAAAATAGTGATGCAAAAAAATAGTCATGCATGCATCCTAGTGATGATGGTGAAACACTATAAAAAAATTATAGAAGGCAAAAAAAATAGTGATGCAAAAAAAAAAGTCCACCTGTGGTTGCACGCCGCAACTGCGCTTAATCGGTCCGGCCCGATCAAGCCGGGTGGCGAAAGGGCCGGCCTTTCGGCCCAGGTACGGCCTGCAGCACAGGCCAACGGGACAGTGGCGGGGCGGGGCGGGAATCAGGGGAGTTCGAAAAGGTGGTCGGAGCTTGGTATATAAGCCGGTGGCGGCGTCGTTCGGCGGGCGAGGTGGGACTAAACGTTAGTCCTCACCCCCGCCGACCCTGCCCCCGCACCGCGCGCACACTTAATGGGCCGGCCCAGGAGCGCCGTCGCGCACAGTCGCTGGGCCGTCGCGCACAGTCAAGACTTTTGTTTTGTTTAAGAAAAATTATTATTAAGTTTTTTAATTATTTATGCGTGGCTTATAGTATAAAGAAATTCTATAATTAATAAAAATCCATACGTAATATAGAATTGTTAACTATATTAATTATAATAATAATGAGTTGTTTACTTAAATTTATATGAAAAAGTAATGAGTATTTTATAAGTAATAGCTAAAACAATAATGAGTTTTTGATAATTAATTGATAATAAGTTTTTTTGTAATGAATATTTTAATCAGTTATTTCTGTCAATTAGTAATTACATTTTTAATATTTATGTAATGTTAATTAATGTCTAAAAAATATTTAAAATAAATGCAAAGTTTAGTACTGTAATGTGTTGCATTAATGGCTAAATGTGTTTACATAATAATTATGCGTTGTTTATTTAACTTATAAGTAAGAATAATGAGTTTTTTGTAATGTGTTTTCGGTGCGTTTCACGGAGACCAAACGCACGTTTCACGGAGAAAACCATAGGAAATTCATACGGTGCCGGAAAAATATGAAAACTTGCAGGCATGATGGCCCTGACGATGAGTGCGTGTGGAAAAAGTTAGGTGTCCACCGTCTGAGTCTGATAAGAGAACGCAGTATGGGGCTGCCATCGTTCATATCCGATCGATTGCGGTTGCATGGGATGTACGTGGCACGCGCAACGTCACCTAAATTTGGGATGCAGTGGGCATGCCCATCTTAGGGCCCCACGCAAAAGTTGAGCGAATTCGGACACCAAGCATGCGTTGCGTCACGCCCGGTCAGTGTTTTTGGTGCGTTTCACGGAGAAAACCATAGGAAATTCATACGGTGCCGGAAAAATATGAAAACTTGCAGGCATGATGGCCCTGACGATGAGTGCGTTTGGAAAAAGTTAGGGGTCCACCGTCTGAGTCCGATAAGAGAACGCAGTATGGGGCTGACATCGTTCATATCCGATCGATTGCGGTTGCATGGGATGTACGAGGTGGCATGCGAAACGTCACCTAAATTTGGGATGCGATGGGCATGCCCATCTTAGGGCCCCACGCAAAGTTGAGCAATTCGGACACCAAGCGCACGTTCGTCACACCCGGTCAGTGTTTTTGGTGCGTTTCACGGAGAAAACCATAGGAAATTCATAGTGTGCCGGAAAAATATGAAAACTTGCAGGCATGATGGCCCTGCCGATGAGTGCGTGTGGAAAAAGTTAGGGGTTCACCGTCTGAGTCCGATGAGAGAGCGCAGTACGGGGCTGCCATCGTTCATATCCGATTAGTGCCGGTTGCATGGGATGTACGAGGTGGCATGCACGAAACGTCACCCAAATTTGGGATGTAGTGGGCATGCCCATCTTAGGGCCCCACGCAAAAGTTGAACGAATTCGGACACCAAGCGCACGTTAAGCGTCACGCCCGGTCGGTGTTTTTGGTGCGTTTCACGAAGAAAACCATAGGAAATTCATAGTGTGCGGAAAAATATGAAAACTTGCAGGCATGATGGCCCTGCCGATGAGTGCGTGTGGAAAAAGTTCAGGGTCCACCGTCTGAGTCCGATAAGAGAACGCAGATGCAGGCTGCCATCGTTCATATCCGACCGATTGCGGTTGCGGGGATGTACGAGGTGGCATGCACGAAACGTCACCCAAATTTGGGATGTAGTGGGCATGCCCATCTTAGAGCCCCACGCAAAAGTTGAACGAATTCGGACACCAAACACACGTTGTGTCACGCCCGGTCAGTGTCTTTGGTGCGTTTCACGGAGAAAACCATAGGAAATTCATAGTGTGCCGGAAAAATATGAAAACTTGCAGGCATGATGGCCCTGCCGATGAGTGCGTGTGGAAAAAGTTAGGGGTCCATCGTCTGAGTCCGATAAGAGAACGCAGTATGGGGCTGCCATCGTTCATATCCGATCAGTGCCGGTTGCATGGGATGTACGAGGTGGCATGCATGAAACGTCACCAAAATTTGGGATGTAGTGGGCATGCCCATCTTAGGGCCCCACGCAAAAGTTGAACGAATTCATACACCAAACGCACGTTGCGTCACGCCCGGTCAGTGTTTTTGGTGCGTTTCACGGAGAAAACCATAGGAAATTCATAGTGTGCCGGAAAAATATGAAAACTTGCAGGCTTGATGGCCCTGCCGATGAGTGCGTGTGGGAGAGGGTAGGGGTCCGCCGTCTGGGTCCGATAAGAGAAGACGCGATGCAGGGCTGCCATCGTTCATATCCGATCGATGCGGTTGCATGGGATGTACGAGGTGGCATGCACGTAAACGTCACCCAAATTTGGGATGTAGTGGGCATGCCCATCTTAGGGCCCCACGCAAAAGTTGAACGAATTCGGACACCAAACGCACGTTGCGTCACGCCCGGTCAGTGTTTTTTTTGTTAAATGTAGTTATGTTTTTGTTCCCATTCGCGGCGGTCATTTTTTATTAAAAAATATGCCCGTCGTCCTGAGTTGGTGCAGTGTGGATAAAACATGCACAATATCCCACGTCGATTCTGGTGGCAGCAGAGGCGCTGGATCCGACGAATATTCCAGGCCGTGAAGTGTGGATAAAACCTGCACAATATCCCACGTCATTGACTCTGGCAGCGGTCTTGCGGCGGGCAGGGTCGTGAGGTGAGGACTAAAGTTTAGTCCCACCTCGCCCGCTTGAGCGACGCCGCGACCTTCTTATATACCTGCCTCCCACCTCCCTTCGAACTCCTCGATTCCGCCCGTCCGCCATCGTCACGATTGGTATCTTGCGGGCCGTAGCTGGGCCGAAAGGCCGGCCCTTTCGCCGCCCGGCTTGATCGGGCCGGACCGATTACGCGCAGTTGCGGCCTGCAACCACGTTGGGCTGTTTTTTTTTTGCATCACTAATTTTTTTTGCCTTCCATGAGTCACGGCGCGGGGTTGTCTCAAAAAAAAAAGTCACGGCGCGGGGGGAGGTGGGAGGGGCGCTTTTTTAGTCCCACCTCGCGCGCCGAGGGACGCCACGACCGGCTTATATAGCCGCGTTCGTGCTCTTTGTTAGATATAAAATAGCTAATACTAAAGAGATTTGACGTTACATACCTGCCCGGGCGGCTGCTGCCCGGGCAGCTATCAAAGTCAAATCACTTTATTAACTAACTATCTTATCTTTTCCTTTTGTCCCTCCGTGCACTTGTTTAAAAAACCGTATGTTTAATTTGATGTTAGTCGTGCAACTTCCAAAAAAGCGAAACATGCATTTCAACGTTACGAGAAACATGTTGCGTCACGTCCGGGGTGTGGTATGTGGTGTTTTCACCGAAAAATTATTGAAAATTCATAAAGTAAAAAAGAAGCCACAAAAATAATGAGTTCTTTATTATACTTTATAATGAATATTATGTTCAGTTATTATACTTTATAATGAATAATAATAATGAGTTCTTTATTATACTTTATAATGAATAATAATAATGAGTTCTTTATTATACTTTATAATGAATAATAATAATGAGTTCTTTATAATTAATTAGTAAAACAATACTGAGTTCTTCATATCAGATCTGTGCGGTTGTGTTGGTGGTGCGAGGTGGCATGCCCATCTTAGGGCCCCACGCAAGAGTTGAATGAATTCGGACACCATACGCACGTTCGTCACGCCCGGTCGGTGTTTTCGGTCGTTTCACGAAGAAAACCGTAGGAAATTCATATGGTGCCGGAAAATTATGAAAACTTGCATGCATGATGGACTGGCGATGGGTGCGTGTCCAAAAGTTTGGGGTCCACCGGCTGAGTCGGAAAAAGAACGCGATCTGGGGCTGACATCGGCCATATCGGTCGATGCGGTTGTGTTGGTGGTACGAGGTGGCATGCACGAACGTAACCAAATTTTGGGAGGCGATGGGCATGCCCATCTTAGGGCCCCACGCAAGAGTTGAACGAACTTCGGACACCATACATACGTTGCGTCACGCCCGGTCGGTGTTTTCGGTGCGTTTCACGAAGAAAACCGTAGGAAATTCATATGGTGCGGAAAATTATGAAAACTTGCATGCATGATGGACCTGGCGATGGGTGCGTGTCCAAAAGTTTGGGGTCCACCGGCTGAGTCAAAAAAGAAACGCGATGCAGGGGCTGACATCGGCCATATCGGATCGATGCGGTTGTGTTGGTGGTGCGGTGGCATGCACGCGAACGTAACCCAATTTTGGGAGGCGATGGGCATGCCCATCTTAGGGCCCCACGCAAGAGTTGAGCAATTCGGACACCATACGCACGTTGCGTCACGCCCGGTCGGTGTTTTCGGTGCGTTTCACGAAGAAAACCGTAGGAAATTCATATGGTGCGGAAAATTATGAAAACTTGCATGCATGATGGACCTGGCGATGGGTGCGTGTACAAAAGTTTGGGGTCCACCGGCTGAGTCGGAAAGAGAACGCAGATGCAGGTGGCATCGGCCATATCGGATCGATGCGGTTGTGTTGGTGGTACGAGGTGGCATGCACCAAACGTAACCCAATTTTGGGAGGCGGTGGGCATGCCCATCTTAGGGCCCCACGCAAGAGTTGAGCAATTCGGACACCATACGCACGTTGCGTCACGCCCGGTCAGTGTTTTCGGTGCGTTTCACGAAAAAAACCGTAGGAAATTCATATGGTGCCGGAAAATTATGAAAACTTGCATGCATGATGGACCTGGCGATGGGTGCGTGTCCAAAAAGTTTGGGCTCCACCGGCTGACGTTAAAATGTATGCATTAAAAAATGCATGAATAATATCTGAGGTTAAAAAAACATCAAAGATAATGGCTCTCTTTTTGAAGAATATTCATGATCGATGTGAACCTTCACAAGCTCTGAGCAGGTGAAGACTCACATCGATCCTGCATATCCTCCAAATAGAGTCCCATGAACTGAGATGTTTGTGCATTGACTGAAAGAAAACTATATAAAGAAGTCAACGGCGCGCCGGCTTAGCGATGTGGTATTAAACTACAATGCATGTTTTTAATAAATGCATCGTGGGCCAGCCGGCGGTAGTTTGACGGGACGGGCCAAGTGGCCCACTATGGCGTGACCACGTCGATGACACCGTACGTGCGTGCATGGCATGGAAACCAAGCCGCCATTACCTCGCCCCAAGACCGCCTAGCCCCGCCGCCTCCACGCGCATCCTCACCCGTCCCCGATCCGATGGTCGCACCACCGTGGCTGTCCAAACTCCCTTCCCTGCCGGCCTGACGGTGGCCATCTACGCGCGCAACTTGGATCTCAGGCCCGGCCGTGCCGTCTCGGCAAATTCGCCGGCACCCTAAACCCTAGGACGGGCCGTCGGCCAGCGCGCTCGTGTGGGCAGATGGCGTGCGGCTGCCACGGCTAACCCACACCGGGTGGGGTTTGGCAACATGGGCTGCCGGTGCTCGTCTAGATGCCGGAAGGTATGGTATTAAACCATATGTAATTTTATTTGAATCTCCTAACTAGTTAGATAACTGGCATCTTATTTAGAATGCAAGAATTGAGAGATGTGTACTGCTCGGTTGAGAAGTGGTGTGAATTGGTGGAAAAATTCACACCCAGACAGCGCATGATGCTACGTGGCACAAGTTTGGACTGTATGTTGAGAATTCCTTCCGTGAAAATGAGGAAAAATTTATTGGAATTTATGATTACGACATATGATAGTACTAGAAAGCGATTTATTATTCGACCAAATACGTACGGCATCGGTGTGCTTAATGAAGATGTTTACGACATATTCGGGCTACGTGAACGAGGGTGATGATGTCAGTAGCATGATAGCAACAGTACAACTAGATGCCAAAAAAATTGTTCCAAATCGGTTTCTAGACAAAAGAACAGGCCTAATCCTCATCGATGAGTTGATAAAAAATATTGTTGACACTCAGTCATATGATGATGATTTTGTGAGAAGGGCCGTCTTGGTTCTTATGGGTACAGTCTTAGCACCACAATCCACCAAGTTTGTTCCTTATCGTTATTACAAAATGGTGGAGGGCGTGAACGCTTATCAAGTCATACAATTGGAACGATTTTACGTTGAGGGTGTGCATGGATGCTATTAAAAAATCGGTCGAAGATCTTGAAAAATTCAAGTGGCCTATCGAACTTGGCTCTTCTTCAGGTACAAGAAATTTGTAATAGTTGTATGTACATATATTTTTATGTGATCTATGTGTCCGACTAGTTGTGTTTATTATCATGTAGTATATATCTTTGGGAAAAAGTTGAGCCAATTGGTGTGGATACATTTGATCCTTTGTCTCGTGAATACCCACTAATGGTTAAGCGGCGTAAAGCGAAGGGAAAAGAGAGGCGACTATGACAACATGCAGGCGTGGCACCGGCAATGTAAGTCAATAAGTATAGTCCTTATTGGTTGCAAATAGTAATTAACTATAGTTGTTATTTTATTTATGTATTTTTTTGTTGTACAGCTTGAAAATTGCGTTAGCCAAGAGTACAGACGTGCTAAGGTAGCACGTGAAGGGACAGTCCCAGATGAAGAAACGAAGAAACCTAAACGGAAAGGTGGTGGCAGGAGTAGAAAGCCAAGCACGCTGTCGGGGTTTCATCGAACACGACTAACAGTATGGACCGTGTGATGACATACATAAAGCTGCTTCACAATGAGGTTCTCAATATACCCGAAAGATGTGCACAGGTAATGTAGAAGTTATGTTAAACATGTTAGTTCTTCAAATGCTGATCGTGTTTCATTTGTGTTTCTAGATGGTAATGGAAAAGTTGAACACGGAAGGTGTGCTGTCAAACCCAATAAGAGGGACAACAATGATGAATTTGTTAATGTACGTCAAGGAGTTGGGATGGAGAATGGCCAGTACAAGTCATCAAAATATTGGCCAGATATTGATTCACCTACCGACGTGGAGCTAGTAACATCTTTCACGTGTTTCAATGATACAGACGCGTGCCGTTGATGACACGGGTGCTCCGGCAACGACACGGGTAAAGGTGACGCTACTGATCCTTTCATTATACGATAATGAAAAATCCCCATGTTCGTCATCAACTGTGCACGCATAAAAAGAGTTTCCGTCTATGTCCCGAACCCGCGAGAATGCTGATATTTCTGATGAGTCTATGGGTGGTTTGTCACCAACAAAGTCTCAAGACATGTCCGAGAGTTTCCGGCAGAGCAACATAGGTAATGGTGAAGGCAGTCGGGACAATGAAGGTAAACGCATAAGCGAAATCCGTCGAAATATTGTCAATCCCAGTACGACCTTCTCATTTCACGCTAGAATAGTGTTTAAAAAAGTAAGTCAAGTACTACTTTATAATTCATTCATGCGTTACGTAAATTTTTTATTATTTTTAACAACTGTAGCTGCATTGTTTTAGATCTGTTTGCATCGTCACCATCTTCAATTCTGGCAAGTACTCTTAATATGACTCCGGATCACATAGAGGCAGCCAGAGTTTTTGTTGAGACTCTCGCATCGACTAAGAAGCATGCACACCGAACCGTGGTCGATATGCCGCCACCGTGATGGGGACATATGCACGCCAGCTATGCTTCACGATGTCCTGAAGTTTAAATGGTTGAATGGCGCTGTAAGTATGACTTTGGTTTTAACAAGACTCTCATTTCAAATTCACAAGTTGATAGAAATTTTTTGTTTATGTATGCAGATAATCAATGCATATTGTAAACACCTACAACACCGTGATTTCTCTGACCGTTTCATATCAACAACGTGGTTCCCAAAATTTATGTTGGGTAGGGCTAGGGGAAAGACCAAGTCAATTAATGATTTAGAATCAGAACAAGTTACAAAGAAAGCAAAAGTCGCCGCAAGAGTAATGGATGAGTATTTCAGACGGGACAAGGTATTTCTTTCATATTTATTTGTTTTTGTTATTCATTGCTATTTAATTGCGCTAACATCATTTGATTACTATATAGGCATATTTTCCTATGCACGTTAATGATAATCATTGGATAACCATAGTGATGCACACCGTCAAGGAGGAGTTTCAAGTTCTTGACTCAAATTCTAAAAGGCGCAATTAGCCAAAGAATTCGCAATATGATTGGCACCTGGTACGCTAAAATTTTCACACTCACATTCAGAAAATTATTGAGTCATACATTAAATTCTGGTTTGTTAATTTCTTTCAGAGAGCTGAAATATCTAAGGATGTTATGGAGGCCAACTCTATTATTGAATCAAAAAAAATTCCAGATGTCTCATCGTGGCCAATTAATGAGTATAAAATGCCGCACAACAAGATGGGTAAGTTAAATGAGTATATGATGCCGGCACAGCATGCTATATCCTAAGCTGATCACACATGTTTATTGCAGAGTGTCTTGTGGACTTTTGTGATGTGGTGCATAAAATACTGGGACGGAGATCGCTGGACACATGAATTTGACCAGCAAGAGATTAATGAGTCAAGGCCACGTATTGTCGCGGAAATCATTTTTTCCGAGGTCAACAGATTAGACAAAGTGAAGATGAAAATTGTTAAAATCATGGAGAAGGAGTAGTTATTAGCATTGGTAGGGTTTTTGTCCCGTAGAAGGTTTCCCTACCGTTTTTGGATACTTTGATCGATTGTAATGCGACATGGCACTGGGATAGATTTCGACAATTTTCCACGTTTTATTTATTGCTTTCGTGAGACACTACACATTTAAATGCGTGTGGGCAAATAATATTTTTCTATCCTAAAATGTATCAGTTTGCCTCTGCCATATTACGGGCATGTTTGGTTCATGACTTAGCTAGCCACGCCAAAGGTGTGGCGCTTTGTTTTAGCCGCCACACTTTGCTGTAGAAATTTGGCCCTAAATGTAGTGTTGTTGTTGTTCCTACTTTCATGGCGGTCATTTTTTATTAAAAAATATGCCCGCCGTCCTAAGTTGGTGCGGTGTGGATAAAACCTGCACAATATCCCACGTCGATTCTGGTGGCAGCAACGGCGCTGGATCTGACGAATATTCCAGGCCGTGCGGTGGACACCCGCCGAGGCGATTCTTGAACCAGCGCACTCCAGCTAGTGCGGGCTGGCGCCATTGGCGATCGCGCCACGCTGCTGGTCTGCTGGCGCAGCACCCGGCCGACCGACAGCGCCAAGACGTCTCGTCCGCCCCAGCCAGCGGGCACATGCAACGATCCCGAGGGGGAATATGGCGATCTGTCGGCCCATAAACGACGTGCGTTGGGCGCGTCGGGCCGATCCTATTCATGCGCGTTCTGCCGAGTAGGTTTAGTCCCACCTCGCCCGCGGAGAGACGCGCTGACCGGTTAACATACCCGCGTCTTCGCCTTCTCACAAGCTCGCAACAGAATATTAATGAATGCCCTGCTGTGCGCCGTGGCCTCCACGCTTGCGGCCAGAAGGCGTTATGAAGTTTACTGTCGTCGCGCAGCCGGCCACGGCTGGGTTTTTAAATGGTCACATACATTAAATTTTAAAATGTTCATAACTTGACTAAGCCATGACAGCAGTAACACATTCATACAAATATAAGATGTTTCACACATAAAAATATAAATCGCATGTCCTCATATAAATCGCATGTCTCATAACATTGAACAAGGTGGCATAAATATTAACTCAAAGTGCCATGTCTATTATTCTTAAACAAATAAACTGAAAGTGGTAATGACTTTCATCGAACAAGGTGGTTTAGAGAATAAACTCAAAGTGCCATGTCTCTTATTCTTAAACAAATAAATTGAAATTGCCACTGGCTTCAATTGATTATGAATACTTCATCTTTATGCACGGTTCCTACATAACAAATTGTAAAGAACTCATCAGACAATTGTGAAGACAGAACTAAAAAAATAATTAAAATTATGGAAAATTTACTTTTTCATTCTCAGGGCACGTTTGCCGTCTATGGCCCTCTCTCTTACAAATGCCACAAAGAGGACCGGGTTTTTTCTCAGAAAATGATATTGGTCTTCCATTTTTTGTAACATTTGGATCTTTCTTTGCCATACTGTCTTGCTCTGTTTAGGGCGCTCTTCGTGGAAACTTTCACGGGATCACCTATGACATCAACATGTTGTTCCGGCTGACGTGGCTCCTCATGCACATTTCTTGTACTACCAACGGCATCATCATCAGGGACCTTTTTCTTCGCTATTATATTCTGCAGACACTGCATCAACTTGAAGGAAATATGCCCTAGAGGCAATAATAAAGTTATTATTTATTTCCTTATATCATGATAAATGTTTATTATTCATGCTAGAATTGTATTAACCGGAAACATAATACATGTGTGAATATATAGACAAAGCAGTGTCACTAGTATGCCTCTACTTGACTAGCTTGTTAATCAAAGATGGTTATGTTTCCTAACCATAGACAAAAGAGTTGTTATTTCATTAACAAGGTCACATCATTAGTTGAATGATCTGATTGACATGACCCATTCCATTAGCTTAGCACCCGATCGTTTAGTATGTTGCTATTGCTTTTATCCATGACTTATACATGTTCCTGTAACTATGAGATTATGCAACTCCCGTTTAGCAGAGGAACACTTTGGGTGCTACCAAACGTCACAACGTAATCGGGTGATTATAAAGGAGTACTACAGGTGTCTCCAAAGGTACATGTTGGGTTGGCGTATTTCGAGATTAGGTTTTGTCACTCCGATTGTCGGAGAGGTATCTCTCGGCCCTCTCGGTAATGCACATCATTATAAGCCTTGCAAGCAATGTGACCAATGAGTTGGTTACGGGATGATGCATTACAGAACGAGTAAAGAGACTTGCCGGTAACGAGATTGAACTAGGTATTGGATACCGACGATCGAATCTCGGGCAAGTAACATACCGATGACAAAAGGAACAACGTATGTTGTTATGCGGTTTGACCGATAAAGATCTTCGTAGAATATGTAGGAGCCAATATGGGCATCCAGGTTCCGCTATTGGTTATTGACCGAGAATAGTTATAGGTCATGTCTACATAGTTCTCGAACCCGTAGGGTCCGCACGCTTAAGGTTTCGATGACAGTTATATTATGAGTTTATGAGTTTTGATGTACCGAAGGAGTTCGGAGTCCCGGATGAGATCGGGGACATGACGAGGAGTCTCGAAATGGTCTAGACGTAAAGATCGATATATTGGACGACTATATTCGGAGTTCGGAAAGGTTCGAATGATTCGGGTATTTTTGAGTACCGAGAGTTACGGGAATACGTATTGGGCCTTATTGGGCCATACGGGAAAGAAGGAAAAGGGCCTCAAGGGTGGCCGCACCTTCCCTTGGTCTGGTCCGAATTGGACTAGGGAAGGGGGCGCCCCTTCCTTCCTTCTCCTTTTCCCTTCCCTTTCCTTCTCTCCTACTCCTACTACATGGAAGGTTTCCTAGTTGGACTAGGAAGGGGAATCCTACTCCGGTGGGAGTAGGACTCCCCTAGGGCGCGCCATAGAGAGGGCCGCCCTCCCTCCTCCACTCCTTTATATACGGGGCAGGGGCACCCCATGGACACACAAGTTGATCTACGGATCGTTCCTTAGCCGTGTGCGGTGCCCCCCTCCACCATATTCCACTTCGGTCATATCGTTGCGGAGCTTAGGCGAAGCCCTGCGCCGGTGAAGTCATATCGTCGCGGAGCTTAGGCGAAGCCCTGCGTCGGTGGAGCATCATCATCGTCACCACGCCGTCGTCTTGTGGAACTCATCCCGACACTTTGCTGGATCGAGTCCGGGATCGTCATCGAGCTGAGCGTGTGCAGAACTCGGAGGTGCCGTACGTTCGGTACTTGGATCGGTCGGATCGTGAAGACGTACGACTACATCAACCGCGTTGTTATAACGCTTCCGCTTACGGTCTACGAGGGTACGTGGACATACACTCTCCCATCTCGTTGCTTTGCATCACCATGATCCTTGCGTGTGCGTAGGAATTTTTTTTGAAATTACTACGTTCCCCAATAGTGGCATCCGAGCCAGGTTTTATGCGTTGATGTCATATGCACGAGTAGAACACAAGTGAGTTGTGGGCGATACAAGTCATACTGCCTACCAGCATGTCATACTTTGGTTCAGCGGTATTGTGAGATGAAGCGGCCCGGACCGACATTACGCCAGACGCTTACGCGAGACTGGTTTCACCGTTACGAGCACTCGTGCTTAAAGGTGGCTGGCGGGTGTCTGTCTCTCTCACTTTAGTTGAACCGAAAAGGCTACGCCCGTCCTTGAGAAGGTTAAAACGGAGTCTATTTGACGAAGTATCGTTGTGGTTTTAATGCGTAGGTAAGAACGGTTCTTGCTCAGCCCGTAGCAGCCACGTAAAACTTGCAACAACAAAGTAGAGGACGTCTAACTTGTTTTTGCAGGGCATGTTGTGATGTGATATGGTCAAGACGTGATGCTATATTTTATTGTATGAGATGATCATGTTTTGTAACCGAAGTTATCGGCAATCGGCAGGAGCCATATGGTTGTCGCTTATTGTATGAAATGCAACGCCTTTGTAATTGCTTTACTTTATCACTAAGCGGTAGCGATAGTCGAGAAGCAATAGATGGCGTAAACGACAACGATGCTACGATGGAGATCAAGGTGTCGCGCCGGTGACGATGGTGATCATGACGGTGCTTCGGAGATGGAGATCACAAGCACAAGATGATGATGGCCATATCATATCACTTATATTGATTGCATGTGATGTTTATCCTTTATGCATCTTATTTTGCTTTGTTTGACGGTAGCATTTTAAGATGATCTCTCATTAAAATTATCAAGTAGTGTTCTACCTGAGTATGCACCGTTGCCAAAGTTCGTCGTGCCGAGACACCACGTGATGATCGGGTGTGATAAGCTCTACGTCTATCTACAACGGGTGCAAGCCAGTTTTGCACGCGCAGAATACTCAGGTTATACTTGACGAGCCTAGCATATGCAGATATGGCCTCGAAACACGGAGACCGCAAGGTCGAGCGTGAATCATATAGTAGATATGATCAACATAAGATGTTCACCATTGAAAACTACTCCATCTCACGTGATGATCGGTTATGGTTTAGTTGATTTGGATCACGTGATCACTTAGATGACTAGAGAGATGTCTATCTAAGTGGGAGTTCTTAAGTAATATGATTAATTGAACTTAAATTTATCATGAACTTAGTCCTGGTAGTATTTTGCAAATTATGTTGTAGATCAATAGCTCGCGTTGTTGCTTTCATATGTTTACTTTCATATGTTCCTAGAGAAAATTGTGTTGAAAATGTTAGTAGCAATGATGCGGATTGGATCCGCGATCCGAGGTTTATCCTCAATGCTGCATGTAAGAATTATGTCCTTAATGCACCGCTAGGTGATGTACCTATTGCAGGAGCGGATGCAGGCGTTATGAACGTTTGGCTAGCTCAATATGATGACTACTTGATAGTTTAGTGCACCATACTTAACGGCTTAGAATCGGGACTTCAAAGACGTTTTGAACGTCATGGACCATATGAGATGTTCCAGGAATTGAAGTTAATATTTCAAGCAAATACCGAGTTGAGAGATATGAAATCTCCAACAAGTTCTATAGCTAAAAGATGGAAGAGAATCGCTCAACTAGTGAGCATGTTCTCAGATTGTCCGGTACTTCAATCGCTTGAATCAAGTGGGAGTTAATCTTCCGGATAAGATAGTGATTGACAGAATTCTCTAGTCACCAACACTAAGTTACTAGAACTTCGTGATGAACTATAGTATGCAAGGGATGACGAAAACGATTCCCGAGCTCTTCGTGATGTTGACATCGACGAAGGTAGAAATCAAGAAAGAGCATCAAGTGTTGATGATTGACAAGACCACTAGTCTCAAGGAAAAGGGCAAAGGGAAGAAGGGGAACTTCAAGAAGAACGGCAAGCAAGTTGCTGCTCGAGTGAAGAACCCCAAGTCTGGACCTAAGCCTGAGACCAAGTGCTTTTGCTGCAATGGAACTGGTCACTAGAAGCGGAACTACCCCAAGTATTTGGCGGATAAGAAGGATGGCAAAGTGAACAAAGGTATATTTGATATACAGATTATTGATGTGTATTTTACTAGTGTTCGTAGCAACCCCTCGGTATTTGATACTGGTTCGGTTGCTAAGAGTAGTAACTTGAAACGGAGTTGCAGAATGAACAGAAACTAGTTGAAGGGAAGTGACGATGAGTGTTGGAAGTAGTTCCAAGATTGATATGATCATCATCGCACACTCCCTATACTTTCGGGATTAGTGTGGAACCTAAATAAGTGTTATTTGGTGTTGAGCATAAATATGATTTGATCATCTTTATTGCAATACGGTTATTCATTTAAGTAAGAGAATAAATTGTTGTTCTGTTTACATGAATAAAACCTTATATGGTTACACACCCAATGAAAATGGTTCATTGGATCTCGATCATAGTGATACACATATTCATAATATTGAAACCAAAAGATGCAAAGTTAATAATGATAGTGCAACTTATTTGTTGCACCGCCATTTAGGTCATATTGGTGTAAAGCGCATGAAGAAAACTCCATGCCGATGGACTTTTGGAATCACTTGATTATGAATCATTTGATGCTTGCGAACCGTGCCGTTTGGGCAAGATGACTAAAACTCCGTTCTCCGGAACAATGGAACAAGCTACTGACTTATTGGAAATAATACATACCGATGTATGCGATCCAATGATTGTTGATGCTCGTGGCAAGTATCGTTATTTTGTGACTTTCACAAGATGATTTGAGCAGATATGGGTATATCTACTTGATGAAACATAAGTCTAAAATAGTTGAAAAGTTCAAAGAATTTCAGAGTGAAGTGGAAAAATCATCGTAACAAGAAAATAAAGTTTCTGCGATCTAATCGCAAAGACGAATAATTGAGTTACGAAGTTTGGTCTTCAATTAAAATAATGTGGAATAGTTTCACAGCTCACGCCACAGAACACCACAATGTTATGGTGTGTCCGAACGTCATAACCGCACTTTATTTGATATGGTGCGATCTATGATGTTTCTTACCGATTTACCGTTATAGTTTTGGGGCTATGCATTAGAGACAGCTGCATTCACGTTAAAAAGGGCACCATCTAAATCCGTTGAGACGACAACATATGAACTGTGGTTTAGCAAGAAACCCAAGTTGACGTTTCTTGAAGTTTGGGGCTGCGATGCTTATGTGAAAAAGTTTCATCCTGATAAGCTCGAACCCAAATCGGAGAAGTGCGTCTTCATAGAATACCCAAAGGAAATAGTTGGGTACACCTTCTATCACAGATCCGAAGGCAAGATATTCGTTGCTAAAAATAGATCCTTTCTAGAGAAGGAGTTTCTCTCGGAAGAAGTGAGTCGGAGGAAAGTAGAACTTGATGAGGTAACTGTACCTGTACCCTTATTGGAAAGTAGTTCATCACAGAAATCAGTTCCTGTGACAAATACACCAATTAGTGAGGAAGCTAATGATATTGATCATGAAACTTCAGATCAAGTTACTACAGAACCTCGTAGGTCTTCCAGAGTAAAATCCGCACCAGAGTGGTACGGTAATCCTGTTCTGGAAGTCATGCTACTAGATCATGATGAACCTACGAACTATGAAGAAGCGATGGTGAGCCCAGATTCCGCGAAATGGCTTGAGGCCATAAAATCTGAGATATGATCCATGTATGAGAACAAAAGTATGGACTTTGATTGACTTGCTCGATGATCAGCAAGCCATGTTAAATAAATGGATCTTCAAGAGGAAGACGGACACTGATAGTAGTGTTACTATCTACAAAGCTCGACTTGCCACAAAAAGGTTTTCGACAAGTTCAAGGTGTTGACTACAATGAGATTTTCTCAAGCGTAGCGATGCTTAAGTCTGTCCGAATCATGTTAGCAATTGCTACATTTTATGAAATCTGGCAAATGGATGTCAAAACTACATTCTTTAATGGATTTATTAAAGAAGAGTTGTATATGATGCAACCATAAGGTTTTGTCAATCCTAAAGGAGCTAACAAAATGTGCAAGCTCCAGCGATCCATCAAGGGACTGGTGCAAGCATCTCATAGTTGTAATACTTGCTTTGTTTAGTTTATAATATAATATAGTTTTATACAGACTTGCGGTGAAGCCTGTAATTACTAGAAAGTGAGTGGGAGCACTACGGCATTTCTGATAAGTATATGTGAATGACATATTGTAGATCGGAAATAATGTAGAATTATTCTGCAAAGCATAAAGGAGTGTTTGAAAGGAGTTTTTCAAAGAAAGACCTCGGTGAAGCTGCTTACATATTGAGCATCAAGATCTATAGAGATAGATCAAGACGCTTGATAAGTTTTTTCAATGAGTACATACCTTGACAAGATTTTGAAGTAGTTCAAAATGGAACAGTCAAAGAAAGAGTTCTTGCCTGTGTTACAAGGTGTGAAATTGAGTAAGACTCAAAACCCGACCACGGCGGAAGATAGAAAGAGAATGAAAGTCATTCCCTATGCCTTGGCCATAGGTTCTATAAAGTATGCCATGTTGTGTACCAGATCTATTGTATACCCTACACTCGAGTTTGGCAAGGAGTACAATAGTGATCTAGGAGTAGATCATCGACAATGGTCAAAATTATCCTTAGTGGAATAAGGATATGTTTCTCGATTATGGAAGTGACAAAAGGTTAAATGCGTAAAGGGTTACGCCGATGCAAGTTTTGACACCGATCTGGATGACTCTAAGTCTCGATCTAGATACATATTGAAAGTGGGAGCAATTAGCTAGAGTAGCTCCGCAAGAGCATTGTAGACATAGAAAAATTGCAAAATACATAACGGATCTGAATATGAAAGACCCGTTGACTAAGATTCTCTCACAAGCAAAACATGATCACACCTTAGTACTCTTTGGGTGTTAATCACATAGCGATGTGAACTAGATTACTGAATCTAGTAAACCCTTTGGGTGTTGGTCACATGGCGATGTGAACTATGGGTGTTAATCACATGACGATGTGAACTATCGATGTTAATCACATGGTGATGTGATCTAGATTATTGACTCTAGTGCAAGTGGGAGACTGAAGGAAATATGCCCTAGAGGCAATAATAAAGTTATTATTTATTTCCTTATATCATGATAAATGTTTATTATTCATGCTAGAATTGTATTAACCGGAAACATAATACATGTGTGAATATATAGACAAACAGAGTGTCACTAGTATGCCTCTACTTGACTAGCTTGTTAATCAAAGATGGTTATGTTTCCTAACCATAGACAAAAGAGTTGTTATTTCATTAACAAGGTCACATCATTAGTTGAATGATCTGATTGACATGACCCATTCCATTAGCTTAGCACCCGATCGCTTAGTATGTTGCTATTGCTTTTATCCATGACTTATACATGTTCACGTAACTATGAGATTATGCAACTCCGTTTACCAGAGGAACACTTTGGTGCTACCAAACGTCACAACGTAATCGGGTGATTATAAAGGAGTACTACAGGTGTCTCCAAAGGTACATGTTGGGTTGGCGTATTTCGAGATTAGGTTTTGTCACTCCGATTGTCGGAGAGGTATCTCTCGGCCCTCTCGGTAATGCACATCATTATAAGCCTTGCAAGCAATGTGACCAATGAGTTGGTTACGGGATGATGCATTACGTAATCGAGTAAAGAGACTTGCTTAACGAGATTGAACTAGGTATTGGATACCGACGATCGAATCTCGGGCAAGTAACATACCGATGACAAAAGGAACAACGTATGTTGTTATGCGGTTTGACCGATAAAGATCTTCGTAGAATATGTAGGAGCCAATATGGGCATCCAGGTTCCGCTATTGGTTATTGACCGAGAATAGTTCTAGGTCATGTCTACATAGTTCTCGAACCCGTAGGGTCCGCACGCTTAAGGTTTCGGCGATGCTTATATTATGAGTTTATGAGTTTTGATGTACCGAAGGAGTTCGGAGTCCCGGATGAGATCGGGGACATGACGAGGAGTCTCGAAATGGTCGAGACGTAAAGATCGATATATTGGACGACTATATTCGAGTTCGGAAAGGTTCCGAATGATTCGGTATTTTTCGGAGTACCGGAGAGTTACGGGAATACGTATTGGGCCTTATTGGGCCATACGGGAAAGAAGGAAAAGGGCCTCAAGGGTGGCCGCACCCCTTCCCTTGGTCTGGTCCGAATTGGACTAGGGAAGGGGCGCCTTCCTTCCTTCCTTCTCCTTTCCCTTCCCTTTCCTTCTCTCCTACTCCTACTACATGGAAGGTTTCCTAGTTGGACTAGGAAAGGGGGAATCCTACTCCCGGTGGGAGTAGGACTCCCCTAGGGCGCGCCATAGAGAGGGCCGGCCCTCCCCTCCTCCACTCCTTTATATACGGGGGCAGTGAAGGAAATATGCCCTAGAGGCAATAATAAAGTTATTATTTATTTCCTTATATCATGATAAATGTTTATTATTCATGCTAGAATTGTATTAACCGGAAACATAATACATGTGTGAATATATAGACAAACAAGATGTCACTAGTATGCCTCTACTTGACTAGCTTGTTAATCAAAGATGGTTATGTTTCCTAACCATGAACAAGGAGTTGTTATTTGATTAACAAGGTCACATCATTAGTAGAATGATCTGATTGACATGACCCATTCCGTTAGCTTAACACTTGATCGCTTAGTATGTTAATGCTTTCTTCATGACCCATACATGTTCCTCTGTAACTATGAGATTATGCAACTCCGTTTACGGAGGAACACTTTGGTGCTACCAAACGTCACAACGTAATCGGGTGATTATAAAGGAGTACTACAGGTGTCTCCAAAGGTACTTGTTGGGTTGGCGATTTCGAGATTAGGTTTTGTCACTCCGATTGTCGGAGAGGTATCTCTAGGCCTTCTCGGTGATACACATCACTTAAGCCTTGCAAGCATTACAACTAATGAGTTAGTTGTGAGATGATGTATTACGGAACGAGTAAAGAGACTTACCGGTAACGAGATTGAACTAGGTATTGGATACCGACGATCGAATCTCGGGTAAGTAACATACCGATGACAAAGGGAACAACGTATGTCGTAAAGCGGTTTGACCGATAAAGATCTTCGTGAGAATATGTAGGAACCAATATGGGCATCCAGGTTCCGCTATTGGTTATTGACCGAGAATGGTTCTAGGTCATGTCTACATAGTTCTCGAACCCGTAGGGTCCGCACGCTTAACGCTTCGATGATGCTCATTATGAGTTTATAAGTATTGATGCACCAAGTTTGTTCGAGTCCCGGATGTGATCACGGACATGACGAGGAGTCTCGAAATGGTCGAGACATAAAGATTGATATATTGGAAGCCTATGTTTGGACTTGAATGGTTCCGAGTGAAAACAGGATATTACCGGAACACCGGGGTTACGGAACCCCGGGGTATATGGGCCCTCATGGGCCTTGAGGGAGAAGGAGAAGGGCCGGCCAGGTGGGCTGCGCGCCCCCTCCCCCTTCCAGTCCGAATAGGACAAGGAGAGGGGGGGCGGCGCCCCTTCCCCCTTTCCCCCTCCCCAATCCTACTCCAACTAGGAGAAGGGGGGGGGGAGTCCTACTCCCGGTGGGAGTAGGACTCCTCCTTGGTGCGCCTCCTCTAGGGCCGGCCACCTCCCCCTTGGCTCCTTTATATCTGAGGCAGGGGCACCCCAATACACACAAGTTGATCTACGGATCTTTCCTTAGCCGTGTCGGTGCCCCTTCCACCATATTCCACTTCGGTCATATCGTCGTAGAGCTTAGGCGAAGCCTGCGCCGGAGAAGTCATATCGTCGCAGTTGCTTAGGCGAAGCCCTGCGTCGGTGGAGCATCAACATCGCTATCACGCCGTCGTCTTGTGGAACTAATCCCGACACTTTGCCGGATCGGAGTCCGGGATCGTCATCGAGCTGAACGTGTGCGTAACTCGGAGGTGCCGTGACGTTCGGTGCTTGGATCGGTCGGATCGTGAAGACGTCGACTACATCAACCGCGTTGTTATAACGCTTCGCTTTCGGTCTCACGAGTGCGTGGGCGGACACTCTTCCCTCTCGTTGCTATACCATCACCATGGTCTTGCGTGATCGTAGGAAATTTTTGAAATTACTACGTTTCCCCAACAAAGGGCATCCGAGCCTAGGTTTTATGGTTTGATGTTATTTGCACGAGTAGAACACAAGTGAGTTGTGGACGATACAAGTCATACTGCCTACCAGATGTCATACTTTGGTTCAGCGGTATTGTTGGACGAGACGATCCGGACCAACATTACGCTGCATTTCCACGCGAGACCGGTTCCTCGACGCGTTTTTGCACATAGATGGCTTGCGGAAGACTGTCTCTCCAACTTTAGTTGAACTGAGTGTGGCTACGCCCGGTCCTTGAGAAGGTTAAAAGCAGTCTATTTGACAAACTATCGCTGTGGTTTTGATGCGTAGGTAAGATGAGTTCTTGCTTAAGCCCGTAGCAGCCACGTAAAACTTGCAACAACAAAGTAGAGGACGTCTAACTTGTTTTTGCAGGGCATGTTGTGATGTGATATGGTCAAGACATAATGCTAAATTTTATTGTATGAGATGATCATGTTTTGTAACCGAGTTATCGGCAACTGGCAGGAGCCATATGGTTGTCGCTTTTGTCGCGACCAGACCCGAATGGATCTAGCGCTCTGTGCTCAGTGTCATCCCTGGATCAGTAATGCTGACAAAGACAAGATTTCAAGGATTTATAGCGAGTAGCAATCACACACTTATTACATCGTTGTCCACAAGGGAACTTAATACAATAATATGGCTTAAGGCCATCTAATAATAACAGCGGAAGGCTTGGAAAACGAGTGAGTCCATCAACTCCAGCGGCATCACTGAGTATAGAACCACGACCTAACACCTTACTCGACGTCTGAAAAGTCTGCAACATGAAAAGTTGCAGCCCGAAAACGGGTCAGCACATGGAATATGCTGGCAATGTAACACGTAAGGAGCAATGAATGGAATAGCCTATACTACATGCATATTTGGCTGGTGGTAAGGCTCTACGGTTACATTTTTGCGAAAAGCCAATTTTTCCCTACATCAAAGGAATAATTTTTATTTAACTATCATGGTGGTTGTTAAACATTGAAGATGGTTGACAGCATCCTCAATCCCAATTAAAAAGTACTCATTAAAACCCAATACATTTATTTTAGAAGTAACATGTTGAGATTCACATGATAATCAAGTACCGGATACTCAAATCGTCCATAACCGGGACACGGCTAATCATGATTAGTTTATACACTCTGCAGAGGTTTATGCACTTTTCCCCACAAGACTCGATCGCCTCCGCTTGATTCTCGCACTACATGGTGTTTGAGAAAGCGGATGACCGAGACATAGTCTTTCGTAAGCGCTAGCACCTTACATGTGGGTAGACCGCACCAACCTACATCCCCTACATCAGCTAGCCTACCCGTAAGAGTTCGCACAACTTAGTCAACTACGCCAGAGCCCATAATTGGCTTGTGGCTGCACGGAAGTTTCCAGTTTGAATAATCTTATGATCCCTTAGAGCACGGGTGGCGGTCCAAGAAATACAGCAAGTCCTCGATAGAAACCAGGTGCCTCAATCCACCCAGATGTGTGTTTAGGTTGCCACCTTAGATAAACCATTAATTAACAATCTCACATCTGTTATGGATATTCACTCACCCAATCCACGTCTACTAGCATAGCATGGCATAATCAAGCAAACGTAGAAGTAACTCCCAAGGTTTCATAAGTAAAACAGGTAATAGGTACTACCTCAATCTACTTCCCAAACCCACAATTTAATTAGATCCTAATCATGCAAGTGTTTGAGGAATAGATCTAATGCACAAAAACTGGGTATGAGAAGGGTATGATCAAAGTGTTACTTGCCTTGCTGATGATCCGCGAGTCCTAGAGATTCGAAATAACAAGCGGCGCACTCCGGGTGATCTAACGCAGACAAACAACAAGCATACAATAAGTACTCATCTAATGCACAGGGAAAATCTCGGATAAAAGATCTAACCAGAGAGTTCAACTTAAGAACCCTGGTTGAAAAAGAATCGAATCAAATAAAGCATCGAAAGTCGGAACTCGAGAGAGAACGACTCGGTTTAGCAATCTGAAATTAGGTCAAAATTTCACAGTAGCAAAACTCTGTGAAAGTAGGTTAATCGGAACGGCGGTTTCGTTACGAAACTCCAGGCGCTTGAATCACCTGATTCCGATAAACGAGCGAGAAATAAAACAGTTTTGAAAATCAGATCTGAAATCAAATCAGAAAATAACGGATTAATTCCGATTAAAAAGAAAAACGACGAACGAGTTAAAAAGCGAACGTTCGTTAACAGAGCGAATCTAACGAACGCGTTCACTGAAACGAACGGTTCGGTGAACGTCCGTTAATTAAGAAAACCGAAAAAAAATAAATAAAACCGATCTAGGTTTTTTTTTTTAAAAAACCGAACATATTTTTTTAAAAAAAATAAACCGGACGGTTCGAGGGAATAAAACCGAATCGGCGCGGGGCGGGGCGGCTACCTCCGGCGGCTCTTCGCCGGCGAGGTCCGGCGAGGTCTCCCTGGCTCGGGGCCTGGAGGCGAGGGCGGCGGGTTCCCCATGACGGCGGCGTTAGCTCGAGGGGCGACTGCGGGCAAGCGCTTGAGGCGACGGCGGCGGCTCGGTCGGGAGAGGCGGGCGGCGGGCGAGGTGAGGAGAGAGGGGGCCGGGGGTATTTAAGAGGTGGGAGAGGGCGGCCGGGTGGCTTGGGAGGGGCAAGGAGTCGGGCGGGGCGGACTCGGCGGGCGGCAGCCTGGCCCCGAAGGGACTCGGGCGCGGAGCGGGAGGAGAGGGAGGTGGGCCGGGCGGCTGGCCTGGCACAGGCTGGGCGGCCGGGCCTCGGCCTGTGGGGGCGTGATTTTTTTTTTTTTATAAAATTTAAAACAAAAACAAATAAAATAAATATCAAATGAACTCCAAATTAATTAAAACAAATTTTCTCCGACTCCTAAAAATGAGTCGAACAAAATGAACTTTAAAAACAAAATACATGCAAAAATATTTTTAAATGCTCAATTTTTGCCTAAGCAAAATAAATCTTCAAAACCCAAATTTGGTTTATTTATAATATCTTCATTTTTCCTAATTGTTGGGAAAGTCATATTATTCCCTCTCAAAATATTTTTATAGGAAAAACTTTATGAAGATAATTTAAATAAATCCAATGATCCTATTTTCAAAATTTGGAAAATCCCAAATATGAAAATAATGAAACTTCCAACTCTCTCCGAGGGTCCTTGAGTTGCGTGAAAATTTCTAGGATCGGAAAAATGCGAGAAAAAAATATGATATGCATGATGACCTAATGTATAACATTCCAAATTGAAAATTTGGGATGTTACAAACCTACCCCCTTAAGATGAATCTAGCCCTCGAGATTCGGGTTAACTAGAAAATAGGTGAGGGTGGTCCTTAAGCAAAACTTCCTCTCTTTCCTGTGTGGCTTCATCCTCGGTGTGGTGGCTCCACCGAACTTTGCAAAACTTGATAACCTTGCTGCGGGTAACTCACCGGCATAATCGAGAATCTTAACAGGTTTTTCCTCATATGTCAAGTCATCCTTCAACTGAATTGCCTCCAAGTGGCACCGTGTCTCTTAACGGTACCTCTGCTATCTCTGGGTGACATTTCTTCAATCGAGAAACATGGAATACATCATGAACTCCCGACAGTCCTTCCGTAATTCCAACTTATAAGCAACTTCTCCCATGCGTTGCAAAATCTTATATGGTCCAACGAAACGGGGTGCTAACTTTCCTTTAACTCCAAAACGCTTCACTCCTCGAAGCGGGGATACTCTGAGATATACTCTGTCTCCAACTTCGTACTCAATCGCTTTGCGCTTTGAATCGGCATAGCTCTTCCATGCGACTGGGCTACCTTGAGCACATGTCGAATCAACTTAACTTTCTGTTCAGACTCCTTTATCAAATCTGGTCCAAACAACTGACGATCTCCAGTTTCGTCCCATGACAACGGGGTCCTGCACCTTCTTCCATACAAGGCCTCGAAAGGTGCCATCTTTAAACTGGTTTGGTAACTGTTATTGTAGGAAAATTCTGCATACGGCAGATTGTCATCCCAACTAGATCCATAATCTAGTGCACAAGCTCTCAGCATGTCCTCTAAAATCTGATTGACTCTCTCGGTCTGTCCATCGGTCTGTGGGTGGAAAGTCAGGTCTGAATTCCAATCGGGTTCCCAATGTTTCGTGTAACCGGTTCCAAAATTTCAAGTGAACTGGGTTCCTCCGTTCGATACAATGCTCCTTGGGATTCCGTGTAAACACACAATTCTGGTCATGTATATTTTTGCCAACTTAGCACCGCTATAGGTAGTCTTGGATGGAATGAAATGAGCTACCTTGGTCAAACGGTCGACTATGACCCAAATCGAGTCATATCCTGAACGGGTCTTTGGCAAACCTGTGATGAAATCCATGCCTAGTTTATCCCACTTCCATTCGGGTATCGGCAATGGCTGTAACAATCCTGCTGGCTTCTGATGTTCTGCCTTTACTTTCTGACATACGTCGCAAACTGCTACATACTCCGCAATATCATTCTTCATTCCGGGTCCACCGTAAAATATTCTTCAAATCCAAATACATCTTGGTATTTCCTGGGTGAATCGAATAGGGTGAATCATGGGCTTCTTGTAAAATCAACTTCCTGATCTACGGGTCATTGGGCACATAAACACGGTCTTCAAACCATAAGGTATCGTGGTTCATCCTCACGAAATCCTTTAGCTTTTCCTTTGCTCATTTTCTCCTTTATAGTGGCAACTTCCTTATCCGCCTTCTCGGCCTCTCTGATTTTGTCCATCGCTGTCGATCAATCTCCAATGCTGCTACATAGCCTCTCGGAACTATTTCCAAACATAGCTCTCGAAGGTCCTCGGCTAACTCATTGGGTATTCCTCCCATCATTAGGGTATTGACGTGGCTCTTACGGCTCAATGCGTCTGCTACGACATTAGCCTTCCCGGTTGATAATGCAATCTCATGTCATAATCCTTGATAAGCTCTAACCATCTCCTCTCGTGAGATTCAATTCCTTCGTGTGAAGATGTACTTCAAACTCTTGTGATCCGTATATACTTCACAATGATTTCCAATGAGAAAATGTCTCCACGTCTTCAAGGCATGCACAACGGCTGCTAACTCCAAATCATGAGTGGCATAATTCAACTCATGGGGCTTAAGTTGTCGTGAAGCATACGAAACAACTCTTCCTTCCTGCATAAGCACGGCTCCAAGTCCTCGACGTGAAGCGTCGCAATACACCTCATAATCCTTAGTCTGATCTGGCAATATCAAAACTGGTGAGGTAACCAATCTTTTCTTCAACTCCTGAAAACTTGCCTCACAGTCCTCAGTCCATATGAATTTATTTTCCTTCTTCAACAATTCAGTCATAGGCTTAGCAATCCTTGAGAAATTCTCAATGAATCTTCGTAGTATCCTGCGAGTCCAAGGAAACTCCGAATCTCTCCAACTGTCGTTGGTGCTTCCCATTTGGTTACGGTCTCAACCTTTGTGGGGTCAACTGCTATTCCTTCTCCGGATATAACATGTCCGAGAAATCCAACTTCCTTTAACCAAAATTCACATTTGCTGAACTTTGCATACAACTGGTGTTCCCTCAGTTTCTCCAGAACCAATCGCAAATGTTCCTTGTGTTCCTCTTCATTCTTCGAGAAAATCAAAATGTCATCAATGAACACCACGATTTAACTTATCCAAAAACTCCATAAACACTTTGTTCATCGTGTTCATGAAATAGGCTGGTGCGTTAGTCATCCAAATGACATAACGGTATACTCGTATAGTCCATATCTCGTGGTAAATGCTGTCTTGGGTATGTCTTGCTCCCGAATCTTCAACTGATGGTACCCTGATCGCAAGTCGATCTTGGAAAACACCTTGGCTCCTTGCAAGCGATCAAACAGATCATTTGTCATCGGTAGTGGGTACTTGTTCTTGATTGTTACTTCATTCAATCCACGATAATCAACAACCATTCTCAAAGATCCATCCTTCTTCTCCACTAGCAAAACGGGTGATCCCCAAGGTGAAGAGCTTGGGCGATAAAACCTTTATCCAAAAGTTCCTTAATCTGCTTCTTGATTTCCGCCAAATCCTGTCAGCATCCTATACGGTCGCTTCGATATAGGGCCTGTTCACAACAACAGCTCGATCAAAAACTCAATGTCTCTATCCGGTGGAATTCCTGTCAACTCTTCCGTAAATACATCAGGATAATCCTTCACCACTGGTACTTCTTCCTGTACCACTCCTGATAAGCAATTAACTTGTGCTCTCCTCGGCTCGTGCCGTGATACATACTTAATCCTTCTTCCTTCTGGTGTGGTGAGCAAAATTGACCTTGCGGTACAATCTATGTTTCCTCCATACTTCGATAACCAATCCATACCTAATATCACATCCAGTCCTTGGGATTCCAGAACTATTAGGTCTGAGGGGAAAACATAGTGTCCAATCCTTAGTGGCAGTCGATCACACCATTTACTAGCCATGTACTCTGCTCCGGGTGAGGTTACTAGCATGGGTGACCTCTGGCGGGAAAACGAATCCGGGGTCGCGTCTCGGAGGCATCTGAAGGGTTTAGAAAAGAAGAGAAAGTAGAATGGAATGAGGTCTAAGGGGAATCACTACCCAAATGCACATGAGCAAATGCACACAAAATCACTTCATTCAATCAAACAAGGGCTTACAACGATCTAACTATCGCAAAAGTGCGTGTACTATAATGTTTACATGGAGGGAATACTACTAATCTGTGGGGACTTCTACTAATTTGAACCGTGGAAGACTCCATAATGTCTCGCTCCAAATTTCGTCTTCAAAGTCGGGTTCGCTTGGATCCGAATCGAAGTCGTCAATGTTGATGTAGTCGATTTGATGCTCGACATACTGGTCTTCATTCCTGAGCGCCAACTTCTTCTTGAGTTCTTCGATCTCGTACTTAAGATCGTTGTTGTGTCTTGCCAGAGCTACGATCTCGTCCATGTAGTCCTTGCGTGTTGTCTTGAGTTCTTCTTCAAGCTCGATGATCCTTCCTTTTGCATTTTGCAACTCCAACATATCATTGCACATCTGGTTCTCCTGGCGTCGAATGTGCTGGTTTAACTCCTGGATAACTGCTGCAATGGATCTATCCTTCTTGGTGTTGACGACTTCCCATTTGTCGTCTCGGCGTCCGCAAATCTGGTAGATGGTGTCCTTGAGGTCTTCTTGGTAAACTTCTCCAATGCGTCCCATGGTGATGTGAGCTGCCATGCTCTTTCCCAGACTCCAAGTGGGTGCAATCAAAACACTATCTATAGGCTTGGTGATTGGGGCGAATGTCCTTCCGAACGTGAGCATGAATCTTCCAAATACCCTCTTCGTGCAGAGTGGCGTTGAAAGTCCCGGTGAAGCTTGGTAGTCCAATGTTCAGATACTTAGTAACTTCCTTCAAGTGAAATCCAAAAGGTGTGCCTTCATCCGGTTGGGTGTACTTGATCTTCGTGTCCGTCATCCTAAAGAGAGTAGAAAAGATGAGGAGTTAGAAAATGGGAAGAGAGAGTGATCTATGGCTTTCACTTAGTGGTCGTGTCTCTGATCGGTGTGCTCGATACCATTCTCTGTCAGCGACTGCACCGAATGGATCTAGCGCTCTGCTCGATGTCATCCCTGGATCAAGATGTCTTGACACAGACAAGACTTCAAGGATTTATAGCAGAGTAGCAATCACACACTTATTACATCGTTGTCCACAAGGGAACTTAATACAATAATATGGCTTAAGGCCATCTAATAATAACAATGGAAGGCTTGGAAAACGAGTGAGTCCATCAACTCCAAATGACATCACCGAGTATAGAACCACGACCTAACACCTTACTCGACGTCTGAAAAGTCTCGCAACATGAAAAGTTGCAGCCCGAAAACGGGTCAAGACATGGAATATCTTTGGCAATGTAACACGTAAGGAGCAATGAATGGAATAGCCTATACTACATGCATATTTGGCTGGTGGTAAGGCTCTACGGTTACATTTTTGCGAAAAGCCAATTTTTTCCTACATCAAAGGAATAATTTTTATTTAACTATCATGGTGGTTGTTAAACATTGAAGATGGTTGACAGCATCCTCAATCCCAATTAAAAAGTACTCATTAAAACCCAATACATTTATTTTAGAAGTAACATGTTGAGATTCACATGATAATCAAGTACCGGATACTCAAATCGTCCATAACCGGGGACACGGCTAATCATGATTAGTTTATACACTCTGCAGAGGTTTATGCACTTTTCCCCACAAGACTCGATCGCCTCCGCTTGATTCTCGTGACTACATGGTGTTTGAGAAAGCGGATGACCGAGACATAGTCTTTCGGGCGCTTAGCACCTTACATGTGGGTAGACCGTACCAACCTACATCCCCTACATCAGCTAGCCTACCCGTAAGAGTTCGCACAACTTAGTCAACTACGCCAGAGCCCATAATTGGCTTGTGGCTGCACACGGAAGTTTCCAGTTTGAATAATCTTATGATCACTTAGAGCACAGGTGGCGGTCCGAAGAAATACAGTAAGTCCTCGATAGAAACCAGTGCCTCAATCCACCCAGATGTGTGTTTAGGTTGCCACCTTAGATAAACCATTAATTAACAATCTCACATCTGTTATGGATATTCACTCACCCAATCCACGCCTACTAGCATAGCATGGCATAATCAAGCAAACGTAGAAGTAACTCCCAAGGTTTCATAAGTAAAACAGGTAATAGGTACTACCTCAATCTACTTCCCAAACCCACAATTTAATTAGATCCTAATCATGCAAGTGTTTGAGGAATAGATCTAATGCACAAAAACTGGGTATGAGAAGGGTATGATCAAAGTGTTACTTGCCTTGTCGATGATCCATGAGTCCTAGAGATTCAAATAACAAGCGGCGCACTCGGGTGATCTAACGCAGACAAACAACAAGCATACAATAAGTACTCATCTAATGCACAGGGAAAATCTCGGATAAAAGATCTAACCAGAGAGTTCAACTTAAGAACCCTTGTTGAAAAAGAATCTCATCAAATAAAGCATCGAAAGTCGGAAATCGTTAGTGCACGACTCGGTTTAGCAATCTGAAATTAGGTCAAAATTTCACAGTAGCAAAACTCTGTGAAAGTAGTTTAATCGGAACGGCGGTTTCGTTATTTAAACTCCAGCGCTTGAATCACCTGATTCCGATAAACGAGCGAGAAATAAAACAGTTTTGAAAATCAGATCTGAAATCAAATCGTAAAATAACGGATTAATTCCGATTAAAAAGAAAAAGCGACGAACGAGTTAAAAAGCGAGCGTTAGATTATGAGCGAATCTAACGAACGCGTTCCTTTGAAACGAACGGTTCGGTGAACGTCCGTTAATTAAGAAAACCGAAAAAAAATAAATAAAACCGATCTAGGTTTTTTTTTAAAAAAAAAACCGAACATATTTTTTTAAAAAAAATAAACCGGACGGTTCGAGGGAATAAAACCGAATCGGCGCGGGGCGGGGCGGCTACCTCCGGCGGCTCTTCGCCAGCGAGGTCCCATGAGGTCTCCGGCTGAGGCTCATGGGCCTGGAGGCGAGGGCGGCGGGGTTCCCCAGCGGCAAGGCTGGTTCGGCGACGAGGGGCGACGGGCGGCGGCCTGGTCGGGAGAGGCGGGCGGGCGGGCGAGGTGAGGAGAGAGGGGGCCGGGGGTATTTAAGAGGGGGGAGAGGGCGCCGGGTGGCTTGGGAGGGGGCAAGGGAGTCGGGCGAGGCGGACTCGGCGGGCGGGCGCCTGGCCCCGAAGCGGGACTCGGGCGCGGGAGCGGGAGGGAGAGGGGAGGTGGGCCGGGGGCGGCTGGGCCTGGGCCTGGCTGGCGCTGGCCGGCTGGGCCTCGGTCCAGGGGGGGGGCGCGCGTGATTTTTTTTTTTTTATAAAATTTAAAACAAAAACAAATAAAATAAATATCAAATGAACTCCAAATTAATTAAAACAAATTTTCTCCGACTCCTAAAAATGAGTCGAACAAAATGAACTTTAAAAACAAAATACATGCAAAAATATTTTTAAATGCTCAATTTTTGCCTAAGCAAAATAAATCTTCAAAACCCAAATTTGGTTTATTTATAATATCTTCATTTTTCCTAATTGTTGGGAAAGTCATATTATTCCCTCTCAAAATATTTTTATAGGAAAAACTTTATGAAGATAATTTAAATAAATCCAATGATCCTATTTTCAAAATTTGGAAAATCCCAAATATGAAAATAATGAAACTTCCAACTCTCTCCGAGGGTCCTTGAGTTGCGTGAAAATTTCTAGGATCGGAAAAATGCGAGAAAAAAATATGATATGCATGATGACCTAATGTATAACATTCCAAATTGAAAATTTGGGATGTTACAGCTTTATTGTATGCAATGCAATCGCGATGTAATGCTTTACTTTATTACTAAGCGGTAGTGATAGTCGTGGAAGCATAAGATTGGCGAGACGACAACGATGCTAAGATGGAGATCAAGGTGTCGCGCCGGTGGACGATGGTGATCATGACGGTGCTTGGCGATGGAGATCACAAGCACAAGATGATGATGACCATATCATATCACTTATATTGATTGCATGTGATGTTTATCCTTTATGCATCTTATCTTGCTTTGATTGACGGTAGCATTATAAGATGATCTCTCACTAAAAATTATCAAGAAGTGTTCTCCCTGAGTATGCACCGTTGCCAAAGTTCGTAGTACCCAGACACCACGTGATGATCGGGTGTGATAAGTTCTACGTCCATCTACAACGGGTGCAAAACAGTTGCACACGCAGAATACTCAGTTAAACTTGGACGAGCCTAGCATATAACAGATATGGCCTCGGAACACGGAGACCGAAAGGTCGAGCGTGAATCATATAGTAGATATGATCAACATAGTGATGTTCACCGTTGAAACTACTCCGTCTCACGTGATGATCGGACACGGTTTAGTTGATATGGATCACGTGATCACTTAGATGACTAGAGAGATGTCCTGCCTAAGTAGGAGTTTTTAATATGATTAATTGAACTTAAATTTATCATGAACTTAGTACCGATAGTATTTTGCTTGTCTATGTTTCTTTGTAGATAGATGGCTCGTCTTTGTTGTTCCGTTGAATTTTAATGCGTTCCTTGAGAAAGCAAAGTTGAAAGATGATGGTAGCAATTACACGGACTGGGTCCGTAACTTGAGGATTATCCTCATTGCTGCACGTAAAATTACGCCCCGAAGCACCGCCGGGTGACAGTTCGCTGCAGATGCTGAGCCGAAGTTATGAACGTCTGCAAAGCAGAGCCGATGACTACTCTATAGTTCGATGTGCCATGCTTTACGGCTTAGAACCGGGTCTTCAACGACGTTTTGAACGTCATGGAGCATATGAGATGTTCCAGGAGTTGAAGTTAATATTTCAAGCAAATGCCCGGATTGAGAGATATGAAGTCTCCAATAAGTTCTATAGCTGCAAGATGGAGGAGAATAGTTCACGGTGAACACATACTCAAAATGTCCGGGTATAACAATCACTTAATTCAGCTGGGAGTTAATCTTCCGGATGATAGTGTCATTGATGTAATTCTCCAATCACCGCCACCAAGCTACAAGAGCTTCGTGATGAACTATAATATGCAAGGGATGACTAAGACAATTCTGAGCTCTTCGCGATGCTAAAAGCTGCGGAGGTAGAAATCAAGAAAGAGCATCAAGTGTTGATGGTCAACAAGACCACTAGTTTCAAGAAAAGGGCAAAGGGAAGAAGAAGGAAACTTCAAAAAGAACAGCAAGAAAGTTGCTGATCAAGAGAAGAAACCCAAGTCTGGACCTAAGCCCGAAATCGAGTGTTTTACCGCAAGCGCAGACGGACCTTTGGAAGCGGAACTGCCCCAAGTATTTGGCGGATAAAAAGGATGGCAAGGTGAACAAAGGTATATGTGATATACATGTCATTGATGTGTACCTTACTAGAGCTCGTAGTAGCACTGGTATTTGATAATCGGTTACATTGCTAATATTTGCAACTCGAAACAGGGACTACGGAATAGACGAGCACTGGCAAAGGACGAGGTGACGATGCGCGTGGGAAACAGTTCCAAAGTCAATGTGATCGCGGTCGGCACGCTACCTCTACATCTACCTTCGGGATTAGTTTTAGACCTAAATAATTGTTATTTGGTGCCGCCGTTGAGCATGAACATTATATCTGGATCTTGTTTAATGCGAGACGGTTATTCATTTAAATCGAGAGAATAATGGTTGTTCTATTTATATGAATAATATCTTTTATGGTCATGCACCCTTGAAGAATGGTCTATTCTTGTTGAATCTCGGCGGTAGTGATACACATATTCATAATGTTGAAGCCAAAAGATGCAGAGTTGATAATGATAGTGCAACTTATTTGTGGCACCGCCGCTTAGGTCATATCGGTATAAAACGCATGAAGAAACTCCATCTTGATGGGCTTCGAATCACTTGATTATGAATCACTTGGTACTTGCGAACCGTGCCTCATGGGCAAGATGACCAAAACGCCGTTCTCCTAACTATGGAGCGAAACAACTGATTTATTGGAAATCATACATACCGATGTTTGTGGTCCAATGAATGTTGAGGCACGCCAAGCGGTATCGTTATTTTCTCACCTTCACAGATGATTTGAGCAGATATGGGTATATCTACTTAATGAAACACAAATCTGAAACATTTGAAAAGTTCAAAGAATTTCAGAGTGAAGTGTAAAATCATCGTAACAAGAAAATAAAATTTCTACGATCTGATCGTGGAGGAGAATATTTGAGTTACGAGTTTGGTTTACATTTGAAACAATGTGGAATAGTTTCGCAACTCACGCCACCCGTAACACCACTGATAATTGGTGTGTCCGAACGTATTAATCGTACTTTACTGGATATGTTGAGATCTATGATGTCTATTTACGATTTACCGCTATCGCTTTTGGGGTTATGCTTTAGAGACGGCCGCATTCACGTTAAATAGGACACCGTCAAAATCCGTTGAGACGACGCCTTATGAACTGTGGTTTGGCCGAAACCAAAGTTGTCGTTTCTTAAAGTTTGGGGCTGCGATGCTTATGTAAAGAAACTTCAACCAGATAAGCTCGAACCCAAATCGGAAAAATGTGTCTTCATAGGATACCCAAAGGAGACTGTTGGGTACACCTTCTATCACAGATCTGAAGGCAAGATTTTCGTTGCTAAATTCGGATCCTTTCTAGAGAAAGAGTTTCTCTCGAAAGAAGTGAGTGGGAGGAAAGTAGAACTTGATGAGATAATTGTATCTGCTCCCTTATTGGAAAGTAGTTCATCACAAGAAATGGTTCCTGTGACAACTACACCAATTAGTGAACAAACTAATGATGATGATCATGAAGCTTCAGATCAAGTTACTACTGAACCTCAGAGGGTCGCACTGTAATAAAATACGCACTGCAGTGGTACGGTAATCCTATTCGGAAGTCATGTTACTTGACCATGGCGAACCTACAAACTATGAAGAAGCGATGGTGAGCCCAGATTCGCAAAATGGCTGGAAGCCATGAAATCTGAGATGGGATCCATGTATGAGAACAAAGTATGGACTTTGGTTGACTTGCCCGATGATCGGCAAGCCATTGAAAATAAATGGATCTTTAAGAAGAAGACCGACGCCGATGGTAATGTAACCGTCTACAAAGCTCGACTTGTTGCGAAAGGTTTTCGACAAGTTCAAGGGGTTGACTACGATGAGACTTTCTCACCCGTAGCGATGCTTAAGTCTGTCCGAATCATGTTAGCAATTGCCGCATTTTATGATTATGAAATTTGGCAAATGGATGTAAAAACTGCATTCTTGAATGGATTTCTAGAAGAAGAGTTGTATATGATGCAACCGTAAGGTTTTGTCGATCCAAAAGGTGCTAACAAAGTGTGCAAGCTCCAACGATCAATTTATGGTCTGTGCAAGCCTCTCGGAGTTGGAATAAACGCTTTGATAGTGTGATCAAAGCATATGGGTTTACATGCACTTTTGGAGAAGCCTGTATTTACAAGAAAGTGAGTGGGAGCTCAGCAGCATTTCTCGATATTATATGTGGACGACATATTATTAATTGGAAATGATATAGAATTTCTGGATAGCATAAAAGGATACTTGAATAAAAGTTTTTCAATGAAAGACCTCGGTGAAGCTGCTTACATATTGGGCATCAAGATCTATAGAGATAGATCAAGACGCTTAATTGGACTTTCACAAAGTACATACCTTGATAAAATTTTGAAAAAGTTCAAAATGGATCAGGCAAAGAAAGGTTTTTGCCTGTATTGCAAGGTGTAAAATTGAGTCGACTCAATTCCGACCACAATGAGAAGATAGAGAGAAAATGAAAGATGTTCCCTATGCTTCAGCCATAGGCTCTATCATGTATGCAATGCTGTGTACCAGACTGACGTATGCTTAGTCTGTAAGCTTGGCAGGAAGGTACCAAGGTAATCCAGAATGGATCATCGGACAGCGGTCAAGAACATCCCGAAATACCGAAAAGGACTAAGGATATGTTTCTCGTATATGGAGGTGACAAAGAGCTAGTCGTAAATGGTTACGCCGATGTAAGCTTTGACACCGATCCAGATGATTCTAAATCGCAAACCGGATACGTGTTTTTATTTAATGGTGGAGCTGTCTGTTGGTGCAGTTCTAAACAAAGCGTCGTATCGGGATCTACATGTGAAGCTGAGTACATAGCTGCTTCGGAAGCAACAATTGAAGGAGTCTGGATGAAAGAGTTCATTTCCGATCTAGGTGTTATACCTAGTGCATCGGGACCGATGAAGATCTTCCGTGACAATATCGTGCAATTGCCTTGGCAAAGGAATCCAGATTTCACAAGAGGACCAAGCACATCAAGAGACGCTTCAATTCCATTCGGGACCAAGTCCAAGTGGGAGACATAGAGATTTGCAAAATACATACGGATCTGAATGTTGCGTAACCCGTTAACTAAGCCTCTTCCACGAGCAAAACATGATCAGCACCAAGACTCCATGGGTGTTAGGATCATTACTTTGTAATCTAGATTATTGACTCTAGTGCAAGTGGGAGACTGAAGGAAATATGCCCTAGAGGCAATAATAAAGTTATTATTTATTTCCTTATATCATGATAAATGTTTATTATTCATGCTAGAATTGTATTAACCGGAAACATAATACATGTGTGAATATATAGACAAACAAAGTATGTCACTAGTATGCCTCTAGTTGACTAGCTTGTTAATCAAAGATGGTTATGTTTCCTAACCATGAACAAGGAGTTGTTATTTGATTAACAAGGTCACATCATTAGTAGAATGATCTCGATTGACATGACCCATTCCGTTAGCTTAACACTTGATCGCTTAGTATGTTAATGCTTTCTTCATGACCCATACATGTTCCTGTAACTATGAGATTATGCAACTCCTGCTTACGGAGGAACACTTTGGTGCTACCAAACGTCACAACGTAATCGGGTGATTATAAAGGAGTACTACAGGTGTCTCCAAAGGTACTTGTTGGGTTGGCGTATTTCGAGATTAGGTTTTGTCACTCCGATTGTCGAGAGGTATCTCTAGGCCTTCTCGGTGATACACATCACTTAAGCCTTGCAAGCATTACAACTAATGAGTTAGTTGTGAGATGATGTATTACGAACGAGTAAAGAGACTTACCGGTAACGAGATTGAACTAGGTATTGGATACCGACGATCGAATCTCGTAAGTAACATACCGATGACAAAGGGAACAACGTATGTCGTTGTGCGGTTTGACCGATAAAGATCTTCGTAGAATATGTAGGAACCAATATGGGCATCCAGGTTCCGCTTATTGGTTATTGACCGAGAATGGTTCTAGGTCATGTCTACATAGTTCTCGAACCCGTAGGGTCCGCACGCTTAACGCTTCGATGTGATTCATTATGAGTTTATAAGTATTGATGCACCGAAGTTTGTTCGAGTCCCGGATGTGATCACGGACATGACGAGGAGTCTCGAAATGGTCGAGACATAAAGATTGATATATTGGAAGCCTATGTTTGGACTTGAATGGTTCCGAGTGAAAACAGGATATTATCAAACACCGGGGTTACGGAACCCCGGGGTATATGGGCCCTCATGGGCCTTGAGGGAGAAGGAGAAGGGCCGGCCAGGTGGGCTGCGCCCTCCCCTTCCAGTCCGAATAGGACAAGGAGAGGGCGGCGCCCTTCCCCTCCCCTCCCCAATCCTACTCCAACTAGGAGAGGGGGAGTCCTACTCCCGGTGGGAGTAGGACTCCTCCTTGCGCGCCCCCTAGGGCCGGCCACCTCCCCTTGGCTCCTTTATATGAGGCAGGGGGCACCCCAATACACACAAGTTGATCTACGGATCTTTCCTTAGCCGTGCGGTGCCCCTTCCACCATATTCCACTTCGTCATATCGTCAGAGCTTAGGCGAAGCCCTGCTACCGAGAAGTCATATCGTCGCAGTGCTTAGGCGAAGCCTCGCGTCGGTGGAGCATCAACATCGTCATCACGCCGTCGTCTTGTGGAACTCATCCCCGACACTTTGCTGGATCGGAGTCCGGGATCGCCATCGAGCTGAACGATGTGCGTAACTCGGAGGTGCCGTACGTTCGGTACTTGGATCGGTCGGATCGTGAAGACGTACGACTACATCAACCGCGTTGTTATAACGCTTCCGCTTTCGGTCTACGAGGGTACGTGGACGGACACTCTTCCCTCTCGTTGCTATACCATCACCATGGTCTTGCGTGATCGTAGGAAAATTTTTGAAATTACTACGTTCCCCAACAGGCAGGGGGCACCCCATGGACACACAAGTTGATCTACGGATCGTTCCTTAGCCGTGTGCGGTGCCCCCCTCCACCATATTCCACTTCGGTCATATCGCTATGAGCTTAGGCGAAGCCCCGCGCCGGTGAAGTCATATCGTCAGCGGAGCTTAGGCGAAGCCTCGCGTCGGTGGAGCATCATCATCGCCACCACGCCGTCAGGCCGACGGAACTCATCCCCGACACTTTGCTGGATCGGAGTCCGGGATCGCCATCGAGCTGAACGTGTGCGTAACTCGGAGGTGCCGTGACGTTCGGTACTTGGATCGGTCGGATCGTGAAGACGCACGACTACATCAACCGCGTTGTTATAACGCTTCCGCCACGGTCTCACGAGTGCGTGGACATACACTCTCCCATCTCGTTGCTTTGCATCACCATGATCCTTGCGTGTGCGTAGGAAATTTTTTTGAAATTACTACGTTCCCCAACACAACTCATCATAGACAAATGGATCATTTCAAGCAACATGAAAAGCTTCAGCTCCTGTTATACTGAGTTGACTATAGCGAGCACGCTGCTCTGCCCCTGTCCAACCCCAGCCAAACAAGTCACTCTTTTTCATTGCAGGCAGCCCACGCCTCGCAACTTTCGACATTCTCTTAAGGATGCAACACTTAGGTATTTTAGATATTTTTAGATGAACCAACACATACAGAATGTGTTTGCAAGGCAATCCTTTCCGAAGCATTCGTCCACAACTGCATTCTATCGTATTCTCGTAGTTTTCAGCTCGATAATTCACGCTGAACTGAAATTTCCGGTTATTCCTCCATGTCATGATGAAGGTGTGGCAGTCAACTCCCACTAGCGTCTCAAAAATCTCAAGCTCTCCCATCTTCTTCAGATCTTGTTGAATAAAATTGGAATGAGTGAATACTTTGGCGGCATGCTTCTCAATATCCTTATATTCTGTGATTGATGGTGGCAATGACTGATTTGAAACACAGTCATCATGCGCCTCGTTCTCACGTAGTCGGACTATGCAATTCTCATAATGCACAACTAGGTCAACAATAGTCATACCGCCGTCCAAGTGCAGGTGAAGACAAGAGTTAAGACTTTCACTCCTCTGATTACTGCGCATACCCAGAAAAAAACCATCTGACAGATATGATGCTGCCCACAGAGTCCTCTTCCTGTACATCCTACTCAACCACTCTTCGCTTTTATCAGTCTTCCATTTACTTAACGAAAGCGCCGCCATCTCGCCTCAAAGTTGGCTGGAGAGGTGGAGTAGTACAAGAGTGCCCTGAACTCACTTAGCGATTTATAATTAAGGTGCTTCTGCATGTTTTTTTCCACGTGCCATGAGCAGAGACGGTGCAACACATCAATCAAAACCAACAGAATAGCTCGTATCATTGCAGCGTCTCCATCTGTGATTATTGACCTTGGCTTTTTCTGACAATTGGCCTTCAGGAATGTCTGGAGCAGCCACACATATGTCGCTTCGGTCTCATCGGACACAATGGCACAACCAAAAACTGTGGTGCAGCGGTGATTGTTTACACCAACAAAGGGGATGAACGGCATACCGTATATGTTCATCTTATATGTGCTGTCGAACACCGTGACATCTCCATACAGTTGATAGTCCCGCCGCGACTGTGCATAGCACCAGAACATGCTCTTCAAACGACCCTCCTTATCGAGCACGTACTCAAAGAAAAACTCTGGAGCCTTCTCTTTTCTGCTCCTCATAATCCCAATTGCCGTGTTAGCATCACCCTTCGCAATCAACTTCATTTTTCTCGGCAACATAGGTTGTACACGCCTGCCCTCGTAAACCCACACTTATCATACGAGCCATACCTGCTAATGAAGTTGTCAACGATGATATGCTTTCTGATCCCAGCTCCTTCCATCGCCAAGATCTCAGCTATCTGGTGATCTCCCATCACCGATGTGACCGCAGAAATACCACCTCATCTGGTCTAGCCAACAAATGGTTGTGATCATCCATAAAAGCTGCCACGAACCAAACTCCACGTCCTTTGTCCAACTTCACGACTAAATGTGCGCCACACTCGCAACGACTCTCTGGTCTTAGCCTGCGGGTACGGCCCTCCGGGTTTAAAAATTTACTGCGACGCTTTCCTGCCCTTGAGCAAACGTATCTCCTATACCGAACAGTGGTTGAAAGTCCTTTTCCTCGTTTCACCTTATCTTTCTCGATACTGAATCCACGGTCTTTGGCGTAGTTATTATAGAACATGTGAGCCTCCCGTTGTGATGCAAATGTCATACCCGTAACCTTCAACTGTGTCTCCAGCGCACGTTGCTGGATTTCAGCTTCCTCAATGTCCATATTAGCTCCATCCTCATGCTCATCTCCATCTTCACCACTCCAACCATCAAAGTTAGCCTACAATATTCCACATAAGCAAGTGTAAGTTGTCATTACCAACTATTTATTATTCAATGACATCTTAAATTATGGACCGAACCTGGCTTATGTTATCCCCGAAAGATTCAACACCATGATTTTCCTCGTTGTGAACGTCAATATCCTCCTGCACATAAAAAAATCATATGCACGTGTAAGTACCATATGGTTCTTCATCCGACAAAAAGAATGTACAAGACACTTACGTTTTCACTACAAGCACCCTCCTCCTTCTTTTCAAAATCCTCCTCAGGTAAATTATCGTACGACGATCAGGATTCATTGTCGCTGCCATCATCATCATCTTTACTATCATTACCATTCGTACGATCAACACTATCGCTACCATCCCACTCACTCATGTCCAAAAACAGATCCGTAAATCCAGTTTCTTTATCCATTAAATGATCTCTCAACCTACACTGCAATATTATAATAAAAATTGATCTATCAATTTTAAAACAAATTAAATGTACTACGATCATACAGATGAGAAATTCTTATCTAACAAGAGATTGCACATAATTATTTACAGATTCAATTTTTTGACGAACTAGAAGGCTTACATGGCATGCACGCAGCACTTCGCCCGCTCGGGCGTGGCTGCGGACGGCGAGGACGTTGCGGAGAGGTTGATCACGGAGTTGCGGGCGGCGACGGCGTCCACGTAGGCCACGCCACCGCATTTACCTGCACGGAGGCGACATCACGCACGGCGGCGACTCGAAGATCTGTCCGCGCCGGCCAGATCCCGGGTGAAGACGGGGAGAAGGCGGCGATCGGCCGAACGGGAGGACGTTGGAATTGGCAGCGTGATCACGTCTAGATCGGCGGGGAAAGGCGGCTATCGGCGGGTAAAGGCGGCGATCGGCGGGGCGGGGCGTTGGAATGGGCCGCCTGATCAGCGCAAGTCGTGGGTTTTTTTTTCGCGCGACGGCGAGAGGGTAGTTGCGAGCCAGCCGTATCGGCTCGAGCCGTGCGCTCGGCTCTACCTGTATGGGTACGCCGCATACGGCGCGGGATATGTTAAGCACCGTATGCCCAAAATACCCTTATACGTTAAGCGCGGGGGTGTACATATATATATAAAGAGCTTTGCCTTGTAACAACTTACAACTCATCCTAACAGGTTGGCATAATGGTAGCCATGGCGGCGGTCTTCGGTCATGGGCCATCTCGATCTCTGGTGCTGGAAGCAGGAAATTGAGTGAGGGAAATTTCAGATGGAGTTTAATTGTGCACTGTGACGCGAAAGCAATCCGACGAGGCTCACCGGCGAGGGCAATCGGCGGCGTGGCGGGGTATTCGATCCCAAGCTCGCCTCCAGGGCTCGAAGGGCTGAATCGATGAATGATGGCGAACTGGGGAAGTGGGAGAAGGACGTATAAGCTCGTATAGGCTTCCGGGCACCGCAAGTCGAGCAGATCGCGGGAGGCTCGATCGTATGTTCAGGCGGCGCGGAGGGCTCGAGCAGGACGTGTTGTGGGCTCGACGGCGGCGATGCCGGCGCTGCTTAGCTGCCCCGGCCGAGGCGGAGGCAGAGGTTGGGGATATGTCTGACGACTGGGGCCCGGAAGCAGCGGCATCGACTCGGGTGGAACCTTTCGCAGCACCTCGGTTTCGCTTGACCGCCCCCTGCCATTTCGTCGCCGCCCGCCGCGATGGCCTCCTCCGCATCGTCGCCCCGCTCCGCTCCCTGCCCCTCTGAGCCCCAGACGGGCGGGGCCGGCGAGGAGGCCGTGGACCTACTCCTCATCTGCACCGTCGCCCGAGCGGCCTCTGCGGAGGGTGCCACACTGCACTGGGTCCCGGAGGGGACCTCCAGTGCGGCCGTCGCCGGCAAATTTGAACCTGCTTGAAGAAAAATGTTCGATTACACAGTTACTGTGGTAATAATAAATAAACACTTGTGGCAGCACCAGAAGCATTAATCAGTAAGTAATGTTAACGGCATCTAGCTTGCCCTCTAGTGCTGGTTACAATTTTTCCTAACTTGCTGTTAGTGGGCATTTTGAGTGAGAATGATCCATATGATCGACAGGAACAGGGCAAGGATTAGCTTCATGCAAATAGCGAAGAATGTGAAAGTAGCAGAATTAAGTTTGTATGAAGATGCAGCACTTGATGCGCGTTGCCATAACATTCCTGCAGATGATGAGTTATGGTATCGCATTACTGAAGTATCGTTGCTGCTGTTTTTTTGACGGGCAACGGCAGGAGCTCTGCCTTTTTCATTTAAGCAAGGGGGAAAAACTGTACAGGTTCTGGAAGTCCAGTTACAGAGAGGAAAGAAAAGAGAAACAGGGAGAAAGACAAGTGACTACTCGCCAAGGGTTGGACCTACAAAACGCAGATCGTCTCGGATGAAAGACACGACAGCTCCAGCCTCGGAGGTGGTCTGCTCACTTGGGCGAAAGCCACAGCTCCAGCCAGAGCCGGCGATGGTGACGCCCGCGGGTGCCGCTTACCTCCTTGGAGGCATCGCTATCATAGTGACTTCCCCTTCGAGGCTCCTGAGGAAACCCATGTTCCTGGCCCGTCCGGAACGGCCGATGGCGGCGCTATTCGCGTCGCATTCCTTCTTGAAGGCATCAGCTTGGTGGATTGTGTGGTGGCTGCTCATTGCGGGTTGGTCGGTGGTGGTGGCACGGCCGGCTTCTGCTGGTGTGCTCGGAGAAGCGATCCGGGTGTAGACTCGGCTCCTTGATGCCCTTCGGCTTCGTCGGCGGTGCTGCTGTTGTGATGTAGACTCGGCACCGTGTGACTCTTCGTCCGGTGTGGACTCGGTCGCTCGTTGCCCTTCGGCTGCACCAATAGCCTTGAGGCATCATGGATGGTCTCGGTTGATTGGAGCTCTTCGTCTACGGTGGTGGTCTTCTCATGCGGCTCTGGTAATGATTGCTCAAGACTCATGGTTACCGTTGTGTTGCGGCGAGCTTGGTGCTCTTGGTGTTGTCTCGACTCATCTTTGCTCAAGGATGGCGCAAGATGCCTCTCAAACTGCTATTCGTTCCGTTCTTTCTATGGCGGAGCCCCAGTCAAGGTCCGTGTCTGGGATGACACTCGTTGGCTGTGGATGCTCCTGAGTTGTGCCATGGGGCCGGTTTGCCCGCCGATGCATTCGGCTGTTTGCAAAGTCCTCGTATTGTGATCTCTCGACGACACCCCACATTTACTTGTGTCCCTCATGGAGTTGGTCTTATGTCTGCTAGCTTGGCCGTGCCTTGTTTGGTTTTCGGCCCGGTTTCCCTTATAAACGGGGTCAATTTGTTTAAGGTTTTCGATCCGGTTTTCCTTATAAACTGGATCACCACTCTGGCATTTTGGCCAATTTGAGTAATATATTCAGGTGGGAAACTCCTCCCCGGTGATTCTCAAAAAAAAAAGACACGACAGTTTCAACATTGGCCTTTTGCCCCTCGAAGATCCTCGTGTTCCTCTCCTTCCATAAGTGCCAAGCCGTGTACACTGCCATGGAGATCATTGCACGAGCTTCTTTCTTCTTGATATTTCTGGAAATCTTTTTCCACCAATCAGAGATAGTGGTACAGCGAATGGCCAAGTCCGAGCTCAAAGGATGCGATGCGTGGAAGGAGAACCAAGCTTCCTTGGCAAAAGGGCACAGGAGTGTTGGAATTTGATCTCAGGTAACAACCCGGGAGAAACCAGGAGGTTTTTTTCACCCCACACCTTTCACGTAGGAGCCTTGATCGGAGGCCTCTAAACCAACAACTTTGGACCCGGTCCCCGGCCCCAGCACTTGATATAGAAGAAAGAAAGAAAAGGATAGCACATAAGAGAGGCTAACAGAAATCGTGGCTATCCACCAAACTGCCCGATCCTAAAGTTGTGCTAGGGGCTGGAAAACCGACGTCTACCCGCGACCACCGGGGGAGGAGTGCTGCCGGCATCCATGGGCTTCCTCTTCGACTGCGGCGCTGATGCATCCCTGCTGCCATCTATCTTGCTGCTGCTTTTCTCATCCGAAGTATTCCACATCTCTGGAGACTCATGGCAGCCTGCAAGGATTATCCAATAATGATTTCTGCAAGTCAAGGTCAGTTCCAAATTTTTAGTATAAGAGGTATTCTAATTTGGAGATCAAGATCCTATTATGTTAATACTAAATGATGTTTCTAACAATGGTATCATGAGCAAGATTAATCTCTGTTTAGAACCCCGCATTAGGCCTAATTGGTGTATATGATTAAGTAATAGGCCTAGTTCTTACGGTTAAGTATCCAATAATGTTAATGTTAAGATCAAATGATCTTCTGTTTATGTTAATGAGCATGATTGCATGATTACGTCACTAATGATTAATGTTTAAGATTAATGGCTAATGTTTAAAGTTTACTTTCCCACTGTTTAAGTTATTACCTATGATTAAGGGTTAATTGTTTTCAGACAAGGCCTAAAGTGCTATGGGTTAGTGCTAATTAGTTTTTTTCTTGTTGTTGGATTAATTAAGCCATGCTTCCGCATCATGTTGAGGTTTTGATTAGCATTGTTAACCTTGATTAAGAAATTATAAGGAGGGGAATCAAATGTGTAAGAAAACATATAACGGCAAATCCCCAATATCTGAAAACACTGATAAGTAAATCCCCAAGTCAAGATGAACCCTAGGATTTTTCACCAAATCCGAAAGCCAAAATGCCCAAATGATGAAAAAAAGGAATGGCTCGGGATCACTTAATGAGGCCGACCGACCGTTTCCTTTCGATCCCGACGGCGGCAAAGCCACCGTCCCTTGAGACGACGCACGGGAAGGAGCCGTCGTCGATGCACTAATGGACGCGCGCCTTGCGAGGGTCGTGCCTCGCACGTCGTCGTCGACGCACTGGTGGATGCGCGCCTTGCGATGGTCGCGCCACGCACGTCGTCGTCGCCTTCAAGTTTTGCGCCGGCAGCTGACGGCAAAATGCTCATCCCGTCCACCCCACGGGTCGCCAGGTGCGCGATGCTGGAGCCACGCTTGCCGGAAGAGCACGTGGAACTCAGTCCGTTGCATGCTTCACCGGCGAGGGCAGCTACCGCGCCGCCATGGCCGGCGAGCTTGGCCCGTCGCTGAGGTCGCCTCTGCGTCGCCACTCCATTCATTTCGGGGGAGGAAAGGGGGCAAATGGAGCTAGGGTTTGATCGGCGGCAGTCTTGTTCCAGCTGGGAACGATCCCGATCGTCGGTTGAATCGAACGGCTGAGATCTGGCACTGACAGCTACTGGGCCTTGCCTTCAGGCGACTAACGGGCCAAAATTCTTTCCTTCGGCTGAGGCGCGGCTTGTCTTGGCCCGGCTGGATTTGTTTATCTTTTAAGGTTTTTCATGATGGGCTGATTCAATAAACGGTAGACGCGGATTATTGGGCCAAAAATGAATTTATGCGCGTTTTTTTACGCAGTGCATTTTCTGTATAATGGTTATTCTAATGAATTATAATCACAATTCCTTTGCAAAGAAATTTGTGGAGAGAATCATTCGAAAGTACATGTTGTCATTTGTTTGACACATGGTATATACCTACTATTATTTGGTGAATCTTTATGTAATTTTGTGTCCAGATTTTATTATTTGGAAAATGTTATGATATCACGATGATAATATTAATGTCATTTTCATTGTGAATGTCAATTTTAATGTTTAGTTAGTGGCAATGACATTTATATGTTTATGTTAATTCTAATGCCATTTTCATTATATGTCTTGAGAATTTTATTGATAATGTTGACACTTATATTCAATGTTATTATCAGTGTCAGTTTTAGTGATAAAGGGTATCATTGTGTATGATAGCAAACATGGTTTTATGTTGTTGCTTTATGTTAATGTCAGCTATTAATTTAGCTAAAGTTCTTGCTCGTAATTATGTGATTGTATGTCTCTCTAGTCAAAATGGAACCAACGAGAAGTTTTGATTAGAGATTTAATAAAAAAGTTATAATGGCATATGATAGTATTCTGACCAACGTTGATTATTTTCATGTGTTATTTATGAATATGGATTAAGCATCTCTTTGATTCATCTCATTGCATGGTTAATTCATGCTTGATGTTTTGTTGTGATGCTCATAATGTTGTCTCCCTTATATTTAGCAATGAACATTAATAATGATTCCAAATTACATTTTGGCATAGGCAAACCTTATGTAAATAACTTTCTCAGATAGAGAGTGGAGATCATTGTCTCAGTAAGGAATCTCCCAACGCTTTTCTGCCACTAAGATTGAAGGATGTTAATGATGATGATAAGGCAGCCATTGGGAGAGGTCTTAAGATGCATGTGCTATCATGCACATTACTAATGCAATGGAGTTTTAAGTCAAAACTATTGGATTATTTCACTAGGATTTGGAGATGCTTAATTCTCCATCTAATTGATGATTTTTGTTCATGCTCCTAGTTATTGGAGAAACTTATCTTTTGTCTCTCAAACAGATGACATGATTTTGTATGTTATCAAGTCGGCTCTAATTATGTAATGTCAGTCCCACCCTAGGGTGAGACAAGTATGTTTTTCGAATAGATCATTTGTAAAGATTGTGTGTTACGTTACAATTAAAGATGTAAGAGAAGTGTAAATAATGAGGCCTCATCAAAATTGTGGTTTTAGACCACATTTTGAGGGGGAGAATGGAAGTCTCATTTAATATGAGATGTCACGTTCACTTCTCCTACTTAGATCCAAATGTGTATGTTAATTCTCTAATTAAAGATGGAACCAACGAGAAGTCTTGGTTGGAGAATGTATGAAAAAGCACATACTAATGTTGGTTCTCTAATCAAGATGCAAGAGGTCTTATTTAGAAGAATGAATAAATATTACTCCTTTTTATCATGTTATATATAATGTGTACTTAATCACTTATGAGCATTATGAAGCACACATGAATGCTAAAGTGAAGCTTGCTAGCCTAATGACCATCATGATGTAACATGTCGATTATATATATGACCAACGTCATTTATAATCATATGTCACACTTCACTCAGGTGGCAAGTTTGTCTCTATCATGTGGCTCATGGTTATATTTCTGACTATCTTGTTTATAATTATTTGTCACAATCCATTAAGTTCTTTTCCATCTTTAGCCCAACGGTGTTGTGGTTTAGAACTGAAATGATTTTTATCAAGATATTGGATATGTTTTCCATTTTTCAAATAAAGTGACCATCAGAGAACTGGAGCGTATGAACATGAATCTTAAGGATAAATCCATTAGATCTTTGTTCATGTGCATCAGGTGAGTTGAGAAGAAATGCATATTTGCAACACTTATTGTTGAGACTTAAAGATTTCCGCGTGATTCAAAATGTGTGTGAATGATCATCTTAGAGGCTTCTGTGATAATGAGCTCTAATGATGTATGGGACTCAATAGAGTTTCCATAGTGAGTTGTTTTGATGCTTGTGTTATTATTATAACATGCTCTTGTGTTGACTAAGTTAAGAATGTATGTATGACTTAACCATAAGGTTTCGTCAGATAGGTGAAGTTAACACAAGGTATGTTCCCTCAAGAAATTCAATTATGAAAGAAGAAGAGCGTCGGGACACTCATACCATAAACTAGGGGGAGTAAGTATACTACCTTGAGAAGATGGAATATTTTGGGAGGGCCAAGAATTTTCTATCTTCTATTTATGACATAAAGGATCTTGGTCATGCCCTATACTTTGTTTGTATCGAGTTTCGCCAATATATAAGTCCAAAAGGGGTATACGTCTTATTATGGCGACATACGTCGATAGAGTACGAAAGAAAAAAATATCATGTGGTGTAGTACTCTTATCGCACCTGCTACTAAAGTCAAGGGCAATAAAAGTGGACATCTTAGTGTCCAAGGAACCATTATGAACTGATCAGATAATGTTAGTTCCTTATGCTTTAGCTGTCAGAAGCAATGTAAGTATTCAAGTATGAATATGCCCTATTTATGATCGGGATAATTGGCAAATGTACAACTCCAGAAATGGACAACTGGAAAGGCCGCCGAAAAGTCTTTGCAGTAAATCAAGGCAATATTTCATGCTCACTAATAAGAAGTTTGGTAACCTCAATATCGTAGGTTATTCAGACATTGTTTTTTGCGATGTGTGTGGATATTGAGTTTCCATGTTATGTGACATCCCCACCTTCGCATATGGAGCTATATCATGGAAAAGCTCCATAATGACACTGATGGCATCAATAATGATGCAATTTATTATGTGGCATGTTAAGACGCTACTGAGCAGGTTGTATGTCAACTAAGTTTTATTCCCAAAATTATGGTGGTAGACAGCATTTCTAAACCACGCACTGCAATATGAATATGCAGTTTTCTATGCGAGTAACATCAAGTCAAATGGCGTTGCCAAAACCATTGACACTATGTTTTGTGTTGTCAAAGATAGAATCCAGGATCAAGCTATTGAAGTTGAGCGTATGAGTACGTCTCAATGTTTTACAGATCCGTTTATCAAAGACTTACCACCCAATTGAATGATTATGTTGCTAGCATGGGTTGTTGGAAAGTCTTGTTGATCCTGGAATAAGGACCGTTGAATAATCCAACTCCCATAAAGCATTATGTTTTCCATTTCAAGACAGAATGATATACTATAAGTACTAAGGTCCAATGTCATTTTATAGGTCACTGTGACACCTTACTTTGGTATGTTATTTCTATTACGAGTGGGTTTATGATGTTTGTTAACCTTATGATCAAGGGGGAGAATGTTGGAATTTGATCTCAGGTAACAACCCGAGAGAAACCAGGAGGTTTTTTCACCCCACACCTTTCACGTAGGTGCCTTGATCGGAGGCCTCTAAACCAACAACTTTGGACCCGGTCCCCGGCCCCAGCACTTGATATAGAAGAAAGAAAGAAAAGGATAGCACATAAGAGAGGCTAACAGAAACCATGGCTATCCACCAAACTGCCCGATCCTAAAGTTGTGCTAGGGGCTGGAAGACCGACGTCTACCCGCAACCACCAGGGGAGGAGTGCTGCCGGCATCCATGGGCTTCCTCTTCTACTGCATCGCCGATGCATCCCTGCTGCCATCTATCTTGCTGCTGCTTTTCTCATCTGAAGTATTCCACATCTCTAGAGACTCATGGTAGCCTGCAAGGATTATCCAATAATGATTTCTGCAAGTCAAGGTCAGTTCCAAATTTTTAGTATAAGAGGTGTTCTAATCTGGAGATCAAGATCCTATTACGTTAATACTAAATGATGTTTCTAACAAGGATCAGTAGGTGATTGATCGATTCGATCTCCTAATCACAGAGCGAGCAGAGATCATCATGAGGCCAACCGCGCGCAGCTAGGCGATCAGCGGTCCAGACACAGTTTTGCAGAATCAACCAAAGGAAGAATTTTAGCTTGCCCTCCACTTTGACATCCCATACTCTTTGCAACTGGGGGTTTTCAATCCGGCCGTAAAATTGGGCGGCGTAGGCTGATTTGGCCGAATAAACAAAGTTTGCCGTGAGAGTCCAGGAGATCTTGTTCGCATTTTGACCAAGGGAAATGGATTGAGTTTTTGTCCAGATGGTGATTAGCTGATCAATTTGCAGCTCGGTGGAGATTCAGTGCAGCCCTCTCATCCATCGGTTGGTTTGCAGTCCCTCCTTCACACATATCTTCTTTCTGTAGGCTAGTTTCAACAGATCACGTGCAATGAGCTTGAGCGAGCAGTCCAGTAGCCAGAAGTCACTCCAGAAGGAGATGCTTTCTCCATTGCCCAGTTCCAACTTGGTGGAGGCGGCAAAAAGATTTCGGTCTGTTGTATCGCAGGGCACCGACAGTCCCTTCCATGGCCTAGGTTCCTCGTCCCATTCGAACCACAACCAACGCAATCTGAGGGCTCTGTTGTATTGATCGAGGTCCTTTATGTTGGGGATCATAGCAGAAATTTAAAATTTTCTACGCATCACCAAGATCAATCTATGGAGTCATCTAGCAACGCGAAAGAGAGGAGTGCATCTACATACCCTTGTAGATCGCGAGCGGAAGCGTTCAAGAGAACGGGGTTGATGGAGTCGTACTCGTCGTGATCCAAATCACCGATGATCCTAGCGCCGAACGGACGACACCTCCGCGTTCAACACACGTACGGAGCGGAGACATCTCCTCCTTCTTGATCCAGCAAGGGGGAAGGACAAGTTGATGGAGATTCAGCAGCACGACGGCGTGGTGGTGGAAGCAGCGGGATTCCAGCAGGGCTTCGCCAAGCGCTACTGGAGGAGGAAGAGGTGTCACGGGAGGGAGAGGGAGGCGCCAGGGCTTAGGTGCGGCTGCCCTCCTCCCTCCACTATATATAGGGGCTAGGGGCGCATGCCCCTTGGAGATCCCATCTAGAGGGGCGGCGGCCCGGGCGGGCCCCTTAGGGTTTCCAACCCGAGGCGCATGCCCCTCGAGCACGGCCCCCTAGGGTTTCCAACCCTAGGTGACTTGGGCCCTTGGGTGGGGAGCACCAGCCCACCAGGGGCTGGTTCCCACGCCACTTCAGCCCATGGGACCCTCCGGGATAGGTGGCCCCGCCCGGTGGACCCCAGGGACCCTTCCGGTGGTCCCGGTACAATACCGATGACCCCCGAAACTCTCCCGGTGGCCGAAACTGGACTTCCTATATATAAATCTTTACCTCCGGACCATTCCGGAACGCCTCGTGACGTTCGGGATCTCATCCGGGACTCTGAACAACTTCCGGTTAACCACATACTAATATCTCTACAACTCTAGCGTCACCGAACCTTAAGTGTGTAGACCCTACGGGTTCGGGAAACATGTAGACATGACCGAGACAACTCTTCGGTCAATAACCAACAACGGGATCTGGATACCCATGTTGGCTCCCACATGCTCCACGATAATCTCATCGGATGAACCACGATGTCGAGGATTCAATCAATCCCGTATACAATTCCCTTTGTCTATCGGTACGATACTTGCTCGAGATTCAATCGTTGGTATACCGATACCTTGTTCAATCTCGTTACGGAAAGTCTCTTTACTCGTTCCTGTAACACATCATCCCGTGAACAACTCCTTGATCACATTGAGCTCATTATGATGATGTCCTACTGAGTGGGCCCAGAGATACCTATCCGTCATACGGAGTGACAAATCCCAGTCTAGATTTGTGCCAACCCAACAGATACTTTCGGGATACCCGTAGTTTACCTTTATAGCCACCCGATTACGCTGTGACGTTTGGCACACCCAAAGTACCCTTTACGGTATCCGGAGTTGCACAATATCATGGTCTTAGGAAAGGATACTTGACATTAGAACAGCTTTAGCAGACGAGCTACACGATCTTGTGCTATGCTTAGGATTGGGTCTTGTCCATCACATCATTTTCCTAATGATGTGATCCCGTTATCAATGACATCCTATGTCCATGGTTAGGAAACCGTAACCATCTACTGATCAACGAGCTAGTCAACTAGAGGCTTACTAGGGACATGTTGTGGTCTATGTATTCACACATGTATTACGATTTCCGGATAACACAATTATAGCATGAACAATAGACAATTATCATGAAAAAGGAAATATAATAATAACCTTTTTATTATTGCCTCTAGGGCATATTTCCAACAGTCTCCCACTTGCACTAGAGTCAATAACCTAGTTACATTGTGATGAATCGGACACCCATAGAGTTCTGGTGTTGATCATGCTTTGCACGTGGAAGAGGTTTAGTCAACGGATCTGCGACATTCAGGTCCGTATGCACTTTACAAATCTCTATGTCTCTATCTTGAACATTTTCACGAATGGAGTTTAAGCGACACTTGATATGCCTGGTCTTCTTGTGAAACCTGGGCTCCTTGGCAAGGGCAATAGCTCCAGTGTTGTCACAGAAGAGAGTCATTGGGCCCGACGCATTGGGAATAACTCCTAGGTCGGTAATGAACTCCTTCATCCCGATTGCTTCATGTGCTGCCTCCGAGGCTACCATGTACTCCGCTTCACATGTAGATCCCGCCATGATGCTTTGCTTGCAACTGCACCACCCGACTGCCCCACCATTCAAAATATACACGTATCCGGTTTGTGACTTGGAGTCATCCAGATCTGTGTCGAAGCTAGCATCAACGTAACCCCTTACGACGAGCTCTTCGTCACCTCCATAAACGAGAAACATATCCTTAGTCCTTTTCAGGTACTTCATGATATTCTTGACCGATGTCCAGTGTTCCATGTCAGGATTACTTTGGTACCTTCCCACCAAACTTACGGCAAGGTTTACATCAGTGCTGTACACAAGATGGCATACATAATAGACCCTATGGCTGAGGCATAGGGGATGACACTCATCTTTTCCCTATCTTCTGTCGTGGTCGGGCATTGAGCCGTGCTCAATCTCACACCTTGCAATACAGGCAAGAATCCCTTCTTGGACTGATCCATATTGAACTTCTTCAATATCTTGTCAAGGTACATGCTTTGTGAAAGACCAATGAGGCGTCTCGATCTATCTCTATAGATCTTGATGCCTAATATGTAAGCAGCCTCTCCAAGGTCCTTCATTGAAAAACACTTATTAAAGTAGGCCTTTATGCTTTCCAAGAGTTCTATATCATTTCCCATCAATAGTATGTCATCCACATATAATATGAGAAATGCTACAGAGCTCCCACTCACTTTCTTGTAAACGCAGGCTTCTCCATAAATCTGCGTAAACCCAAACGCTTTGATCATCTCATCAAAATGAATGTTCCAACTCCGAGATGCTTGCACCAGCCCATAGATCAAGCGTTGGAGCTTGCATACCTTGTCAGCATTCTTAGGATCGACAAAACCTTTCGGCTGCATCATATACAATTCTTCCTTAAGGAAACCATTAAGGAATGCCGTTTTGACGTCCATTTGCCATATCTCATAATCATAGAATGCGGCAATTGCTAACATGATTCGGACAGACTTCAGCTTCGCTACGGGTGAGAAGGTCTCATCGTAGTCAACCCCTTGAACTTGTCGATAACCCTTAGCGACAAGTCGAGCCTTATAGATGGTTACATTACCATCTGCGTCTGTCTTCTTCTTAAAGATCCATTTGTTTTCTATGGCTCGCCGATTATCGGGCAAGTCTGTCAAAGTCCAGACTTCGTTTTCATACATGGATCATATCTCGGATTTCATGGCTTCAAGCCATTTGTCAGAATCCGGGCCCGCCATCGCTTCTTCATAGTTCGAAGGTTCACCATTGTCTAACAACATGATTTCCAGGACAGGGTTGTTGTACCACTCTGGTGCTGAACGTGTCCTTGTGGACCTACAAAGTTCAGTAGCAACTTGATCTGAAGTTTCATGATCATCATCATTAACTTCCTCTCTAGTCGGTTCAGGCACCACAGAAACATTTTCTTGAGCTGCGCTACTCTCCGGTTCAAGAGGCAATACTTCATCAAGTTCTACTTTCCTCCCACTTACTTCTTTCGATAGAAACTCTTTCTCTAGAAAGGATCCATTCTTGGCAACAAAGATCTTGCCTTCGGATCCGAGGTAGAAGGTATACCCAATAGTTTCCTTAGGGTACCTATGAAGACGCATTTTTCCGATTTGGGTTTGAGCTTTTCAGGTTGAAGTTTCTTGACATAAGCATCACATCCCCAAACTTTCAGAAACGACAACTTAGGTTTCTTCCCAAACCACAATTCATACGGTGTCGTCTCAACGGATTTCGACGGAGCCCTATTTAAAGTGAATGCGGCAGTCTCTATAGCATAACCCCAAAATGATAGCGGTAGATCGGTAAGACACATCATAGATCGCACCATATCCAATAGAGTGCGACACGATGTTCGGACACACCATTACGCTGAGGTGTTCCAGGCGGCGTGAGTTGTGAAACAATTCCACATTTCCTTAAGTGCGTGCCAAATTTGTGACTCAAATATTCTCCCCCATGATCTGATCGTAAGAACTTGATTTTCCTGTCACGTTGATTCTCAACCTCACTCTAAAATTCCTTGAACTTTTCAAAGGTCTCAGACTTGTGTTTCATTAAGTAGACATACCCATATCTACTTAAGTCATCAGTGAGCGTGAGAACATAACAATAACCACCGCGAGCCTCAACGCTCATTGGACCGCACACATCAGTATATATGATTTCCAATAAGTTGGTTGCTCGCTCCATTGTTCCGGAGAATGGAGTCTTGGTCATTTTGCCCATGAGGCATGGTTCGCACGTGTCAAATGATTCATAATCAAGAGACTCCAAAAGTCCATCTACATGGAGTTTCTTCATGCGTTTGACACCAATGTGACCAAGGCGGCAGTGCCACAAGTATGTGGGACTATCATTATCAACCTTACATCTTTTGGCATTCACACTATGAATATGTGTAACACTACGTTCGAGATTCAATAAGAATAAACCATTTACCCGGTAAGCATGACCATAAAACATGTCTCTCATATAAATAGAACAACCATTATTCTCAGATTTAAATGAGTAGCCATCTCGCATTAAACGAGATCCAGATACAATGTTCATGCTCAAAGTTGGTACTAAATAAAAATTATTGAGGTTTAAAACTAATCCCGTAGGTAAATGTAGAGGTAGCGTGCCGACGGCGATCACATCGACCTTGGAACCATTCCCGACGCGCATCATCACCTCGTCCTTCACCAGTCTCCGCTTATTCCGCAGCTCCTGTTTTGAGTTACAAATATGAGCAACCGCACCGGTATCAAATACCCAGGAGCTACTACGAGCGCTGGTTAGGTACACATCAATAACATGTATATCACATATACCTTTGGTATTGCCGGCCTTCTTAGCCGCTAAGTACTTGGGGCAGTTCCGCTTCAAAGGACTGCTTTCCCTTGCAATAAAAGCACTCGATCTCGTGCTTTGGTCCATGCTTTGGCTTCTTCCCGCAACTGGCTTATCGGTAGCGGCAACTCCCTTTGTCGTCCTTCTTGAAGTTATTCTTACCCTTGCCTTTCTTGAACTTAGTGGTTTTATTCACCATCAACACTTGATGTTCCTTTTGATCTCCACCTCCACCGATTTCAGCATTGAATATACCTCGTGAATGGTCTTTTCCATCCCTGCATATTGAAGTTCATCACAAAGCTCTTGTAGCTAGGTGGGAGCGATCAAGGATTCTCCCAAGGATCAGCATCATCCGGGAGATTAACTCCCAAATGAGATAAGCGGTTGTGCAACCCAGACATTTTGAGTATGTGCTCGCTGACAGAACTATTCTCCTCCATCTTACAACTGTAGAACCTGTCGGAGACTTCATATCTCTCGAACCGGGCATGAGCTTGGAAAACAATTTTCAGCTCTTGGAACATCTCATATGCTCCGTGCTGTTCAAAACGCTTTTGGAGCCCCGATTCTAAGCTGTAAAGCATGCCGCACTGAACCAGGGAGTAATCATCACTACACGACTGCCAGGCGTTCATAACGTCTTGAGTTGCTGGGAAAACAGGTGCTTCACCTAGTGGTGCATCAAGGACATATGCTTTCTTGGTAGCTATGAGGATAATCCTCAGGTTACGGACCCAGCCCGTGTAGTTGCTGCCATCGTCTTTCAGCTTGGTTTTCTCTAGGAAAGCGTTGAAGTTGAGGGAAACATTAGCGTGGGCCATTTGATCTACAAGACATATTGCAAAGTTTTTAGACTATGTTCATGATAATTAAGTTCATCTAATCAAATTATTTAATGAACTCCCACTCAGATAGACATCCCTCTAGTCATCTAAGTGATACATGATCCGAGTCAACTAGGCCGTATCCAATCATCACGTGAGACGGACTAGTCATCGTCGGTGAACATCTTCATGTTGATTGTTGCTACCTCTTGAGCACTGCGTTGGATTTCCCCGAAGAGGAGAGGATGATGCAGCAAAGTAGCGTAAGTATTTCCCTCAGTTTTTGAGAACCAAGGTATCAATCCAGTAGGAGGCTACGCACAAGTCCCTCGTACCTGCACAAAACAATAGCTCCTCACAACCAACGCGATTAGGGGTTGTCAATCCCTTCATGGTCACTTACGAGAGTGAGGTCCGATAGAGATGATAAATAATATTTTTGGTATTTTTTATATAGAGATGCAAAGTGAAAAGTAAAAGGCAAAGTAAAAACAAAGAAAGTATTAAAGTGATGGAGATTGATATGATGAGAATAGACCCGGGGGCCATAGGTTTCACTAGTGGCTTCTCTCAAGAGCATAAGTATTCTACGGTGGGTGAACAAATTACTGTTGAGCAATTGACAGAATTGAGCATAGTTATGAGAATATATAGGTATGATCATGTATATAGGCATCACGTCCGAGACAAGTAGACCGACTCACACTTTGCATCTACTACTATTACTCCACTCATCGACCGCTATCCAAAGATGCATCTAGAGTATTAAGTTAAAAATAGAGTAACGCCTTAAGCAAGATGACATGATGTAGAGGATAAATTCATGCAATATGATAAAACCCCATCTTGTTATCCTCGATGGCAACAATACAATACGTGCCTTGCTGCCCCTTTTGTCACTGGGAAAGGACACCGCAAGATTGAACCCAAAGCTAAGCACTTCTCCCATTGCAAGAACTACCAATCTAGTTGGCCAAACCAAATGGATAATTCGAAGAGACTTGCAAAGATAACCAATCATACATAAAAGAATTCATAGAAGATTCAAATATTGTTCATAGATAATCTTGATCATAAACCCACAATTCATCGGGTCTCAACAAACACACCGCAAAAAGAAGATTACATCGAATAGATCTCCACGAGAGAGGGGAGAACATTGTATTGAGATCCAAAAGAGAGAAGAAGCCATCTAGCTACTAGCTATGGACCCGAAGGTCTGAAGTAAACTACTCACACTTCATCGGAGGGGCTATGGTGATGATGTAGAAGCCCTCCATGGTGGATGCCCCCTCCGGCGGAGCTCCGGAACAGGCCCAAGATGGGATCTCGTGGATAAAGGAAGTTGCAGCGGTGGAATTAGGTTTTTGGCTCCTGTTCTGATCGTTTGGGGCTACGTAGGTATATATATAGGAGGAAGGAGTACGTCGGTTGAGCAACAGGGGGCCCACGAGGCAGGGGGCGCGCCTAGGGGCGCCCACCCTCGTGACCGCCTCTGTTACTTCTTGGAGTAGGGTCCAAGTCTCCTGGATCACGTTCGGTGAGAAAATCACGTTCCCGAAGGTTTCATTCCGTTTGGACTCCTTCTGATATTCCGTTTCTTCGAAACACCGAAATAGGCAAAAAAAACAGCAATTCTTGGCTGGGCCTCCGGTTAGTAGGTTAGTCCCAAAAAATAATATAAAAGTGGAAAATAAAGCCCAATATAGTCCAGAACAGTAGATAAAGTAGCATGGAGCAATCAAAAATTATAGATACGTTGGAGACGTATCGGGCATCCCTAAGCTTAATTCCTACTGCCCCTCGAGTAGGTAAATGATAAGAAGAGAATTTTTGATGCGGAGTGATACTTTGGCATAATTTCAATGTAAATCTTCTTAATTGTGGTATGAATATTCAGATCCGAAAGATTCAAGACAAAAGTTCATATTGACATAAAAATAATAATACTTCAAGCATACTAACTAAGCAATTATGTCTTCTCAAAATAACATGGCCAAAGAAAGTTATCCCTACAAAATCATATAGTCCTGCTATGCTCCATCTTCCCCACACAAAATATTTAAATCATGCACAACCCCGATGACAAGCCAAGCAATTGTTTCATACTTTAACATTTTCAAAACTTTTTCAATCTTCACGCAATACATGAGCGTGAGCCATGGATATAGCACTATATGTGGAATAGAATGGTGGTTGTGGAGAAGACAAAAAGGGAGAAGATAGTCTCACATCAACTAGGCGTATCAACGGGCTATGGAGATGCCCATCAATATATAGATATCAATGCGAGTGAGTAGGGATTGCCATGCAACGGATGCACTAGAGCTATAAGTATATGAAAGCTCAACAAAAGAAACTAAGTGGGTGTGCATCCAACTCGCTTGCTCACGAAGACCTAGGGCATTTGAGGAAGCCCATCATTGGAATATACAAGCCAAGTTCTATAATGAAAAATTCCCACTAGTATATGAAAGTGACAAAATGAGAGACTCTCTATCATGAAGATCTTGGTGCTACTTTGAAGCACAAGTGTGGTAAAAGGATAGTAGCATTGTCCCTTCTCTCTTTTCTCTCATTTTTTATTTGGGCCTTTTCTCTTTTTTATGGCCTCTTTTTATTTTTTATTTTTATTTTATTTTTCGTCCGAGTCTCATCCCGACTTGTGGGGAATCATGGTCTCCATCATCCTTTCATCACTTGGGACAATGCTCTAAAGAATGATGATCATCACACTTTTATTTTTCTTACAACTCAACAATTACAACTCGATTCTTAGAACAAAGTATGACTCTATATGAATGCCTCCGGTGATGTGCGGGATATGCAATGAATCAAGAGTGACATGTATGAAAGAATTATGAACGGTGGCTTTGCCACAAATACGATGTCGACTGCATGATCATGCTAGCAATATGACAATGATGGAGCGTGTCATAAGAAACGGAACGGTGGAAAGTTGCATGGCAATATATCTCGGAATGGCTATGGAAATGCCATGATAGGTAGGTATGGTGGCTGTTTTGAGGAAGATATATGGTGGGTGTATGATACCGGCGAAAAGTGCGCGATATTAGAGAGGCTAGCAATGGTGGAAGGATGGGAAAAGTGCGTATAATCCATGGACTCAACATTAGTCATGAAAAACTCATATACTTATTGCAAAAATCTAGAAGTTATCAAAGCAAAGTATTACGCGCATGCTCCTAGGGGATAGATTGGTAGGAAAAGACCATCGCCGTTCCCGACCGCCACTCATAAGGAAGACAATCAATAAATAAATCATGCTCCGACTTCATCACATAACGGTTCACCATACGTGCATGCTACGGGAATCACAAACTTCAACACAAGTATTCTTTAAATTCACAACTACTCAACTAGCATGACTCTAATATCACCATCTTCATATCTCAAAACAATTATCAAGCATCAAACTTTTCTTAGTATTCAACGCACTCAAAAGAAAGTTTCACATATCTTGAATACCAAGTATATTAATATTAAGCAAATTACCATGCTATTAACGCCTCTCAAAATAATCTAAGTGAAGCATGAGAGATCAATAGTTTCTTTAAAACAAATCCACCACCGTGCTCTAAAACATCTAAGTGAAGGACTAGAGCAAAAATTATCATGCTCAAAAGATATAAGTGAAGCACTATGAGCAAAACTATCAAGCTCAAAAGATATAAGTGAAGCACATAGAGTATTCTATTAAATTCCAATTTATGTATGGCTCTCTCAAAAGGTGTGTACAACAAGGATGATTGTGGTAAACTAACAAGCAAAGACGCAAATAATACAAGACGCTCCAAGCAAAACACATATCATGTGGTGAATAAAAATATAGCTCCAAGTAAATTACCGATGGAAGTAGATTTAAAGAGGGGATGCCTTCCGGCATCCCCAAGCTTTGACTTTTGGTGTCTTTGGATTATCTTGGGGTGCCATGGGCATACCAAAGCTTAGGCTCTTGCCACTCCTTGTTCCATAATCCATCAAAAGAATTTACCCAAAACTTGAAAACTTCACAACACAAAACTCAATAGAAATCTCGTGAGCTCCGTTAGAGAAAGAAAACAAAAGACTACTTTAAGGTACTGTAATGAACTCATTCTTTATTTATATTGGTGTTAAACCTACTGTATTCCAACTTCTCTATGGATTATAAACTATTTTACTAGCCATAGATTCATCAAAATAAGCAAACAACACACGAAAAACAGAATCTGTCAAAAATGTAATAGTCAGTAGTAATCAGAATTAACGCAAACTTCTGGAACTCCAAAAATTATACCAAAATAGGACGACCTAGAAATTTGTTTAATGATCAACATCAATTGGAATCAGTATATTATAAAGTTCTGGTGATTTTTAACAATTGTTTTCGTGAACAGAAAGATTATGGAAATTACAGCAAGATCAAATAACTATCATCCAAGAAGATCCTATAGGTCTAACTTGGCACTAACACTAATTAAAACATAAAACCACATCTAAACAGAGGCTAGATGGATTATTTATTACTAAGCAGCAAGGAAAAATATTTGGTTGTCTTCCAACAAGCGCTTTTCTTTAAAGCCTTTTTAGCTAGGCATTGAGATTTCAATGATGCTCACAAGAAAGACAAGAATTGAGGCACAAAGAGAACATCATAAAACATGTGACAAACACACTTAAGTCTAACATACTTCCTATGCATAGGCATATTATAGGTAAACAAATTATCGTAGCAAGCAAAAACTAGCATATGCAAGGAAGCGGAAAGGAACAATAGCAATCTCAACATAACGAGAGGTAATTTAGTAACATGAAAATTTCTACGACCATATTTTCCTCTCTCATAATAATTACATGTGGGATCATAAGCAAATTCAATAAAATAGCTATCACATAAAATATTTTCAACACGATCCACATGCATGCAAAGTTGACACTCTTCCGAAATAGTGGGATTAACATTAACTAAAGTCATGACCTTTCCAAACCCACTTTTATCAAAAATTTCATAAGATTGAATATTCTCCAAATATGTGTGATCTAAAGTTGACGCTCTTCCAAACCCACTTTCAATATTATTGCAAACAATATTACCAATCTCATATTCATCATGGGGATTAGATAAATTTTCAAGATCATAAGAAGAATCACCCCAATCATGATCATTGCAACAAGTCGTAGACATAGCAAAACTAGCATCCCCAAGCTTAGGGTTTTGCATATTATTAGCATAATTGACATCAAGAGAATTTATAGTAGCATCATTGCAATCATGCTTTTTATTCAAAGATCTACCGTGAATCACTTCATAAAGCACTTCATCACAATTTTCAGATTTACGGATTTCAGGCAAAAGCTTATAAAGATAATCTAGTACATCCAAATCACTAGGAATTGGTTCATCATAATTGGATCTCTTAAAAATATTGGCAAGCGGATGAGGATCCATAAATATTAGCTTCTCTGTTTAGGAATAAATACTCAACTATTTCAACCAAGCGAGATAACGAGCCAAGAAAGACATCAAGGCAAACAAAAAGACGAACGAAAAAGATAGGGCGAATAAAACGGCAAGGGTGAAGTGGGGGAGAGGAAAACGAGAGGCAAATGGCAAATAATGTAATGCGGGAGATAGGGATTGTGATGGGTACTTGGTATGCAGACTTTAACGGTGCCAAAAGTGGCTTGTTGTTAGGATTCCAAGTCTTGACTTGCTCTTGCGTAAGCTTCAAGAACGGCGCGTAAATTCTTCTTGCTACCTCTTGAGCACTGCGTTGGATTTCCCCGAAGAGGAGAGGATGATGCAGCAAAGTAGCGTAAGTATTTCCCTCAGTTTTTGGGAACCAAGGTATCAATCCAGTAGGAGGCTACGCACAAGTCCCTCATACCTGCACAAAACAATAGCTCCTCGCAACCAACGCGATTAGGGGTTGTCAATCCCTTCACGGTCACTTACGAGAGTGAGATCTGATAGAGATGATAAATAATATTTTTGGTATTTTTGATATAGAGATGCAAAGTGAAAAGTAAAAGGCAAAGTAAAAAACAAAGCAAGTATTAAAGTGATGGAGATTGATATGATGAGAATAGACCCGGGGGCCATAGGTTTCACTAGTGGCTTCTCTCAAGAGCATAAGTATTCTACGGTGGGTGAACAAATTACTGTTGAGCAAATGACAGAATTGAGCATAGTTATGAGAATATCTAGGTATGATCATGTATATAAGCATCACGTCCGAGACAAGTAGACCTACTCCTGCCTGCATCTACTACTATTACTCCACTCATCGACCGCTATCCAAAGATGCATCTAGAGTATTAAGTTAAAAACAGAGTAACGCCTTAAGCAAGATGACATGATGTAGAGGGATAAATTCATGCAATATGATAAAAACCCCATCTTGTTATCCTTGATGGCAACAATACAATACGTGCCTTGCTGCCCCTTCACATCCTTTGGGAAAGGACACCGCAAGATTGAACCCAAAGCTAAGCACTTCTCCCATTGCAAGAACTACCAATCTAGTTGGCCAACCCAAACGGATAATTCGAAGAGACTTGCAAAGATAACCAATCATACATAAAAGAATTCAGAGAAGATTCAAATATTGTTCATAGATAATCTTGATCATAAACCCACAATTCATCGTCTCAACACACACCGCAAAAAGAAGATTACATTGAATAGATCGCCACGAGAGAGGGGGAGAACATTGTATTGAGATCCAAAAAGAGAGAAGAAGCCATCTAGCTACTAGCTATGGACCCGAAGGTCTGATGTAAACTACTCACACTTCATCGGAGGGGCTATGGTGATGATGTAGAAGCCCTCCGTGGTGGATGCCCCCTCCGACGGAGCTCCAGAACAGGCCCCAAGATGGGATCTCGTGGATACAGGAAGGTGCGAGGGTGGAATTACGTTTTGGCTCCTGCTCGATCGTTTGGGGGCAATGAGGTATATATATAGGAGGAAGGAGTACGTCGGTTGAGCAATGGGGGCCCACGAGGCGTGGGCGCGCCTAGGGGCGCCCCACCCTCGTGACCGCCTCTGTTACTTCTTGGAGTAGGGTCCAAATCTCCTGGATCACGCTCGGTGAGAAAATCACGTTCCCGAAGGTTTCATTCCGTTTGGACTCCGTTTGATTTTCCATTTCTTCGAAACAATGAAATAGGCAAAAAAAACAGCAATTCTGGGCTGGGCCTCCGGTTAATAGGTTAGTCCCAAAAAATAATGTAAAAGTGGAAAATAAAGCCCAATATAGTCCAAAACAGTAGATAAAGTATCATGGAGCAATAAAAAATTATAAATACGTTGGAGACGTATCAATCGTATCCTCTATACGACTCATGTTCGACCTTTCGGTCTTCCGTGCTCTGAGGCCATGTCTGTACATGCTAGGCTCGTCAAGTCAACCTAAGTGTATTGCGTGTGTAAATCTGGCTTACACCCGTTGTATGCGAACATTAGAACCTATGACACCCGATCATCACGTGGTGCTTCGGAACAACGGACCTTAGCAACGGTGCACGCTTAGGGAACACAATTCTTGATATTTTAATGAGGGATCATCTTATTTATGCTACCGTCGTTCTAAGCAAATAAGATGTAAAAACATGATAAACATCACATGCAATCAAATAGTGACATGATATGGCCAATATGATTTTTCTCCTTTTGATCTCCATCTTCGGGGCGCCATGATCATCATCGTCACCGGCTTGACACCATGATCTCCATCATCATGATCTGCATCATCGTGTCTTCATGAAGTTTTCTCGTCAACTATTACTTCTACTACTATGGCTAAAGGTTTAGCAATAAAGTAAAGTAATTACATGACGTTTATGTTGACACGCAGGTCATAAATAAATGAAGACAACTCCTATGGCTCATGCCGGTTGTCATACTCATCGACATGCAAGTCGTGATTCCTATTACAAGAACATGATCAATCTCATACATCACATATATCATTCATCACATCCTTTTGGCCATATCACATCACACGGCATATGCCGCAAAAACAAGTTAGACGTCCTCTAATTGTTGTTGCAAATTTTTACGTGGCTGCTATAGGTTTCTTAGCAAGAACGTTTCTTACCTACGCCAAAACCATAACGTGATATGCCAATTTCTATTTACCCTTCATAAGGACCCTTTTCATCGAATCTGATCCGACTAAAGTAGGAGAGACAGACACCCACTAGCCACCTTATGCAACTAGTGCATGTCAATCGCTGGAACCTGTCTCACGTAAGTGTACGTGTAAGGTCGGTCCGGGCCGCTTCATCCCACGATGCCGCCGGATCAAGATAAGACTAGTAAGGGCAAGTAAATTGACAAAATCGACGCCCACAACAACTTGTGTTCTACTCGTGCATAGAAACTACACATAGAACTAGCTCTCATACCACTGTTGGGGATTATAGCAGAAATTTAAAATTTTCTACGCATCACCAAGATCAATCTATGGATTCATCTAGCAACGAGAGAGAGAGAGAGAGAGGAGTGCATCTACATACCCTTGTAGATCGCGAGCGGAAGCGTTCAAGAGAACGGGGTTGATGGAGTCGTACTCGTCGTGATCCAAATCACCAATGATCCTAGCGCCGAACAGATGGCACCTCCGCGTTCAACACACATACGGAGCGGAGACGTCTCCTCCTTCTTGATCCAGCAAGGGGGAAGGAGAAGTTGATGGAGATCCAGCAGCACGACAGCGTGGTGGTGGAAGCAGCGGGATTTCAGCAGGGCTTCGCCAAGCGCTACTGGAGGAGGAAGAGGTGTCACGGGAGGGAGAGGGAGGCGCCAGGCTTAGGAGGCGCCGCCTCCCTCCCTCCACTATATATAGGGGCTAGGGAGGAGGGGGCCCCTGGGCAACGGCCCCTTAGGGTTTCCAACCGCGCATGCCCCTCGGGGCAACGGCCCCCTAGGGTTTCCAACCCTAGGCGCCTTGGGCCCTTGGATGGGGTGCACCAGCCCACCAGGGGCTGGTTCCCACGCCACTTCAGCCCATGGGGCCCTCCGAGATAGGTGGCCCCACCCGGTGGACCCGCGGGACCCTTCCGGTGGTCCCGGTACAATACCGGTGTGTTGGGGAACGTTGCATAAAATAAAATTTTCCTATGTTCAGCAAGATCCATCTATGAGTTCATCTAGCAACGAGAGAGAGAGAGATGCATCTACATACCCTTGTAGATCGCGTGCGGAAGCGTTCAAGAGAACGGGGTTGAGGGAGTCGTTCTCGTCGTGATCTAAATCACCGGAGATCCTAGCGCCGAACGGACGGCACCTCCCCGTTGAACACACGTACGGTCAGCGTGAAGTCTCCTCCGTCTTGATCCAGCAAGGGGGAAGGAGAGGTTGATGAAGATCCAGCAGCACGACGGCGTGGTGGTGGATGCAAGAGACTCCAAAGAGGGCTTCGCCAAGCAATCATGCGGGAGGAGGAAGAGGTGTAGCAGGGGAGGGAGGCGCCAAGACTCAGGTGCGGCTGCCCTCCCTCCCTCCTTTATATAGGCCCCTGTGGTGGCGCTGCCCCGAGATTAAATCTCCCAAGGGGCGGCGGCTGCGATGGAGTGCCCCCAAGGCAAGTGGTGCGCCCACCCAAGGGTTTCCAACCCTAGGCGCAGGGGGCCCAAGTGGAAGCACCAGCCCACCAGGCTGGTTCCTCCCCATGTCAGCCCACGGGCCCTCCCGAATAGGTGGCCCCACCCGGTGGACCCCGGGACCCTTCCGGTGGTCCCGGTACAATACCGGGTGACCCCGAAACTTTCCCGATGGCCGAAATAGCACTTCCTATATATAATTCTTTACCTCCGGACCATTCCGGAACTCCTCGTGACGTCCGGGATCTCATCCGGGACTCCAAACAACTTTCGGTTTGCTGCGTACTAATATTCATACAACCCTAGCGTCACCGAACCTTAAGTGTGTAGACCCTACGGGTTCGGGAGACATGCAGACATGACCGAGACGGCTCTCCGGTCAATAACCAACATCGGGATCTGGATACCCATGTTGGCTCCCACATACTCCTCGATGATCTCATCGGATAAACCATGATGTCGAGGATTCAAGCAACCCCGTATACTATTCCCTTTGTCAATCGGTATGTTACTTGCCCGAGATTCGATCGTCGGTATCCCAATACCTCATTCAATCTCGTTACCGGCAAGTCACTTTACTCGCATCAGTAATGCATGATCCCGTGACCGGACACTTGGTCACTTTGAGCTCATTATGATGATGCACTACCGAGTGGGCCCGGTGATACCTCTCCGTAATACGGAGTGACAAATCCAGCCTCGATCTGTGTCAACCAATGAGACACTTTCGGAGATACCATAGTGCACCTTTATAGTCACCCAGTTATGTTGTGACGTTTGGTACACCCAAAGCACTCCTATGGTATGCGGGAGTTACACGATCTCATGGTCTAAGGAAAAGATACTTGACATTGGAAAAGCTCTAGCAAAACGAACTACACGATCTTGTGCTATGCTTAGGATTGGGTCTTGTCCATCACATCATTCTCCTAATGATGTGATCCCGTTGTCAATGACATCCAATGTCCATAGTCAGGAAACCATGACTATCTGTTGATCAACGAGCTAGTCAACTAGAGGCTCACTAGGGACAGGTTGTGGTCTATCTATTCACACGTGTATTACGATTTCCGGATAATACAATTATAGCATGAATAAAAGACAATTATCACGAATAAGGAAATATAATAATAATCCTTTTATTATTGCCTCTAGGGCATATTTCCAACAGTCTCCCACTTGCACTAGAGTCAATAATCTAGTTACATTGTGATGAATCAAACACCCATAGAGTTATGGTGTTGGTCATGTTTTGCTCGCGGAAGATGATTAGTCAACGAATCTGCGACATTTAGATCCGTATGCACTTTGCAAATTTCTATGTCTCCATCTTGAACATTTTCACGAATGGAGTTGAAGCGACGCTTGATGTGCCTGGTCTTCTTGTGAAACCCGGGCTCCTTGGCAAGTGCAATAGCTCCAGTGTCGTCACAGAAGAGTTTGATCGGCCCCGACGCATTGGGTGTGACTCCTAGGTCGGTGATGAACTCCTTCACCCAAATTGCTTCATGCGCTGCCTCCGAGGCTGCCATGTATTCCGCTTCACATGTAGATCCCGCCACGACGCTTCGCTTGCGGCACTACCAGCCATCGCTTCCACCATTCAACATATACACGTATCCGGTTTGTGACTTAGAGTCATTCAGATCTGTGTCGAAGCTAAGCGTCGACGTAACCCTTCTGACGAGCTCTTCGTCACCTCCATAAACGAGAAACATGTCCTTAGTCCTTTTCGTGTACTTCAGATATTCTTGACCGCTGTCCGGTGTTCCTTGCGGGATTACTTTGGTACCTTCCTACCAAACTTACGGCAAGGTTTACATTAGGTCTGGTACACAGCATGGCATACATAATAGATCCAATGGCTGAGGCATAGGGGATGACACTCATCTATTCTTTATCTTTTGCCGTGGTCGGGCATTGAGCCGAGCTCAATTTCACACCTTGTAATACAGGCAAGAACCCTTTCTTGGACTGGTCCATTTTGAACTTCTTCAATATCTTTTCAAGGTATGTGCTTTGTGAAAGACCTATGAGGCGTCTCGATCTATCTCTATAGATCTTGATGCCTAATATATAAGCAGCTTCTCCAAGGTCCTTCATTGAAAAACACTTATTCAAGTAGGCCTTAATGTTGTCCAAAAGTTCTATATCATTTCACATCAAAAGTATGTCATCTACATAAAATATGAGAAATGCTACAGAGGTCCCACTCACTTTCTTGTAAACGCAGGCTTCTCCATAAGTCTGCATATACCCAAACGCTTTGATCATCTCATCAAAGCGAATGTTCCAACTCCGAGATGCTTGCACCAGCCCATAAATGGATCATCGAGCTTGCATACCTTGTTAGCATTCTTAGGGTCGACAAAACCTTCCGATCGCATCATATACAGTTCTTCCTTAAGATAGCCGTTAAGGAATGCCGTTTTGACGTCCATTTGCCATATCTCATAATCATAGTATGCGGCAATTGCTAACATGATTCGGACGGACTTCAGCTTTGCTACGGGAGAGAAAGTCTCATCGTAGTCAACCCCTTGAACTTGCCGATAACCTTTAGCGACAAGTCGAGCTTTATAGATGGTGACATTACCATCCGCGTCCGTCTTCTTCTTAAAGTTCCATTTGTTTTCTATCGCTCACCGATCATCGGGCAAGTCTGTCAAAGTCCATACTTTGTTTTCATACATGGATCCTATCTCGGATTGCATGGCTTCAAGCCATTTGTTGGAATCTGGGCCCGCCATCGCTTCTTCATAGTTTGAAGGTTCACCGTTGTCTAACAACATGATTTCCGTGACAGGGTTGCCATACCATTCTGGTGTGGAACGTGTCCTTGTGGACCCACTGAAGTTCAATAGCAACTTGATCCAAGTACCTTGATCATCATCATTAATTTCCTCTCCGCCGGTGTAGGCACCACAGAACATTTTCCGAGCTGCACTACTTTCCGGTTCAAGAGGTAGTACTTCATCGAAGTTCTACTTTCCTCCCACTTATTCCTTTCGAGAGAAACTCTTTTCCAGAAAGGATCTGTTCTTGGCAACAAAGATCTTGCCTTCGGATCTAAGGTAGAAGGTATACCCAATGGTTTCCTTAGGGTATCCTATGAAGACACATTTTTCCGACTTGGGTTCGAGCTTTTCAGGTTGAAGTTTCTTGACATAAGCATCGCATCCCCAAACTTTTAGAAACGACAGCTTAGGTTTCTTCCCAAACCATAATTCATACGGTGTCGTCTCAACGGATTTAGACGGTGCCCTATTTAAAGTGAATGTAGCTGTCTCTAGAGCGTAACCCCAAAATGATAGCGGTAAATCTGTAAGAGACATCATAGATCGCACCATATCCAATAGAGTGCGATTGCGACGTTCGGACACACCGTTACGCTGAGGTGTTCCAGGCGGCGTGAGTTGTGAAACGATTCCACATTTCCTTAAGTGTGTACCAAATTCGTGACTTAAATATTCTCCTCCACGATCTGATTGTAAGAACTTTATTTTTTGGTCACGTTGATTCTCGACCTCATTCTGAAATTCCTTGAACTTTTCAAAGGTCTCAGACTTGTGTTTCATCAAGTAGACATACCCATATCTACTCAAGTCATCAGTGAGAGTGAGAACATAACGATATCCTCCGCGAGCCTCAACGCTCATTGGACCGCACACATCGGTATGTATGATTTCCAATAAGTTAGGTTGCTCGCTCCATTGTTCCGGAGAACGGAGTCTTGGTCATTTTTCCCATAAGGCATGGTTCGCATGTGTCAAATGATTCATAATTGAGAGACTCTAAAAGTCCATAAGAATGGAGCTTTTTCATGCGCTTGACACCAATGTGACCAAGGCGGTAGTGCCACAAGTATGTGGGACTATCATTATCAACTTTACATCTTTTGGTATTCACACTATGAATATGTGTAATATTACGTTCGAGATTCATTAAGAATAAACCATTGACCATCGGAGCATGCCCATAAAATATATCTCTCATATAAATAGAACAACCATTATTCTCGGATTTAAATGAGTGGTCATCTCGTATTAAACGAGATCCTGATACAATGTTCATGCTCAAACTTGGCACTAAATAACAATTATTGAGGTTTAAAACTAATCCCGTAGGTAAATGTAGAGGTAGAGTGCCGACGGCGATCACATCGACCTTGGAACCATTCCCGACGCACATCGTCACCTCGTCCTTCGCCAGTCTCCGTTTATTCCGCAGCTCCTGCTGTGAGTTACAAATATGAGCAACGGCACCAATATCAAATACCCAGGAGTTACTACGAGTAATCGGTAAGGTACACATCAATTACATGTATATCAAATATACCTTTAGTGTTGCCGGCCTTCTTGTCTGCTAAGTATTTGGGGCGATTCCGCTTCAATGACCCTTCCCTTTGCAATAAAAGCACTCGATCTCGTGCTTGGGTCCATTCTTTGACTTCTTCCCGGCAATCGGCTTACGGGCGCGGCAACATCCTTGCCGTCCTTCTTGAAGTTCTTCTTACCCTTGCCCTTCTTGAACTTAGTGGTTTTATTGACCATCAACACTTGATGTTCTTTCTTGATTTCTACCTCTGCTGACTTCAAAGATTGAAAATACTTCAGGAATAGTTTTCACCATCCCCTGCATATTGTAGTTCATCATAAAGCTCTTGTAGCTCGGTGGGGAAGCGGCCCAAGGATTCTGTCAATGACCGCCTCGTCAAGGAGGTTAATATCCAGTTGGGATAGGCGGTTGTGCAACCCGGACATTTTGAGTATGTGCTCACCGATGTAACTATTTTCCTCCATCTTACAACTATAGAACTTGTCGGAGACTTCATATCTCTCGACCGGGCATGAGCTTGGAAAACCATTTTCAGCTCCTCAAACATATCATATGCTCCGTGTTGCTCAAAACGCTTTTGGAGCCCGGTTCTAAGTTGTAAAGCCCGCCAGACCGAACGAGGGAGTAATCATCAAGACGAGACTGCCAAGCGTTCATAATGTCTTGGTTCTGCTCGATGGGTGCTTCACCTAGCGGTGCTTCTAGGACATATTGTTTCTTGGCTGCTATGAGGATGATCCTCAGGTTTCGGACCCAGTCCGAATAGTTGCTGACATCATCTTTCAGCTTGGTTTTCTCTAGGAACACATTGAAGTTTATGGTGACATGAGCGTTGGCCATTTGATCTACAAGACATTTTGCAAAGATTTTAGACTAATGTTCATGATAATTAAGTTCATCTAATCAAATTATATAATGAACTCCCACTCAGATTTGACATTCCTCTAGTCATCTAAGTGTTACATGATCCAAGTCGACTAGGCCGTGTCCGATCATCACGTGAGACGGACTAGTCATCGTCGGTGAACATCTCCATGTTGATCGTATCTTCCATACGACTCATGTTCGACCTTTCGGTCTCTTGTGTTCCGAGGCCATGTCTGTACATGCTAGGCTCGTCAAGTTAACCTAAGTGTTTTGCATGTGTAAAACTGTCTTACACCCGTTGTATGTGAACGTAAGAATCTATCACACCCGATCATCACGTGGTGCTTGAAGCATTTAACTTTAGCAACGCGCGATTAGGGAGAACACTTTCTTGAAATTATTATAAGGGATCATCTTATTTACTACAGTCGTTCTAAGTAAAAAAGATGCATAAACATAATAAACATCACATGCAATTATATAGTAGTGACATGATATGGCCAATATCATATAGCTCCTTTGATCTTCATCTTGGGCTCCATGATCATCTTGTCACCGCATGACACCATGATCTCCATCATCATGATCTCCATCATCGTGTCTCCATGAAGTTGCTCGTCAACTATTACTTCTACTACTATGGCTAACACGTTTAGCAATAAAGTAAAAGTAATTTACATGGCGCTTCTCAATGACACGCAGGTCATACAAAAAATAAAGACAACTCCTATGGCTCCACCGGTTGTCATACTCATCGACATGCAAGTCGTGATTCCTATTACAAGAGCATGATCTCATACATCACATATATATCATTCATCATTCATCACAACTTTGGCCGTATCACATCACAAAACACTTGCTGCAAAAACAAGTTAGACGTCCTCTAATTGTTGTTGCAAGTTTTTACGTGGCTGCAATAGGGTTCTAGCAAGAACGCTTTTCTTACCTACGTGAAAGCCACAACGTGATTTGTCAACTTCTATTTACCCTTCATAAGGACCCTTTTCGTCGAATCCGCTCCAACTAAAGTGGGAGAGATGACACCCGCTAGCCACCTTATGCAACTAGTGCATGTCACCGGTGGAACCTGTCTCACGTAAGCGTACGTGTAAGGTCTGTCCGGGCCGCTTCATCCCACAATACCGCTGAAGCAAAATAAGACTAGTAGCGGCAAGAAAGTTGACAACATCTACGCCCACAACAAATTATGTTCTACTCGTGCAATAGAGAACTACGCATAGACCTAGCTCATGATGCCACTGTTGGGGAACGTTGCATAAAATAAAATTTTCCTACGTTCACCAAGATCCATCTATGAGTTCATCTAGCAACGAGAGAGAGAGAGATGCATCTACATACCCTTGTAGATCGCGTGCGGAAGCGTACAAGAGAACGGGGTTGAGGGAGTCGTTCTCGTCGTGATCCAAATCACCGGAGATCCTAGCGCCGAACGAACGGCACCTCCGCGTTCAACACACGTGACGCCAGCGTGGACGTCTCCTCCGTCTTGATCCAGCAAGGGGAAGGAGAGGTTGATGAAGATCGGCCTGACGACGGCGTGGTGGTGGATGCGAGGACTCCGGCAGGCTTCGCCAAGCAAGCTGCGGGAGGAGGAAGAGGTGTAGCAGGGGAGGAGGCGCCAAGACTCAGCAGCGGCTGCCCTCCCTCCCCCTCCTTTATATAGGCCCCCAGGGGGGGCGCCAGCCCTGGAAATTGAATCTCCCAAGGGGGGCGGCAGCCAGGGGGGTGGAGTACCCCCCAAGGCAAGTGGTGCCCCCCCCACCCTAGGGTTTCCAACCCTAGGCGCAGGGGGGCCCAAGTGGGGGGCGCACCAGCCCACCAGGGGCTGGTTCCCTCCCCACTTCAGCCCACGGGCCCTCCGGGATAGGTGGCCCCACCCGGTGGACCCCCGGGACCCTTCCGGTGGTCCCGGTACAATATCGGGTGACCCCGAAACTTTCCTGATGGCCGAAACAGCACTTCCTATATATAATTCTTTACCCCCGGACCATTCCGAAACTCCTCGTGACGTCCGGGATCTCATCTGGGACTCCGAACAACTTTCGGTTTGCTGCATACTAATATTCATACAACCCTAGCGTCACCGAACCTTAAGTGTGTAGACCCTACGGGTTCGGGAGACATCCAGACATGACCGAGACGGCTCTCCGTTCAATAACCAACAGCGGGATCTAGATACCCATGTTGGCTCCCACATACTCCTCGATGATCTCATCGGATGAACCACGATGTCGAGGATTCAAGCAACCCCGTATACTATTCCCTTTGTCAATCGGTATGTTACTTGCCCAAGATTCGATCGTCGGTATCCCAATACCTCGTTCAATCTCGTTACCGGCAAGTCACTTTACTCGCATCAGTACTGCATGAACCCATGACCAGACACTTGTTCACTTTGAGCTCAATATGATGATGCACTACCGAGGGGGCCAATTGGTACCTCTACGTAATACGGAGTGACAAATCCGATCTCGATCCGTGTCAACCCAATGCACACTTTCGGAGATACCTGTAGTGCACCTTTATAGTCACCCAGTTACATTTGACGTTTGGTACACCCAAAGCACTCCTATGGTATCCGGGAGTTACACGATCTCATGGTCTAAGGAAAAGATACTTGACATTGGAAAAGCTCTAGCAAAACGAACTACACGATCTTGTGCTATGCTTAGGATTGTCTTGTCCATCACATCATTCTCCTAATGATGTGATCCCGTTATCAATGACATCCAATGTCCATAGTCAGGAAACCATGACTATCTGTTGATCAACGAGCTAGTCAACTAGAGGCTCACTAGGGACAGGTTGTGGTCTATCTATTCACACGTGTATTATGATTTCCGGATAATACAATTATGGCATGAATAAAAGACAATTATCACGAACAAGGAAATATAATAATAATCCTTTTATTATTGCCTCTAGGGCATATTTCCAACACGGTGACCCCCGAAACTCTCCCGGTGGCAGAAACTGGACTTCCTATATATAAGTCTTTACCTACGGACCATTCCGGAACTCCCCGTGACGTCCGGGATCTCATCTGGGACTCCGAACAACTTTCGGTTAACCGCATACTAATATCTCTACAACTCTAGCGTCACCGAACATTAAGTGTGTAGACCCTACGGGTTCGGGAGACACGTAGACATGACCGAGACAACTCTCCGGTCAATAACCAACAGCGGGATCTGGATACCCATGTTGGCTCCCACATGCTCCACGATAATATCATCGGATGAACCACGATGTCGAGGATTCAATCAATCCCATATACAATTCCCTTTGTCTATAGGTACGATACTTGCCCGAGATTCGATCGTCGGTATACCGATACCTTGTTCAATCTCGTTACTGCAAGTCTCTTTACTCGTTCAGGTAACACATCATCCCGTGAACAACTCCTTGATCACATTGAGCTCATTATGATGATGTCCTACCGAGTGGGCCCAGAGATACCTCTCCGTCATATGGAGTGACAAATCCTAGTCTCGATTCGTGCCAACCCAATAGATACTTTCGGGGATACCCGTAATGTACCTCTATAGCCACCCAGTTACGTTGTAACGTTTAGCACACCCAAAGTACCCTTTACGGTATACGGGAGTTGCACAATCTCATGGTCTAAGGAAAGGATATTTGACATTAGAAAAGCTTTAGCAGACGAACTACACAATCTTGTGCTATGCTTAGGATCGAGTCTTGTCCATCACATCATTATCCTAATGATGTGATCCTGTTATCAATGACATTCTATGTCCATGGTTAGGAAACTGTAACCATCTACTGATCAACGAGCTAGTCAACTAGAGGCACATTAGGGACATGTTGTGGTCTATGTATTCACACATGTATTACGATTTCCGGATAACACAATTATAGCATGAACAGTAGACAATTATCATGAACAAGGAAATATAATAATAACCTTTTTATTATTGCCTTTAGGGCATATTTCCAACACTTTATTCCTAAACCTCCGTAAACCTTGGGAGAGCAGACTTTGTTCCAGTTGACGAGGCACTTGCTCCTAGGGGCATCGTTGCTGCTGTTGACTTACACCCAAAGAAGTAGCCCTTGGTACACTCTTTTCCTACTCGTAAATTGTCCCTTTTGTTCCTCTTGTAATCACGTCTATTCTTTCAAGATCTACTATATACGTACTATGTCTTGAGGAACAAATCTTATCCTTCGCAAATTTTACATTGGAGTATGGGTATTTCGAAAGATATTTATGGTATAAATGTACTCATCTGAAATTTTGAGAACTATGGTATAGTCTTTTCCTTTTTGCACCAAAATGCAAATTTAGTTTTAAGATCATGGCAAAGTTAGTTTGTGGACCATGGCAAAAGCAATTCTAGATCATGGAATGCTTTTGCAAACAAGGCAAATTAAACATTTTTACCACGGCAAATTTCACTATTTTGGACCATGGCAATTTTAGTTGTTGCTTTCTTAATTTTGCCATGTGCAAATGAAAATGTTATTTTTTTCACATTCAAACAGTACCACAAAAGTTATTATGCCATGGCTAATTATTAGCGACAAATTTAATTCATGGATCATGGCAAATCTTACTTTATGGACAAATTTAAATTTAGTTTATGGACCATGTTAAATTTTGTTTTAGATCATGGAAAATCTTTTGTGAACATGGCTACTTTCAAATTTAACCATGGAATTTTTCAGTTTCCAGACCATCTCATTCTAGTTGTTTGCTTTTCTTAAATTTACCATGTGCAACTGCTTTTCTTTAATTCCATACGGTGCCATAAAAGGATTTTTTTCCATGGCTATTTTGTTAACGATAAAATTACCTTTGATGGAGCCATGCCAAATTTAGTTTATGGATCATGGCAACTTCATTTTTTTAACCATGGCAATTTCTAATAGTTGATCATGGCAAATTTTGCTTGTTTTTCATAAACAAATCCATGTTATTTTTTGCCACGGCAATTTTTGCATCATTTCATTTAGCACGACAAAATTGAGTTTTTTTACTTTATAGCATGGCAATTTTTTACGTTATTGGCATGGCAAAATTGAGTTCTTAATGTTGCCATGTCAAATTTAACTTTATCCACATGGCAAATTTACTTATATCGCCATGGAAATTTTTTAACTTTTATTGCCATGACATTTTTTAACCTTTTATTTGCCATGGTAATTTTACAATTTATTTACGTAACAATTTTTAACTTTTATTGCCATGAAAATTTTTCACCCTTTTTTGCCATGGCAATTTCTACATTTTATTACCATGGCAAATATTATCTTTTATTGGCATGCATTTTTTTCACCCTTTATCTGCCATGGTAATTATTAAATTTTATTGCCATGGAAAATTTCACTTCACATCCATGGTAATTTTTTTACTTTCATCTTTTAATGGGATTTTTGCATTAATGGGACCATATTTAGTTTACTTTAGCATGGCAAGTTTTACTTTTGTATCATGGCATATTAGGGTCCTAAAAAGACGTACAAAAACTACTTTGTACCATGCCAAAATTTTATTTTAATTGTCATCAATTTTTTTTGGCATATCAAATTTACCTTTTATTGCCATGGCCATTTTTCTTTAATATAGGCGCCAATTATAATTCAACATACATGGCAAATTCACCTTTTTCATTTTTGCCATGGCAAATTTACGTTTAGGACCATGGAAATTTACTTTTTATTTTCACAACATGGCATTAGCATTTTTTCTCATGGCTTGGCGGAAACTGGGCTTTATTAGCCAGGGAAAACTGACAAAATCTAGGCTTTATTAATAACAACAAAAACTAGTTTTCTTTTTTATCTAGAAAATGGCGTCGTTCGGCTTTTCAATGCTTGTGGCCCATTAGTGGGTCCAGTGTGTGGGAGGTGTTCGGGCTGAGGGTTGTTTGGATCGAACTAAAACGTTCCATCTAATAAACCCCGGCGTTGTCTCAAAAAAAAAAAATCTAATAACCCCGGCGAACGTTCGTCCGGTGTGGCGCCTCCCAGGACAGTTATCGGTGTCTAAAAAAAAATTCTACTAGCACACACTGGTAGGGTCTTAACGCCCCTATGCTCGACGCTACGGTGTTGAGCATAGCCCCGCTAGTGAATGCGTTGTGAAAAAGTAAAATCAGATTGGGGCAAAATATTAAAGTAGGATTAATCCGTGCTAATTTTCGGTTAAACGGTCGAACAGTGATTTTGGCCCGCACCGGGTGCACTGGAAGATATCCCTGGCGTCCCAGTACGGCGACCTTCACGTGGCCTGCATCGGGGTTGGTCGCGTGGAGAGGGCACACCGCACAGCGCAAACTCAACACTTCACTCCTGTTTCTCTCCTCCCCTCGCACCCCTGAAGCGTTTTCCTCTGCTCCTTCCCACCGCCGCGGGCGACATGGCGAGCACAGGCCGGTGCTAGGGTTTGCGCCGCCGCCACCACCACCACCCCACTCCCTTCCCCTGCCCCCCTCTTCGTCGAACCCAGCCACTCCCGGGCCCTCCCTCCGTCGGACCGCATCTCAGCCCCAGCCCTCCGCCGCGGGAGCCCAGGCCGCGGCCCAAGCTCGCCCCGACGCCCAGTCGCCGCCGAGCTTCTCCCCGAGGTAAAAGTTCCGTTAAATTGCCCGTGGATGTATGTTTTCTGCTTGATTCATGTATGTGTGGGTGTTCTGTTGTGGTGTGTGTATGGATGAAACAAGAACAGCATGCGCGGGTGTACAGATTTGCAGAAATTACTTGTCATACGCAGCTGAATTTTTTTGGGGGAACAGTAGGCCTCTTGTGCCCGACGGAAATGATGTGTCTTGATGCGCGTACACCAGGAGATGGCTTGGATCGAGAGTCGTTCCCCAAGCATCCTGACTCCAAGCCATCCGCGCGATGCGCTCCTTGTCCACCACATCAGGACAGTAGACAGTTGGCTCCTGAGCTGCAGGGAGCTTCGTTTCTTTTTTCACCCAAAAGCTTCAGAAGCATTTTAACTTTAAGTAAAAAAAGAAAAAAAACCTGAGAATTCCCACTTGTACATGTGGGAATAAACTATGGTTCTCAAAATTTCGGAAAACAAATATTTTCGCCTCTACCATGTGCAAACAAACACAAGGAAAACTAGTGCTTCGATCTACTTATTTTTCGCACAGCTTACAGAGATGTATCTTTTTCTAAGAAAACAAATGTCCTTCCACATAATATTGCAATATTCATATGTGTAATTTGTTAAACTTCTTTCAATGTCTAAAAGATAAAGTTCTCCTTGGACCACTGCAGCTTCGGAGCTATTAGGACTAGGAGTTTCCATGCATTAGTATATATATTTGTGTACGCTGGATTTGATTTATACCTTTTAGTAAAATATTTCTCATCGCTCATATATACAGATTCTCCTGCTTTAGATGTTAAAATACCACCTACATGTGTAAGCATAATTTTGCGCATATAACATGCAAGCTTCTAGCTCTAGGAGGCGTTACCTTGCCCATGGTATGTTAGTACTATGCCAACATCGTGATGCAGGAGAATATTTGTTTTCCGCGAACACAGAGCTTACCATTTGATACATTATTATTAGAGGCGACATATTCTTTCTTTCATGAATATTGTGTAGTATGCGGTCGTCTCTAAACAATTCCACCTCCATATCTCTTCGTGCTCCAACTGACTCCCAACTCAATTTTCCACTATCTATATTCCACCGTCCCACATTTAATTGATATCCTTTAAATAAAAATGTATTTGTAATGGTTGTATTTGTTGGCGCTAGTCTAATGGCCATATTTTTTGTCTGTTCTATATATGCAAAGCCATTCGCTTCTTGGTTGTTGTTCCACCACATCGCAATGTGTCACCATAGTGCAATTTATCTTGGATTCATACTCATTGTCATCCGGCAATGATGAGCTCACTGTTGCTACATCTTACCTAGCACACAGAGAATATCCGCGGTTGAATGTCCCACACCATGCTGGTTCTGTTCCCAGATGTCAGGTATTTGGACGGAAGGAACTATGCATGCCAGGGTTGCATAGCTATGGTAACGTAGTAATAAACTACACTGACAAGTAAAAGAGAAACAATATCACAAATCTGCATTTATGTCATAGCATTGAAATAATTCTATGTAATTCACACACCTAGGCATATTGTGGATTTTAACAACATATAAGAGCAATCTTTACAAGTTAACTAACAACATATTGGCTGTAAACCCTTTGATCTTTGAAACAGTTGAGCCAAAACCAAACTGCAGACAAGAAGCTAAAATTTTAGTTTGACCTGTATTTTATCTTTGTTGCTCAAGCATCAAACAAAATTTTACCCAGAAATAATATAGATACTCCACTGCTGAGGATGGTTGTAGACAGAAAGCAGCAATGCTGGTGGGATTGGGATCCCGTCTGAGATGCTCTTACAGTTTGTACGTCAAGTTGGGAAACTGCCGTTATGCTTGTTTCTTAGTCACAGGTCCAAGTACCATAATACATGATATAAGATTACACATTCATCTTTGCACTTTGGGTAACATTGCCTACATTATGGTTTTCCATTTTGTGTATGCCTGTTGTCTTCTCTTGGTTACATTTTCCCTACTTTGCCGTTATGTTTGTGTATGCCTTTCAATTTTCCTGGTTTATTTGAAGTTAATTCTGTGAATGGGCTTGGTGTACTACAAAAAATGGAGCCTGCATAGTCAAATTTGTGTGTCTAAACTCTGCTATGCCCTATGATGATTGGAAGATTACTTGTATGAAGTTGTTTATTACTGTTTGCTTAGTTTGTTCTGACGTTTTCATATCCAGGTACTCAAAGCTCCTAAGATGGCGGATGAGGAACATGCTCAAACCTCTCGGAAGAGGGTTGCAGATAAACAAATCAACAAGGACAATCCTGAGCTTGATGATGACTCACCGGAGCAAGAGGGAGGAACATTTAAGAAAGCTAGTGAGGAAGTGATGGCAACCCGAAAAATTGTAAAGGTTCGGCGCCAGCAGCCGTCGTCAGCTCCTTCTTCTAATCCTTTCTCTGCAATTAAGTTTACCACAAGTGATTCCAGTGTTCAAGCAAGTATTCCTGTCTCGAAACCTCCACCTTCTGATGTCACAACGTCAAATGTAAGGGGCTCAATTGAGAAAGCTGATGAGGCCAGCAATGGAAGTGTGAAAGATGCTGACAAGAATGCAGATTCTAATGAGGTAACAGAGATTCAAAAGGATGAATCGGGCCTGAATGAGTCAAATGCAGAAAACAAGTCAAATGCGCCAATGGAAGCTCACTCTTCACTTACTGAAACTGACAACAAGGCAGGCAGCACAGAGGGTGGAACTGGTGAGGACAAAGTGCTGGTTGGAGAACCCAAGGTAGATAACAGCAAGACATCTGGAATCGAGGGTAAAACAGAAGATGAAGGTGCTAAAGTGAATGAAGGTGGAGATGAAGATAAAAGCAGCAAGGACGGCGATGAGAAGAAAGATGAATCTGAATCAGGGACCAAGGGTGAAGTGAATGAAGGTGGAGATGAAGATAAAAGCAGCAAGGACGGCGATGAGAAGAAAGATGAATCTGAATCAGGGACCAAGGGTGAAGTGAATGAAGGTGGAGATGAAGATAAAAGCAGCAAGGACGGCGCTGAGAAGAAAGATGAATCTGAATCAGGGACCAAGGATGTATCAGCAACACCTCTGTTCTCTTTTATGAATGTGTCAAGTGGCCATAACGCCTTCACAGGACTGGCTGGAACTGGGTTTTCAGCCTCATCATTTTCCTTTGGCTCAGCTTCTAAAGAGAGCACAAATGCTCCCGTATTTGGGCTAAAGAGCGATGGTTCATCCTTCCCTTCTTTCAATATCGGTGGCACAAACAACAACGGGAGTTCTGTTCCATCGCTTGTCGCTGCAGCAGAAGCACCAAAGAAATTCACCATGCCAGAGGGCCCAGTGGAGACAGGCGAAGAAAACGAGATGGCCGTGTTCACCGCAGACTCCGCAATGTATGAGTACCTCGACGGGGGCTGGAAAGAAAGAGGAAAAGGGGAGCTAAAGCTGAACATCCCAGTGTCTGGCGGCGAGAGGTCCCGGCTCGTCATGAGGGCCAAGGGCAACTACCGGCTGGTCCTGAACGCGAGCCTGTACGATGACATGTCGCTGAAGGACATGGAGAAGAAGGGCGTGACGTTCGCCTGCATCAACAGCACCGGCGACTCGCCGGGCGGGCTCACCACGTTCGCCCTCAAGTTCAAGGACACTGGCGTCAGGGATGATTTCAAAGCCGCGGTGGAGGCGCACAAGGCGAAGAAGGCCTCGGACGCGATGCCCAAGACGCCCGAGTGCTCCCCCAAGGTGTCTGATGACTGAACGAGACCGCCCTGGTTGCGTATTTCGATGATGCGTATGCGGGTTGGAGAAGGGAGAGGCGCTGGCTGAAGTTCTGCTTGTTCATTCGGAGTCTAAAGTGCACCATTTTCTGTATTCTGTATCCCCATGTCGTGATGCCTTAAGATACATTTTGCATGCACGCGGTTTCTTGGTTTCCTGCTCCCGTTTTGGAACGGTGGGTGGTCTGTTGAACATTTAATTGTCGAGTCACAATTTTAGCTTAAAACTGGAGAGACGAGGGAGACTATTAATTACATCCTGTGGGCACCGATCTGAGCTATATTCAGTAATCAGTAATGTCTGGATATTAGTCATTCGTCAGTGGTGTATGCGTTGAGCTCTGTATTGCAGCAGCTTTCTTGGCCGCTAATTGTTCGTTCATTTCCTCGCATATCCCTTTTGTAGAAGACTAGCAAAAGGGCCAGTGCGTTGTAATAGAAGAAAATAAAAATCATAATCTTCAATGGCCATGATCACATTTTGCTGCATCACTAAGTTACGCTGTCACTTTCAATTTCATGAAATCATGTATTTTTTCTAAACTCGTGAAGATATTTGAAATCGTGAATATTTTTCAAATTCATGAATACTTCTATAAATTTTTGAACATTTCTAAAATCAATAATATTTTTTGAATTCATGAACATTTTATACTATTTGCAAACATTTAAAAAAAATGTGATTTTCTTTACAATTTACTTGAGTCATTGAAGTTTTCTAGAATGGACGAACATTGCTTTGGAAATTGGTGGAACATTTTCCGAAATTCACGTACATTTTTTTATTTAACAAACATTTTTTTGATTTAATGAAATTTTTTCGAAATGCACGATCATTTTTGGAATCAGCAAACATTTTATTAATGAATAAATTATTTTGTAAGTCACGAACAGTTTTTAATTTTTAGGATATTCTTTCATTCATGTACATTTTTTGAATCGGCGAAATTTTGTTCAATTTTATTAATTGTTTTCAATACACAAACACTTCTAAAAAATCATGTACATTTTTTGATTTCCCAAACATTTGTTTTCAAAATTTTGAACATTTTTTAATAAGCAACAGTTTTTGAACCTACAATGATTTTATGATTTATTAAAAAAAAATTGAAATTCCCATTTTTTAGAAAATTTTAGAACTTTTTTATGTCCCAAATTATTTAAAGTAGAAAAAATTAGACGGAAAAAAAGAAAAAATTTAAAAACAGGCAGCCCGGATATGGGCTGGCCTAAGGCTCCGTTTGGTTCATAGGATTTTTGCAGGAATCATGAAGGAATACTGTTCATGAAGCTTTATTTTCCTTTGTGCTGTTCGAAACGCAGGAATGACCTACAGTAATCCAAAGGGAACCTGTCCTTTCGATGACGATTCCACAGGAATTGAACATCTGCCTGGAGCTCATGTTTTACGGGGAAGACCGAAGCGAGATGCTCTGGTCGTGGCAGTGAGCATGCAGAGCTAATTAAAATGAGCTGATGTGTGACGTGATGGGTGAGAGATAGGGACAAAGCTGCCTTGTGGCCAATTTAAAAATCCGTAAGGCTTCTGTGCTTTCCCATGGTCACCCAAATGTCTATTTCTATAATTCTGTGATCCGAACAGTCTACTTTCTCTTGTTCATGTGTTTCTAGACCCCATAGGTTCTATGATCGCCTTCAGTCCTATTCCTTTGAAGTATTTTTATCCTTGGTTTTCTCTCCCTGCATACCGAACGCAGCCTAAACAGGCATGCTGCATCTTCTCCCAGCGCGTAGAGCGCAATATAAGAGGTCCCTACTGCATGGCCAGTTTAGGCGGAAGATTTTCCTGTGCGAAACGTTTTTTTATCACCTATAGGTGACACTAGCAGGTAATATTTTCCAATTTTGTGGGCAATTTCTATGACGTACCGCAAGAAACAATAACCCTGTATTATTAGATATGGTTTTTTCTTCAATAACCTTATGACGTCCCCGATTCAATCGTACATTAATCATACACGCAAACGTGTACGATCAAAATCAGGAACTCACGGAAAGATATCACAACACAACTCTAAAAATAAAATAAGTCATACAAGCATCATAATACAAGCCAGGGGCCTCGAGGGCTCGAATACAAGTGCTCGATCATAGACGAGTCAGCGGAAGCAACAATATCTGAAAGTACGTACATAAGTTAAACAAGTTTGCCTTAAGAAGGCTAGCACAAACTAGGATACAGATCGAAGAGGCGCATGCCTCCCGCCTCGATCCTCCTAAACTACTCTGGTCGTCATCGGTGACACCGCACGTAGTAGTAGGCACCTCCGTGTAGTAGGAGTCGCCGATCATTGTGGCGTCTGGTTTCAGGCTCCGACATCTGGTTGCGACAACCGTGTAGAAGGAAAAGGGGAAACGAGGGAGAAAAGCAACCGTGAGTACTCATCCAAAGTACTGCAAAGCAAGGATCTACACTACATATGCATGGGTATATGTGTAAAGGGGCAATATCGGTGGATCGAATCAGTAATGCCGTAATAAGAGGGGATAGCTAATCTTGTCGAAGACTATGCTTCGTGCCACCTCCATCTTGGCAAAGATGTAGAAGAGAGTAGATGGTAAGTTCACCAAGTAGCATCGTATAGCATACTCCTACCCGGCGATCCTCCTCGTCAGCCTGTTAGAGAGCGATCACCGGGTTATATCCGCACTTGGAAGGGTGTGTTTTATTAAGTATCCGGTTCTAGTTGTCATAAGGTCAAGGTACAACTCCAAGTCGTCCTGTTACCGAAGATCACAGCTATTCGAATAGATAAACTTTCCTGCAGGGGTGCACCACATAACCCAACACGCTCGATCCCATTTGGTCGGACACACTTTTCTGGGTCATGCCCGGATGCGGAAGATCAACACGTCGCAATCCTACCTAGGCACAACAGAGAGGTCAGCATGCCGGTCTAAATCCTATGCGCGCAGGGGTCTGGGCCCATCGCCCGTTGCTCACCTGCACGTTATGAACACGACCGGAAGCAGAACTAGCCCCCTTAATACAAGAGCAGGCTTATGTTCCAATCTGGCGCGCGCCACTCAGTCGCTGACGTCACGAAGGCTTCGGCTGATACCACGACGCCGAGTGCCCATAACTGTTCCCGCATAGCTGGTTAGTGCGTATAGGCGGCTGGCGACTCGGATCAAATACCAAGATCTCGTTAAGCATGTTAAGTATCCGCGAACGCCGACCAGGGGCCAGCCCACCTCTCTCCTAGGTGGTCTCAACCTGCCACAATAAGCTCCGCCTAAAAGTAACGATCGGGGCCGTCGGGAACCCAGGCCCACCTCTACCGGGATGGAGCCACCGCCCCTTCAAATTTCATCTTGAACAAAGTATCATAAGTAATGTATAACAAGATAAAGTATATAGCATATGCCCGTGATCAGCTCCGAAGTGATCACGGCCCGATAGTATAGTATGGCGGCGGACAAGAGTGTAGGGCCACCGATAGAACACTAGCATCCTATACTAATCAAGAGGATAGCAGGTAAGGGTAACAATCAGAGCAACAATGACAGGCTATGCAACATAATAGGATTAACCGAAAGCAGTAACATGCTACACTACTCTAATGCAAGCAGTATAGAGAAGAATAGGTGATATCTGGTGATCAAGGGGGGGGGGAGGGCTTGCCTGGTTGCTCTGGCAAGGAGGGGTCGTCAACAATGTAGTCGAACTCAGTGGCATCAGCAACGGTCTCGGGGTCTATCGGAGAAGAAGAGGGGGGAAGAAACAGTGAATACGGAGCAAACAAAGCATCACAAAACATAACGAGAAAATACGCGGAGCTAGGTATGCCCTAACGCGGTATTAGGTGATACCGGTGAAGGGCGGAAACATCCGGTAAAGTATTCCCGGTGTTTCGCGTTTTCGGACAGACATGCCGGAGGGGAAAAGTTGCAAGTTTGCTATGCTATGGATGCGTGGCGGATGAACGGACTGCGCATCCGGATTCGTCTCGTCGTTCTGAGCAACTTTCATGTAGAAAGTATTTTCATCCGAGTTACGAATTATTTTATATGATTTTCTAAAGATTTAATCATTTTCTGATTTTAATTATTTATTTAAATCCAACATTATCCAGAACAGTGAACGATGACGCATGCATGACATTAGAGTGATGTCAGTAGGTCAACTGGTCGGTTAACCTAGTCAAACTGACATGTGGGTCCCACTGTCATTGTCTAAGACTAACTAAGCAGGTTTAATTAGTTTAGTTAATTGATTAGGTTAATTAAACTCAATTAATTAGGTTAATTAATTTAGTTAATTAATTAATTAATTAATATAATTTTTTAAATCTTTTTTAAAACGTTTTGGGGGTGGGCCCCCCTTGTCATAGGCCCCTGGGGGCCTAGCGGGTCGGGCGTGTTACGGGCGTGCGGGCGCTGGCACCCAACCCGAACGGGCGCCGTCTTGAGGCGAAAGGCCGCAAGGCCATGAGCATATGGCGGTGGTCGAGCGAGGAGCCGGGGTGTGGCGGCGGCACGGGCGGGATGTCGATACGTCTCCAACGTATCTATAATTTTTGCTCCATGCTATGTTATCTACTGTTTTGGGCAATATTGGGCTTTATTTTCCACTTTTATATTACTTTTGGGACTAACCTATTAACCGGAGGCCCAGCCCAGATTTGCTGTTTTTTTGCCTATTTTAGTATTTCGAAGAAAAGGAATATCAAACGGAGTCAAAACGGAACGAAATCAGCTGGAGAAGTTATTTTTGGAACGAAACCCACCCGATGGATTTGGACCCCACGTTAAGGAAGGAACGAGGAAGCCACGAGGGTGGGGGCGCGCCCACCCCCCTAGGGCGCGCCCCTGCTTCGTGGGGCCCTCGTGGCTCCCCTAACGTGCTTCTTCCGCCTATATAACTCCACGTACCCTAAAACTTCCAGAACAGATATTAGATCGGGAGTTCCGCCGCCGCAAAACCTCCGTGAGCCACCAAAACCAATCGGGACCCTGTTCCCACCACCGCCAGAGGGGAACCCTCACCGTGGCCATCTTCATCATCCCGGCGCTCTCCATGACGAGGAGGGAGTAGTTCACCCTCGGGGCTGAGGGTATGTACCAGTAGCTATGTGTTTGATCTCTCTCTCTCTCTCGTGTTCTTGATTTGGCACGAGCTTGATGTATCGCGAGCTTTGCTATTGTAGTTGGATCTTATGTTTCTTCTCCCCCTCTACTCTCTTGTAGTGAATTGAGTTTTCCCCTTGAAGTAATCTTATCGGATCGAGTCTTTAAAGATTTGAGAACACTTGATGTATGTCTTGCCGTGCGTATCTGTGGTGACAATGGGATATCACGTGATTCACTTGATGTATGTTTTGGTGATCAACTTGCGGGTTCCGCCCATGAACCTATGCATAGGGGTTGGCTGTGACGCCCCCGATTCAATCGTACACTAATCATGCACGTAAATATGTACGATCAAGATCAGGGACTCACGGGAAGATATCACAACACAACTCCAAAACATAAATAAGTCATACAAGCATCATAATACAAGCCAGGGGCCTCGAGGGCTCAAATACAAGTGCTCGATCATAGACTAGTCAGCGGAAGCAACAATATCTGAGTACAGACATAAGTTAACAAGTTTGCCTTAAGAAGGCTAGCTCAAACTGGGATACAGATCGAAAGAGGCGCAGGCCTCCTGCCGGGGATCCTCCTAACTACTCCTGGTCGTCGTCCGCGGGCTGCACGGAATAGTAGGCACCTCCGGTGTAGTAGGAGTCGTCATCGACGGTGGCGTCTGGCTCCTGGGCTCCGACATCTGGTTGCGACAACCAGGTAGAAGGGAAGGGGGGGGGGGAAGGGGGAGAAAAGCAACCGTGAGTACTCATCCAAAGTACTCGTAAGCAAGGAGCTACACTACATATGCATGGGTATATGTGTAAAGAGGCAATATCGATGGACTGAACTGCAGAATGCCAGAATAAGAGAGGGATAGCTAGTCTTATTGAAGACTACGCTTCTGGCCGCCTCCGTCTTGCAGCATGTAGAAGAGAGTAGATTGAAGTCCTCCAAGTAGCATCGTATAGCATAAACCTACCCAGCGATCCCCTCCTCATTGCCCTATTAGAGAGCGATCACCGAGTTATATTTGGCACTTGGAAGGGTGTGTTTTATTAAGTATCCGGTTCTAGTTGTCATAAGGTCAAGGTAAAACTCCAAGTCGCCCTGCTATCAAGATCACGGCTATTCGAATAGATAAACTTCCCTGCAGGGGTGCACCACATAACCCAACACGCTCGATCCCATTTGGCCGAACACACTATTCTGGGTCATGCCCGGCCGCGGAAGATCAACACGTTGCAGCCCCACCTAGGCACAACAGAGAGGTCAGCACGCCGGTCTAAATCCTATGGTGCAGGGGTCTGGGCCCATCGCCCATTGCACACCTGCATGTTGCGAGGGCGGCCAGAAGCAGACCTAGCCTAGCGTGCTCCAAATTAATCCGCGCTGCTCGGCCGCCGATGTCACGAAGGCTTACCGATACCACGACGCCGAAAGTGCCATAACTTTCCCACGTAGTTGGTTAGTGCGTATAGACCAAATGGCCGACTCGGATCAAATACCAAGATCTCAAGTTAAACGTGTTAAGTATCCGCTAACGCCGACCAGGCAGTGCCCACCTCTCTCCTAGGTGGTCTCAACCTGCCTGCCGCCTCCGCCATTAAAGTAACAAATAAATATCGGGAACCCAGGCCCACCTCTACCGGGATGGAGCCACCTGCCCTTCAAATTTCATCTCCGAACAATATCATAAGTAATGTAACAGATAAAGTATATAGCATATGCCCGTGATCACCTCCAAGTGATCACGGCCCAAGAGTATAGCATGGCGCATTTTGACAAGAGTGTAGGGCCAGAGATGGAATACTAGCATCCTATACTAAGCAGTAGGATAGCAGATAAGGGTAACAACTGTGGCAACAATGAGAGGCTATGCATCAGAATAGGATTAACCGAAAGCAGCAACATGGTACGCTACTCTAATGCAAGCAGTATAAAGAAGGAATAGGCGATATCTGGTGATCAAAGGGGGGGGGGCTTGCCTGATTGCTCTGGCAAGAAGGAGGGGTCGTCAACACCGTAGTCGTACTGGGTAGCAGCGGCGTCGGTCTCAGTGTCTAGCGAGAGAAGAGGGGGAAGAAACAATAAATACAATGCAAGCAAATGCATGACGATGCATGACATGACAAAGCGTGTGCTAGGCGTGCCCTAACGCGGTAGTAGGTGATACCGGCGAAAGGGGGAAACATCCGGGAAAGTATTCCCGGTGTTTCGCGTTTTCGGACAGATGAATCAGAGGGGGAAAGTTGCGAGTTCGACAAGTTAGGGATGTGTGGCGGATGAACAGGCTGCGTATCCGGATTCGTCTCATCGTTCTCAGCAACTTTCATGTAGAAAGTATTTTCATCCGAGTTACAGATTATTTTATATGATTTTATAAAGATTTAATCATTTTCTGGAATTTATTTTATTAATTTAAATCAACATTATCCAGAATAGTATGGGATGACGTCAGCATGATGTATGTGTGATGTCAGCAGTCAACAGTGTGGTTGACTAGAGTCAAGGCTGTCTTGTGGGTCCAGTGGGACCCACCTATCATTGAGCCAGAGCTGAAATGGGTTTGTTTTAAACTAACTATGATTAACTAAGTGCGGACCCCATTAGTCAGTGACTAATTAGCCAAGGTTAATTAGATTAACTAATTAATTAGATTATAGAGTGGCGGCCCTTTGGTCACCGGTTGGGACCAGCCAGTCGGCCGTTGACCACTGATCGGTCAACTGGGCTAGCCGGGCCCTGGGGCCACCAGGCAATGACCCTGCTGGACCCCAACGGCAGGCCACGTCGGCGGCCGGCGCCGGAGCGACTCCGACGACCCAAACAGAGGTGGCCCCTCGCCGGAGTTGGCCGAAATCACGCTACGGGGCTCGGGGAGGAGCGGGGCTAGGCCCATTCGAAGGCTCGCGCCGTGGTGCATTGAATGGAGGTGGTGGCTTGGTCGGAGGAGGGCCGCAGCGTCGCCGGCGACGAGCGGGGCGGACGCCGGGTCTCGGGTGAGTTTGATGGCAAGGCTGCGGGGCATGTTTCATTGCGGGGCTGGGCGCGTTCGAACGCAGAGATGAAGCCGCGTCGAGCGGTAGTGACACCGTGGCCGGAGAGGCTGTGTAGCGACAGCGACGAGTGGCGCGACGGACGCCGGCGCTCGGCCGCGAGAGGGAACGGCGTTGCCATGCGTTAATGGGCAAATGGGAGGGCTAGCCGGGCCCTACTCGACGCGGCGAGTTCAACGGAATCACGCCCGTGACCATTTGGTCATCGGAGGCTCGCCGGCGACAAGATCCGCGGCGGAGCGTTCGGGTGCTACGACGACAACTATCTAGGGCGCACGAGAGAGAGAGAGAGAGAGAGAGAGAGAGAGAGAGAGAGAGAGAGAGAGAGAGAGAGGAGGGAGCAGGGGCTCACCGAGCGGCGCACACGGTAGCCCTTGGGGGTTTAGTAGTTGCAGGGGCGCGGCCGGAGTCGGTGAAGAACGGCGGCGGAGCTTGTCGGAGCAGGGGAGGAAGACGGCGGCGTCGGGGGCGTTGCGGTGGCTTCGGTCTCCAATGGGTTGCACCAGTCGAAGCAGCGGATGACGGCGGCCCTTGGAGACACTGTGGGGCGGCGAGGTGGGCACGGTGGCCGTGGCTAGGCTGGAGCCATGGCGGCGGTGGTGCTCGGATGCGGAAGGGAAGGAGAGGGCGAGGTGGATCTGGAGGGGAGTGGGAGAGGCGCAGGAACCAAGGCGAGAGTGGGGGTGAGTGGGAGGAGGGATCGAGGAGGCGGGGCATGGCGGCCTTATCCTCGCCTCGTCGCCGACGAGAGGGTGCGGCGGGGACGCGCCCCTGTTCCGACCCGGGTCGGGGGAACAGGGAAGGGAGGCGGCAGGGGGAGGCGGGCCGGGCCGGCTGGGCCGGTCGGCTGGGTTAGCTGGGCCGTCTGGTCCAAGAGAGGGGGCTTCTTTTCCTTTTGTTTTATTTTCACTTTTTCTTTTTATTTATTTTCTTTTCTGTTTTATTTCATTTTAAAGTATTTAGGCATTTTCTAAAAATGTGTTTACTTCACCATAATTACCTATGCAATATTTGGCACCCACCGAACAATTTTTTTGATATTTGAAAATTTTTATTGTTTGCTTGATTTTGAATTTGAATTCAAATCGGTTTTGAACTAACGCGAGATTAGCAACAGTAATCGAGGTGACGTGGCATCATTAGCGGAGGGTTACTGTAGCTTAATTATCCCAAGGCCACAATTCTCCTCCACTACAAGAAATCTCGTCTTGAGATTTAAGAGGTGGAAAACGGGGGAAAGGTCTGGTTACGAAATTCTAACGAATCTTCTCGGTCTTGGTTGCTCTTCTCGAAGTGGTCGATCCATTGTATTGATGTCTTCATTTTTCTACTTCAAGTCATCAAGATGAAGTCGGCATGCTTTCTTCGGGGGTTCCATCGTACTTACGAAAGGGTAAGAAAGGAAAACTCTATAAGGACGGATTCTAACAAGATCGAGCATCATACGGTTAACTCAGGGGAAGAAGCATAAGTATCTCCCGAATTGAAACTTAAGAAGACATCGAGAGCAAAGTAAGAAGGTACCATGAGAAGTTTCAAACGGATAGGCAAGCGTTCGATGCCTAATCAGAAGGTGAAAGGGGTTCAGAGCCACGAGAATAAGTATTTTGTCTGATACCAGATTTGGAGGTGGCTCATGAATTACATACGAGGCAAAGCATGAGGAATAACTTTGGAAACAAGGGGTGTATTGGATAGTCAGGTTTCGATCCTGTGGAACTGTGGGTTATGGGCCCACCATGTGGTTAAAAGTAGGAAGGTCGATGATATCTTGTACGATCATGTAAGCCAGGCATGTCAGAGGCTAGTCCGTCGGTTATGTCGGAAACAACATCGGTACCAAGGGCAAGGGACGAAGAGAACCATTTTCCTGCTCGTTAAACGAGGCGGACCAGTAGGCAAAGTTCTCGTCCATCGGTGGTTACCGGAATGTCATCAACAAAAGTAACAGGGTCTTTTGACAGAATTGTACACCGAGGTGTTTCCATAAGCACGGAAATATTACTGCTTATATTATATTGATCACAAGAAACATTAAACCAACCAATGGAAAGGAAAATATGATTTTCAGATTAAACAGAACAATGGAAAGGAAAATATGGTTAAACACATATTTCAAGGGTATATCCTTCCCAAGGACAAGCAGAGCATGATATCCATGTCAGGATATAATGTAGAAAACTCTTTAGGTAGGGGAGAGAAATTTTCATGACATTACCCATACAACGGTGTTTGGATAATTGAGCAAGAAACAATTAGCATTGGGATAAGTGTTCTTGTTGAAAATCGGAGTACCATAGACATGCTTCGAGATAGCACTGACATGGTTTGCAAGCAAAGGTCAGACTTTGTATTCACAAAGGATCCATCAGGAACATCTTAGAGAATAAGTCTTACAATTTCCTAATGGAAGAATGGCTAACCCTTACTGAAAAGAGGGGGTATTATAACAATGGGTTCCCCAGCCAGGTGTGCTAGGCATGACATCACCTTACCGGGTCATATAAAGACCAATGTTAAAACTTCTGGAAATATGTTCAATACATCATATCTGACCCGAGATTTGGATCTGATTGGTGTCAGGATACCTCAGACTCATGATGCCTGAGAAGGAAGGGTGCAACTCAATTTGACGTGATGGAGTTGCAAGATTCTCGGGAAATAAACTATGGAAGCAAGTTCCGAATCATGAGTTCATCATTAAACCAAGGAGAGGATGAGGAGGTGGCTGATGAACTCAGCGACAATTCATTGGGATTTCCAAAAGATGGATTTCCACAATTAGGTGAACAAGGAGATAATATTTTTCAGATCAAATGATATAATGAGGTATGCTCGAGGAAAACATACACAATTAAACATTGGTTGAATGGTGCGCCCGAAATATGGGTTGGGTTGCACGTCCAATGTCAGAATGGTGATTCAATAATCAATAGTCCAAGAATGAACGGCCGACCATTAACTTCAAAGCAATAGGGTTGCTAGAAGGGCAGAATTCAAACAGCACCGTTCACTTGTTGGTACACCGGTTAGAATCAACACGAGGACCAAGAAAGAATGGTGATGGCGGGAAGCATCACTGTATCACAAATTCTTAAGAGGTGGTGTAATTCTCACAACATTGATGGCATAAGAGATGGTAATGTTCCGAGTAAAGAAGAAAAATTGCTGGATGGCAGGAAACTCAAGGTACAACACCAAACACGAACAAGCTGTGTTGGTGGGAAGGCAATAAAGTGGTCGATGATAATAAAATTCATCGAGGGAAAGGATGGTATTTCTCATCATGAATTCAATTGATATCCTAGAAGAGCTCAAAATGTTGATGATGATCATGACACAATTGTCGAGAGATTTCATGAAGGTGTAATCGATCGGCGATGACATCAAGTCAAAGGAATGATGAAGCGAAAGGTTATTGGAGCCACGGGTACGTCACCAACTCCAAACCAAGTTTGCTGTTCAAGGCGAAATGACATGATGAGGAAAATCGACGTAAGCTTAGCTCATCGTCGAAAATTGTGCTCCGAGAAGAAGGACCAGGTAGCCCAGTTAAAATCAACACGAATAGATATAGCAGAGCAGGCTAGGAATGACATGATCGGGTACAAACTCGTACTTAAAGAAGATTATCAAGAGTTGTTGAACCGTGAGTGCGGACTCCGCTCAGCTTATCGGTGTCTTTGAGTGTTTAATAACTCAGAGCCCGTGAAAATTTGGAATCTGTGAGAATGTAGTACTTGATGAAGAACTCATAAGAGGTTATGCAGTTCCATGATAATCTCGAGATACCAGGGGGTAATACTCGATGACATATCAAAGTAGAGGTTGGACTGGGGTATTGCTCTGCAGAAGACAAGTGCTTAAACTTGCACGAGAAATGGTATTTAAAGGAGAACATGGTCGGAACCATGATTGAAAAAGGCCAGATCCCAAATATAAGATGAACTTATACCAAGGGAATAATTAATTTTAAAAGAAGCTTCGATGAGAAGATCTACATCGTGTCTATGGGCATGAACACAAAGTTCAAGGTCGACTCCCACTTCTCCAACGCATAACCTTTTATTTACTTCTCACGTTCGATGAAGTTGTAGTGTTGAAATTTTATCTTGGTAAAATACCAGATGAGTATGACTCGTGAAAACTTTCGAGTTCACACATATTAAGGAAGGCATAGGTTCAAGCCATCGGAGCTTCTTAGAACATATACCACAAACTTCAGGAGTAAATAACACAAGATCAAAAGTAGAGCATGGTTGACAAAGCAAAGGATACAATTTACCAAAGGCATTATATATCCTAGGAAAGGCTCAAGGTTATTGAATATGAAGGACATTGTCGGATAAAATCCACAAAGGATTTGGGGTGAGTATCGGCACACAACCCAAGGAAGAAGCAAGGCAAAGACATTGGATTATAGAAACAACTGAACAACTTAGAGCTCAATTTGCTAAGGAATTATGATTTATAAAGCGAAGGACCAGAAGCAGATGCTCTGATCAAGGATGGATAAGTTCAATAGACTTAGGGGCACAATCGACGACAATTTAATTGGCGAGAACCAGTTCATGATTAAAACAACGTCTGAGCCGGAAGGATGAATTCTAGGATCTGTTTGAGGATTGTGAGCATTCGCAACAAATCGAATCAACGAACTCAAAATGATAATGAAAATGGATGTCAACAAGATTACTAGATTTATGGGATTAACCATAATGCAAGTAATCAAGAATTTCAAGAGCAATAGGATGCTCAGGATTTTCGGAAGATCGAATGGTATTTCGAGGATTGGTGACATACATGAATCAACTGGGGATGAGTGGATATTTGGTAAGTGCGAGAAATTATCCATAGGGGTATTCATGTAGCAAAGAACTGCAAGGCAATAGGCACAAAGTATTCTCGGAATATTAGAGAGAATTTCGGGGTATCTTGTAATAACAATATCAACTGGGAATAAAAGTAAGAACGACAGGTGTAAGTATTTATCCATAGGGATCTTTCGGTGGTAGGGAATTGCAAAAGCGGCAGGCACAAGGTCTCGAGAGAATATCCTAGAGTATCTTCAAATTCTTCTGGTTCACGGAGCAATCACCTGTAGTGAGGGGTTCTCCGGGAGGAAGTAGTAACGAGATCCTAAAGTTAGATTTTAGTAAATTCATTAAACTCGAATAGGAGAGAGATCAGAGTCCCAGAGTAAAGGTCGAGGAGTAAAAGATCCGAGTACCACCCGATGGCGACGTGGGCCTGTAGGACACACAGCCATGTTAGTAAAAGTTTTTGCAATGTCTAGACTCGACTTCGGCCAAGGAGTGTGGAAGGGGGATTCCTACGGGCAGTCAGCTCTGATACCAACTTGTGACGCCCCCGATTCAATCATACACTAATCATGCACACAAATGTGTACGATCAAGATCAATGACTCACGGGAAGATATCACAACACAACTCTAAAACATAAATAAGTCATACAAGCATCATAATACAAGCCAGGGGCCTCGAGGGCTCGAATAAAAGTGCTCGATCATAGACGAGTCAGCGGAAGCAACAATATCTGAGTACAGACATAAGTTAACAAGTTTGCCTTAAGAAGGCTAGCACAAACTGGGATACAGATCGAAAGAGGCGCATGCCTCCTGCCCGGGATCCTCCTAACTACTCCTGGTCGTCGTCCGCGGGCTGCACGGAGTAGTAGTTACCTCCGGTGTAGTAGGAGTCGTCGTCGACGGTGGAGTCTGGCTCCTGGGCTCCAACATCTGGTTGTGACAACTAGGTAGAAGGGAAGGGGGAAAAGGGGGGAAAAGCAACCATGAGTACTCATCAAAAGTACTCGCAAGCAAGGAGCTACACTACATATGCATGGGTATATGTGTAAAGAGGCAATATCGGCGGACTGAACTGCAGAATGCCAGAATAAGAGGGGGATAGCTAGTCTTATGGAAGACTACGCTTCTGGCCGCCTCCGTCTTGCAGCATGTAGAAGAGAGTAGATTGAAGTCCTCCAAGTAGCATCGTATAGCATAAACCTACCCGGCGATCCCCTCCTCGTTGCCCTATTAGAGAGCGATCACCGGGTTATATCTAGCACTTGGAAGGGTGTGTTTTATTAAGTATCCGGTTCCAATTGTCATAAGGTCAAGGTACAACTCCAAGTCGTCCTGTTACCGAAGATCACGGCTATTCGAATAGATAAACTTCCCTGCAGGGGTGCACCACATAACCCAACACGCTCGATCCCATTTGGCCAAACACACTTTTCTGGGTCATGCCGGCCGCGGAAGATCAACACGTCGCAGCCCCACCTAGGCACAACAGAGAGGTCAGCACGCCGGTCTAAATCCTATGGCGCAGGGGTCTGGGCCCATCGCCCATTGCACACACACGCGTTGCGAGGGCTGCCGAAGCGCACCTAGCCTAGCAGCGTTCAGTCCAATCCGGCGTCGCCGCCGATCGGCCGACGTCACGAAGGCTTGGCCGATACCACGACGTCGAAAGTGCCCATAACTTTCCCACGTGGTTGGTTAGTGCGTATAGACCAACCGCCGGACTCGGATCAAATACCAAGATCTTGTTAAACGTGTTAAGTATCCGCTGACGGCGACGAGGCCAGGCCCACCTCTCTCCTAGGTGGTCTCAACCTGCCCTGCCGCTCCGCCACAAAATGTAACGATCGGGGCCGTCGGGAACCCAGGCCCACCTCTCTGGGATGGAGCCACACCTTGCCCCCCATCGCCGAACAATATCATAAGTAATGTAACAGTATAAAGTATATAGCACATGCCCGTGATCACCTCCCGAAGTGATCACGGCCCAGTAGTATAGCATGGCAGACGGACAAGAGTGTAGGGCCACAGATGGAATACTAGCATCCTATACTAAGCAGTAGGATAGCAGGTAAGGGTAACAACTGTAGCAACAATGACAGGCTATGCATCAGAATAGGATTAACTGAAGGCAGCAACATGCTACGCTACTCTAATGCAAGCACTATAGAGAAGGAATAGGCGATATCTGGTGATCAAAGGGGGGGCTTGCCTGATTGCTCTGGCAAGGAGGGGTCGTCAACACCGTAGTCATACTGGGTAGCAGCGGCGTCGGTCTCGGTGTCTAGCGAGAGAAGAGGGGGAAGAAACAATAAATACAATGCAAGCAAATGCATGACGATGCATGACATGACAAAGCATGATGCTAGGCGTGCCCTAACACGGTAGTAGGTGATACCGGCGAAAGGGGGACACATCAGGGAAAGTATTCCCGGTGTTTCGCGTTTTCGGACATATGAATCGGAGGGGGAAAGAGTCGAGTTAGACAAGTTAGGTATGTGTGGCGGATGAACGGGCTGCATATCCGGATTCGTCTCGTCGTTCTGAGCAACTTTCATGTAGAAAGTATCTTCATCCGAGTTACGGATTATTTTATATGATTTTCTAAAGATTTAATCATTTTCTAGAATTTATTTTATTAATTTAAATCAACATTATCCAGAATAGTATGGGATGACGTCAGCATGATGTATGTGTGATGTCAGCAGTCAACAGTGTGGTTGACTAGAGTCAAAGCTGTTTTGTGGGTCCAGTGGGACCCACCTGTCATTGAGCCAGAGCTGAAATGGGTTTGTTTTAAACTAACTATGATTAACTAAGTGCGAACCCCATTAGTCAGTGACTAATTAGGCCAGGTTAATTAGATTTACTAATTAATTAGATTATAGAGTGGGCGCCATCGTCACCTGCCGACCAGCCCTCAAGACGTTGACCTCGGTCAATCAATCGGGCTACCGGGCCCTGGGGCCACCAGGCAGTGACCCTGCTGGACCCCAACGGCAGGCCACGTCGGCGGCCGGCGCCGGAGCGACTCCGGCGACCCAAACAGAGGCGGCCCCTCGCCGGAGTTGGCCGGAATCGCGCTACGGGGCTCGGGGAGGAGCGGGGCTAGGCCCATTCGAAGGCCCGCGCCGTGGCGCATTGAATGGAGGTGGTGGCTTGGTCGGAGGAGGGCCGCAACATCACCGGCGATGAGCGGGGCGGACGACGGGGCTCGGGTGAGTTTGATGGTGAGGCTGCGGGGCATGGTTCATCGCGGGGCTAGGCGCGTTCGAACACAGAGATGAAGCCGCGTCGAGCGGTAGTGACACCGTGGCCGGAGAGGCTGTGTAGCGACGGCGACGAGTGCACGGCGGACGCCGGCGCTCGGCCGTGAGAGGGAACGGTGGTGCCGCGCGTTAATGGGCAAATGGGAGGGCTAGCCGGGCCCTACTCGACGCGGCGAGTTCAACGGAATCACGCCCGTGACCATTTGGTCATCGGAGTCTCGCCGGCGACGAGATCCGCGGCGGAGCGTTCGGGTGCTACGGCGACAACTATCTAGGGCGCACGAGAGAGAGAGAGAGAGAGCAGGGGCTCACCGAGCGGCGCACACGGTGGCCCTTGGGGGTTTAGTAGCTGCAGGGGCGCGGCCGGAGTCGATGAAGAACGGCGGCGGAGCTTGTTGGAGCAGAGGAGGAAGACGGCGGCGTCGGGGGCGTTGCGGTGGCTCCGGTCTCCAACGGGTTGCATAAGTTGAAGCAGCGGACGACGACGACCCTTGGAGACACCATGGGGCGGCGAGGTGGGCACGGTGGCCGTGGCTAGGCCAGAGCCATGGCGGCGGTGGCGCTTGGATGCGGAGGGAAAGGAGAGGGCGAGGTGGATCTGGAGGGGAGTGGGAGAGGCGCAGGAACCGAGGCGAGAGTGGGGGCGAGTGGGAGGCGGGATCAAGGAGGCGGGGCGTGGCGGCCTTATCCTCGCCTCGTCACGACGAGAGGGTGCGGGACGCGCCCATTCAAACCGGTCGGAGGAACAGGAGGAGGCGGTGGGGAGGCGGGCCGGGCGGTCGGCTGGGTTAAATTGGGCCGTCTGGGCCAAGAGAGGGGGGGTTCGTTTCCTTTTGTTTTATTTTCACTTTTCTTTTTATTTATTCTCTTTTCTGTTTTATTTCATTTTAAAGTATTTACGCATTTTCTAAAAATGTGTTTACTTCACCATAATTACCCATGCAATATTTGGCACCCACCGAGCATTTTTGTTTTGATATTTGAAATTTTTTATTGTTTGCTTGATTTTGAATTTGAATTCAAATCGGTTTCGCCCATGAACCTATGCATAGGGTTGGCACACGTTTTGATTGCTCCATGCTATGTTATCTACTGTTTTGGGCAATATTGGGCTTTATTTTCCACTTTTATATTACTTTTGGGACTAACCTATTAACCAGAGGCCCAGCCTAGATTTGTTGTTTTTTTTGCCTATTTCAGTATTTCGAAGAAAAGGAATATCAAACGGAGTCAAAACGGAATGAAATCAACTGGAGAAGTTATTTTTGGAACGAATGCCACCCGATGGACTTGGACCCCACGTCAAGGAAGGAACGAGGAAGCCACGAGGGTGGGGGGTGCGCCCACCCCCCCTAGTGCGCGCCCCCTGCCTCGTGGGGCCCTCGTGGCTCCCCTGACGTGCTTCTTCCGCCTATATAACTCCACGTACCCTAAAACTTCCAGAACAGAGATTAGATCTGGAGTTCCGCCACCGCAAAACCTCTAGAGCCACCAAAAACCAATCGGGGCCCTGTTCCGGCACCCTGCCGGAGGGGGGAACCCATCACCGGTGGCCATCTTCATCATCCCGGTGCTCTCCATGACGAGGAGGGAGTAGTTCACCCTTGGGGCTGAGGGTATGTACCAGTAGCTATGTGTTTGATCTCTCTCTCTCTCGTGTTCTTGATTTGGCACGATCTTGATGTATCGCGAGCTTTGCTATTGTAGTTGGATCTTATGTTTCTTCTCCCCCTCTACTCTCTTGTAATGAATTGAGTTTTCCCCTTGAAGTAATCTTATCGGATTGAGTCTTTAAAGATTCGAGAACACTTGATGTATGTCTTGCCATGCGTATCTGTGGTGACAATGGGATATCACGTGATTCACTTGATGTATGTTTTGGTGCTCAACTTGCGGATTCCGCCCATGAACCAATGCATAGGGGTTGGCACACGTTTTCGTCGTGATTCTCCAGTAGAAACTTTGGGGCACTCTTTGAGGTTCTATGTGTTGGTTGAATAGATGAATCTGAGATTGTGTGATGCATATCGTATAATCATACCCACGGATACTTGAGGTGACATTGGAGTATCTAGGTGACATTAGGGTTTTGGTTTATTTGTATCTTAAGGTGTTATTCTAGTACGAACTCTAGGGCAGTTTGTGACACTTATAGGAATAGCCCAACGGATTGATCGGAAAGAATAACTTTGAGGTGGTTTCGTACCCTACCATAATCTCTTCGTTTGTTTCCGCTATTAGTGACTTTGGAGTGACTCTTTGTTGCATGTTGAGGGATAGTTATATGATCCAATTATGTTATTATAGTTGAGAGAACTTGCACTAGTGAAAGTATGAACCCTAGGCCTTGTTTCCTATCATTGCAATACCGTTTACGCTCACTTTTATCATTAGTTACCTTGCTGTTTTTATATTTTCAGATTACAAATACTTATATCTACCATCCATATTGCACTTGTATCACCATCTCTTCGCCGAACTAGTGCACCTATACAATTTACCATTGTATTGGGTGTGTTGGGGACACAAGAGACTCTTTGTTATTTGGTTGCAGGGTTGCTTGAGAGAGACCATCTTCATCCTACGCCTCCTACGGATTGACAAACCTGTGCACTTGCAGGCCCAACAACGTCTACAAGAAGAAGGTTGTGTAGTAGACATCAAACGCGCCCAGGGCTGCGATGCGCATTGCGGCGCCGGCAAACGGCGGGACGGTGAGCGGCACGGCCGCAGCTCGAGGAGCCAGCCGGCCGCGGGAGGAGCGAGGGCGGAGGGTGCGACGCGGTAGTGGGGCCAACGGCGGAGCATCGTACGACAGCAGTGGTTGCACGCAGGGCTGGCCGACGCGGTCGGCGAGCAGGGGGTGTGCGAGCACGGACGGACCTGGAGCGCATGGGGTACGGGGTGGGGCGTGCTCGACCGCAAGGCAGAGACGGGGCGGAGGCGAGCGGCTGCACGGGTGCGAGGTGGACGAGCGCGGTGACCATGGATGAAAGGAAGGGGAGAGGGGAGGTGGAGGCCGAGGGCCTCACCGGCGTTTGCAGGGGCACATGGGCGTCGAGGCTCGGGGGCGACCCGTGGGGAGGAGGACGGGGACGATCGACGGAGACGGGGAGGCGGTCCGACGACGGGCGCCGCGATGAGGTGGTCGTTGAGGGAGAGGGCGAGGAGGTGGCGCCAACGGGGACCTCGGGTGACGATGGACGGGCGCAGAGCGTCCGGGGCGACGGGATCAGGGTCGATCCCGATCCAGATCGATAGAGGGAGGAGAGAGCGAGAGGGGGGAGTGGGTGAGTGGGGGGTTACGGGTTAGGGTTCGGTCTCCAGGGGGGTTAGGAATGGAGTGGAGGGGCCAGCTAGGCCAGCTGGGTTGTGGCCCAACGGGCCAAGGCGGTTTGTTTCTTCTCTTTTTTTCTTTTTAGTTATTATTCTTTTCTATTTTTTTGTTTCCTTTTAGTTTCTGTTTTATAAAAATTACCACTAGTACCTAAACTTGCATTTATAATTATACTACTGCCACAGTAACTATTAACCCAAAACAAAGTAGTTTAATATTTAATATAATCCTAAATGTATTTATTTAAAGGTTTCAACTACTGTTTTAAATACCTAGTGCATTAAAACCTTTTATAACAATGTGGTTTCTCCACCATTACTACTATGCATTATTTGGCTCACTCCGAACATTTTAGTTTTAATATTTGAAAACTTTTATTGTTTGCTAGATTTTGAATTTGAATTCGAATCGATTTCAAACTAGCGCGAGATTAGCAAGTGTAACCGTGGTGACGAGGCATCATTAACGTGGGATTATTGTAGCTAATTATCCGGGTGTCACATTCACCTTGCATACTTAATTTGAGCTTACACGAGATTGAGCATCTCTAATAGACGGTTCATATGTAAAAATGCCTAACTTTTGGATCTTCGACAGCAGAAAACGCTGCTCCAACAGACAGTCCATATGTAAAAAAAATTACATCACCATCTCCCAGCGATGTAAAATTAAAAACTTCGTGATGCAAATTTACATCACGAGATACAAGTGATGTAAAACCGCGGTTGCCCGCGAAACGACCAACCGCTAGTTCATTTGTCTTCCCGCTCGCGCCCGCTCGCCCGCCTGAGCACCAGCCGCCGGAAATCGCTGCCGGCACTACCCAAATCACCGTCGCCACCACCGCCGCCACCCTAGCCCGCGCGGCCTTCCCCGCGCGTGTCGCAGCCGCCCCGGCGCCGCTTTTTCAGGAAGCAGCCACAACTTTATTCGCCGACTCCGGCGGTCTGACAGCCCGTATAGCTCCTCTCCGTTGTCCGCCGAGCTCCCTTCTCCTCTGCGCCGCCGTCCGCAGCAACGACCAATCGAACCGGCGGCCATCTTCTTCCAGCCCGCGCACAAGGTAAAAAACGACAAAAGTTGATGATTTCAATTGGGATTGGATAGTATGTTTGACGGTGGTTATCTGCATTGTAGATGAGCTCAGTTGACTCCTCATTCGTGGACGATTCATCATCGGACAAGGAATTTTATTTGCATGAAGAAGAGGACATTGCTATGCTAGTGCCCATGCACAAGGGGAAGAAGCCGAAGCACGGTGGTTCCGTCTATGGTCAGGCGTTCATCGGAGAGAACGGATTGATGCGCAACTACTTCCGATCACCACCTGTTCATCCACATTTGCAATTTCGTGAAGCAGCATAATCCAGCCTTTGAGCAGAGAAGGAACTGTGCCGGGTTGATTGGCAATAGCATTGAACAGAAGGTCACTGCCACTTTGTGCATGATGGCATACGGTGTTCCGGCAGGTTACATTAATGACAACTTGGCAATGGCAGAGAGCACTTCTATTTTCTATGTCAAGCAATTTGCAATGACTATGGTAGAAGTGTTTGGTCCACAGTACTTGAGAGCACCCAATGCTCAGGACACTCAGAGGCTTTTGGAGATGAACAAAGCTCGAGCGTTTCCAGGTATGCCCGGGTCTGTGGATTGCATGCATTAAAAATGGAAGAACTACCATTATTTGTTTGTGAAAAACTATGTTGTATTGTGCAAAACTATGTTGTATTTGTGTTGTATTTGATCTCGTAGATTTGAAGAACTGTGTAATAATTTAATATTGTGGACATGTATAATTTTTTATGTTGTTTTTAGATTTTTTTTGCAATATGTGCGGCTATACAGTGGCTGAACAGCAGCCACTGACTGGTTTTACGTCTTCGTTTTGGACCATCAGTTGGAGTTGCTTTTTTTCTACATCTCCGTTTTAGACCATCTATTGGAGTTGAGCATTTTTTAAAGATGTAAAAAGCACTTTTTGATGCTCCAAATTTGGACCATCATCAATTTAGAGCACCAAAATATACCCAAGCCACTATATCTCCAAACGTTTACGCTTTCACGTTTTACCACTTGGTCGACAGCGACCTGAGGGTAGATGGGGCACGGCCACGCGTATTTTTTTGGGCTCCTGGTGTGTAGATTTCCCTGGTAACTGTAGGTCTTAGTTTCAAATTTTCGTAACGTGGTTTGCCCGTCTGTGTGTCGGCTTAGCAATTTTCATTGCGCGTGGGCCATGCTGCCCCGTTGACCTGATTTTTTTGAGACAAAGAACAAGGGTTGACCTGATTGTATATGCTTCCCTTCATGCGTGCGTGCACGTGTGGGCTGGTATGAATTGGGCTTAGTTGTCCTTGTGGCCTAGTCCGTTCGGGTGCGTGTTTGTTTCGTACGATCCACGTGCGATTGCGTGCCCTACCTTTTTTTAGAAAAGGAGGATGACCCCGGCCTCTGCATCTGGAAGATGCATACGGCCACTTTATTGATTATTTTCGAGGACCTTACAAAGTATTACAATAATATGTCTGAATCCACCATCTTGACAACATATGCAGCTACTCTTATCCATACGATGAAGAGGTGCTAGCTGGGCCACTCAGACCATTCACCTAAGCCTAACATCAAGAGCCGGAAGCCCCAGCCGAGCCACATACCGGGTCTGGGGCACAATTCAGTCGGACGCACTCGTGTGTCGTCGCCGCCATCTTCCACAGGTCCGTCTTCAGATCATATTGAGGCATCTACCTTTTTCTGGCCACTCAGCCATCGACATCACCATGACGCCAGACAGCTACCTCCTCCTGTGCGAGTCCATCCCGCGCATCGGCCGCCAAGCCTCCACAGCGCCATGCCACCGATAACCGCCGCCATCAATGTGTGAGATGAAGCACCGCTCCGCCGAGTCCGGCAGGGCTGCTGAAGACCAATCACCGTGGAAGAAGGACTCCGAGGCTGAGCACATAGGCGGCAGAGCGCCAACGCACCGCCACCAGACGAACTCCGACCACGCCACCAACCGCCGCCAAGCAACCAAAGCATCACATCCACCCCAAGCTCACCACGAACGACACCCCCAAGAGGGTGACGACGCCCGGAGCGCCGCTGTTCCTCGATCCGGCATGGATTTTGGCTTTCGCCCGACATACGAGCTGGGTGGAAGGAGGAGGGGAAGGATGCAACCTGGACGGCGCCTACAAGAAGGGTACGACGCCCTCGGGCGTCGCCACCGTCGTGGCCAGCACTGCTGGCCTCGGATTCCTCCGGAGCCACCTCCCACCTCCAGCCGCCAAACAGGTACAACTCCGGCGACAAAGGCCACCCAAAGCAGGACCATCGGAGGCAGCCCTGGTTGAAGTAGACGGAGGCCTTCAGATCTGGATCGGGCGCCGCCGAGACGCGCGCACCACAGCCGCCACCTGCCGCCGCCTCGCCGCCCCCGCGGCCGAGGAAGAACGGCCAGCACCAACGAGCACCGGTCACCGCAGACCCGGCATCGATCCACCATCCGAGGCCGTCGCCACGGATCCAAAGCCCCCCGAGGAAGAACAGGGCGGCCAGATCCTCGCCGCCACCTTCACCGATGGCCGATCGGCGAGCCGGCGGCCACCTCCGGTGGCGACGAGGGAGAGGAGAGGTGGGGGAGAGGGCCGGCGGCGGGCTAGGGTTACGCCACCCGAGTCGCCCCTGCGGGACGACGCAGGGGCCTGTTATAAAATATGGTTCAAAAAAAGTATTGCATTCTGATTGCGTGCCCTACTGCTGCAGGGGAGCCGTGGAAAGACTGGAAGCCGTCGCGGGGACATCGAGAACAGGACGATGGGTGCGCAGTCAGTAGGCTGCACAAGGACCAGTGATCTCCTAGGGTGCGGCTGCAGAGCGGGGCTCTGTCGCCGCCATCAGGGCCTGTACTGAAGAGCCGCGTCAAGCCGAGGCCGCCGCTGCTCTGCAGAGAGAAAACTTGCATCACGGTCCCTGCCGATCAAGGCTTCCTCGAGCCTGTCTCTCGCCATTCGAGCGGGAGTGGCGCCAGTGCCACCGTCGGGTATCTACGATGAAGGACCAGCAACCACCACCATGGCGGAGCCGGCTGCGCAGTTCAAGCTGCTCCACCCAGAAAAACCGTCACCGGGGAGCTACTTCGCATTGCCATCTCCAGGCCCCACCTACATGCTTTGCTGCCCATGGACACCCGCGCGCCTCCCTCACGACCTGACAGAACAAGCGTCTCCATGTGCCGACGTTCCTCTCGCACGCCGCCATGCTGCTAATCTTCCTCCCAGGCACGTATAATGAAAGTTCATCTCCTTCCTTCAATTCATGTGATATTTCCTATTCTGTGGGTTCGTGTCTTATGGAGTATGACGCCTCTTCTTTCTCCTTTAGGTACTACATCTCCTGATTTTTATCAGCTACTCCCTCCGTTCCTAAATATATGTCTTTCTAAAGATTTCAGCAAATGACTTCATACGGAGCAACATGAGTGAATCTGCACTAAAAATATGTCTATATACATCCGTATGCCGTAGTCCATTTGAAATCTCTAAAAAGACTTATATTTAGGAACGGAGGGAGTAATTCATTTTATTTGCCTGGCTGGATTTTCATTTGCAGACTTACGCTTGTGTTAACTACAGGTCATGTAATCCAGATAAGATTCTTATGCTACTAATTTTGTATATTTATAAGTTTATTCTTTATTCTTTTTCCTTTTTATATAAAAGATATTATCATTGACACATTGAAATGTATACAGTTGAAATATGTTTGTTAAGCATAATGAATGAATGTGAAAAAGCAACCAGTTTTAATTGAAATAAAAAGGAGTATTGTAAACAATTGTGTATAAGGATTTATTGTTAGTATGATTTTATTTTCAATTATCTGGTTATGTGTTCCCTTCTATGAAGAATTGAAAAGGTGATTCTTCACTGTTATGTTTCCGACATTGTATTTCAAATTATGTATTTTCATCAAGACACCAGATAATGAATAATGGTATTTCATATTTTTACATCTGAGGTGTTGAAGATTATAAATTTTTACTCGGTTCTGTCGCGGTTTAGCAGCAGAGATCTGGCCCGGTATTCTCTTCTGAACTTTGACAGAGAATATTAATTGTGAATTCGCCACTACTCTCGGATGTTTGAATGTTTGAAACATATTCACATCAAGTTTTATGTTTTATGTTGTTCCATGTTTCCATCTATTTCCTCAGATTTTTAAATCCTTTTGTTATTCAATTTAATCCATGTCGTGGCAGATACGTGCATGTCAATGATTAAGTTCTCTATTTCTCACTAGGATTTTGTGTGTGGGGTTTTTTTAAAAGAAAATTTACAGCCTAAAACTGATCAATGCGGTGTTGACACATGCAGTTAGTGGGGGATCTGGCTGGGTACGATCGTAGGTGCGCCCGGCAGTTTTGCACATCAATTTTGGATGGGATTTGGTACATTCCGTCTGTTGAGCCGTCTCTTTGTGCATGTTGGGCCAGATTTTATTTGTACGAAGATTGTAAAGTTCGTACTGCCATGTTCAAGCCATGTTAAAATACTTACTATGTCAACATGATGATGCAGGATATTGGTGTAAGTTGTCATTTTCGGTATCCAATATTTTCCGCAGTAGACTACCTTTATAAAGAGCTTACATTTTTTACGTGCATGTTCTTCAAAGACTCCTTTATCTGCCAATCATATTTGTGAATTTAGCTTCATCACACTGCAATGTCAACTAGGCGACTTTGACACAAAGCTACATTCACAGGTTAGCTAACTAAAACTCTGGATGCGGCCAAATAAAAAACTGCCCAGGTAGCCTTGGAATACAGTTTTCTCACTACATCATCACTAACGGTGATCACAATTGCCATGTACTCTCACAACTACCATACACATGAGGTCACAAAGCAAAGTCTACTCTCAACACAGGAGAATGCATGCACCAAACAATGGCAATTCAACATGGCCCGTTAGCAAATAACTGCCGAACAAAATGAATTCAAGAGGGAGATTAGAGTTCTGACAAAAATATGTGACGGAAATAATTTCATTCTGCAAGTATCCTCTCTACGCACATACTAATTATGCAATCATTTTTTCCGGATGAACGATCCAATCATTACATACACATGCGCCAAACCATCTTGCATGGAACAAATTGCAAATGCCCTCTACTACTTCATTACAGGAACCGATCGTGCAGTGATGTCAACTAGAATGATGTAGACCAAAAATGAAAGTAGAATGGTGTAGGTTAGGAATAAATATGGTGTTGTGTTATCATGTTGTCTAAGATGCATCATACATGGTGACAATAAATGTATTCTTTACAGTTTGCTTCTAAGCATTACTTTCTATTTTGAGAATTTTCTTTATCCACATAGTATTCTTACTTTAATTAAAAAATTATTATATACAACAAAAACATCATCTATAAACACCACATATCGACGGGGCGCGGCGTGCCGCCGCGCGGGTATAACTAGTACATCATTTATTGGAGATGCTCTAAAAAACATATAGTAGTAAGCTTTGTGACTCAAAGTCCACCGCGAGGTGGCCCAGGCTTGTGACTCCAAACCCACTATGTATATGGGGCGTCTCCACTTGAAGTACAATACAAGAGCGGCTGACTGGAGGGTATCCCTTCGCTTGGACCTTGAGCGGTCACTGGGGAGCGGGCCAGGCGCATATGTGTGGTGCGCCCAGTCACACCATATGTCGCACGCTGAGCGCTTTCCGCACATGTTTTGAGGGTTTTCGGTTTGTTTTGTTTTTTTTGGAGGGGGTTGGCTTTGGGGATTTTTCTTGGTTGTTCTTAGGTTTTCGTGTTTTTTTACTTTACTTTTTTCTTTGTTACCTCACGTGAAGTGAAATGTATCAAAAATGCAAATGAACGAAAAAGACATAAAACACTCAGGTTACGACAAGTGTCACACATGCATTGATGTAGTAAGGCACTTGTCATCATAAGAGGAGGTGGGGGTGACCTTTAGAAGAGGTAGTCTTTAACTTGTGAATTTGGTACAAGACATGTATATTTAGTAGATCCATATAAAGCGATCGTGCCCACGTAACATTTTTCCCTTGTCCATCTATATAAGAGGTAGGGGCCTTCCGATCAGTATGCTCAATACGCCTCAAGCCTTCTAACACATCTCCTCACCGTATCTCTCAACACGCGGCACAATATACGTGCTATCACACAAATCCTAGCCCGCATAAAGGAAACCATCAGTACTTTCCACAAAGGCGGGATGTAGGGCATCTCAAGGGTCTGAATCTGGGTAAATCCTTGTCTCGTGTGCACCCCTCTGAATTATCTACGCATACCTTGGTCCATGATAATTATTGCTGAAAATTATACCGACACTAATAAAATGCAAGGAAGGTTTCCCTTCTGTATTGTTGTGGTTTCAAGAAACTTCCAGAACTCAAAAATTGCATAAAAAAATCAAGATCAAACTTCTCGGATGACTAAACAACATGGGGGGGGGGGGGGGCCGTGCCACTTCCCGCATCGTCCGAGAGGGAGGGGTCATTCCGCCTTACCGCGTGGGATTCACATGAGTAGCGTGTGGGACCCAGAGAGGTGTCCCATGGGGGTCTTTTGGGTCATTGGGTGCACCCTTCATATAGCCCTCATCACTCATAAATCTTGTATCTTATTTATCTTAACATGCACACATGCCAGTTGCCGCCTCATAAAAAATGCCAACTCATCAAAGGCCCACCTCAACATGTATGAGTTTTCCATTATTAATTGATTCTCACTACTTCTATTTATCTCATAATGCACACATGCCACGTCAGCACAAATGTCACATCATCAAAGGCCCACCATAACATGTACGACAAAAGATTTTCATTATATTATGGTACTTACTATAGTAAGTAAATATTTTTCACTATAGAATAATCAAATACAATAGATAATATGTATTTTTTAGTTTTATTTCACATATTATTAATTTAAATATTTGTTTCATATAACCAAAATCTCATTAAAATTGCAACCGAGTCTTGCAACAACGTGCATGATATCATCTAGTTTATCATGGAAGAAGGAAGATACTACCCAATCCAACCAGAGTGAAGTAATAAGGGCCCATTACATTGGCTACCAACAATAGGAGTAGCACCAAACACTGCGTTGGATCCCAAGCCCTCTGTTCCCTTCCATCATCGATGGCTCCGCTCTTTGGTGCTCATCATCGGACTTCCACCCCTCTTCACTTCCTCCTTTCACTGAGGTTTCCGCCCTCCTCTTCGTCTAGCTTTATTCATCCCTAGTTGACGACGCCACTCTCAGCGCGCTCCTCCTTGTCTGGCTCAGTACTTCATCATCAACAATAGATTTTCACCAATGGGAGTAGGTCTTCACCAATAGTAGCAAGTCCTCACCATCAACATTTGGCAAGGTGAGCACCCGACGCCTCCATATCCTTCTCCTCGAGCCCTAGCTCCTTGTCTAGATCAGTTCTTCACCGCCACCAGTAATCTTGACTCTTGACTAGCCAATTGTGAACCATGGTATATTCCTATTAGTTTCACTTATTCATTTGAAGAATGGTCATCGCATGGAGTGAGGCGAACACTCGGGTTTGACCAAATTGTGTACCAACAAGTAGTGTTGGCAATCAACCAAACACACCCTTACATCCTTGGCTTTCGAGGATGTAGCAAAGGACTTTGAAACCATGATTGGTTTGGAGTATACAAATCACTATTGAAGAAGAAATGGGATAATTTGAATGTGGAGTATCGTATCTAAAATTTGCCTAAAGATGAACGAGACGGGTGGTAGGTGAGATTACGAGAGGAACACTATCAAGCAGGCTATTGAATGGCGAAGGAGGCTAGGTAAGTAAGTTGACATTTCTAGATATTCTTATCATGAAGTCAATTGTGTGATGAGAAGTGGTTGTGGCAGGTTCCAAAAGCATGGTATTCACAACGAGGACAACTTGACCATCACGTCCGCCGTTCTATAATGTAGTGCGTATCAATTTTATAGAGAAAACTAGTTATACCTACAATACCAGATATATGAATATGAAACTACGTCATATGATGAATCTAATAATATATGTTTGTCATTCTAGATTAAATGTTTTTCTCAACAAGCCTGGTCAAAGTTTGTGGCGTTTGACATTTCTAACGCTTGTGACGTTTGACTTTTGCCTCCGCGTCTTCCTTCAAAAAAAAAATGGTTCCTTTGTCTCCTGCCGGCGCGGCTGCCAGTCCGCCTTGTCTCCGGTGGTCCTAGGGCCATGGGAACACAGCGGATCCTATCACTTACCGGCGGGAGTGCTCCATTCTTAGATGTTTCTTTTGGTTTTGTTAGGGTTTGCGTCCTACTCAAGAAGACGTGACGGCGGTGGCTCCCTGAAGATGGAATAAGGTTCTCCCTGCCTAGCCCCTGTTTCGGTGGTGCGCATTGTCAGAGGGCGTGTGGAGGTGTGTCTCCGGCGGATCTCGCAGGATTTGGTCGGAGTTTGTCTTTGGTCGATCTACTCGGTTTTGGTCTTTGTTTGTTGACGTTCTTGTGTCTTCAGGTTTGATCCTTCCGATCTATGTGTCTCTTTATAAGTGGCGGTTGTTGTTCTAGTGCGTTGGTCCTATGGGGCCCTAGCACGACGACTTTCGGACTATCTACTACATCAAGTTTTGCCCGTCTCCGGCGAGGAAGGGGCGATGATGACGGTGCGCCTTTGGCTTCTAGTGCTTGTAGTCGTCGCTAGGTGGTCTAGGATCTAGATGTATTTTTATTATTTCTGATATTCATTGTATTACCATGATTAAAGATGAATAGATCGAAAAAAATTCAAAAAAAGATATGAAACGAAGGGAGTAGCACATATCGTTGGAATCCTCCATCAGGTGACATGCCCCAGATCTGGTGGGCACAGACGAGGGAGGCGCATCGGCACGCGCTGGGACGCGAGGTCCTGGCGGGGCTCGGCGGCTTGGTGGACACGGGCGACTGTCCCTGGCGGCTGGTCTTGGACGGCAACGGTGGGCGCACACAAACCTGGATAGACAGGCACTGGATGGGTGATGCCGCTGGCCAGGGCCATGGATTTGTTCCAGCGATGTGTGGAATTATTCGAGAGCATATGGCTGCATGCATCCCCACCGATGGGCAAGCACTTGTTTCGGTCTGGCCTCCCCTCGCCGGCGACGAGCGCTCAGGCTATGGTGGTGATCTAGATTTTGATTGGCCTATTTGGTGGTGGATGCAAACTACGTAGCTTTGACCTTCTGCGGCTCCATGGCGGCTGTGGCCACTGGAAATCTTCATGAGGGTTCATCTCTCCAGATTCGGTGCTTCGGCGATGAGATGCAAACTATGGATGGCGGCTTGACGCAGAGGAATGGTTGTGCAGCGGCAGTGTTCGTATCGCGTGTAGCTGCTCGGATTGTGGAAAAGTGGTGGCGACGTCACATGAATGACTACAACGGTGGTGCTTCTCGAGCACCTAGTATCGAGCTCCGGGGTGAAAGCCCAGGTCTCTGACCTGAGTTGGTTATACCTGGTGTTGGGGATATTACTACTGGGCGTAAACCGGCCTATCTGGGCCGGGTTAACTTCATCAGTAGTTCAACGGTGTAAAAGCCCAAGAGGCATGAAAGTAAGGGCCCAAGGCCTGTAGTCGGTTTAGAACCTGTAGCCGTAAACCGGCCTGATATGTAAACTTGTATTGTAAGTTAGGAATAGAGAGAGACCAACCCGGATACGAGTATGAACCGGAGATTGGGACTCTCTGAACCGACGGGCGTCACCCGTGTATATAAGGGGACGACCCGTGGCGGTTCAAAGACAGACAACAACAACTCGAGGCCTAGGCGAAGCTTATTTGCTCCCTAGTCATCGAGACCACATCAATCCCATCACAACTAGACGTAGGCTTTTACCTTCATCGAAGGGGCGAACTAGTATAACTCTTGTGTCTTTGCGTCCGCTTTAACCCCTTCAAGTTAACCCGTAGAGATGGCTCCACGACTAAGTCCTTTCATGAGGACATCTGCCGTGACAAAACCACGGCAGTTGGCGCCCACCGTGGGGCTATCACACGATGGTTTGATGATCTTGGAGGGCTAGTTCGAAGGACTCGAAGGCTATGCTGTGGGCCGGATGACCAAGAGTCATCGCGGCAAGCTCTACATCGACGATGCAGGCTGGGGGCCCGATGCCGGCTCAATTGAGTACGGGTACCGGGTCCCCTTTGGTGGCATACACGTTTTCATCGGCAAGATCGGTGAGCCAGGGCCTGAGCCGGACATCTGCACCGACCTCGTCGAGACGGCTCAGCGTACGAGATCTGCCCAGGTTAAACCGGCCGTGAAGCGTGCCTTTGTGGGAGTCATCCATGGAGGAAGTTATGAGGACGGATCAGAGTCTGGTGGCGAGACCGTCGTCTACTCCGACGACGGGCCGTCAACCGGAGAAACTGAATCTCTGTATCAGCTACAAGATGGCCGGATTGGGGGCTGTTCCGATGGTGACAGTATTCCGGACCCCTCTGATCTACCCAACCGGGTTGGAATATTCATGGCCGGTACACAAGCAGTGCTTCACTCTTCGACCGCTGCGGCGATGATTGCCGGTTCAACAGCGGCGACGGCTGCCGGGGCAGGAGGCTCTGTGCGCCCGCCGGCTCAAGTTTTATCAGATCTGTTCGATCGTTAGCTACGCTCATGGCGAGAGGTTAACCCGCGGACCAGGACACTCATAACGCGGAGATTGCGAAGGTGAAGGAACAAATCACTCAGGCTAAAGTGGATCTAGCAGCTACAGACGCCAGGATGACGGCAGAGCGGGCCGCTTTAGATGCACAGGCTTATAGGCTCATGCTGGATCAGAGTGCGTCACATGAAGTCATGAAGAGGAAATACAGATCCCGTTTGCCTTCAGTTTTCGAGGGAAGAGACCTCTTCAACACCCTTGGAGCGGGAACCAGTAATCCGCTGGTGGTAAACCGGGCGGAAGCACCTGGGACGGGCGCGCCGGTTCAGCCCTGCTTAATAGATCTACCTCGCCATAATGCCAGTGCGCCTCAGGCTGTGCAAACACCTCCAGGTCACTACTCCAACCCGATGGATAACCTTGTTGCAGCTGCGCTGGAGGCTATTCCAATTGAAGGCGATTCACCACAGGCAGTAGAGACGCGCCGGGTCAAGGAGCTCCTTAGGACAGCTTTGGTCCAACAGGAAGCATATTCGTATAGCCGAGACCGGATCCACTCTACCCCCCGCCCAAGCCGGAGCTATAGCAGGCACGTGGATGAACCGGCCGTATCAAGTAATGCACGGCGTGGTGCACCCCGTGGCAACAACCCGGCAGGTGGCGTCGATAACGCTCAAGAGGTGGTGGACCGGGCCCGAGCACGCAGGGAGGCCGAGTTAGCAGCACAACAGCAGGCTTATCAGCTTACGCCGGTTCGTCCGACCATCTCGGTCGAGCCTGGAGTTACCTCTAGCTCTTCTGGGGTGCCTTGCCTCGTCCCCGCTTTACGCAATGTGCGCTTGCCCAAAGACTTCAAGGGTCCGTGCAAGGTGCCAAATTACACTGCCGATTTAGCTCCAGAAGCATGGATAGAAAGTTATGAGATGGCCATGGAGATGCTGGATGTGGATGAGGCCGTGTGTGCAAAGTACTTCACCATGATGCTCGAAGGCACGGCTCGTACTTGGTTGAAGAGCTTGCCACCCAATTCTATCAGTTCATGGGCCCAGTGGCGGACCCGGTTTATCCAGAATTTCAAAGATAACTGTAAGCAGCCCATGTCCGTAATGGACTTGGCGGCTTGTGTCCAGGGGGAAGGGGAGTCAACAACCCATTGGGTATGCCGCGTTTCGAAAATCTTGCACTCGTCAGACCGGATCAACGCTGACTCTGCGATCTTGACCCTGGAGGGCAACTGCCGGTTTAAGCCTTTGAAGTTAAAGTTGGGGCGCATGAAGCGGTTTTGTAATGACATGGGCACTCTCATGGGCGCTTAGTGAAGTATGCTGATTCTGATAGTACCAAGGACCCCGAGTCTGACGATGATGAGACAGGGAAGGGAAGGAAGAACAGCAACTCCAAGGGCCAGCAACATCACTTTCGGCGGAAGTAATGGTGGAGGCAAGCGTAAGCGAATGGCAACATGGACTTCGTAGCCAACACCAACGCACAGGACAAGGGCCAGCGGCGCAAGGGTAAACAGCCGAATCAAAGTGGAGCGCCTAATCCCAATCCGGACCGCTTGAATTATCTGTTGAATCAACCCTGTCCAAAGCATGGGATGAAGGAGACGCCAGCAAACCATCTCTGGAAGGATTGCTACATTATGCAGGAGTTCAAGAGTTCTAATGCTTTCCGGTATGATCAAGGTTCCGGCGGCGGTTCAGGATCCGGGCAGGTTACGACGGAGGAAATTCGGTTCAGGATTTAATGGTAATCCGGGCGGACATAACAATCGTAACAATCGAATAACCAAGGTGGTTACAATCAGCGATAGCAACGATCGGGTTATCGAGCAACCCAAAGCAGTTGAATAGTGGGCAGTACCACGTCTTCACCACTAGCTTAGACAAGCGAGACCGGAAGCTTCAGAAGCGGGCAGTCAACGCTGTTCAGCCGGCCGTGCCTCATTACCTATGCTGGTCAGAGCAGCCCATTGTATGGAGTAGAGAGGATCATCCTCCCCGGGTTGACAATCCGGGTCAGCTAGCCCTGGTGGTGGCACCTCAGGTGGGAGGTTATAAGTTCACCAAGGTGCTCATGGACGGAGGGAGCAGCATTAACATCCTGTACTATGAGACCTTTAAATGCGTATGGGGTTAACAGATAAACAGCTCAAACCGGCCCAATACAGTGTTCCATGGTGTGGTACCTGGCAAGTCAGCATATCCGGTTGGTAAAATAGCTCTGGAAGTGGCCTTTGGTGATGAATATGACTCCAGATCGGAAACATTGACGTTTGAAGTGGTAAAAATCCAAAGTCCATATCACGCCCTATTTGGGCGGTCGGCTTATGCAAAGTTCATGGCACGGCCTTGTTATATCTATTTGCACCTCAAGATGCCGGGTCACAAGGGGACAATAACGGTTCATGGGAGCCGCAAGATCGCTTTGGAATGTGAGGAAGGTGATGCGGCTTACGCGGAGTCGGTTTGTGCCACCGAGGAGCTGAAGTATTATAAGGACAATGTTGATCCGGCGGACATGACTCCATTGAAGAAGCGAACTACAGCATGATCCGCCCTGAAATTCAAATCGGCAGCTGAGACTAAGCTTGTTGACTTCATGCCTGGCGATTCGTCCAAGCAGTTCAGCATCAGTGCCAACTTGGATCCGAAATAGGAAAGCACGCTCATCGAGTTCATCCGTGAGAATCGGGACATTTTTGCATGGAATCCTTCTGACATGCCAGGTGTACCGAGGCAACTCGCTGAGCACACTCTTAATGTTGATCCCAAGTACAAACCGGTGAAGCAGTTTCTCCGTCGGTTGAACGAAGAAAGGCGTAAGGCCATTGGAGAGGAGGTGGCCAGGCTCTTAGCAGCTGGCTTTATCGTTGAAGTTTTCCATCCAGAGTGTCTTGCTAATCCGGTGCTGGTTCTTAAGAAAAACGGCACTTGGCGCATGTGTGTGGATTACACAGATCTTAACAAGGCTTGTCCAGCAGATCCTTTTGCCCTCCCCCGCATTGACCAGATTATTGATGCCACCGTGGGTTGTGAGCATTTGAGCTTTTTGGATGCGTATTCTGGGTATCATCAGATCAAGATGGCAGTTAAGGACCAGGAGAAGACGGCGTTTATCACTCCCTTTGGAGCCTTCTGCTATGTGTCTATGCCTTTTGGGCTCAAGAGCGCCCAAGCAACTTATCAACGCTGTGTACAGAATTTCCTGCATAAACAGATCGGCCGTAATGTGCACGCCTATGTGGATGATATTGTGGTCAAGTCAAGGGAGAAGGAGACACTGATTGACGATTTGAAGGAAACCTTTGACAACCTGCGGGTTTACAAGATGATGCTCAACCCGCCAAATGTGTCCGGTGTTCCGGCAGTAAGTTATTGGGTTTTCTCGTGTCCAACAGGGGAATTGAAGCTAATCCGGAGAAGATTACGGCTATCACCTCCCTGGCTAAACCGAAGTGTATTAACGATGTCCAGCGTTTGGCAGGCCGGATTGCCCCGCTGAGCCGGTTTATCAGCCGCCTCGGAGAAGGCCATCCCTTTGTACCGGATCTTTGAAAAAGACAGATCGGTTTATCTCGAGTCCAGCCACCGATGAAGCGTTGGAGGACTTAAAGCGGCAATTAGCCAACCCGCTTTGTGCTCGCCGCTCCCATTGACAAGGAGCCGCTTCGCTATATGTTGCTGCTAATGCCGGCGGTCAGCGTGGCCATTGTGGTGGAGCGGAAGGAGGCGGGGAAGGAGCATCCGTTCAACGTCCGGTTTATTATATCGTAGGTACTTATCGAATCTAAGCAAAGGTATCCGCATTGGCGTAAGCTGGTATATGGAGTTTTTATGGCAAGCGGAAGCTGAAGCAGTATTTCCAAGGGCACCCCATCACGGTGGTCGATTCTGCTCCCTTAGGCGATATCATACGTAACCGGAAGCGATCGGCGGATTGCCAAGTGGGCTATAGAGCTTGGGCCCCACGGTCTGAAGTACGTGCCTCGGACGGCGGTGAAGTCTCAAGCACTTGTGTATTTCATTAACGATTGGACGGAGTTGCAAGCACCTGAAGAAAAGCCGGATCATACATATTGGACCATCCATTTTGACGGGTCCAGGCAATTGGAGGGCTCGGGGGCTGGAGTCGTATTAACTTCCCCACGAGGTGACAAGTTTTGTTACGTTCTCCGCTTAATGTTCCCTTGTACTAACAATGCAGCTGAGTATGAAGCCTTGCTCCATGGTCTCCGGATGGCTAAGGAGATGAATCTAAGCCGTGTTAAGTGCTTCGGTGACTCGGACCTAGTGGCTCAACAGGTGTCTGTCACTTGGGATTCAAAGGACCCACTCATGGCTGCATATCGTCGTGAGGTGGATATTGTCGCAGGTCATTTCAAGGGCTATCAGGTGGACCACGTGGACCGTCGGAAGAATGAAGCGGCGGACGCTTTAAGCCGGTTGGGCTCTCAACGCAAACCGGTCCCACCCAATGTTTTTCTGCACGTGCTGCACAACCCATCGGTCAAACTCCCTGGTGAAGCGTATTTGGCTATTCCTGATCTGGAGGCCCAATTGGTGGCAGCTCTTCACATCACTCCGGATTGGACGCTTCCTTATCTTGCGTACATGAAACGGGCGAAGTTCCCGTAAGATGAGACGTTGGCGGCAGATAGTCCGCGATCTAAGTCTATGACCATTGTTAATGGCGAATTGCATCATTGCAGCGTGTCGTAGGCGTTTCAACGCTGTGTGTCCCCGAGGAAGGCTGTGAAATATTGCGTGAGATCCACGAAGGAGATTGTGGTCACCACGCCGGTTCAAAATCCTTGGTGGCTAAAGCGTTCGTCCACGATTTCTATTGGTTGACTGCTCATGCCGATGCGGAAGATCTCGTCAGACGATGTGATGGTTGCCAGAAGTTTTCCAGACGTGGTCATATACCGGCCCAAGTATTGAGGATGATGCCAATTACTTGGCCGTTTGCGCCGTGGGGGCTGGATATGGTTGGACCTTGAAAAGGTCCAAGGACAAGAAGACCCACCCTCTTGGCGGTCGACAAGTTTACAAAATGGGTAGAGGCGTAACCTGTTAGCAAGTGTGATGCGGCCCACGGTGATTCAGTTCATCAAAAGGTGATTTTCCGGTTTGGCTTTCCACGGTATCATCACAGATAATGGTACCAATTTATCCAAAGGTGCCATGAAGGAGTTCTGCGAACGTGAGCACATCCAAATTTTGACGCTTCTTCAAAGAGCTCACCCACAGTCCAATGGTCAAGCGAAAAGGGCTAATCAAGAGATCTTGAGAGGCATCAAGCCCCGACCTATGGTCCCTTTGCAGAGGACACCGGGTTGTTGGGTAGAAGAGCTACCGTCTGTGTTATGGAGTATAAAAACTATGCCTAACAGATCCACGGGATACACGCCGTTCTTTATGGTCTATGGAGCGGAGGCGGTTTTCCCCAGTGACATCCGTCATGACTCACCTCGTGTGGCAGCTTATGTTGAAGCGGACAACGAGGCGGCACGGCAAGACGCTTTGGATCGGTTGGATGAAGAGCGTGACATAGCAGCTGCCCGCTCGGTGATTTACCAACAAGATCTTCGTCGTTACCATAGTCGCCGGGTCAGAACCAGAACTTTTCAAGAAGGAGATCTGGTGCTTCGGCTCATCCAAGACCAGTCTGATATGCACAAGTTATCCCCACCTTGGGAGGGACCTTTCGTGGTCAGCAAGAATGTGCATAACGGGTCGTACTATCTGATCGATATTCGTGAGCATAAAGACTCACGCACGTGAGAGGAGGAGACCAACAGGCCGTGGAACATAGCTCATCTTCGGCCTTATTATACCTGAGCCATCGGCTCTACTTATGTACATATTATGATAGTGTATATATTATGAATAAAGTAATAAACCGGAGCCTCAACTGAAGCGGGGTATCTGTTCTTTTACATCATGTGTGGTTACATGGAGTTGTTCTGTCTTAAAGCGGCCTCCGGTTTACCCCCTGAGTTTGCTTTTCAAAAGCTTTGTGATATCAATTGGGGGCTTGGTCGTGTCCGAACCAATGCAACACCTTTTGATAGGCGAAAGCCACCAGATCACTTGGGGACATGGTCAAGTCTGAACCAGTCACGCCTCTTGATCGGCCTAAGGCCATAGAGTCACTTGGGGGCTTGGTCGAACCCGAACCATTGCCACGCCACTTGATTGGCATAATGTCATGGTTTCAGTTGGGGACCTGGCTGACTTGAACCATGGCTACACCTTATAGGGAGCTTGGTCGTGTCCGACCATGGTAACACCATCTGATCGGCTCAGTAAAGCCTTCTTTTTTGCAAACGGTTTATCATTGCCTTTGCTTCCATGTTTTTTCATAACTATTATTTGATTTTTGTTGCGTTTCTTAAACCGACAACATTAAACCGGTTCAAACTGTCAATTGACGGAATTTGATCCCTTTTTTAATCCGGAGATAATTTCACCGGTTTGACTTTTTCCTGTTAACATCCCATTATGGAGTAACAGGGGGCTTGTCATGACCCGGCACGGTTTACATGGTAAACCGGCATTAAAAATACAGGAGTTGTTTTCTCCTTTGACGGTAAGGGTTTGTACGACCTCCGCTTCAAGATTGGCTAAGCCAACTTTATGCCCAGCGATGGCAGGTATTTTATATCACAAATTTTGATTATATACCTCAATATTTCATTTCATATTTATATGAACGTCACAAGCCGGCTGGCGGCACAAAACCACCGTGGCGGTTTAAGATTTTGTGATTGCAGGCAATATAGATTGAAAGTTTCGATCATTCAAGCAAAAGTATCAGCACCTATGCGCGAAGGCATACTAAAAGCAAGAGTGTTGGCTATCCTATTACAAGGCAACATGGTGCCCAAATAAGATAATTGTTTCTTGGCGGAATAAAACGAAACAGCTATTAAACCGGCTTCCGGTTCATGCTGGCTCGCCGCCCCGGTCTGATGGTTGTGGGTCATCCTGCGCCGCTTCAGCCTCTTCATCTCTACCCAGCTGCTGGAAATCAACAGTGGTCCAGTCGATTCCCATTAAAGCTTGAAAGACAGCCTCCTCATGGATCAGGGAAGATGGTTCAATATCAGGAGCGTAAGTATGCCTACGGATCGGAGGGATCAGGTTCTCCGCTTCGGGAATAGGTGCAGCTACCGCTTGTTACGATCGTCATATTGAGCTTGATAATGCGACAAGTTTGCCTCTTTGGCCAATTGGCAAGCCGGAGGCGCCTGCCCGGTTTATCGCTCTCGAGATCATCTTCGTTGAACTCGAACCGTCTTCCTTCAGACTGGGATAGCCTGAGCTGCCTCAACCGGATCGAAATCGCACCCATGCTTTTGCCGGATTAAAGGTGTTAATGGCGCCCGCTTGAGCAGCAGATTTCTTCAGCTCTTCAATCCGGGCGGAAGCATTGACAACCTCCTAAGAGTATCTTGGATTAAGGAGGGTGCTGGATTGTTATGTGATGCAAGGAGATGATCCGCTGCGCTCGTGTCATCTGTTGCTCTATTAAGGTATAGGTAGCCTTCAATTTCTTCCGAACATCTGACCCCAAGTGACCAATGCGTGTGCCTACAGCATTGCAAGAGAAATCACAAACCGGACTTATCATAAGAAGGTCAAGATTATCATAGAAGCCAAAGGAAGCTTACCAAAGATGGCAGCAGTCATGGCATGCACTTGCCGCTTCACGCTGGTCAGCTCATCTACCACCGGTTTAAGGGCAGCTTCAGCATTTTCAACCTTTTTGGTTAAAGCGGCCTTTTCAAGATTCCAACCGGCCCGCTCGGACTTGAACCACTCCTTGAGCTGCTCCATGGTAGTCAAGGCGGTTTTAGCTCATCCTTGGCCTTGGAGGTTTCGCTTGTTGAGACTTCAGATTTTCTTGAAGATCATTGATTTGGGAGGCTTGTTGGCGTATCTCATTCTGCAACAAAAAGGGAGCATGTTAATATCTTCATTGCAAGTCCCAAATGCATAACCAGTCATACACATGGCACTTGGGGGCTAATGCATATTTGATCTTCATCTGTCCATAAAATCACAAAGTCCCAAGCTGAATACAGGTATTCAACTTGGCACTTGGGGGCTAATGGCTATTTGCTCGAACATGTTCTGATGCGGAGATATAAATTACAGTCCCAGTTTAACTATATTAAGTTGAACCGGCCCTTGGGGGCTACATCAGTGGATTCTGAAGCATTAAGTTTATGTTAAGTCCCGGTTTAACTAAACTAAGTTGAACCGGCCCTTGGGGGCTAGGAGAGTTAACAAAAATTGAAATATCCAAGCGGGAAAAGAACATGGAGGTTACCTCGAATTTTTCTTTCATCATCATCACCAAGCCAGATTCATAATCGCGGCTGGTATACAGCCGGTTCATGTAGCCAGAATGAAGGTCTTGGGGGTTCAGAGCGGCATAAGTTGCCAGATCAAAATCCCACTTGCCCTTGCTCATAGTGGCAAACTCTTCTTTGGCAGAATGTTTGGATAAAGTGACCGGATTACCCGGTTTGCTGTGGCCAAAGCAAGTAATCACAACGTCATCATCCTTGGTATCACCGGTTTGACCAGGGGCAGTCGGTTTGTCAGCAGGCCGGATTGGACTGGTGGATTTTTCAATCCATGTTGGGCATTTGGGCTGGTCAGCAGGAAGGGAGGTGTCAACAGGCCTTTCTTCAGCAACAAAATCGTCATCTTGCAGTGGCGGATCATTTGGCGTATCTTCACAGATAGCCGCTTCAAGACTTGGGGCGCTGTCCGGTTCAGGGGCAGTCTCTTCATCGGCCGCTTTATCCAGACGAGCCTTTTTGCTCGGCCTAGGCTTGGCCCTGAAAAGGCACAATAACAGTCAAATACGGCATATGCTACACAATGATGCAGTAGAAACAATATGAAAGGTATAACTTACCCAAGCACCATTTTAAGTGGTGGCAGCTGAGTGGCTGATGACTCGCCAGATGAGGAATGAGAAGTGACCTGATAATCGGAGTCAGACGGATTAAGGGTTGTGAAAACAGCCTGCTTTAGGATAAGCACCGACAAGCAAAATAGAGACCTCTGAGCGACGCGTTTCCTAACCGGACTGTTCGGTAAACTGGTGGAGGTAACTACCTGGCCGTGTCTTGCGAGTTGTCTGGCCGAACTTCATGTTGTTGAGTCTTCATAAGAAATTTGGGATCCAAGTAAGCAAGGGGATGAGAAAATTTTATTTTCTGGTTTGCCCGATGGATTTTTAGTGAAGGCAAAGGATTTGAATCAGAGGAGAGAATAGTTACCTCTACAACATCAGCATTACTGGTTTTAGCATCATCCTGACAAATATCATCATTAATTAGGCGTGTGAAAAGTAAGCCAAGCGAATCAAGTTCTACCTCAAGGTCCGGATTACCCACATCATCATCCACAGCCGGATCAGAAGATCCACTGGTCTTCCTCTTATGAGCAGTCTTCTTGACAGCTTTGGTCTTTTGCCGGATTGGTTTATCCGGTTTGTCTGGCTTCTCTGGTTTCTCTTGTGGACGTTTCTTGCTCCAGAATGGATCATCACCCTGATTAAGCAGCAGTTGATGTTAAAAGTGATACCGAGATGGCAGTAATATATTCAGTAAAAATAGTCGGAAGTCTTACGAGATGGTGGTTTGTTGGTAGCACAGAAGGGGAGCAGACCGGTTCGGGCACAGAGGTGTTCCGGTTCATTCAACATTTTCTTCACAGCCTCGGTGACCTCATCATCGGTGAGCTGGATATTAACGTGTCGGAGGGGGTCATCGACACTACCAGTGTACTCACACATTAAACCGGAGCGCTGGGAGAGGGGCAGTATGCTCCATGATATCCAATAGCGTGCGAGATCTATTCCGGTTAAACCATTGGCCATGAAGGCTCTGAGCTTGGAGAATTGAGGAGCGTATTTACTTCTCTCATTGTCAGTCAATCTTTGCGGAAAGGGATGTGTGTTACTGAGTCGCTCCGGACGAAAACCGGGCAAAGGATTCTCATTAGCAGGTGTAGTGTCTCTGCAATAAAACCATGTTTGATTCCATTCCTTGGGGTGGCTGTGCAGTTTGACATGAGGATAAGTGACCTCCTTTCTTTTTTGAATCTCCACACCGCCCAATTCTGTGTTGGGCCTGTCGGTGAATTCTATGCGGCGGTTTAGATGGAAGCAGTCTCTAAACAGTTCAACTGTGGGTTCTTCTTGAAAGTATGCCTCACAGAGCACTTGGAAGTGACAAATGTTGGTAACAGAGTTGGGGCTCGTATCTTGCGGACGGACTTGAAAATTGGCTAACACATCCCGGTAAAATTTTGAACCGGGCGGGTTAAAACCCCGGGCTAAGTGATCTGCGAAAACTACAATTTCTCCTTCTTGAGGTGTGGGTGGACATTGTTTGCCATGAACCCTCCAATGGATAGTATTTTACCGCTTAAAGCGCCCGGTCGAGGACCAGATTGTTCAATTGAGTTTGGTGACACGGAAGGAGCCCAGTTGCACTCATATACTTGTTTGGCCATCTACAAAAAATATAAATCCGGTTCAAGAAATATGTTGGGACAAAGAGAGAACCGGTGTACAATGCTAAATCGGAGACAAATACATCTAAACCAGAGTTCTATGAAGCGACAGTGTCTGGTCAAGGAGTTCTGGCGGTTCAACAAGGGGACTAATGGTGTATACCGGTTTATTTAGTTTTTTCTATGTTAAGTTAAACCGCCTGGTCTAAATATTGAAAACAATTGAGGTTGCGAATGGCTAAGTGTGCAGAAACATGTTTCGCAAGATTTCTATACAACGAAGGATCTGAAGCCAGATCAGAAAAGAAGAAAAATATCCAAAAAAAGAATAAAGCAGAGCAGTATTGATGCAATGAGCAGGAGATAATGTGCGAGATTTATGAACAGGAGCACGAGACTACAGGCAGATGCTAAAAGCTACTACTAATTAGAGCAAAGGTGTCACAGATCTATCCAGGAGTCTGGTATGGGCATGAACAGTTAATGGAGCACTGCAAGAACAAGAAACCCTAGAACGGATCTAGGTCGTGGGGAACCGAGGACCTACCTGAGTTGAGAAGATGCGGAAGAGTGCTGCGTTTCTCTGGTGCGTTCAGGTTGATGCAGCGGCTCAAGACGGTGCAGAAGTCGATGGCGGCGGCGGAGCTCCGAGGCTAGCGACGCGAGGAAGACGAAGAGAAAGGGGCGGAGGGAGAAAAGGAATGACCCTTCTGTCCTATTTATAAGGCAAGATACATGTGTCAGGCGCGTGAATCAAGGAGCCACAGATCTAGGAAGCAGAGTTGTCGCCTCGATTATTGTGGATCTGTTAAACAAAGAAGATATCATGAATGCTATCTTTATGGGGACGTCATGCCGGTTTACAGCAACCGGAGAAGGTGACATCACGGCGGTTCAATGATTTCAAGAAGGTATTGAAGATGAAGGTTTTATCAAGGATTGACATGAACCTGTTCAAATCAATCTGGGGCCTAATGTTGGGGATATTACTCTTTGGCGTAAACCGGCCTATCTGGGCGGGTTAACTTCATCGATAGTTCAACGGTGTAAAAGCCCAAGAGGCATGAAAGTAAGGGCCCAAGGCACATGTAGTCGGTTTAGAACACATGGCCGTAAACCGCCCGATATGTAAACTTGTATTGTAAGTTAGGAATAGAGAGAGACCAACCCGGATACAGTATGAACCGGAGATTGGGACTCTCTGAACCGACAGCGTCACCCGTGTATATAAGGGGGCGACCGGGGCGGTTCAAAGACAGACAACAACAACTCGAGGCCTAGGCGAAGCTTATTTGCTCCCTAGTCATCGAGACCACATCAATCCCATCACAACTAGACGTAGGCTTTTACCTTCATCGAAGGGGCCGAACTAGTATAACTCTTGTGTATTTGCGTCCGCTTTAACCCCTTCAAGTTAACTTGTAGCGATGGCTCCACGACTAAGTCCTTTCATGAGGACATCTACCGTGACAAAACCACGACACCTGGCAATGGCGACATTCATACGTCGTTACCTTGTTAAAGGCATTGCTCGGATATGTGATACGTCCATTTTGTATCATTCTTTTATATCAATATTTATTGCATTATGGGCTGTTATTACACATTATATCTCAATACTTATGGCTATTCTCTCTTATTTTACAAGGTTTACCATGAAGAGGGGGAATGCCGTACCGGAATTCGGGCCGGAAAAGGAGCAAACGTTGAAACCTATTCTGCAGAATTTCAAAAGTCACGAAACTCCACGAAACAACTTTTGGATTTTATAATAATTTATGAGCAAAAGAAATAGGCCAGGGCCCACACCTGTCCGAGGAGACATGAGGCGCGCCCCCAGCAAGGGCGCGCCCCTATCTCCTGGGCCTGGTGAGCCTCGGCGTCCATCTTCTGCTATATCATCACTTTTACCACCGGAAAAAATCGGGGAAGCTTACGGGGACGAAACTCCGCCGCCACGAGGCGGAACTCTTGGCGGAATCAATCTAGGGCTCTGGCGGAGCTTTTGGAGGGACACTTCCCCGGGAGGGGAAATCATCACCAACGTCATCACCAACGATCCTCTCATCGAGAGGGGTCAATATCCATCAACATCTTCACCTGACCATCTCCTCTCAAAACCCTAGTTCATCTCTTGTATCCAATCTTGTATTAAAACCACAAATTGGTACCGTGGGTTGCTAGTAGTGTTGATTACTCCTTGTAGTTGATGCTAGTTGGTTTACTTGGTGGAAGGTCATATGTTCAGATCCTTTATGCATATTATTACTCCTCTGATTATGAACATGAATATGCTTTGTGAGTAGTTACGTTTGTTCCCGAGGACATGGGTGAAGTTTTGCTATTAGTAGTCATGTGAATTTGGTATTCGTTCGATATTTTGATGAGATGTATGTTGTCTTTCCTCTAGTGGTGTTATGTGAACGTCGACTACATGACACTTCACCATTATTTGGGCCTAGAGGAAGGCATAGGGAAGTAATAAGTAGATGATGGGTTGCTAGAGTGACAGAAGCTTAAACCCTAGTTTATGCGTTGCTTCATTAGGGGCTGATATGGACCCATATGTTTAATGTTGTGGTTAGGTTTACCTTAATACTCCTTTTTGTAGTTGCGGATACTTGCAATAGGGGTTAATCATAAGTGGGATGCTTGTCCAAGTTAGGACAGTACCCAAGTGTCGGTCCAAGTGAGTTCTTAATAATCTTAAGTATGCTTATCTTGATGAAAAAGAAATATATATTGTTATTATTAGTGCTAACCTTTCAGAGAAAGAAGAAGAAAGATTATTAAAAACTCTGAAGAAGCACCGAGCTGCTATTGGATATACTTTGGATGATCTTAAGGGCATTAGTCCCACATTATGTCAACACAAAATTTAAGTGGAGAAAGATGCCAAACCAGTCAGAGATCCTCAAAGACGATTAAATCCCAAAATGAAGGAAGTGGTAAGAAAGGAGATACTAAAACTCCTTGAGGCAGGTATTATTTATCCCATTGCTGATAGTGAATGGGTAAGCCACATCCATTGTGTCCCTAAAAGGGAGGTATTACCGTTGTTCCTAATGATAAAGATGAATTGATCCCATAAATAATTATTACAGGTTATAGGATGGTAATTGATTTTCGTAAGTTAAATAAAGCTACTAAGAAAGATCATTACCCTTTACCTTTTATTGATCAAATGCTAGAAAGGCTATCCAAACACACACATTTTTGCTTTCTAGATGGTTATTCTGGCTTCTCTCAAATACATGTGTCAGCAAAGGTTCAATCTAAAACTACTTTTACTTGCCCTTTTGGTACTTTTGCTTATAGACGTATGCCTTTTGGTTTATGTAATGCACTTGCTACCTTTCAAAGATGAATGATGGCTATATTCTCTGATTTTTGTGAAAAGATTTGTGAGGTATTCATGGATGACTTCTCCGTCTATGGATCCTCTTTTGATGATTGTTTGAGCAACCTTGATCGAGTTTTGCAGAGATGCGAAGACACTAGTCTCGTCCTGAATTGGGAAAAGTGTCACTTTATGGGTTCATGAAGGCATTGTCTTGGGGCACAAGATCTCCGAGAGCGGTATTGAAGTTGATAAGGCCAAAGTTGATGCTATTGAAAGGATGCCATGTCCCAAGGACATAAAAGGTATAAGAAGTTTCCTTGGTCATGCCGGCTTTTATAGAAGGCTCATTAAGGACTTTTCTAAAATCTCTAGGCCTCTGACTAATTTATTGCAAAAAGATATTCCTTTTGTCTTTGATGATGATTGTTTGGAAGCATTTGAAACACTTAAGAAAGCCTTGATCACTACACCTATTGTTCAGCCACCTGATTAGAATTTACCTTTTGAAATTATGTGCGATGCTAGTGATTATGCTGTAGTTGTTGTTCTAGGGCAAAGAGTCGATAAGAAATTGAATGTTATCCAGTATGCTAGTAAGACTCTTGATACTGCCCAGAGAAATTATGCTACTACTGAAAAGGAGTTCTTAGCAGTCGTGTTTGCATGTGATAAGTTTAGACCTTATATTGTTGATTCCAAAATTACTGTTCACACTGATCATGCTGCTATCAAATATCTTATGAAAAAGAAAGATGCTAAGCCTAGACTCATTAGATGGGTTCTCTTGCTCCAAGAATTTGACTTGCATATTATTGATAGAAAAGGAGCTGAGAACCCGTTGCGCATAACTTGTCTAGGTTAGAGAATGTTCTTGATGACCCACTGCCTATTAATGATAGTTTTCCTGATGAACAATTGGCGGTTGTCAATGCTTCTCGCACTGCTCCTTGGTATGTTGATTATGCTAATTACATTGTTGCTAAATACATACCGCCTAGTTTCACATACCAACAAAACAAAAAGTTCTTTTATGATTTAAGACATTATTTCTGGGATGATCCACACCTTTATAAAGAAGGAGTAGATGGTATCATTAGGCGTTACGTGCACGAGCATGAACAGGAACAAATCCTACATAGAGTGTCACTCTGAATCCTATGGAGGACACCACGCTGGAGATAGAACTGCACACAAGGTACTACAATCTGGTTTTTATTGGCCTACTCTTTTCAAAGATGCTCGTAAGTTTGTCTTATCTTGTGATGAATGTCAAAGAATAGGTAACATTAGTAGACGTCAAGAAATGCCTATGAATTAGTATCTTGTTATTGAACCATTTTATGTTTGGGGCTTTGATTATATGGGACCTTTTCCTGCCTCCAATGGTTATACACATATTTTAGTTGTTGTTGATTACGTTACTAAGTGGGTAGAAGCTATTCCAACTAGTAGTGTTGATCATAACACTTCTATTAAAATGCTTAAAGAAGTTATTTTTCCGAGGTTTGGAGTCCCTAGATATCTTATGACTGATGGTGGTTCACACTTTATTCATGGTGCTTTCCGTAAGATGCTTGCTAAGTATGATGTCAATCATAGAATCGCATCTCCTTATCACCCTTGATCTAGTGGTGAAGTAGAGTTGAGCAATAGAGAGCTCAAATTAATTTTGCAAAAGACTGTGAATAGATCTAGAAATAATTGGTCCAAAATACTTGATGATGCATTATGGGCCTATAGAACTGCATACAAAAATCATATGGGTATGTCTCCATATAAGATGGTTTATGGAAAAGCATGTCATTTACCTCTTGAACTTGAACATAAAGCATATTGGGCTATTAAAGAGCTCAAATATGACTTCAAACTTGCCGGTGAGAAGAGGTTGTTTGATATTAGCTCACTTGATGAATGGAGAACCCAAGCATATGAGAATGCCAAGCTTTTCAAAGAAAAAGTCAAACGCTGGCATGATAAGAGGATACAAAAGCGTGAGTTTAATGTAGGAGATTATGTGTTATTGTTCAACTCTCGTTTAAGATTTTTTGCACGAAAACTTCTCTCAAAATGGGAAGGTCCCTACGTTATCGAGGAGGTCTATCGTTCTGGTGCTATAAAATCAACAACTTCAAGGCACAAATCCGAGGGTGGTAAACGGTCAAAGAATTAAACATTATATTTCAGGTAATCCTGTCAATGTTGAAACTAATATTATTGAAACCATAACCCCGAGGAATACATAAGAGACACTTTCGAGCGTTCAGGACTCCGAAAAGGCATAGAGTGCATTAGTGCGGTAAGTAAACCGACTCCAAAACAACTCTAATGGCAATTTTTATCAGTTTTGGATTATTTAAAAATTTTAGGAAGAAAGAAGTAGTCCGAGAGGGACACGAGGCTCCCACGAGAGAGGAGGGAGCACCCCCATGTCTCGTGGGCACCTCGTGTGCCTCCCGGACTCTGTTTTCTTGTATGTTACGTATTTTGGTCGGTAAAAATTCATTATATATACTCCCGAAGGTTTTGACCACCGTATCACGCAAATATCCTCTGTTTTCGTTTCGAGCTGTTTCTGTTTCAGATCTAGAGCATCATGTCGTCTCCAAGCGCTCCCAAGGACAAGTTTTTCGAGAGAGTTATCAACTCCTATCTCGCGTAGGTGCTGCATCATCCTCAAACCATTGAGGTGCGTGAGGGGGTGCTGCACATCCGCGATGTGGAGGTACCAAGGCGTACCGGGAGTGTGGAGACAAAGCTCGAAGCCGTGGAGCAAGAAGTTTTCAAGTGTCAAGGGATGGTGGAGCGTGGACTCAACGCCAACCAGATGATGATCACGGAGTTCACCAACAACCACAAGCTGGATGCCGAAGTCATTGGGAAACCATCTTCAAACTTCAAGAGAAAATCGAGCACCTCCAAGCCCGGATCTATGACACGCAAAACCAGAACTGTGAGTATGAATATAGATTCAAGCGAATGAGTTTGGCTACAGATTTAAGGATCCCGGAGACTCGATCATCCTTTTATGATGGAGAGCCGATGCCTGGAAAACGGACGACAAGCCTACATCATCAACAACTCCTACTTCACCACCTCCGAAGAAATAATCATATGGGTATGGGCACTCCCCTTGGCAACTGCCAAGCTTGGGGGAGGTGCCCCGGTATCGTATCACCATCACACTCCTATTTTTACCGCTTTATTTAGTTCGATCCTTTTAGTAGTATCTTGATCTAGTAGATTGAAGTTTTGATTTCAAGTGGTTTTGAGTTTTGCATTGTGAGCTCTTTATGTATTCGAGTTCGTGTGCTATCTATAATAAAGATTAGTGTTGAGTCGAGGGCTTTGCCATGTTGCTATGATCTTGTGAAAGTAGAAAGAACAAAAGAGTTCATATTGATCTTATGGATAGTGATAACTTCACACATAGAAAGTATGAGGCATAAAAATTGTTGAGAGTTGATGAGCGTAGCCTTGGTCATCGTTGCAATTAATAGGAAGTGATAAGGAAAGAGGGGTTCACATATAAATATATTATCTTGGACATCTTTTATGATTGTGAAGCACTCATTAAGTATGACATGCTAAAATAGTTAATGTTGGACAAGGAAGACAACGTAATGGTTTATGTTTTCCGACATCTCAGTTAAAGTATATTGTCATTGACCTTCTAAACATGTTGAGCTTGCCTTTCCCCCTCATGCTAGCCAAATTCCTTGCACCAAGTAGAGATACTACTTGTGCTTCCAAATATCCTTAAACCCAGTTTTGCCATGAGAGTCCACCATACCTATCTATGGATTTAATAAGATCCTTCAAGTAAGTTGTCATCGGTGCAAGCAATAAAAATTGCTCTCTAAATATGTATGACTTATTAGTGCCTAGAAAATAAACTTTGTACGAACTTGTTGTGGAAGTAATAAAAGCGACGGACTGTATAATAAAGGTCCACATACAAGGGGCAATATAAAGTGACGTTCTTTTGCACTAAGACTTTATGCATCAACCCTAAACGCAGCATGACAACCTCTGCTTCCCTCTGCGAAGGGCCTATCTTTTACTTTATGTTTTACTTTATGCTTGAGTCAAGGTGATGCTCACCTTTCCCTTTTTATTTTTATCCCTTGGCAAGCTCTTCGTGTTTGAAAGATCATGATACATATATCCAATTGGATGTAAGTTGGCATAGGCTATTATTGTTGACATCACCTAAAGGTGAATACGTTGGGAGGCAACACAATAAGCCCCTATCTTTCTCAGTGTCCGGCTGAAACTCTATAACCACAAGTATTGCGTGAGTGTTAATAATTACAGGGGACTACGAGATAGTTGAGTATGTGAGCTTGCTGAAAAGCTCTATTGTTGACTCTCTCTGATGTTACGATAAATTGCAGTTGCTTCAATGACTGAGATTATAGTTTGTTAGTTCCCAATGAAGTTTTTGAACCATACTTGACATTGTGAATTGCTTATTACTTGAGCATAGGAAATCATATGACAAAATCCATATATGTTGCTGTTATTAGAATGATCATGATGCCCTCATGTCCGTATTTTATTTTTATCGACACCTCTATCTCTAAACATGTGGACATATTTTTCGATTTCGGCTTCCGCTTGAGGACAAGCGAGGTCTAAGCTTGGGGGAGTTGATATGTCCATTTTGCGTCATGCTTTTATATCAATATTTATTGCATTATGGGATGTTATTACACATTATGTCTCAATACTTATGGCTATTCTCTCTTATTTTACAAGGTTTACCATGAAGAGGGGGAATGCCGGCAGCTGGAATTCTGGCTGGAAAAGGAGCAAACGTTGGAAACCTATTCTGCACAACTCCAAAAGTCCTGAAACTCCACGAAACAACTTTTTGGATTTTATAAGAATTTATGAGCAAAAGAAATAGGCCAGGGGCCCACACCCTGTCCAGGAGGCAGGCGCCCTCCCATGAGGCGCGCCCCTATCTCCTGGGCCCCTGGTGAGCCTCCGGCGTCCATCTTCTGCTATATCATCACTTTTACCACAGAAATAATCTGGGGCAAGCTTAGAGGGCGAAACTCCGCCGCCACAGGCGGAACCTTGGCGGAATCAATCTCTGGCTCTGGCGGGCTGTTACGCCAGGACACTTCCCTGCGGGAGGGAAATCATCACCAACGTCATCACCAACGATCCTCTCATCGAGAGGGGTCAATCTCCATCAACATCTTCACCAGCACCATCTCCTCTCAAAACCCTAGTTCATCTCTTGTATCCAATCTTGTATCAAAACCACAAATTGGTACCTGTGGGTTGCTAGTAGTGTTGATTACTCCTTGTAGTTGATGCTAGTTGGTTTACTTGGTGGAAGATCATATGTTCAGATCCTTTATGCATATTATTACTCCTCTGATTATGAACATGAATATGCTTTGTGAGTAGTTACGTTTGTTCCTGAGGATATGGGTGAAGTCTTGCTATTAGTAGTCATGTGAATTTGGCATTCGTTCGATATTTTGATGAGATGTATGTTGTCTTTCCTCTAGTGGTGTTATGTGAACGTCTACTACATGACACTTCACCATTATTTGGGCCTAGAGGAAGGCATAGGGAAGTAATAAGTAGATGATGGGTTGCTAGAGTGATGAGCTTAAACCCTAGTTTATGCGTTGCTTCGTTAGGGGCTGATATGGACCCATATGTTTAATGCTGTGGTTAGGTTTACCTTAATACTCTTTTTTGTAGTTGCGGATGCTTGCAATAGGGGTTAATCATAAGTGGGGTGCTTGTCCAAGTTAGGACAGTACCCAAGTGTCGGTCCACCCACATATCAAATTATCAAAGTACCGAGCGAATCTTACGAGCGTGATGAAAACTAGCTTGACGATAATTCCCAATGTGTCCTCGGGAGCTCCTTCTTCATTATTAGAATTTGTCCAGGCTTATCCTTTGCTACATAAAGGATTGGGCCACCTTGCTGCACTTTATTTACTTTATTTACTTTTTGCTCGTTACTATTTATCTTATCACAAAACTATCTATCACCTACTGTTTCAGTGCTTGCAGAGAAAACCTTACTGAAAACCGCTTATCATTTCCTTCTGCTCCTCGTTGGGTTCGACACTCTTACTTATCGAAAGGACTAAGATAGATCCTCTATACTTGTGGGTCATCAATATGCTCGGACCGTTTCTTCAGGGTGAAAACCTAGATTCTATCCTTCAGTGGTTGGATCCGGTGACGCAGGCGCCTAAGCGTCGCTCCCTTTGTGAAGGCGTTGCTGTTGAAGAATCTCGTCATTCACGTGTTGTCATGAGATGGTTGGTGCGGATATGGTCTTTCCTATAGTTTGCCGATCAAGGATCTGATCACTTAGTTTTTTTTTTTTGCCTCGCATATGCATAGCTTTGGTCTTATATGACTTTGCTATTTGCCCGCGTGTGCTTTTGTGTGTGTTAGTGTTGGCTGTGTGCATCCTAGCTATGCAGAGGCCGGGTATGTGCTCATCATGTTTGTATTCTCTTGATACTTCATTTTGAGTCAATAAAATCCGCTCTTTAGCAAAAAAAAGGTGACATGCCCCAGTCTAGCACTCTGGGCTCCATAAGATTTAATTTTTAATGCTGATGACATACAAAATGGTGATTTGGACGAGTAGGAAGATGAGTTTCTTGCCGTTGCAAAGAGGAAGAGGTTGGGCCGCTGGGGAGACTTCTAGTAGATGACAAGACCAAGAATTCCAAGGCATCCCAAGCTATGCAACAGCAGATAACAATAAGTGAAGACATAGTTGAGAGGTGTCAGCGGCAAGCGGCGATCCAATCCAAGATACCTATACGTCGCGCCGCCATCTCCCTCGTCCCCCTTGTGTCGCCCCCGTGGGCGACCCAGGGGATCCCTAGCCGCCGTCCTCTTGGCCCTCCTCCGCCTCAACCTATCCTCGCCGCCGTCCGCAGCGCCACCGGGCAAAGCTTGGCCGGCTGGGCGGCGGCAGGGCGTCTCTTCCTCTTGTCCATCGCAGCTGGCGCGGGGCAGCCAGATCGGACGGGCGCCGGGCTAGCGTGGGGTCGGGCGGCGCGGAGGGCGGGTTTCTTGGCGACGTCGTGCGCTGCGCGGTGGTGGTGGTGGCCTGCTCGCGGCGTGGTGACGGCTGCGTGCTGGGCAAGATCGGTGGTCGCGGGCGCTTCCGGGTTTAGATCAGATCCATCTGGGTCTTGGGCTTGAACGCCGGTGGCCGCCGCAGGGTGGTGGTGGTGGTCGTTGACCATGGTGGATCGCTGGATTTGGCACCTGGAGATCTACAATGGATACTTCTTGATCCTCCTTCATGGTGGGTTGAGCCCCATGGCTCTTGCATCTCTACAGGTTTTGGTTCGTGGTCCGTTGCCGGATCCGGAGTCGACGGAGGTTTGGTGGTATAGGATGGGGAACGGAGGAAACTTTGATCGACTTGCTCGATCCGGCATCGGCGGCGTCTCTCGACGCTGTTACCCTCCGTGGAGGCGATGTTGAGGTCTCTCCTATCCACCTCCGAACTTATCCTGAACGGAAGTCCAAAATTTAGTCTGGATTGGGCGGCGGCAGCGTCCTTCGCGTCGTACCCTCCATGGAGGCGCCGTCTTGGGAGGCTCTGCTGTTCGGCGGAGAGATTTTGTGGGTGACTCCGCGTAGCTCCAGCAGCGGCGGCGGTCTGGAGGTTGCCAAGAGGTGCGGCGTTGTTTCTACCGCGTCGATGACGACGAGTATTGGCGGCATGGTGCAGCTGGATATCGACGACAGATGCGGCTGGATGGACGAGCGTAGGGCGGTGGCGCTGTCTGGCACCATGGTGGCGTCGACAGCTGATCCGACAAGGTCTTTGCGTTGGTACTTGATCTGAAGATGGTTAGGTGGATGACGGCGACGGTAGCCTCGGTGAGTGCACCGGACCGGTGTGTGACCCATTCCCGGTATGTGGCTAGGATGGGGCATCCGGCATTAGATGTTAGGTTTTGGTGCGATGTCAGTTTGGTATTAGGCTCGGACATTCGGCACCCCTGCATCAAGGGGATAGAAGTAGCGACAGGTGTCGCCAAGATGGTGGCTTCAGGCTTACTGATGTAATGCTTTGTAAGGTTTCTGAGAATAATTAATAAAATAGATGCATGCATCACTCAGATACAGAGGCCGTGAGAATCCTCCTTTCCTAAAAGAAAGTTGACAGGTGTCGTCGATCCTCATTTGAATCATTTGTCAAGAATGATGAAGTACTCGGTCACACATGTCATGGATTTGGTGGTTGCTTGTGGTATACCAGTACCACAAAGCGTAATCTTCATTCTTACTGAATTGTTTGTGGAGTGAGATCGAGCAAAGGGAGATCTATTAAAAGGGTTTCCCCGCTTTATATCCTATATATCTAAGAGATTTATCCCCACTATTTTATTTATTTTGACATGTAAATTATCTACATCATCAAGGAGGTCCATTATGTAAAAAATGTTTTCCCACTAACTCTTTATGCACATGCACCCACTAATTTTTCATGCGCATGCAATCTGCCACATATAACCATTTATTTTGTTTTCGTGCACTCCCAAACAACCACGTCATCGTAGGTTTCTTTAACTCCTATATACCTAAGAGATTCATCCACACTGTCTTATTTATATTGACATGCAAGCTATCCACATCATCAAGGAGGTCCACCATGTAAAAATGTTTTCCCACTAACTCTTCATGCACATGCTCCGACTAATTTTTCAGGCACATGCAATCTGCCACATATAACCATTTATTTTGTTTTCGTGCACTCTCAAACAACCACGTCATCATGGGTTTCTTTAGCCATATGTATATTTATTGACGTCATCTGATCCACTCCAAACGTACAACACGAGTCCCTTTCCAACTATTTGGTTAGACTTCATGTGTTGTTAATGCTTTCGTATGATTCTGAGAGCGCAAACAACCGTCTTTTCTCATTCTCAATCTCTTGCGTTTTCTGTTCATGTCTCTTTTTCCTCCCAACAGGTAAGAGAATTGCATTAGATGCCTTCGTTCCCTCGAACCTCCAGTGTTCCAAGCATCCTTTTAGTCCGAGTTTAATTCCATTGCGCACAGTGAGGTAGTTCAACAATTTTTTAATTTTTTTATAACCCACTATTCCCATGCAACCGTTTAATCCCAATTTTATTCCATTGCATACACGTGGATAGCTAATAAGGTTTTTTATGACTAAACTAAGGTTCGCCTAATAGGGAAGCATGCATGGTTATGCACGTGAAAAAGATAAACAAAAAGAATTAGAGCTACCTGTGTATATTGTGGTGAATGAGCTACCTGGTAAGTGAGCTTATTCTTTTAATAGAAAATCAAATTATGTGTGAACTCACATTTTTTCCATGCGAGCTATGTTTTTTTTTATGAATGCACATATGTAGGTTATATCGTTGTTTTAGGTTTAGCCAAGGGTTGAGATATCTCCAATGTCTCTATGCAACACTGGTTACATCTTATATCGCCTTCCTGATATATTGCCAAGGTAATAGATCAGAACAAAAATCACACCTTTTGTCTGTTTATCATCAAATTTGCTTGAAATGCTTACTCTAAACAATATTTATTCCAAAAAACATTCTTTATATCTACTTATACTATGTTTCATAAAAAAATCATGTATTTAAACATTAAATTATTTATTAAAAATTCCCGCAATAACGTGCGGGGTATCATCTAGTTATAAAGTAACAACCAACCGATACAAGCAGCTCGCTGGGGCCTCAGAACAAACAAGCACAAAAAAGAGAGAGACAAATGCCGATGCCGGCAGCTCAACTAAGCGAAGATGGTCGATATTCGCCGCACCCTCTGGAGAAGTACCACCGCGCACCTAGCACTCCGAAACCTCACGTACCAAGTAACACCTTCAACAAGGAATGCAACGCCGACGCCGTTGCTGCCCGAACAAGTCATAGGGTCTTCCCCGGTACGCGGATGATAGATGGGAAGGGGTATCACCGACGCCCCTCAAGAAGGTCTGGCAACGCCCACGGGCGTAGCCACGCCGGTGGCGGACGAGCCGCCAAGGATTTCTCCCACCCCGAAACCAACACCATCACAGACAATCGAGAGTGCACCGCCCAACATGCCGCCCACCAGTCTGTGCCACCACAGATACCGCACCAACTTCACCGTCTCATTGAGGCCACCAAGGCCTGGAGGAAGGAAGAGGGGAAACTGGGCTCGGGGGCAATCGCAACGTAGCCGACAGGAAGGGGCAGCCTCCACCGCGCCGTGGAGCCGACCGGACTTAGCGACAGGGACTTACCAGGCCTCCAAAGACCCGGCCGGACCCCAACAGATCCGGACAATCCATGTTGCCAAGCTGCAGCACGCCGGCCCCCGGAACCATCACCACCTGCAGCCACCGCCGTCTCGCCGCCACCAATAGGGAGTCACGCCACCGTGCCACGAACTGTCGGCCCGTCCCAGCCCAGATGGGCCCGAAAGGGCCCGATCTGGGCTGAGCGGGCGCCGCCGGCCAGCAGCACTCCACGCCGCCGCGTCAAGGGCGCTCGAGGCCCGTGGACCCGCCGCCGAGCCACACCGACTCCCGCCGAGCTGCACCGCCGTCGGGTAGGAGGGAGCCTCGACTCCACCTCCTAGCGATCGGGAAAGGGACGTTCGCCGCCACCGGCGGCGAAGGGGAGGGACAAGACGAGGCGGCAGGGGGGGGCGCTCCGCCGTCTTGGGGGGGGGGGGGGGGGACCGGGAGCGCAACAGGGGATGGAGGAGGGGGGGGGACGGGAGAGAGGGCTAGCGGCGGCGGGGAAACCCTAGGAGAGCGAGAGCGGGAGGAGCGAAGGGGTATGTTCAGCAAAAGGAGATCTTCTTCCACATGCATGGGTGAAGCTCCAACTCCTTTGAATGGCTCCGCGGGAAGTATGCCATGTATATATGGGTGTCACATCTCACATGTTAGCCAAAGTTACGCTGGTCTTGTTCAATTTTATATGTTTCACTAGAGTTAGGAGTGAAGTTGACATTCGCAGGAGCCGAACTGGCCCTAAATCTCATAATACCAGTCAGGGAAAAAAGAAGTTAATTACAGGGAACTACCACACTTCGACACGTTGTAACGGATTAGTATCATTAGTTTTTTTTTTGCCATGCAGTATCAACTCTAAGCCTAAGTGTACAAAACAGTCTAAGTCACGTATAAACACGTATTGACGACGTATCTAACCTCTAGGACCCATGTGTCAGGAGCCAACATGGCATATTTTTTTTGCAGAAAACACCTTTGTTGTAAATTTAATCGCTCAAAGCCCCGCCGCCTCGACCTCGCCGGCCTCCCCTCGTCGGAGCCCCGTCGCTGGCTCGCCAGAGCAGCAGAGTGGCGTCTGGCTCGCCGGTCCAGCGGAGCAGCGGCTCGAATTAGGCGACGAGGGCTAAGGGCGGCGCAGCGGCGCAGTCGGGCGGTGCAGCGGCGCGGCGGCGCGGTCGGGCGGTGCGGCGGCGCGGTGGCCGGAACCGTCGCTGGATTCAAATGCCGCCGCCCGTGTCTCTCGTTCTTGAATCCCCAATCCACTCGTTCCTGAATCCCCCCGATCTACTTGAGCTAGACGAGCGAGGGTTGCATGGGCTGCAGCATGGCCCAGTGAGGCCAGCACATTTAAAAAAATATGTTGGTAAAAAAAACAAATGTTCAGAAAATTTTAGTGTCTTCACTCAGGACCACACGCATGCATAATTATTATGCATCCTAATTATATTTTTCAAATACAAAACTAAACAAATTATATGGCCAACTCACAGTTACTGCATATATTTGTTGTATTTTTAATGCACAATTACTCAAAATTTTGATAACATGTACTAAAATTTATTTTATAACATTAATATTTTTATAATGCATGACGAACATTTTATAAAATACATTTACATTTTTAAATACATGTTCCACATTTTATAAAATAATTTTACAATTTTTAAAAATTTGAACGTCAACCCAAAAACAATGCAGAGACCAGCATGTTTATTCTTCAGACCGAACGTAGTGTGCGTAATATATATCGAAAAAAAATCGTACACACATATATATAGACATCGTATATTATAAAATGTTAAATATATATACGATAAACTTTTTAAAATATGATATCATATATTTAAATAAGATAATTATATATTAAAAAATGTTCAATATACATATTAAACGATGCGGCGAACATTTTTTAAATTGTACGACAAGATGAACATATAATATCATTTAGTATCGTATAAAAATTGGAACGGCTCGGAGTATATATGCGTGATTAAAAATCGGAACGGCTTGATGCGGCAAACGATTAGGCGGGATCGATTTCCGGCGGACAGACGCGCGATTTTCTACTTTGTAAAAAAACGAATGGCACAAAGTATAAATAAATTTGCTTGTGCTAATTGACGTAAAATGAGCAGCAGCGCAGCGGTAGCAAACATGAAACATCCTCATAGAACGGCACGGACCTGGTTCGTATCCCGGCCCGGACACGCGCGTCGGCTTATTTTTGAAAAAAATGTTTCGTGCGGCAACACCTTTTTCTGACAAATAGAGGATATGTGTGTGATTAAATAAAAAGTAAGGGTTGTTTTTGTAAAAGAGCAAGCCATGTCAGCCCCTGACACACGGGTCCCAGCGGTCAGATACGCCGTCAATACGCGTTTATACGTGGCTTAGACTGTTTTGTAATACTTAGGCTTAGAGTTGGTACTGCATGGCAAAAAAATGACTAATAGTACTGATTCGTTACGACGTGCCAAAGTGTGGAGAAACTTAAAATCGTGTAGCTAATCAACGAGATGGAACGATAGTGAAACTGATTGCATAATGTTTTTTTATTGCCAGGTCCTCCTGTACGTGTATACAGTAGTACATACGTACGTAGACAAGTGCACAAGCAGATAGAGTTGAGCATGGAGTACAACCGCATGGCCTATGGTCACCAGCACTTATTGCCGTTGCAGTAGTCGATGTTGCACTGGTACCTGCAATCCTTTATTTGAAATCGACGGGTGGTCATGCAGGGGCTGCATTCTTGGAAGAGGCAGTCGTCGCTGCATGACTTGTAGGATTCGGTGAGGCAGTCACAGCTGCCGCTGCAGTTGGCCTTGCACTCCTCGATCTTGGGGGTCCTGCACTGGTCGCAGCGGCTCTTCTCATTGTAGCATTTCTCGTCGCAGAACCTGGACTCCGGCAGAGAGGCTATGGCCTCTGTGCACGCCGGGTAGCACTCTCTGCTACAGATATTGCATGGCCGAGGTGGATCCGGCACGGGCGCTGGCGGCATCGCCTCCGGTGGTGGTGGTGGTGTCGCCTCAGGTGGTGGCGGTGGCGCCTGTGCCGGTGGTGGTGGTGGTGGTATCGCCTCCGTCGGTGGCGGTGGCGCCTGCGCTGGTGGTGGTGGTGCCGGACCAAGGGACGGACAGCGTGCCAAGGAGGGTATGACCAGCAGGGCGAGGGCAGCAGCGACGGCGGCCAGCCTCAGAGTGAGAGCGGCTGCACCTGAAGCCATCGCGCCGGCCGTCGACACGGCAAGCGAAGGTAGGCTAGAGCTAGCTAGAGAAGAAACTCGAGAGAACTGTAACTGGTGTACTCTACGAAGGAGCCGGTGACGCTTCTTTATAGACAACCCGCTCGACGTGCTACTACTTGGTAGCCATCACTGAGAGATGCGTAGATGTGTTACTGTCTAGTGCCTACGTAAACTACACGTTGAGATCTGCGCAAAGCATGCATACATGCATGTTACTACTACGCATCTTTACCGGGCACGGTCCACGCCATTACAAGCTGACTTAATCACTCAAGTTGACCAGGCACGGCTCTTCGATTGGATTCCACAAGACAAGCTCGATCTTACCCATTAGTTTGAGTGAATAGGCATGGTTGAAGTCGTGCTTTGATTACACCCTATGACAAATCCATAGAAGTACACTAGTAGAAAAAGGGTCAAATGTGAGACACATTAGTCCCGATTTGTAACAGAACCGGCACTAATGTGTCCATTAGTGCCGGTTCCAACAGCTAGGCGGGAGGAGCTCTTTAGTACCGGTTCATGGCGAACCTTTAGCACCGGTTTGTGCCACGAACCGGTACTAAAGAAAGTGGTGGCAGGATGTTGTCAGAGTGAGGCCCTTCCAGCACCTTTAGTATCGGTTCGTGGCACGAACCGGTACTAAAGGTCGTCCTATATAAACCCTTCGTCCACCCGCACTCTGTTCTTCCCCCTTTCCCCTCTCCCTCTCCTCTGTTCTTCCCTTCTTCCTCTCGAGTTCATCACAAAATTTGCCCAAATTTGTCAATATTTGCAGGCCCCCATCCATTCAAATGATCACCAAGGTTAGCAACTTTGTCCTTTCATCTCTCATTGCTAGATTAGCTCTTGCATTGGTTTATATAGTGATTAATTATGGGTTTTAGTAATTTGGGAGGAATTATATGTGGTAGTATTTGATTTATATGCAATTTGAGGTCAAAATAACACTTAGTTTGCATATGTAGGTGTGTTTTACTTGGTGCCTTCTAAATCTCCGTCGTAAGCACCGTCGATCGCCCGCACCGTCCCGTCGCCGGCACCACCTTGTGGTGAGCCTCTTGTTCATGAATGTTTTACATTACCAAATTGATGTTTGTGTGATTTGGATATATAGTTACTCGTATAATTATCTTACCCGTCGTTGTTTGTTATACATAGTGCCATGGTTTTGATATCCGTCCCCGTCGGCCCTCGTCCTTGTTATGATTCGGATGTGGTATATTCTCTTTTAAAACTAGTTGTTGCATTTCGTGTTTATGACAAATTATGCCCATCAAGTTGATATAGATATTTTTATCTAGGAGGTATGTGAACCAAAAATTCCAACCGACCCTATTGTCGAGAGGTTAAATTTAGTTAAAAGAGAAAACGAGTACTTGAAAGAAAAATTGAAAAGAATTGAGGGGGAGAAGATGGAATTGGAGTTGCATGTTGCCGATGTAAATCGATGATCACAAGATCAAGATGGAGAAAATGCGCTTGAAGATTAGAAAGATTAAAAATATGCCATCGATAGTGAGGCTTGGTATCATTATGTTGTTGGATCAATTGTTACCTTAGTTGCGATCTTGATGGCATTTGTTGTTGCATTTAAATGCTTTAGCTAGAGAGTTATTTGTTTGTTGCATTTAAGTGTTGTATGAACTTTATGTATGAACTTGTATTAATTTGGTCTATTCGGTGTTGTGTAATGAAGATGAGCCGACACATTCGGTGTTGTATTAATTTGTATTAATCTTGCGTATGCAGACGAATCATTCGTCCTAGCCAATGATGTGGCACATGTTTTCTATGTGAAGGACATGTCTACCAAGCCAAGAAAAAGAAAAGATAAGGAAGCGAATGCATCGTACGATGAGCCAAAGCGGCACATAGTTCTTTCTGGGAAGAGAAACATCGTGGGAGTGGATGACAAGACAGACAAGTCAGAAGATTATGAAAAGTTTGATGAAATTGCTCCATTCACAGTGAATATTGACCCGAGCATCCCATTAAATGATGAAGATTTTCCATGGTTACGGCGCAAAGGTACACACCTTGAAGAAAAGGTTTCACACCCAAAGATCTGGGATGTGATCGGCTTCACTATCATCACTTTCTTCTGTGTTTCACACCTAGAGGGGAATCTCTGTAATAGTTAGGGTAGTTATGTGTTTTGGCATTTGAAACTAGAAGAAATTTTATGTGCAAACAAATTCTTTCATGCCTTTACTGATTTTTAAAGTTAAATTATTCACAAACTAGTGATTCACACTAATTTCAAATAATTCAAAATTTAAACTATTCAAATTTGAAAACTTCGGGCACTAACGAGAAAGTTTGTAATTTTTGTACCTAAAGCAAAAATATTCACAAAGAAACTCTAAATACACCAAAAAAACACAAAATAAATAAAGCAAAAATAAATAAATAAAAGCCCGCCTACTAGGCCAGGCGGCCTGCATACGACTAGAAACCCAACCTGTTGTTGGGCCAGGATGCAGACCATAAAGGCCAAGTGGGCCTGAGGCAGCAAAGAACACGTAAGCCCAGCAGGCCTGCTTTGGAGAGGAGCTCGAGAGAGCGACCGCACGGGGGTTTATAAACCAGCGCGGTCGCCCCTCGGCTAGAGAGGTGGGACTAAACTTGCCGCACCGCACCTGCGCTAGCGCACCCCCTTTAGTATCGGGTCGTGGCACAAACCGGTACTAAAGGGGGGGCCTTTAGTACCGGTTTGTGCCACCATCCGATACTAAAGGGGGTCGCTTCCCGCCGCTTGGGCTGGCCAAAACTGGCCTTTAGTACAGGTTGGTAGTACAAACCGGTACTAAAGGCCCCTCCTATATAAACAACACTTACGAAAATTTCAGTTTCTTATCTGGCTTCTTCTCCTCTGCACCGTCGCCCGCCGCCCGTCGTCTCCATCCTCGTCGCCGCCCGTCGCCGCCCGTCCCGTCGTCGCCGCCCGTCGTCCCGTCCCGTCGTCCCCATCGTCACCGCCGCCCGTCCGGCCCGTCGCGTCGTCCCGTCCCGTCGTCGGGCCGCCTGTCACGTCCCGTCGTCGCCGCCCGCCTGCCCGTCCGTCCCGTCCCGTCGTCGCCGCCCGTCCCTGTCCCGTCGTCGTCATCCCGTCGCCGCGCCCGTCGCCGTCCCGTCGCTTGTGGCCAGCCCCGCCGCCCCCCGTCGTCCCTCGCCTACGCCCGGTGAGCGCCACACACACACACACATACATTTTTGTTTTTAGTTATACAAATAGTTAGAAATTTTTCTGTTTTAGAAATTGTTAGAAATTTTTCTGTTTTTCAGAAATAGTTAGAAATGTTAGAATTGTTAGAATAGTTATAAATGTTAAAATAGTTAGAAATGTTAGAATTGTTATACAAATGTTAGTTATATATATAGAAATGTTATAATTTTTTCTGTTTTTTAGTTATAAAAATATTAAAAATGTTATAGAAATGTTAGTTATATATAGCATTGTTAGAAATGTTATAGAAATGTTAGTTATATAGAAATGTTAGAAATTTTAGTTATCAAAATCCAATCATTAAAAAAATGTTACTTTTTGGGCATATAGCTAGTATTTGTTCTCGACGATGCCCGACCCACATCCTCGCCGTCGACACGTCATGACGACGTCCGGTTGACCCATGTCCGGGCTGGGCTCCGTCGGGCTAACCTTTGGGAGGTGCTGCACTGGAGGCGCGCCCGCTTGATGAGGAACCCGGCCCGGGTCCCGTCGTCGACCCTGATCTCGTTTGGTGGCGTTCGCGTGGGCCAGTTTGGTCTGCGGAGGGAGCGGCCCGCCGGTGAGGTGCGTCGCCCGTGTCGGGGAGGAGGACGAGCACGTCCATCGCTACATGGTTGCGTTAGAGGCGGCGGGTTCTCCAATACTGGCAGTTTCTTGAGGATCTCACTTCAGCTATGATCCTGTGAGGGTTCCTTCTCTTTGGGTGTCCACAGCTCGCTACCGCAGAACCGCGAAAGTGTCCTAGATTCTTCAGTAGTATTCGATCTTTATTAGCTACCTAGCCAGTGATGTATTCGAGATTATATCTATTATTCGAGACGATGTATTCGATATTATATCTATTATTCGAGACGATGTTTTCGAGATTATATCTATTATTCGAGACGATGTAATTTGAATACTAAATTGTTTTATATTTCTTTTGGATTAGTTAAATAAAAGCTATGGCGGACAATACCGGCAGAGAGGGAGAACAGGCCATGTTCGATATGATACGCCATCCTCACGGGCCGATGATGATTAGAATGAAGAAGATTATGACGGCTCAATTTCTAAACAACACGGAGAGGGTGATATGATATTCGATCGCGACGACCGAATTGATGAAGTCATGAACTATGATTATGATGATGACGAAGAAAATATTGATCTTGAAACAACAAAGACCGGCGAGGTATATATATTTATATAAGCAGGCATCTGGTGATCATCACATGTTTTAAATGACTTGAAGATATATTAACGAATCGATCTTTGTTCTTTCAGCCATCCGGATCGAGCAAATCTTCGTGCAAAAGGATGAAACGATGCCCGAAAAAAAGTTGAAGGAGGGCGTAAAGTACAATATCGAGGCAATCAGACCTAATGGCGAACCATTAGCGCCTAAGAAGATTGCGGACAAGTTCGTTCGTCAGTGCGGAGTTGTTGTGAAGGACCAACTCCCGATCTCCCTTCAAGAATGGAGAGAGCCAGCAAAAGACAAAAGACAAAAAGACAAAAGGACGCTGCTCCACGTCCAGATGTTACTTTTGTCGACAAAAGACAAAAATAACTGCTTTGGGATACTCTCATGGAACATTTCACCCTACCGGATCATTTCACGTAAGCGGATGTGCGAGAAAGTCAAGGACGCTGCTCTTCGAAGATGGCGGTTGCATTCAAGAACCACAAGAATCGTGAATGGGACAAGTACGTCAAGGGAGGAAGGAAGACTCCAGTATTCGAGGGAACACTAGAGAACCAACATGCTCATTGGGACGATTTCGTGAAATTCAAGGATTCGGAATTAGCTAAGGAACGGTCGAGAATAAACAAGAAGAATGTCGAAAAAAAGGATAAGTTCCATAAGGGCAGGTGGCTGTCGCGGTGGCAATGCCTAAGTGGGATAAGTCCGAGAAAGAGATGGAGGATGTAGGTGTCACTCCGGTTACTAAGAGCTGGCCCCAGTGCGAGGACTTGGTTCTATGCGCATGGGGGAGTTGGACCCAAGACAGGCAATGTTTCGACGAGGGCAAGTCTGAAGGGAGCCGACGATGCGATACTTGTTGCAATAGAAGAGGCACGATCGGGGTGTTCCAGCCCAACAGAGAACGACGAGCTTACGCGTGCCACAGGAAATCCTGAACACCCGGGAAGAACACGAGGCAAGGGCGCTATTCCGTGGTATGAGGGGTTTTCAGACTGGAACAACGACTACAGAACCCCTGCGAGAAATAAGATTGCGGAGGAGAAGAAGAGGAAGATGGAGGAGGAGCAGAGGAAGCGGGACTATGAACGCCTTCAAGGACTAGAAGCAAGTCAAGCGGAATTGGCAGTCAAATTCCAGCGGCGGCGAGGAGCAGATCGACTCACTTAGCCAGCAAAGGGGTCTCGGCGAATGCAGCAGCTAGCGGATGATCCAGCATTGGATAGCACCGCCCCATCCATGCCGAGAAGCAGCGTGGGTTCCGCCCCGGACGACGCAATGCTAGATAGATACCCTGTGGATGACATCACGGATAACACTAACTGCGAGCTACACGTCAAAATGAAGAACATATCCATGAAGGTGGCGGACGTCGTTGCTTTTACAAATCCCCCCAAGGCAACCTTCCATTGCAACCCGATTCCAGCGGGCTATGCTCGTGTCTTGGTTGATGAGGTGGTGGACCCATATTCGAAGCTACAGCTTGACATTCCTGGAGGTGACGACGAGCACTTTCTCGGAGAGGCCAAACATCGTATCATCCTATGGAAAAAGGATTGCATCATCTTTCGAAGGCCACCGACACCGCGTCAGCCGACTCCTCGTCGAAGTCCGCCACCAAGTCAGCAGACTCCCGCTCCTGCAAGTCCACCAAGTCCGGCAAAGTGTCAGGCCACTCCTCCTCCAAGTCCGGCAAAGTTTCAGGCCACTCCTCCTCCTCCAAGTCCGCCACAGCGTCAGACGTCCACTCCTCCTCCAAGTCCGGCACAACCTCAGGCCACTCCTCCTCCAAGTCCGGCAAAGTGTCAGGCCACTCCTCCTCCTCCAAGTCCGCGACAGCGTCAGACGTCCACTCCTCCTCCAAGTCCGGCACAACCTCAGGCCACTCCTCCTCCAAGTCCGGCACAGCTTTAGGCCACCCCTCCTCATCCAACTCAGCCACATCGGCCGTCTCCGCCGCCTCAGCAATCGCAGAAGAGACACCCCGCAGCTATGGTGCGTAGCGGTACGAGTCGAGGTAGTACAGGAAGTATAGGCGGAGGCAAGCGATATAAATATGGTCCAAGCCTCACGCCTCTTCCGCAGAGGCCTTATGACAGGTCCGAGGAGGAAAACGCAGCCATATCGAAGGCCCAGGTGGAAGCCCATTTTGCACCAAAACCGCCACCGCCGCCAAGGGAGAAAGTGCCTGAGGAAACGATTGACCACTTCATTCTTATGGCTCAACCACCAGCTCCCAAGCCTGTTGACACAGACTATGAGCGCCACATCAGGAAGTTAAATCGAGCACGTCTACGTAAGGAGGCGAGCTCGAGATCGAGCAAACAAGAAGCAGCTGTCAAAAAATGCGGGAAAACCATTCCCCAAGCTGGGAGAACAAAGGCACAATCGATCCCTCGCTTGTTGTGCCAACAACACGTGCGACGATCTGGCCCAATATTATTGTGGGCAAACAGTTTATGTTCCCGAGGTGGGCAATGTGGTAATAACCAAGGACCATATAATGCAGGCTGAAGTTCTCAACATCACTGTTGGACAACTCCTCGAGATCGAGCCCATGCACATGCTTACAGAGGATGAAATAAAATGGAAATATGTCCGGGGCAACCTTTGGTCGAGCAGACAAGGTCAAGAACCTCCCAACGAGAATGTATGAATTGCATCAATGGTACATGAACATTACCAAGATTTCAATCGATTGTCCCTCATGGTGAATGTCAAGGAGGAGCATTACTTCCATGAGAAAGCTCTGTCCGTTGAGTATTCTGAACTGTTTCAGTTATACAATCAAGACGCACTCGACAAATCTATCGTCAGTTGCTATTGTCTGTAAGTGATTTCTTTATGTAATTTAAGTCCCAAGCTAGCTGTATTGATCCTTAAATGGTTTCGTCCCAAGGTAAGTAATTAAGTAGTACTAGCTAGCTAGCTAGCTGCCATCCCTTTAATTATCATGCTTGATTAATTATTATCTGATCAAATTCCATTCTCATAAAGGCCACAGAAGCGGTAGGGACTGATATGTGTGCATTCTGCGTTTGCGAGAACATTCGCATGATGGCGTCGAAAGGAGCAGATCTCAAAGACAGGAATGGGTACGCTTGTCAGAACACTATTCACAATTTTTACACCATTATCGATATCTAGTCACACAACTAATACACATGCATATTGATCTCCTTCTTAACAGTTCACAGAGGTGCGGGACAAGCTCCTAGAAACAGAGTGCGTAGAAGCACTTCAAGAGGAAATAGCGGGATTTTTGCTCGACCAGGTCATAAATCCGAAGGGAGAATACTATTACCCGCTACCGCCCCCATGAAAACCACTTCCAATTGTCATCGTGCTCCAAGGCACCAATTAGGCTAATGCCAGACTCGAAGGCAACATGCATATGTAGGAGAAATTGTATATAGCTATACATGTGTGTATGTGTGAATTAATTAATTTGGTGGTTTGTGAGACATTGATGATATATATGCATGATTGGTTCTACTAGAAATTCTATTTATATATATATGCATAACGTGTACAATGTGTAGTATCGTAAAATACCAGCAAAGAAAAAGAATTAAAATGGAAACACAAAATTAAATGAAAAAGAAATCATAAAACTAACCCCCCCCCAAACCTTATAGTGCCGGTTGGTCTTACCAACCGGTACTAAAGGGCTCCAGGCCCCCGGGGCTGGCTCGTGCCACGTGGTTGCCCTTTGGCACCGGTTCGTGCTGAACCGGTACTAAAGGGGGGGGGGGGCTTTAGTGCCCACACTTTAGTGCCGGTTATGGAACCGGCACTAAAGGGCCTTACGAACCGGTGCTATTGCCCGGTTCTGCACTAGTGGTAGTACTGTGCACGACATGACAAATCCATATATTAGAGGCTAGAGCCAGAGCATGGCATGCAGGGGAGTTTTTTTTTGATTGGAGGAGTTACCCTTGGTACATCTGAAAGGGCAAACCCCTTTCTGGAGATTAAAAATTATACCACCTTGCATTTCCATGGAGGGCTGGTGCTAACTAAGAACAACTTTGGAATGGGGTCATTTTGCTGTTTTGCATTGCTATATCTTGCAATCCTCCACCACCTTTCACCCGCAAAAAAATAAAAACAAACAAATAAATCTTCCAGCACATTATTGTGTTTAACTAATAAAAATACAAGGTACTCCTTCAACTTTTGAACAGCAACGCCTTCAGGAAGGGAGCGATCTCAAGCGTTGTCGTCATCAGACTCAACCACCAAGGCTGGAATCTAGGTTTTCACTTTGAAGAATCAATCCAAGTATATCCAAGAAATGCCTTCAACGAGATAACGATGTAAAAAAATCAACTTTCCAAGTATAACCAGCTCAGACTCAGACTTAGGCTTTCAACCAAGAGCTCAAGACCGGATGCTGGGGTAGCACCACCATTGAAGTCACTGAAGTGTTGTCGCCATCACTTTTCCGCAATCCTAGCAGCTACATGTGGTCGCCACTACTGCACAACCATCCAGCTGCATCAAAACTCTTTGTCCATAATATGCATCTCACTGCCAAAGTCAACCACTGGATCTTGAGAGATGGACGCTCCCAAAGATCTGTCGGTGACTAGCATTGTCGATCATGGATCCGTAGTAGGCCGGCCAAGGCGAACCGCCGTACCAAGGAAGCCAGATGGGGGTGCAGGGCCATGACAGGCCAAGCTGATGCAGCACCAGTGCCTCCACACTACCGCCCCGAGCTCACGCTTCATCGCCGACATGTGAATCTGGGCTACCGTGTGAGCCCCCGCTAGAATGAACGCCCCACGCTGCTCCAACCCAGCGAGAGGGGGAATTGGTTCCCGCCGCCGCTAATGTCGGGCGGGCTTTGCCCGGTGACACTAGTAGAAAAAGGGGCAAATCTGAGACACATTAGTGTGGGTTTGATTTTGAGCCGGCACTAATGAGTCCATTAGTGCCGGTTCCAACGGCTAGCCGGCTGTTCTCATTAGTACCAGTTTGTGGCGAACCTTTAGCACCGGTTAGTGGCGAGTGGTGGCAGGGTGTTGTCAGTCTGGGGCCCGTCCAGCACCTTTAGTACCGGTTCGTGGCACGAACCGGTACTAAAGGTCGATGTACATAAACCCTTCGTCCACCCGAGCCACTCTGTTTTTCCCCTTTCCCCTCACTTCCTCTGTTCTTCCCCTCTCTTCCTCGAGCTCCTCACAAATTTTGCCCAAAATTTGTCAAGATTTGAAGGCCCCCATCCATTCAAATGATCACAAAGGTTAGCAACTTTGTCCTTTCAACTCTCATTGCTAGATTAGCTCTTGCAATGCTTTGTATAGTGATTAATTTGGGAGGAATTATATTTGCTAGTATTTGATTTATATGCAATTTGAGGTCAAAAATAACACTTAGTTTGCATATGTAGGTGTGGTTTACTTAGTGCCTTCTAAATCTCCGTCGTAACCACCGTTGATCGCTCAAGATCGTCCGTCACGGCACCACCTTGTGGTGAGGCTCTTGTTCATGAATGTTTTACATTACCAAATATATGTTTGTGTGATTTGGATATATAGTTACTCGTATAATTATCTTACCCGTACGTTGTTTGTTATACATAGTGCCATGGTTTTGATATCCGTCCCCGTCGGCCCTCGTCCTTGTTATGATTCGGATGTGGTATATTCTCTTTTAAAACTAGTTGTTGCATTTCGTGTTTATGACAAATTATGCCCATCAAGTTGACATAGATATTTTTATCTAGGAGGTATGTGAACCGGAAATTCCAACCGACCCTATTATTGTCGAGCGGTTAAATTTAGTTGAAATAGAAAGCGAGTATTTGAAAGAAAAATTGAAAAGAATTGAGGGGAGAAGATGGAATTGGAGTTGCATGTTGCCGATGTAAATGCGATGATCACAAGATCAAGATGGAGAAAATGAGGTTGAAGATTAGAAAGATTAGAAAATATGCCATTGATAGTGTGGCTTGGTATCATTATGCCGTTGGATCAATTGTTACCTTAGTTGCGATCTTGATCACATTTGTTGTTGCATTTAAATTCTTTAGCTAGAGAGTTATTTGTATGCGTTGCATTTAATTAAGTGCTGTATATGAACTTTATGTATGAACTTGTATTAATTTGGTCTATTCGGTGTTGTGTAATGAAGATGAGCCGACAATGGATGTATGATGACCGATGCTCTCCCGAGTTCATTAATGGCGTGCATACTTTTCTGCTTGCCGCTGAGGCAAACAAGCGGGCAGATGGTTTTATGCCTTGTCCATGTGCTGGCTGTAAAAATGGTCACAGTTACTCTACGTCAAGAACCATTCACGTACACCTATTTGAGTCCGGTTTCATGCCCCACTATAATGTTTGGACCAAGCACGAAGAAATAGGGGTTATGATGGAAGACAATGAAGAAGAAGAAGACAACGACGGCTATCCTCGCCATGGGTTCCCTGAATACGATGATACAACAATGGGGGAAGAAGCTGAGCCGGCAATGCGGGAAGAAGCTGAAGAAGAGGCATCAGATGAGCCCGCTGATGATCTAGGTCGGGCCATTGCCGAAGCAAAGAGAAACTGCACAAGTGATCTGGAGAGGACAAAGTTGCAGCACATGTTAGAGGATCACAAGAAATTGTTGTACCTGAATTGCGAAGCTGACAAAAAAAAGTTGGGCACCACACTTGAATTGCTGCAATGGAAGGCAGAGAATGGTGTATCGACAAGGGATTTGGAAAGTTCTTTGGTAATGATAAAGAATATGCTTCCAAAGGACAACGAATTGCCCGAGAGTATGTATGAAGCAAAGAAGGCTGTCTGCCCTCTAGGGTTAGAGGTGCAGAAGATACATGCATGCCCTAATGACTGCATCCTGGGAAATCCTGAACAGAGAGAACGACGAGCTTATGCGCGCCCTGGGAAATCCTGAACACCCGGGGAGAACACGAGGCAAGGGCGTTATTCCCTGGTATGAGGGCTTTTCAGAATGGAACAAGGACTACAGGACCCGTGCAAGAAGGAAGATGGAGGAGGAGAAGAAACGGAAGCTGGAGGAGGAGCAGAGGAAGCAGGACGCAGAACGCCTTCAAGGCCTAGAAGAAAGGCACGCGGACCTGGCACTCAAAATTCCAGCAGCAGCAACAGCAGATTGACTCACTTAGCCAGGAAAGGGGGTCTCAGCAGCGGCAGCAGCAAGCGGATGATCGTCCAGCATTGGATAGCACCATCCCATCCATGCCGAGAAGCAGCGTTGGTTCTGCCCCGGGCGACACCTGCTGGATACATACCCTGTGGATGACATCATAGAGAACACTAACTGTGAGCTACACTCCAAAATGAAGAACATATCCATGAAGGTGGCGGACGGCGTTGCTTTTCCGATTACCCCAAGCAACCTTCCATTGCATCCCGATTCCAGAGGGCTATGCTCGTGTCTTGGTTGATGAAGTGGTGGACCCATATTCGGGGCTACAGCTTGACGTTCCTGGAGGTGAAGACGACCGCACACTGGGAGAGGCCATACATCGTATCATCCTATGGAGAAAGGATTGCATCATCTTTCGAAGTCCACCGACACCGTGTCGTCTGCCGACTCCTCCTTGAAGTCCGCCACCGAGTCAGCAGACTCCCGCTCCTCCAAGTCCACGAACGCGTGAGCCGACTCCTCCTCGAAGTCCGCCACCTCCTCCAAGTCCCCGAGCGCGTGAGCTGACTCCTCCGGTTTCAAGTCCGGCACCGTGTCAGGCCACACCTCCTGCTTCAAGTCCGACACATCGTCAGACCACTTCTCCTGGTCCAACTCAGCCACGTCAGCCGTCTCCGCCGTCTCAGCAATCGCAGAAGAGACATGCCGCAACTATGGTGCGTGGCGGCGAAGTCGAGGTAGTTCAGAAGTACAAGGCGGAGACAAGCGATATAAATATGGTCCAAGCCTCGCTCCTCTTCCTCAAAGGCCTTACGACATGACTAAGGAGCAAAACGCAACCATAGTGCAGGCCCAAGGGGACGCCCATTTTGGACCGAAACCGGCACCGCCGCCAAAGGAGAAAGTGACTGAGAAAGTAATTGACCACTTCATTCATATGGCTAGAGAACCAGCTCCCAAGCCTGTTGACTCGGACTATGAGCGCCAAATCAGGAAACTACATCGAGAACAGCTAAAGAAGGAAGCGAGCTCGAGCACGAGCCAACAAGCAGCGGGCAAAAAATGCGGGAAAACCGTTCCCCAGCTAGGAGAACAAGCGGCGCAATCGATCCCCCCGCTTGTTGTGCCAACAACACATGAGAGGAGGCCACGCGCCCAATATTATTGTGGGCAAATTGTTAAAGTTTCCCATCTAGGCGATTTGGTAATAACAGAGGAGCATATTATGCAGGCTGAAATGCTCAAGATCTCTGTTGGACAACTCCTCGAAATTGAGCCCATGTCTCCGCTTAGAGAGGAGGAAATAAAACGGAAATATGCCCGGGCCAACCTTTGGTCGAGCTGCATAAGGTCAAGAACCTCCCAACGAGAATGTATGAATTGCATCAATGGTACATGAACATTACAAAGATTTCCAATCGAGAGTCCCTCATGGTGAATGTCAAGAAGGAGCATTACTACCATGAGAAAGCTCTATGCGTTGAGTATTCAGAACTATTTCAGTTATACAATCAAGAGCACTCGACAAATCTCTCGTCAGTTGCAATTGTCTGTAAGTGATTTCTTTCTATAATTTTTGATCAATCATTACATGTAATTATCCTTACTATATATTATTTTCTGTGGTATTATATGCAGGATGAAGATGTATGAAATGAAAAAATCTGGACGCTATGGCATTGGGTTCATTGACCCAAATACCATTAATGAGTACACATGGAATCTTGCAACTTCTCAAGCAGGTGTAGAGGAAAGCATGCTAGAGTTCTTGAAGTGCCTCAATACCAATGAAGATATACTACTTCCTTACAACTTCACGTGAGTTAATACAAATTCTGTTTTTGCTTACTAGCTAGCTAGATGTTAATAACTAAGTGTATACGGTTTACGATATATAGTTGATTAATTTTATGCGCATGCCCTCTTAATTAAGACATGCAAACGTGTGCGCATGCAGTTTCCATTGGATCTTGTTAGTCATTAAAGTTGACAAAGCAATAGTTGAAGTACTCGACTCGCTACTTAAAGAAGATAAAGACTACACCATCATGAAGGGGATAGTCAACAGGTAATTTCAATCATTATTAACTATATCTCAGCCTATTATTAGTTTGTCATTTCCTGATATGAACTATTTAATAACCCCTTTGTTGATTTTCTTTGCCGGAGGGCAGGGCTTGGGCATAGTTCATCAAGGTGACTCCAGGCAATTGGCCAAAAAAGTTGTTCTGGCATCGACCAAGGGTAAGTAATTAAGTAGTACTAGCTAGCTATCCATCTCTTTAATTCTTGTTTCAATACCATTAATTAATTATCATGCTTGATTAATCATTATCTGATTCAATTCCATTCTCGTAAAGGCCTTGAAGCAGGCGCCGGGGAATGATCTGTGTGCATTCTACGTTTGCGAGAACATTCGCATGATGGCGTCCGAAAGGAGCAGATCTCAAAGACAGGACTGGGTACGTTATCGAGAACTCGATTCACACCATTATCGATATCTTGTAACACAACTAATACACATGCATATTGATCTCCTTCTTAACAGTTCAGAGAGGTGCGGGATAAGCTCCTACCAGCGGACCGCATACTAACACTTCAAGAGGAAATAGCCAGATTTTTGCTCGACCAGGTCATAGATCCCAAAAGAGAATACTATTACCCGCTACCGCCCCCATGAACCACTTGTCATCGTGCATGCTCCGAAGGCACCAAGGCAACATGTAGGAGAAATTGTATATGTATATACATGTGTATGTGTGAATAGTTAATGGTGTTGGCTGTGAGACATTATATATATATATATATATATATATATATATATATATGCGGTTCTACGTATGAGAAAATCTATTTATATATATGCATAACATGTACAATTTGTAGTATCGTCAAATACCAGCAAACAAAAAAGAATTAAATTGAAAATAAAGCCAAATTGAAAACACAAAATTAAAGCAAAAATTAAAAAAAAAACACCCAAACATTTAGTACCGGTTGGTGTTACCAACCGGTACTTATGTCCTACATGCACCCGGGCCTGGCTCGTGCCACGTGGTGGCCCTTTAGCGCCGGTTCGTGACGAACCGGTACTAAAGGGGGGGGGGCCTTTAGTCCCCACTCTTTAGTGCCGGTTAGCGAACCGGCATTAAAGGCCGTCACGAACCGGCACTAAAGGCCGGTTCTGCACTAGTGTGATGCTCACCTGCTGCGGGAAGGGGATGGAGGTGGATGCGCGGGCAAGGTTTCTCTCCCGGGTCGCTCGCGGGAGAGCGACAAGGGAGGCCCTTGATGAGGATACATACATGGGGTAGGGTCATAGGCCTGACCTATACGTCCTACCCAAGGTCACTACCCTAGAAGATAAGAAGTCCAAAAGGCAGCAAAGGACCCCGAGTCAAAGATGTCGAGTGCAATCCACTCGGCCAGTCATGTCACTCGGGAGTCCTCCTACCTATTGGCACTCGACCATCCAAGGAATCACTCGACCTACCAAAGGTCAGGAGTCACTCAGCATTGCAACGGGAAGCGTTCACTCCATAGTCTTTAAGGTCATTAACATCACTTAAGGTTGGCGTTACCAGTAACGCCCCCACTTTATGTACATTAAGTCCCTTGTAATGGAGGGCGGTGAGGGTCCTGGCGTACTCTATATAAGCCACCCCCTCCTCTGGCACAAGGGTTCGCACCCCCTGTAACATCACACGCATATAATCCAATCGACCGCCTCCAGGCACCGAGACGTATGGCTATTACTTCCACCGAGAAGGGCCTGAACTCGTAAACCCCATGTGTATACCATAGCTGAGATCTTGCCTCTCTATACCTACCCCCCCTTTCTACTGTCAGTCTTAGAACCACGACAGTTGGCGCCCTTTATGCTGAAACCTTGAAGGGGATGGGCATTCTGATGTCCAAACTTAGTGAGAGCAATATGAGTTTCCATGGTGTTATCCTTGGAAAGAAAGCTGAATCACTCGGCTAGATCGCTCTCGACGTGGTTTTCGGTGATTCCAAGCATTACCGTAAGGAAAAGTTGACATTTGAAGTCGTGGATTTCCAGAGTGCTTATCATGCCATTTTGGGTCGGCCTGCCTACGCACGTCTTATGGCTCGACCATGTTACGTGTACCTCAAGTTGACGATGCCTGGCCCCAAAGGTGTGATCACAGTTACTGGCAATCGGCAGAAAGCAGAGGAATGCTTCCTGAAAGGTTCCAAAATAGCCGATGCGCAAATGGCAGCAGTTGAATTCCAAGAATATCAGAAGAATGCAGATCCGAGTGATTTGCTCCAAGCCAAGAAGCCTGCCACAGATTCTGTGTTTCATTCGTCTGGTGAAACGAAGCCGATTCATATTCACCCGACCGATCCCAATGCCGCACCGACTCACGTATCAACGACACTCGACAACAAATAGGAAGAAGTGCTCATCCAGTTCCTCCGTGAGAACTGGGACATCTTTGCATGGAAACCCTCTAACATGCCAGGTGTACCCAGAGGACTGGCTGAGCACCGTTTGCGTGTCGACCCCGAAGTAAAACCCGTCAAAGAGCATCTTCGGCGGTTCGCCATACAGAAGAGAAAAGCAATTGGCGAGGAAGTGGCTCGGTTGCTAGCAGCAGAGTTCATCCGTGAGATCTACCACTCCGAGTGGCTTGCCAATGTAGTCATGGTCCCCAAGAAGGACGATTCACTTCGTATGTCCATTGATTTCAAGCATATCAATCGGGCCTGCCCAAAAGATCATTTCCCTCTCCCCCGCATCGATCAGATTGTTGACTCGACGGCGGGGTGTGAGCGCTTGTCTTTTTTAGACGCATATTCCGGGTATCATCAGATCCGACTGTATGGTCCCGATGAAATAAAAATAGCCTTCATCACTCCATTCGGGTGCTTTTTCTATGTCACCATGCCCTTTGGTCTAAAAAATGCGGGAGCCACGTTCATGAGAATGATTCAGAAGTGCCTGCTCACTCAAATCAGTCGGAATGTGGAAGCATACATGGATGTGTTGGGGAACGTTGCATAAAATAAAAATTTTCCTACATTCACCAAGATCCATCTATGAGTACATCTAGCAACGAGTGAGAGAGATGCATCTACATACCCTTTGTAGATCGCGTGCGGAAGCGTTCAAGAGAACGGGGTTGAGGGAGTCGTTCTCGTCGTGATCCAAATCACCGGAGATCCTAGCGCCGAACGGACGGCACCTCCGCGTTCAACACACGTACGGTCAGCGTGACGTCTCCTCCGTCTTGATCCAGCAAGGGGGAAGGAGAGGTTGATGAAGATCCAGCAGCACGACGGCGTGGTGGTGGATGCAGCAGTACTCCGGCAGGGCTTCGCCAAGCAACTGGGGAGGAGGAAGAGGTGTAGCAGGGGGAGGGAGGCGCCAAGTGCAAAGGTGCGACTGCCCTCCCCCTCCCCTTATATAGGCCCCCTGGGGGGCGCCGGCCCCTCTAGAACCCATCTAGATGGGGGGGGGGGGGCGGCGGCCAAGGGGGGAGGCTTACCCCCCAAGGCCAGTGGGGCGCCCCCCACCCTAGGGTTTCCAACCCTAGGCGCAGGGGGGCCCAAGTGGGGGGCGCACCAGCCCACCAGGCTGGTTCCTCCCACTTCAGCCTGGGGCCCTCCGGGATAGGTGGCCACACCGGTGGACCTCGGGACCCTTCCGGTGGTCCCGGTACAATACCGGTAACCCCCGAAATTCTCCCGATGGCCAAAATAGCACTTCCTATATTTAATTCTTTACCTCCGGACCATTCCGGAACTCCTTGTGACGTCCGGGATCTCATCCGGGACTCCGAACAGCATTCGGTTTGCTGCATACTCATATTCATACAACCCTAGCGTCACCCAACCTTAAGTGTGTAGACCCTACGGGTTCGACAGACACGTAGACATGACCGAGACGGCTCTCCGGTCAATAACCAACAGCGGGATATGGATACCCATGTTGGCTCCCACATGCTCCTCGATGATCTCATCGGATGAATCACGATGTCGAGGATTCAAGCAACCCCGTATACAATTCCCTTTGTCAGACGGTATGTTACTTGCCCGAGATTCGATCGTCGGTATCCCAATACCTCGTTCAATCTGGTTACCGGCAAGTCACTTTACTCGTACCGTAATGCATGATCCCGTGACCAGACACTTGGTCACTTTGAGCTCATTATGATGATGCACTACCGAGTGGGCCGAGTGATACCTCTCCGTAATACGGAGTGACAAATCCCAGTCTCGATTCCTGTCAACCCAACAGACACTTTCGGAGATACCTGTAGTGCACCTTTATAGTCACCCAGTTACGTTGTGACGTTTGGTACACCCAAAGCACTCCTACGGTATCCGGGAGTTACACGATCTCATGGTCTAAGGAAGAGATACTTGACATTGGAAAAGCTCTAGCAAAACGAACTACACGATCTTGTGCTATGCTTAGGATTGGTCTTGTCCATCACATCATTCTCCTAATGATGTGATCCCGTTATCAATGGCATCCAATGTCCATAGTCAGGAAACCATGACTATCTATTGATCACCGAGCTAGTCAACTAGAGGCTCACTAGGGACATGTTGTGGTCTATCTATTCACACGTGTATTACGATTTCCGGATAACACAATTATAGCATGAATAAAAGACAATTATCATGAACAAGGAAATATAATAATAATCCTTTTATTATTGCCTCTAGGGCATATTTCCAACAGTCTCCCACTTGCACTAGAGTCAATAATCTAGTTACATTGTGATGAATCGAACACCCATAGAGTTACGGTGTTGATCATGTTTTGCTCGTGGAAGAGGTTTAGTCAACGGATCTGCGACATTCAGATCCGTATGCACTTTGCAAATTTCTATGTCTCCATCTTGAACATTTTCACGAATGGAGTTGAAGCGACGCTTGATGTGCTCGGTCTTCTTGTGAAACCTGGGCTCCTTGGCAAGTGCAATAGCTCCGGTGTTGTCACGGAAAGAGTTTGATCGGCCCCGACGCATTGGGTATGACTCCTAGGTCGGTGATGAACTCCTTCACCCAAATTGCTTCATGCGCTGCCTCCGAGGCTGCCATGTACTCCGCTTCACACGTAGATCCCGCCACGACGCTACGCTTGCAGCTGCACCAGCCATCGCTCCACCATTCAACATATATACGTATCCGGTTTGTGACTTAGAATCATCAGATCTGTGTCGAAGCTAAGCGTCGACGTAACCCTTCTGACGAGCTCTTCGTCACCTCCATAAACGAGAAACATGTCCTTAGTCCTTTTCAGGTACTTCCGGATATTCTTGACCGCTGTCCAGTGTTCCTTGCCGGGATTACTTTAGTACCTTCCTACCAAACTTACGGCAAGGTTTACATCAGGTCTGGTACACAGCATGGCATACATAATAGAACCTATGGCTGATGCATAGGGGATGACACTCATCTCTTCTATATCTTCTGCCGTGGTCGGACATTGAGCCGAGCTCAATTTCACACCTTGTAATACAGGCAAGAACCCTTTCTTGGACTGATCCATTTTGAACTTCTTCAATATCTTTTCAAGGTATGTGCTTTGTGAAAGACCTATGAGGCGTCTCGATCTATCTCTATAGATCTTGATGCCTAATATATAAGCAGCTTCTCCAAGGTCCTTCATTGAAAAACTCTTATTCAAGTAGGCCTTTATGTTGTCCAAAATTTCTATATCATTTCCCATCAAAAGTATGTCATCTACACATAATATGAGAAATGCTACAGAGCTCCCACTCACTTTCTTGTAAACGCAGGCTTCTCCATAAGTCTGCATAAACCCAAACGCTTTGATCATCTCATCAAAGCGAATGTTCCAACTCCGAGATGCTTGCACCAGCCCATAAATGGATCGCTGGAGCTTGCATACCATGTTAGCATTCTTAGGGTCGACAAAACCTTCCGGCTGCATCATATACAGTTCTTCCTTAAGATAGCCGTTAAGGAATGCTGTTTTGATGTCCATTTGCCATATCTCATAATCATAGTATGCGGCAATTGCTAACATGATTCGGACGGACTTCAGATTCGCTACGGGAGAGAAAGTCTCATCGTAGTCAACCCCTTGAACTTGCCGATAACCTTTAGCGACAAGTCGAGCTTTATATATGGTAACATTACCATCCGCGTCCGTCTTCTTCTTAAAGATCCATTTGTTTTCTATCACTCGCCGATCATCGGGCAAGTCATCAAAGTCCATACTTTGTTTTCATACATGGATCCTATCTCGGATTGCATGGCTTCAAGCCATTTGTTGGAATCTGGGCCCGCCATCGCTTCTTCATAGTTCGAAGGTTCACCGTTGTCTAACAACATGATTTCTAGGACAGGGTTGCCATACCACTCTGGTGTGGAACGTGTCCTTGTGGACCTACGAAGTTCAGTAGTAACTTGATCCAAGTACCTTGATCATCATCATTAATTTCCTCTCTAGTCGGTGTAGGCACCACAGAACATTTTCCCGAGCCGCATTACTTTCCGGTTCAAGAGGTAGTACTTCATCGAAGTTCTACTTTCCTCCCACTTACTCCTTTCGAGAGAAACTCTTTTTCAAGAAAGGATCCGTTCTTGGCAACAAAGATCTTGCCTTCGAATCTAAGGTAGAAGGTATACCCAATGGTTTCCTTAGGGTATCCTATGAAGACGCATTTTCCGACTTGGGTTCGAAGCTTTTCAGGTTGAAGTTTCTTGACATAAGCATCGCATCCCCAAACTTTTAGAAACGACAGCTTAGGTTTCTTCCCAACCATAATTCATACGGTGTCGTCTCAACGGATTTAGACGGTGCCCTATTTAAAGTGAATGTAGCTGTCTCTAGAGCGTATCCCCAAAATGATAGCGGCAAATATGTAAGAGACATCATAGATCGCACCATATCCAATAGAGTGCGATTCTGACGTTCGGACACCTTTATTCTGTTGAGGTGTTCCAGCGGCGTGAGTTGTGAAACGATTCCACATTTCCTTAAGTGTGTACCAAATTCGTGACTTAAATATTCTCCTCCACGATCTGATCAGAAGAACTTTATTTTTCGGTCACGTTGATTCTCTACCTCATTCTGAAATTCCTTGAACTTTTCAAAGGTCTCAGACTTGTGTTTCATCAAGTAGACATACCCATATCTACTCAAGTCATCAGTGAGAGTGAGAACATAACGATATCCTCCGCGAACCTCAACGCTCATTGGACCGCACACATTGGTATGTATGATTTCCAATAAGTTGGTTGCTCGCTCCATTGTTCCGGAGAACGGAGTCTTGGTCATTTTGCCCATGAGGCATGGTTCGCATGTGTCAAATGATTCATAATTGAGAGACTCTAAAAGTCCATCAGAATGGAGCTTCTTCATGCGCTTGACACCAATATGACCAAGGCGGCAGTGCCACAAGTATGTGGGACTATCGTTATCAACTTTACATGTTTTGGTATTCACACTATGAATATGTGTAATATTACGTTCGAGATTCATCAAGAATAAACCATTGACCATCGGAGCATGACCATAAAACATATCTCTCATATGCGAGCTGGATCGCCGAGCGCACACACGCACGCGGAGTAGAACAAAGGTAAGGGAGGCCAATCCGGGTTGAAAACAGAGAGAGCCAAGGTGGCCCTTGAACCAATCCGAACCATCTTTGACTTTCTTCAGGTAATGAGTAGTAGCACGAATTGATCTAATCCCCTCGTGACTTGCTAAAACATAGGATCATCTTGGGACCTCAGTTTGGCCTCGCTTTGGTTGATGTTGCTGTATCACACAATTTGGTAGGATCAGTAATTCAATTGAGAAAAAGGGAACCCTAGTCCTTGGACAACTCGAGGATGCTCGACTTGACAACTCCAATCTTGACAGCAGTTACCGCTCGGAACTTGACGATTCGGAGAAACAGGCTGCAGCGGAAAACACCGGGTCTCGGCGACTTTTTAAGAAAAACGGTGGCGGAGCGACCGCAAACGTAATCCACTCTTTCTCAAAATTTGTTCATGCCGTCCTGGCTGCCATCGAAATTACTTCTTTGACCTTTCAATCTTGATCCAAGAACTCGTAGTCAATGTAGTTTCGAGCCGGTTCTTCCCGATCTGCCTGATCGCGAATTTCTCGATCCTTTGAAGAATTCCCTCCAAGAACTCATCATCACCGTGCGCAGGCCCCACGGTGGGCGCCAACTGTCGTGGATTTGTCACGTCAGATGTCCTAGTGTGAGGACTTAGTCGCGAGGCCAACGCATCTATGTGGTAGCTTGAGAGGGGTTGAGCGGAATCGAGAGACGCAGGGCGGATCAACACGCAAGACAAGGGATTTAGACAGCTTCGGGCCCCGGGAAACATCATCCGGTAAAAACCCTACATGCTGTTTGAGGCTAGGTCTCATTATCATCACGAGGGAGTCGCCGTCAACCGGCTCTCCTCTTTGTGTCTAACCCTAAGATTGTTTCTTCTTGCTTGTAGCCCCCCTCTTTGGGGAGCCCTGCCCCTCCTTATATATGTTGAAGGGGCGGGTTACATGTGGAGTCCTATTAGGATTAGGACTAGTCTATCTCTAATACAAACCGGATACAAGTCCAGGTCTTAACCCCTTGTAAGAAAAATATTCCTTATGCCTTTCCTCTTAAACCGCCCACAATAGTTGAACCGGCCTTCATGAACCGCCAGACGGGCCACCGGTCTTGTCGCTCCTCGACCCGTCCGCCGGTCGTGAAGTGAGTTACAACATCCTGGCGGGTTGTCAGTAAATTGCCGTGTCCGGGCGGGTCACCTGGTGAATATCGCCAAGTGCCGGGACCTCAAATAAATCGCCAAGTCCGGCCGGTTAACTTCCGCCGGTTTACACCAAGGGTATATCCCCGACATTAGCCCCCAAGTTTAGCTTGGATTTATCCATGGTAAACTTATGCTGCAAAATAAACACCAGAACAAATTTGGCAGATTGTGCTCCGGGTTAAGAATTCTTGCAGACCGGCACCTGATCGTTCTTAAGTCCTTTGTCATTTCCTCCTTCTAGAAAATCCGGTTTAATGGGCCAGCTTCATAATCAACTTGCTGACATTAGTTTCTCATAGAAAATATATTGTGATGAATAACTCCTTTGATTCAGCTCCCAATGCTTAACAAAAATAATGGTCCTTGAAATCCTCATCTGATCTTCAGCCGGTTTAAGAATGTAAAACTTGCGGTTTATAAATATTGATAGTACCGGTTCATACTTGTAATTGACCTCCAGCTTGAAAATATACCTCTTATAAGACTATCACTTGTAGCCCTCAAGTCTTAAGAAGGTAGCATAGCAATAGCTTAAGACTTGCTTCAATATAAATATCACAATCTTGAAGAAATCCAGGTTGTTCATCTCAATCACTAGTCAGAATTGAGTATTCCCCATATGTAGCCCCCAAGTGCCGGGTTGTCATGCTTGCAGTAACCTGGGACTTGTAATTTCCTGATGCTCATAAAAACTTGAATTGTTTAACAGGAGCAATTGGTAGCCCCCAAGGGCCGGCTCATTATAATGTGATGAGTCGGGTCTTCAATAAGATGAACAAAGAATGACTTTGCATTAGCCCCCAAGTGTCATGGTGCATGCTTGTAGCGACATGAGACTTGCATATTTGATGTAATCTCAACTTAAATAATGTAGCCCCCAAGTGCCGGGTTGTAAGCCTGCAGCAACTCGGGACTATTCCTTCAATTGTAGAATAAAAACCATATCCATTGATAATATGATAGCCATTGCACTAAAGCGACTTTGAAAACCTTAATCATAATACTGGTTATTGATAACCATAATAAAAATCCAGCCATGTTGGCTATTTGAAGATTTGAATAATATAATCCAATGATTTATGAGCGCATGATTCCAATGGCGCAATCCAAATATATACTGGCGACTTATAGTCCAAAGCCAGGCCGGGTTAACAAACACCGGATAATTTCTCATCATATACTGGCGACTTATCGTCTTAAAGCCAGGCCGGTTTAATAAACACCGGATAATTTATCATCATGCTTTATTCAACCTGTCTCTGCATACAACAAGTTTAAAGTGTTCTGGCGGTTTTACCGGGAATGAATCATAATTCCCAACATATAACCCAGGTTTATAACCAAGGCTGCACTTAAGAATAATCAATGAAATATATCATACCTGTGACATTGAATCACATCATTGGTTTATCAACTTTTTGTAGTAAGGGTGATAACCCCAATCTTGAGTAATGATAAATCCTTTTATACTTTGCCGGTTTACAATAAAACCGTATCGGGTTGTGATAAACACCGGTTTAACCATATATAATACTGGCGACTCGTAGTCAAACCAGACCGGGCGGATAGCCTCCGGATTATGATTTGATCATTTACTGACAATTTGTAATTGAAAGTCAAGCCGGGTTAATGAACATCGGTTTACTCCATAATAAGATGGTAACATAAAATCAAACCGGGCAGATAGTCTTCGGATTAGGATTTGACCGTGTTCCGCCAATTTGTAATTGACAGTTTGAAACGGATTAACAATGTCGGTTTAAAAAGCAACAAAAATCAAATAACAGTTATGAAAAAATATGGAAGCAAAGGCAATGATAAGACCGTTTGCAAAAAGAGGCTTTACTGAACCGATCATATGGTGTTACCATGGTCGGACACGACCAAGCTCCCAATAAGGTGTAGCTATGGTTCAAGTCAGCCAGATCCCCAACTGAAACCGTGGCATTATGCCGATCAAGTGGCGTGGCAATGGTTCGGGTTCGACCAAGCCCCCAAGTGACTCTATGGCCTTAGGCAGATCATGAGTCGTGTCTGGTTCAGACTTGACATTTTCCCCAATTTATCTGATGGCTTTAGCCTATCAACAGGTGTTGCATTGGTTCGGTCTCGACCAAGCCCCCAAGTGATGTTGTGGCACTAGGCCGATCAAGAGGCGTGGCTATGGTTCGGATACGACCAAGCCCCCAAGTGACCAATAATATGATAAGCCAATAAGGCATGATACCCATGTTTGGACCGCGCATCATGGCAGCAAGTCCTCTTTGGCACCCTCTAACTTTTTGCAAGAGATAAATCCTTCTTGAACTGGGATTTTGAACCGGATATTGAGAGCTTCAAAGCTTTGTGGGAGAAATCTTTCCCTTGAACCGGATTGTAAACCGGAATCTTCATTTTCAGCCGGAAATTTTCTGATGGCCTTTCAACTCGAACTTGCGAGAAGTTAATTCCTTTTTGAACCGGACATTTCCATCGTCCTGGGGTTCTTAAATTTGCTGGCAAGATTTGCTTAGTCATGTCATCGTAGCCCCCGAGTCTCAAGGTAACTCGAGGAGTTGGCTTGAAACTCTCCATATTTGACCATGATATAAACCGGCATAACTTGTATATCATTGGTGTTGATAACACGATGTGAATCCACAGAAGGTTGTGATGACTGCGGTGGGTTATAAATGATCCCGTATGAGCCGTGTCAGCAACTCGGCCAATGGTTCCTTCCAACTGGCGATTTGAAGTTAACCAAATTGTAGTGGCGGCGACTTGTGCGCCTGCCCATTGAGCCATCCAGTGTAGACGGCGGTTGATAGTATATGATAATTTGCCTCCTATTTTGAAAGAAAACCGGGCTACCCAAGTTGTGACTTGCTCATGCAGACAGGTGCGGCCCGGTATGTTGATGTAGACCAGGCCGCGAGAGACGGACGGAAAATATGACCGCAGCATCAGAGGGGGCACGGAGAGATGAGTCCGTCGCGGTGTTGTAAACCGATTCGGACGGGCGAGTCAAACGCAGGCACGGTCCCGGTAAGTTGATGTAAACCAGGCCGTAAGGGCGGCGTCTTGCACGCGTCCATTCACCGTGTAATGCGGCACGGACGAACACCGGGCAGGACGTTGCCAGCGCGTGCTTCGTACCCATGGTATAAACCACGTTTATAATGAATAATTGTCCTGCACACAATATTGCAGACCAAGACAAAGATAAACTGCTCTTTGACAAAAATAATATGTGCCAATAAAAGATATTTTAGATGGATATCACCTGATATTTGTGAACGGCAGATGAGCCGTATATAGAGTATGTGAATCACCTTCAGTAATTTCAACAGTGATTTAGCTACTCTTGAGACCGCGGCGGCTTGGAATAAGGCCGACAGAGGGTGACTTAGCACAAGGTAGCAGTGGAGTCGTTGGAGTAGACATATTGAATCGTGACCACAAGAGAGCATAAAACCGGGGGGTTCAGAATAGATACTCTGGTCATTCTTCACTAAGTCCCCTTTCCTTCTGCTGTTCTTTTTGAATGAGCTCTCAAACAGGGCGGTAGGCCGCCGTCACATAGATATCCTCAGATCATTTTTAGGCAATTGGAAAATCCAACCACATCGGTGTCTATGTTGGTTTCCTGTTGGCTTCATGGATACACCGAGTGTAATGGGTATGACCTGATCCGACTACTCAAATTTCGTTAGATTCAGATCACTGAATTACGTAACCTCAATGTTATCTCCGGATGCACAAATTATGCAGCCAATAGAGCGGTTTACGCACTTTCAGATTAAGCACCGGGTAACAACGACCTGCATAATAAACACTCCAATGCAATCAGATTTGGACAAAACTGCTTGAAATCTCCTCCCGACTTGTGAACAGCCTGGTGATTCAACACTCCTAGCTTCACAAGGCCATAGACATCACTGGGTAGTTTCAAAGATGTAAAGATGAGCTGGAATGACTCTGCAAAATATCCCCTGACTGCTAAGCATGTGAGACAGCAACGTGCATGCATGCTCCCATTCAGATGATATCACGGAACCCTTGTAAAAAATGGGGAATTAACCAATAGCAATCTCAGACGCCCTAGAGCTGAAGATGAAGGCGGGACCTCATGCTTGGTGCAGTAATTCGTGGCGGAAGCAGCGGAGTTGCAGCCGCAGGGGCGACTTGCGACGGCGGTGGGTCGACAACGCAGGCCAGCTCGACGCAATGCGGCGGAGACGAACCACCACGGCGGGGGCGAACACCAAGACATAGTGGTGAGCCCGCGGCAAAGAGGCTGCTGATGAGGTGCTGCCACAGTGCTTAGCGAGGGCCCGACGGTTCGGCGTACAGTGACCCAACGCGATTTGAGAGCAGGGACGCAGGGCCAGTGAAGATCGGCGGCTCAATGCGCAACCACCACGGAGGCGCGCGGGGAGCGGCCACAACGGCTGGTCAACCACTTGGCGGCGGCGGCTCACGGCGGACGCGGGCAGCTCAAGGCCGGAACATGGTGTGCCAACAGCGGCTCATAGTGGACGCACCCGTCCATGGTAAAGGCGAGAGACCGTGGAAAAGGATCTCTAACACGGAGGACGGGTCAGAGGAGGTGCTCAGATGCGAGCTGGATCGCCGAGCGCACACACGCACGCGGAGTAGAACAAAGGTAAGGGAGGCCAATCCGGGTTGAAAACAGAGAGAGCCAAGGTGGCCCTTGAACCAATCCGAACCATCTTTGACTTTCTTCAGGTAATGAGTAGTAGCACGAATTGATCTAATCCCCTCGTGACTTGCTAAAACATAGGATCATCTTGGGACCTCAGTTTGGCCTCGCTTTGGTTGATGTTGCTGTATCACACAACGGCTGGTAGGATCAGTAATTCAATTGAGAAAAAGGGAACCCTAGTCCTTGGACAACTCGAGGATGCTCGACTTGACAACTCCAATCTTGACAGCAGTTACCGCTCGGAACTTGACGATTCGGAGAAACAGGCTGCAGCGGAAAACACCGGGTCTCGGCGACTTTTTAAGAAAAACGGTGGCGGAACGACCCGCAAACGTAATCCACTCTTTCTCAAAATTTGTTCATGCCGTCCTGGCTGCCATCGAAATTACTTCTTTGACCTTTCAATCTTGATCCAAGAACTCGTAGTCAATGTAGTTTCGAGCCGGTTCTTCCCGATCTGCACGATCGCGAATTTCTCGATCCTTTGAAGAATTCCTCCAAGAACTCATCATCACTGCGCAGGCCCCACGGTGGGCGCCAAATCGTGGATTTGTCACGTCAGATGTCCTAGTGTGAGGACTTAGTCGCGAGGCCAACGCATCTATGTGGTAGCTTGAGAGGGGTTGAGCGGAATCGAGAGACGCAGGGCGGATCAACACGCAAGACAAGGGATTTAGACAGCTTCGGGCCCCGGGAAACATCATCCGGTAAAAACCCTACATGCTGTTTGAGGCTAGGTCTCATTATCATCACGAGGGAGTCGCCACAACCGGCTCTCCTCTTTGTGTCTAACCCTAAGATTGTTTCTTCTTGCTTGTAGCCCCCCTCTTTGGGGAGCCCTGCCCCTCCTTATATATGTTGAAGGGGCGGGTTACATGTGGAGTCCTATTAGGATTAGGACTAGTCTATCTCTAATACAAACCGGATACAAGTCCAGGTCTTAACCCCTTGTAAGACAAATATTCCTTATGCCTTTCCTCTTAAACCGGCCCACAATAGTTGAACCGGCCTTCATGAACCGCCAGACGGGCCACCGGGTCTTGTCGCTCCTCTGACCCGTCCGCTGGTCACCAGTGAGTTACAACATCCTGGCGGGTTGCTGGTAAATTGCAAGGTCTGGGCGGGTCACCAGGTGAATATCGCCAAGTGCCAGCGGGACCTCAAATAAACCGCCAAGTCCGGCCGGGTTAACTTCCGGCTGGTTTACACCGCGGGGTATATCCCCGACAGGTAGCGTGCCGACGGCGATCACATCGACCTTGGAAGCATTCCCGACGCGCATCGTCACCTCGTCCTTCGCCAGTCTCCGTTTATTCCGCAGCTCCTGCTGTGAGTTACAAATGTGAGCAACGGCACCGGTATCAAATACCCAGGAGTTACTACGAGTACCGGTAACGTACACATCAATTACATGTATATCAAATATACCTTTGGTGTTGCCGGCCTTCTTATCCGCTAAGTATTTGGGGCAGTTCCGCTTCCAGTGACCCTTCCCTTTGCAATAAAAGCACTCTGTCTCAGGCTTGGGTCCATTCTTTGACTTCTTCCCGGCAACTGGCTTACCGGGCGCGGCAACATATTTGCCGTCCTTCTTGAAGTTCTTCTTACCCTTGCCCTTCTTGAACTTAGTGGTATTATTAACCATCAACACTTGATGTTCTTTCTTGATTTCAACCTCTGCTGACTTCAGCATTGAGAATACTTCTGGAATGGTCTTCACCATCCCCTGCATATTGTAGTTCATCACAAAGCTCTTGTAGCTCGGTGGGAGCGACTGAAGGATTCTATCAATGACCGCCTTGTCCGGGAGGTTAATGTCCAGCTGGGACAAAGCGGTTGTGCAACCTGGACATTTTGAGTATGTGCTCACCGATGTAACTATTTTCCTCCATCTTACAACTATAGAATTTGTCGGAGACTTCATATCTCTTGACCCGGGCATGAGCTTGGAAAACCATTTTCAGCTCCTCGAACATCTCATATGCTCCGTGTTGCTCAAAACGCTTTTGGAGCCCCGGTTCTAAGCTGTAAAGCATGTCGCACTGAACGAGGGAGTAATCATCAGCACGAGACTGCCAAGCGTTCATAATGTCTTGGTTCTCTGGGATGGGTGCTTCACCTAGCGGTGCTTCTAGGACATATTGTTTCTTGGCTGCTATGAGGATGATCTTCAGGTTCCGGACCCAGTCCGAATAGTTGCTGCCATCATCTTTCAGCTTGGTTTTCTCTAGGAACGCGTTGAAGTTCATGGTGACATGAGCGTTGGCCATTTGATCTACAAGACATTTTGCAAAGATTTTAGACTAATGTTCATGATAATTAAGTTTATCTAATCAAATTATTTGATGAACTCCCACTCAGATTTGACATCCCTCTAGTCATCTAAGTGTTACATGATCCGAGTCGACTAGGCCGTGTCCGATCATCACGTGAGACGGACTAGTCATCGCCGGTGAACATCTCCATGTTGATCGTATCTTCCATACGACTCATGTTCGACCTTTCGGTCTCTTGTGTTCCGAGGCCATGTCTGCATACATGTTAGGCTCGTCAAGTTAACCTAAGTGTTTTGCATGTGTAAAACTGTCTTACTCTGTTGTATGTGAACGTAAGAATCTATCACACCCGATCATCACGTGGTGCTTGAACGCATTTAACTTTAGCAACGGCGCACAGTTAGGGAGAACACTTTCTTGAAATTATTATAAGGGATCATCTTATTTACTACCGTCGTTCTAAGTAAACAAGATGCATAAACATCACATGCAATTATATAAAGTAGTGACATGATATGGCCAATATCATATAGCTCCTTTGATCTTCATCTTCGGGGCTCCATGATCATCTTGTCACCGGCATGACACCATGATCTCCATCATCATGATCTCCATCATCGTGTCTCCATGAAGTTGCTCGCCAACTATAACTTCTACTACTATGGCTAACACATTTAGCAATAAAGTAAAGTAATTTACATGGCGTTGAATCAATGACACGCAGGTCATACAATAATTAAGACAACTCCTATGGCTCCTGCCGGTTGTCATACTCATCAACATGCAAGTCATGATTCCTATTACAAGAACATGATCTCATACATCACAATATATCATTCATCATTCATCACAACTTCTGGCCATATCACATCACATGACAATTGCTGCAAAAACAAGTTAGACGTCCTCTAATTGTTTGTTGCATCTTTTACGTGGCTGCAATTGGGTTCTAGCAAGAACGTTTTATTACCTACGAATAACCACAACATGATTTGTCAACTTCTATTTACCCTTCATAAGGACCCTTTTCATCGAATCCCCTCCAACTAAAGTGGGAGAGACAGACACCCGCTAGCCACCTTATGCAACTAGTGCATGTCAGTCGGTGGAACCTGTCTCATGTAAGTGTACGTGTAAGGTCGGTCCGGGCCGCTTCATCCCACAATACCGCTGAAGCAAAATAAGACTAGTAGCGGCAAGAAAGTTGATAACATCTACGCCCACAACAAATTGTGTTCTACTCGTGCAAAAGAGAACTACGCATAGACCTAGCTCATGATGCCACTGTTGGGTAACGTTGCATAAAATAAAAAATTCCTACATTCACCAAGATCCATCTATGAGTTCATCTAGCAACGGGTGAGAGAGATGCATCTACATACCCTTTGTAGATCGCGTGCGGAAGCGTTCAAGAGAACGGGGTTGAGGGAGTCGTTCTCGTCGTGATCCAAATCACCGGAGATCCTAGCGCCGAATGGACGGCACCTCCGCGTTCAACACAAGTACGGTCAGCGTGACGTCTCCTCCATCTTGATCCAGCAAGGGGGAAGGAGAGGTTGATGAAGATCCAGCAGCACGACGGAGAGGTGGTGGATGCAGAAGATCTCGGCAGGGCTTCGCCAAGCAACTTGGGAGGAGGAAGAGGTGTAGCAGGGGGAGGGAGGCGCCAAGTGCAAGGGTGCGGCTGCCCTCCCTTCCCCCTTTATATAGGCCCCCTAGGGGGCGCCGGATCCTCTAGAACCCATCTAGATGGGGGGCGGCGGACAAGGGGGGGAGGCTTGCCCCCCAAGGCAAGTGGGGTGCCCCCCACCCTAGGGTTTCCAACCCTAGGCGCAGGGGGGCCCAAGTGGGGGGGCGCACCAGCCCACCAGGGGCTGGTTCCCTCCCACTTCAGCCCACGGGGCCCTCTGGGATAGGTGGCCCCACCCGGTGGACCCCCGGGACCCTTCCTGTGGTCCCGGTACAATACCGGTAATTCATATATATAATTCTTTACCTCCAGACCATTCCAAAAATCCTCGTGACGTCCGGGACTCCGAACAACATTCGGTTTGCTGCATACTCATATTCATACAACCCTAGCGTCACCGAACCTTAAGTGTGTAGACCCTACGGGTTCGGGAGACACGTAGACATGACCGAGACGGCTCTCCGGTCAATAACCAACAACGGGATCTGGATACCCATGTTGGCTCCCACATGCTCCTCGATGATCTCATCGGATGAACCACGATGTCGAGGATTCAAGCAACCCGTATACAATTCCCTTTGTCGACGGTATGTTACTTGCCCGAGATTCGATCGTCTGTATCCCAATACCTCGTTCAATCTCGTTACGGCAAGTCACTTTACTCGTATCGTAATGCATGATCCGTGACCGGACACTTGGTCACTTTGAGCTCATTATGATGATGCACTACCGAGTGGGCGAGTGATACCTCTCCGTGTCTGAGTGACAAATCCAGTCTCGATCCGTGTCAACCCAACAGACACTTTCGGAGATACCTGTAGTGCACCTTTATAGTCACCCGATTACGTTGTGACGTTTGGTACACCCAAAGCACTCCCTACGGTATCCGGGAGTTACACGATCTCATGGTCTAAGGAAGAGATACTTGACATTGGAAAAGCTCTAGCAAAAGCGAACTACACGATCTTGTGCTATGCTTAGGATTGGGTCTTGTCCATCACATCATTCTCCTAATGATGTGATCCCGTTATCAATGACATCCAATGTCCATAGTCGTGAAACCATGACTATCTATTGATCACCGTGCTAGTCAACTAGAGGCTCACTAGGGACATGTTGTGGTCTATCTATTCACACGTGTATTACGATTTCCGGATAATACAATTATAGCATGAATAAAAGACAATTATCATGAACAAGGAAATATAATAATAATCTTTTTATTATTGCCTCTAGGGCATATTTCCAACAGGATGACATTGTGGTCAAGTCTCGCAAAGGTTCCGACCTACTGACTGACCTCGCAGAAACCTTTGCCAACATAAGAAGGTACCATATCAAGCTTAATCCGTCAAAATGCACATTCGGAGTTCTAGGTGGAAAGTTACTCCGTTTTCTCGTTTCCGAACGAGGGATTGACGCCAATCCAGAAAAAGTTGATAACATCCTCCGAATGAAACGCCCTGTGCGTGTGCATGCCGTTCAGAAGCTGACTGGTTGTTTGGCCGCTTTGAGTCAATTCATTTCTCGTCTCGGTGAAAAGGCCTTACCTCTTTACCGATTGATGAAGAAATCTGATAAGTTCGAGTGGACTGAGGAAGCTGATGCAGCGTTTGTAGAGCTCAAGACCCTGCTTTTCACCCAGCCGGTGCTCGCTGCACCAATCAGCAAAGAGCCTTTACTGCTTTATATTGCAGCCACTGGACAAGTTGTCAGTACAGTACTCACGGTCGAGCGAGAAGAAGAAGGAAAGGCTTACAAGGTTCAGCGCCCAGTATATTATCTCTCTGAAGTTTTGACTCCATCCAAGCAACGATATCCACACTATCAGAAGCTTGTCTATGGAATCTACATGACTATGAAGAAGGTTGCGCATTATTTCTCTGATCACTCCATTACAGTCGTCAGCGACGCACCATTATCTGAAATTCTGAACAGTAGAGATGCAGCTGGTCGAGTGGCGCGATTGAACTCCTTCCATTGGAAATCAAGTTTGAGGCAAAGAAAGCTATCAAGTCCCAAGCAATCGCAGATTTCCTTGCCGAGTGGATTGAGCAGCAATTGCCGACTCAAGTTCACTCAGAGCATTATACTATGTTCTTCGATGGCTCCAAGATGCTGAATAGTTCAGGTGCTGGGGTAGTATTGGTACCTCCCCGTGGAGACAAGCTTAGCTATGTTCTCCAGATTCATTTTGATTCCTCCAATAACGAAGCTGAATATGAAGCACTTTTATACGGGTTGCGTATGGACATTTCACTCGGCGTCCGTCGCCTTATGGTCTACGGCGACTCAGATTTGGTGGTTAATCAAGTGATGAAAGAGTGGGATTTCAGGAGCCCGGCCCTGACTGGTTATTGCAATACAGTAAGAAAGCTGGAGAAGAAGTTTGAAGGGTTGGAGCTTCACCATATACCCCAACTGAAAAATCAAGCTGCAGATGAGTTGGCAAAGATAGGTTCAAAGAGAGAGGCCATTCCCAGCAATGTGTTTTTGGAACATATTCATTCACCTTCAGTTCGGGAAGATCCTTTCACTGAAGAGCCCCCACAGCCCAAGAGTGCCACTGATCCGACTGAAGTCGAAATCCCAGCCATGGTCGACTTAGTCATGGAGGTTTTGGTCATCACTCCCGACTGGACAGTGTCGTATGTTGCATACATTCTTAGGAAAGAACTTCCAGAGGATGAAGAAGAGGCTCGACTGATCGCCCGACGATCTAAAGCCTTTACCGCGATAAAATGTCAGTTGTTCAGAGAAAGTGTAACGGGAGTTTGCCAGAAGTGCATCACGCCAGAAGAAGGCCGAATGATCCTCAATGATATTCACTCGGGGACCTGTGGTCAGCATGCGTCCTCTCGGACCATCGCGGCCAAAGCATACCGTGCCGGATTTTACTGGCCACATGCCAATGAGATGGCAAAAGAAATAGTGGACAAGTGTGAAGGTTGTCAGTTTTACTCCAACATGTCCCATAAACCTGCGTTAGCTCTGAAGACCATTCCACTCGTCTGGCCTTTCGCTATCTGGGGATTGGACATGGTTGAACCTCTGAGGACTGGCAGGAGTGGATTTACCCATGTGTTGGTGGCAGTCGACAAGTTTACCAAATGGATCAAAGCCAAGCCCATTAAAAACCTTGAAGCAAGTACAGTTGTAAGTTTCATCAAAGAATTGATATTCAGATATGGTGTTCCGCACAACATCATCACGGACAACGGGTCAAACTTTGACTCTGATGAATTCAGAGCGTATTGTGCTTCCCAAGGCACGAGGGTCGATTACGCTTCGGTCGCCCATCCTTAGTCGAATGGCCAGGCTGAAAGAGCAAATGGATTGATTCTTAAGGGACTGAAACCCCGATTGATGTGTGACCTCAAGCATGCAGCAGGGGCCTGGGTCGATGAACTTCCCTCAGTACTTTGGGGATTGAGGACAACTCATCTCCTGGAAGAGGAAAGAGAGATGGCCTTGATCCGGTCGACCATTTATCAGCAAGACCTGCGTCGATTCCATGCCAGAAATGTAAGGGGTCGAGCATTTCAGGAAGGAGATCTGGTTCTTCGAGTGGAGCAGCAGAAACCACACAAGCTCGCTCCTGCTTGGGAAGGCCCTTTCGTCGTCACCAAAGTGCTCCACAACGGAGCGTATCGTCTTTTCAACGTCGAGCACAATAAAGATGAGCCACACACTTGGAATGCGGAACTGCTCCGCCCCTTTTACTCTTAAAGTATTTAGACTGTTGAGATGTAATAAGAAGTACCTTTTAGTTTGATTATCAAAAGACATGATTTTACAGTCTTCCGAATGATTGTTGTTCATTTTTTTCATGTTCTAAAATCCCCCAGTGGGTGCCTTAGCTGCGAATCCGTTTCGCCTAAGTTGAAGAGAAAATCCTACCGAGTGGTGAGCCAGCCTCTCACTCGGAGGCTTAGCTGCGAATCTGTTTCGCCTAAGTGTTGAAAAATCCTACCGAGTGGTGAGCCAGCCTCTCACTCTGAGGCTTAGCTGTATTCCAGTACTCGCCTAAGTGTTAAAAAATCCTACCGAGTGGTGAGCCAGCCTCTCACTCGGAGGCTTAGCTGCAGTCCAGTACTTGCCTAAGTGTTAAAAAATCCTACCGGGTGGTGAGCCAGCCTCTCACTCGGGGGCTTGGCTGCAGTCCAGTACTCGCCTAAGTTTAAAAGGTCATACCAAACGGGACGGGTCGACCATGCCCCCCCGGGGCTATACCGTCAAGAAGAAGGACGAGATTGTGGGAGCAATCCTCCCACTCGAGGGCTTAGTTGCAGTCCTGTACTCGCCTAAGTTTGAAAAATCCTACCGAGTGGTGAGCAATCCTCCCACTCGGGGGCTTAGCTGCAGTCCAGTACTCGCCTAACACTACAAAAAATACACTTCCGTGATGATATGTGTTTGTCACAGTAGGTCGCGTTTTTTTTCATGCATGTACATCCATGACAAATTTATGACAGAATCAAGATAGTCATACCTGTGCTGTCGTAGAAGTGTTCCATGACATGACCAAAGTTATCATCACGAAAGTGTCCACTTCCATGACGATAAATCGCGCGTCACAGAAGTGCTTTCGTCAAGGGTGACCGACATGTGGCATCCACCATAACAGAACGCCGTTAAGCTATCGGGTCGGGTTTTGGATCCAATAACCCGTTAACAACCCCGACCAATGGGGATTTTCCACGTGTAAAATCATCATTGGCTGGAGGAAGCACGTGTCGGCTCACCGTTGGGACAGATGTCATCCACTCATTGGACAGAAGGTGCCTATGATATGTCGACACGTGGCACGGCCCAACAGAGGCCCATTCCTGTGAAAAGGCCAGCCCATTTGACTTGGTCAAAAGGTGGCGGGCCGGCCCATGTAAAGCATGTTAATGGCCTGTTCGCATATAGCCCATTTACAGCCCGCTAACCCAAGGCCCGTTACGCCCTATCCGAATTAGGCCCAGTAGCATCATCTGGGCCACCCAATATGATTCCAGCCCGTTTTCACTTCTGGCCCATGTATGGCCCATGACGTCTTTCGGCCCATATGAGGCCCTATGTAACTCTTGGCCTATTAACGGCCGTGGTGAAAGCGGCCCGTAATGAACGATGTATTACTTTACACCCATTAACGGCCCGTGGTGAAACTGGCCCGTAATGAACGATGTATTACTTTACACCCATTAACGGCCGTGGTGAAATCGCCCGTAATGAACAGTGTATCACTTTATACCCATTAAGGGCCCGTTATTCTGTTGGGCCGTTTCCAGCCCATGTTATCTTTCGGCCTTCTCAAAGCCCATTTATTCTTGGGCTCATTTCCAGCATTCGTTTACTTACGGCCCGTTACTGTCATTTTCTGCTTATGGGCCAAATTCAGCCCGTGGTTACAGTCGGCCCGTTTGTGGTCCGTTAACACATTGGGTCGTTTTCATAGCGTCATGAAATACTGCCTATTAACGATGGCCCGTTATGGTCGGCCCATGAATGGACAATTCCAACTCTAGCCCGTTTAGGGCCATAATGCGGCCTGTTATTGGCCCATGTTTGGCCAATCAATCATACTGCCCGTATAAGGCCCATTGATGATACGGCCCATAGAAGGCCCATTGTTTCTGCGGCCCGTTGAAGGCCCATTGTTTCTACGGCCCGTGGAACGTCCACTGTTTATATGGCCCGTAGAAGGCCCACTGTTTCTGACCGTGGAGTGCAAAGTGTCACTACAAAGAATATTAGCCCATGGTTATTGTGGCCTAGTTTTAAAATAGGTTGTTGCAGCCACTAGCAAACCACAGAAAAAGAACTGCACTGACTACAAGCAAACAAATAAACAAGACAACAAGGAAATAAATAAGCAAGCAACTTACACTAGGCTATCACGGCTATTACACATATTACATCCATCGGGCATCAAAGTTCGCCACCAGTGCAAGTATAGGAACACAGCAGCATATAAACGCCGCGGCAAAACAAGTCCAGAACTGAAACTACTTCAGAAGAGCTCAAGCAACAATATCCTGGGTACCCATAATGCCGGCAAGATGCTTAGCAAGCTTATTAACTTTCTCTTGTTTGGCGCTTAAGTCCTCCAGCGCCTGTTGTTGCACTAGAAAGTATGCATCTGAATTCTGCAGGGACTTCCTCAGTCCTTTGGCTTCTTGTCGCATAACATCTGATCGATGCCTTTCAACTTGAAGTTGAGACTCAAGAAGCCTGATTCAGTAACGAGTTCAAGAGTGCGGCCCGGTGGTAAGCCGATTACTCGAACACTACATCAAGACAGGACTTTGGGGTTGTCTCGGTGTCCTCAATATAGTTTTTATCAGCTTTCTTGGAGACCAACAGGATGTCTCACTATCTTGAACCTTATCTGCATTACTTCCTTTACCATTGCATAACAGGTACTCTTCTCCAATATTTTATCCGGCGTTCTAAAAGGGAAACAAACAAACACATCTTAGGTTTACAATGTAGTATATGAAACTCATTTTGGTAAACCAGTTCAAGAGTAAGGTGGACAAGATAACAGCATGAAACAAACATATATCTATGTAGTATGGTCCTTTGTATGGTCTATATCATTCTAGTTTATGTTGCCAAATCAAGATAGATACAGTTCGAATCATATCTATTTAAGACAAAGCAGCATAGACAGAATATAAGTGTGGGAAACTACACAACAATAACAACACTTGTCATGTGCATGGCATGAGAACGTAACTGTTTAGTCAATTGAAACTGAAATCAACATAGAGCAAGTTACAATAGCAAACAGCCAAACACGTTGAAGAAACAGGTTTAAAACATACATGTTGCGCCATTGGAGTTTCAATTGCATCCTTCAAATTTGAAACTGGTTGGTATCGATAAATCTGATGATGCAAGAAACGCGATGAGTATGAACCATAGCTACGGAACCTGACCTCGAAAACAATTCTTCTTACGCTTTAAGCGTTGACTTGAGTTCGGAGTGGTGGTCCTCATGATTTGGGCCTTTGAAGTTGCCTTACTAACTGCTTCGTGTTTGGGTGCTCTGTGTTGGAAGGCGGTGCCGTGTCAACGGAACTGGGTGTCTATCTGCCGGGGTTGGGGTTAGAAGGGGTGTAGCTGGTTCTCTGTCCAAGCCCCGGGTAGGGGTACAATCTGCATGAGTGTGGGTTATGTGCGGTGGGGCTGATTCTTGGTCTAGTACAACCGTGGTTCTATCTAGATCGACAGGTAGCACGATCTTTTCTCAAGACCGTGTTTTTTACTCCCAGACATCGCCATCACTCCCTCCAATTGAAAGGGCTGATAAACAAGAAAAGTGATTGAATGTACGGACATTGTAAGATAGACAGTGCAATGGATAGTAGGGAAGAAAAGCAGGGCATGAAATAATTCACATTTATGTTGTCTAAGCAAACAGAATAGCAGGACATAAATTCACATATATGATGGCTAATTAAACAGGATAGCATGACACAATTTCACATGTATGATGGCTAACTAAACATGATAGAATAACATACTTCAAAATATGATGACTATGTAAACAGGATGACATGATATAACTATACGATGTGTCTATTAAAGTGGTTGGCATGCCATAAATCACAAACATGCCGTCGATGGAAACATGATGGCATGATATAATTTATGGACAGAATGACATAATTTAAAATATGATGACTATGTAAACAAGATGAGATGATATAACTATATTATGTCTTTAGAAAATGGGTTGGCATGCCATAATTCAGATACATGCTGTCTATGTAAACATCATGGCATGACATAATTCAAATATATGATTTATATACTAAGGAAGTGTAACACCTCGGGTGCCGTGCTACAATAAACTCCTGTTAATGGTGCCACATCATCATAATGAAATTTTGCTAATCCTCACGTTGTTCCAAACCGACCTCAAATTCAAATTTCAAATAACAAGTCAAATTCTTCTTTCTTCAAACTGTCAAATAAAAATGTTCTAGGGTTTGCAAACATTCACTAAGTATTTAACATGTAGGAACCAACCTTAAATGGATTTTTAAATTGCCCTTGGCATAATTTAATTGGACAAGCAACACTTATTATGCCCATTCAGATATAAACCTATTTTCAAACATTTCCAAATAACCTCAAAAATTTTGGACAATACCAAAAATGTCAGCAGGTAGTTATGTGGGAAGTTTAGACTATAACTAAAATAATTTAATATCCCAAATAAATACAAAACAATAGCTATAATAGAAAACAGTAAACAAAATGTAAAACATAAAAAAACTAAGCTACTGGGCACTTGGCCCATCTGGCAAAATGGGTAGTGCAGCCCAGCCCAGCAAAACCCCCATGTTCTCTCATTCCTACTACTCACAGGAGCGTGGTGGACGCCTGTGCGTCGTCCATGGCGCGGCTACCGCACGCGTCGCCCATCCCGCATGTCGCCAAGCTATATAAGACCCTTCCCACCCCGTACACGAACCCTAGCTCCATTCCCCTCGCTCTCTCGCTCACCATCTTCGATTTGGACGCGCCCGAGTACCCAACCGCCATGGTCGTCGTCTTAGCCACGGCCACCGCGGTCCCCGCCGGCTTGGAGCTTGTGCGGCAGCTCCATCGCGGTCGTCTGCATCTTCTACTCTACAGGATCATGGCCGGGGAGCATCACCCGTGATGCTCGCGCCTTCTTCCTTCGCCATGGCCGTCCGACACCGTCGTTCGATCCGCATCATCCCGGCAACCTCCGGCCTCCCCGAGCTCTCCATCGGCCTCGCAGTGAGCTCCTCTTTGGAATCCCCCACTTTTCCCCCTTCCTCCCGTTGTTGTTTGCCGCCGTGCACCGCTGCCACCCCGGCTTGTGCAAGTTTGCGCTCACCGCGGCCGTGCCCACCTCCACGTGTGCGCCCGCGAGCCCCTGGCAGCGCCCGTCTAGGCGTGATGCGCTTCCATGCGCGCTAGAGCCGCGCCCCTGCGCCGCGCACATCTGCCGCCGTTCGCTGCCACGGTGCTGCGTCGGCGCTGCTCTTAACCCATTGCTCTGCTTGCCATTCTGATGGCGAATATTCTTTGTAGCGATGGCTAGCTTTTGCTATTTCTACCTTCTTAGCTCTCTGGATGGCAACAAAACTATGGTCAAACAAAGTCTAACTTCATTGAAATTAATTTATGTTGGGAGTACACATGACAACCTCCAAATTATTCCATTGGACCAAATTCGTATACAGCATGGATTAGTTCCTATAAAAATGACAAAAGTCTGTGTTCTGTTAAGAGAGAAAACTAAAGGAGATTTACTGTCTTAACTACTTCAGAGCTGTAAATGGACCTGTTCAGGCTATCTAATGGCATGGCCATGTAGTGCTATTGATGTAGAGTAAAACACTTATATGTAGTGTCTTCATTAGAACTACATAACATTAGTTATAGCCTTCGGAAAACAGCCAAGTGAAGTTAAAAAAAAGACTGAACAATTCTCAGACTTAGCCAATTTTCAGGAATTCCACAATATTGTTTAAACTTCGAAAAATCATATAAAATAATCCGTAGCTCGGATGAAAATGTTTTGTACATGAAAGTTGCTCAGAACGGTAAGACGAATCCGGATACGCAGCCCATTCGTCAGCCACACATACCTAGCATAGCAAACACGCAACTTTCCCCCTGCGATTATCTATCCGAAAACGCGAAACACCGGGGATATTTTCCCGGATGTTTCCCCCCTTCACCGGTATTACCTCATATCACGTTAGAACACGTCTAGCTCTACCTGTTGTCATGTTATGCACTTGCTTGCTATGTATTTACTGTTTCTCCCCCCTCTTCTCTTCGATAGACCCGTGGCGATCTTTGATGCCCACATGGTCGACTACATCACCGACGACCCCTCCTTTTTGTCTGAGCAACCAGGCAAGCCCGCCCCCCCCCCCCTTGATCACCAGATATCACCTATTCTTCTCTATACTGCTTGCATTAGAGTAGTGTAGCATGTTACTTCTTTCCGTTATTCTTATCCTGATGCATAGCCTGTCCTTGCTACTACCGTTGATACCTTTACCTGCAATCCTACATGCTTAGTATAGGATGCTAGTATTTCATCAGTGGCCCTACACTCTTGTCCGTCTGCCATGATATACTACTGGGCCGTGATCACTTCGGGAGGTGATCTCGGGCATATACTATATACTTTATCTTTGTTACATTACTTGTGATACTGTTAGGAGATGAAATTTGAAGGGGCGGTGGCTCCATCACGGTAGAGGTGGGCTGGGTTCCCGATGGCCCCATTTGTTACTTTGTGGTGGAGCGACAGGGCAGGTTGAGACCACCTAGGAGAGAGGTGGGCCTGGCCCTGGTCGGCGTTCGCAGATACTTAACACACTTAACGAGTTCTTGGTATTTGATCTGAGTCTGGCCATTTGGTCTATACGCACTAACCAACTACGTGGGAAAGTTATGGGCACTCGACGTCATGGTATCTGCCGAAGCCTTCGTGGCGTCGGCGGCCGATGGTGTGGCCCGGATTGGGCTGGAACGCTGCTAGGCTAGGTCTGCTTCCGACCCAGCGTTCATAGCGTGCAAGTGTGCTAAGGCGATGGGCCCGGACCCTGTGCGCTTAGGTTTAGACCGGCGTCTTGACCTCTTTGTTGGCCTAGGTGGGGCTGCGGCGTGTTGATATTCGAGGCGGGCATGACCCGGAAAAGTGTATCCGGCCAAATGGGATCAAGCATGTTGGGTTATGTGGTGCACCCTACGGGGAAGTTAATCTATTCGAATAGCCGTGATCTTGATATGAGGATGACTTGGAGTTGTACCTTGACCTTATGACAACTAGAACCGGATACTTAATAAAACACACCCTTCCAAGTGCCAGATATAACCCGGTGATCGCTCTCTAACAGGGCAACGAGGAGGGGATTGCCTGGTAGGATTATGCTATGCGATGCTACTTGGAGGACTTGATCTACTCTCTTCTACATGCTTTGCAAGGCGGAGGCTGCCAAGCGTAGTCTTCAACAGGATTAGCTATCCCCTCTTATTACGGCATTCTGCGATTCAGTCCACTGATATGGCCCTTTACACATATACCCATGCATATGTAGTGTAGCTCCTTGCTTGCGAGTACTTTGGATGAGTACTCACGGTTGCTTTTCTCCCTCTTTTCCCCCTTCCCCTTCTACCTGGTTGCCTCAACCAGATGTCGGAGCCCAGGAGCCAGACGCCACCGTCGACGACAACTCCTACTACGCTGGAGGTGCCTACTACTATGTGCAGCCCGCTGACGACGACCAGGAGTAGTTTAGGAGGATCCCAGGCAGGAGGCCTGCGCCTCTTTCGATCTGTATCCCAGTTTGTGCTAGCCTTCTTAAGGCAAACTTGTTTAACTTATGTCTGTACTCGGATATTGTTGCTTCTGGCTGACTTCGTCTATGATCGAGCACTTGTATTCGAGCCCTCGAGGCCCCTGGCTTGTATTATGATGCTTGTATGACTTATTTATGTTTTAGAGTTGTGTTGTGATATCTTCCCGTGAGTCCCTGATCTTGATCGTACACATTTGCATGCATGATTAGTGTACGATTAAATCGGAGGCGTCACAGGAAGTGAGCAGAGGGCAATTGCATATATGATGTGTCAACTAAGGAGATGGCATTCAATATTGTGTATATGATGTAAAAAATAAGCATTGCAATACAACATATGCATTATATGAGTAATATAACCCTGCCAAGTTTGAGCATACACCTCGGGGATAATAGGACTGGTCATACGCCTCGAATCCTCCTCTGAAGAGCTATCTGTAACCAGCAAGATATCTGCTTGAGCAGTAGCATCATCTGCTCAAGACCTTGTTTTCACTCCAGATTTCTCCATCACCAATTCAAATGGCTGATGCACAGGAAGAAGCGATTGAATATACAAACATTGTCGACACAAGCAATGAGAAATACAAAAAAGGACGGCATGATATAATTCACATATATGACGCTTGCCTAAACAGCATGGCATTGCATAATTCACATACATAATGCCTTGCAACAAGATAACATTGCATAATTCACATATATAATGTCTTGCAACAAGATGGCATTGCATAATTCACATATGGTAATTAGACACTAAAGAGGTGGCATTAACACAAAGCATGTCTAAACTAAGCAAATGGCATAGCAATGCAAGATACCATACACACAATATGAGTAACATAACCCTGTCAAGTTAGGGCATGCACCTCAGGGGGGAAATATGACTAGTCATCTGTCTCTGAATCCTCCTCTGAGGAGCTATAGGTAACCAGCAAGACATGCGCTTTGTCAGATAGCATTATGCGCTCACGAAGACCTTGTTTCCACTCCAGATTTTTCCATGACCGTGTCGAATGGCTGATCTTGTAGGAAGAGTAATTGTATGTTTTAAAATTATTGACAAATTTAACACATAATAAAAAATGATGGCATGATATAATTCACATATAAGATGATGGCTAACCAGGGTGGCATTGCAAAATTCACATATATGATGCCTGGCTAGACAAGATGGCATTGCATGATTCACATATACGATAAAGAAACAAAACAGATGGCATTGACACAAAGCATGTCTAAACTAAGCAGATGACATCTTTAATGTATATAGTAAGCAATGCAAGGCACCATATGCATGATATTACCAACATCAGCATGCCAAGTTAGAGTGAAGACCTCATGGGGTAAATAGGAGTGGTCTTCTCCTTAAATCCCCTCGGAACAGTTATCTTCCTCTTGATTACAATCCGAAATGGGTGGAGGGGCTGCCTTTTGCCCACCATGGAACGTCGTCACATGAAATTTTATTGACACGCAAGGCTCGTCTCTTTTGCTCTACATGATCAGTTCCATTGTGTACAATAACTGGCATGCATAGGAATAAAACATAGTGAGATTACGTAAGGAGTGCATGCATAAATCCAGAGTGATGGTAGCAAACTATGGATAGATCCAAAACCAATGATAGCAGGCAGATAGTAGCTTTAGTTAAAAAATATAGATAATGGCTCCTTTAATGTTTGTTTGCACCCAACATGAAACTCATAGTAGACACCGGAGATTAACCAGATAGTAGACAGATAGTATTGATTGCTGCCCCAATATGTACCCCACAACCATTTAAAAACTCAAGTTTCAGCACTAGGTTGGACCTGACTCGGAGTCTAATAGGTGAACACGACGATAATGCAGCATGTCATCATATTAAGCGACGCATAACGTAAGCAGACACGGAAGAGTGCGACCTCTCTTGTGGACCCGTGTAATCCTCAAGGTCATCTGCTCGATTGATGATGGTGATGCGATTATGCGTGGCTGCGGCGGCGGGAAGAAGATCTGAGGCGGCGAAGGCGGTCTGGAAGCAGATCCCTTTGTGGTGAACCCTTCCGTCGTTAGTGCAATTTGAGCTGAGGGTGGAACACAATGCCCTTGAGAGCGGGACAAACCACACAAGGTTTTCTTTGACACATATATGTAACAGAAGTAATTGAGTAAGGGCTTGTTTGAATTTGAGGATTCTAACAATGCAGGGATAGGAAATAGACAGGAATAGGATAGGAATGCACGTGCAAAACAGAGAATTTAAAAACACGAGTTTCTGCCAACTGGGTGTTTGATTCACAACAATTGGAAGATCACAGGATGCAAAAAGCATGGTGAGATTAAGTCAAACCACAAGAAAATGTACGGTTATAATGCTATTATGCTACTATCTCTTAGTCTTGTGCTTGATGAATAGGAATATGAAAAGGAGGAGAAGTGGAAATTAGAATTCCTACGGTTTTTCTTTCAAGGAGACACTAAAGGAACAAATCCTACAGTTTTCCTTTGCTCCATTCCTTTGCACCAAATTCATGAAAAGTAGTACCATAGGAAACTTTCCAATTCCTATGTTTTTCATTCACTTTTACTTTCAAGCACTGGCGATTCTAGTAGGCAGGCTTGAGCAAGGAAAATCCTACACTAAAAAAATGTTTTGTGCTACTTCTATTACTTTGGACCCAGACCACTGCCATACTAGCTCAACTCCCAGGCCCATCGACAAATGCATAGCTCAAACGCGCAGAGATGAATAATGATGGCGTTGAAGAGAGTCCATCACGGATAGCTAAGTTGCCTGGTACCTCACTGCTTGTCATATAGTAGGATAAAATAATCGTATTTCCCATTACTACGAGTGCTCGATTGGACAATATATATAACATGTAGAGTAAAAAGAGATGCAACAAGTGTACAACCTCTTTGGCGAAGCCATGTCGATCTCAGCGTGATTGGGTTGGCGGTGAGGATGCTCGGCTGAATTTGCTGTCGGAGGAGGGAAGAAGATCTTAGGCGTCTGGAGTTGGAGCCCAAAGGTACTGCTCATTGTGATGGAGGGTTTCATCGTTGGAGCAGCTCCGGTGAGTTGTCTGACGCCGAGGCTGAAGCAGGACAAGAGAGACAACGAACAACGTTAACCTGAGTGGAATTCTAATAGCATCTCAATACATGACATAAAATACATAACCACAAAGTGCTAGACGTAAAATACATCAGCTGCTCATCTCTGAACTTAACTGTCAAACTGAACTTAAGCTGTAAACTGAACCTAATCGTCCAAACTGAATTTTCTTTGTCGAAACTGAATTTTTCTTGTCGGCCCGAACGCACTAGCAAGGTGAGGCTACACGTCGGTCGACTGACTTTTCATCTCTGGTTAGTCGATTTTGCAGCCGTTGGATCTGAAATCAAGGGCTGCGGTTCATCTTCAACCTCCACCCCACGAGCCGCCACCACCACCGGCCAAACAGCAGCTCCACTTGTGACGGCCGGTCGCCGCCCGCCCGCCCCGAAAACACTCCCTACCGCCGGTCCGCCGCCGCCCCGGCCATCCCTCTAGCACCCCCCCCCATGCCGAGCTTTTTCTCCGGTGATCCCCACGCCACCGCCCCGCCAACGCCTCGCCACCGCCGGCGACCATCACCCCCATCCTGAACCCTAAGATACATAGTGGGGTACCTCTCCGGTGAGCCCCCCCTCCCATTGGCTGGTTCTTCCTTCACCCAGCGAGCCCACCCTTGAAATCGACAGACCCAAAAAGTCGATTCAGTCGATCAAGTGTAGCCAAATCGGAGCAGCATCACAAGCAAGAGAAAGAGCGAGAGCAAGCTGAGCAAGAGAAATAGCAAGAGCACCAGGCGGGGACCGAGAGCAAGAGCGAGCAGCAGCGGCGAGAGCTAAAGCAGCAGCAACTCCTCTTGATGTAGACGTCGCCGCCCGAGGGAGTGACGCCGTGGAGGAAGTGGCGGCGACGCCGCCGTGGATGGAGCAGCGCCGTGTCGGCTCGGGACCGGCGCCCGGCAGCACCGTGAGATCGAATCAAGAAGAAAATGCGGCGATTAGTGTACAACCTCTTTGGTGGCGCCCGATTAGGCCGCAGCTTCATCCGAGGAAAGCGGTGATGATTATGCTCTTCCGGTGGTGCAGGTGAAGACGGTGGTGTGGGAATGGAGGTGACGCGAAAGACGAGGGGAACGTCGGGGCAGCTCCTTGGAGGTGGAGGACGGGTTGGCTGAACCGGCGGGACGATGAGATCGACGACGGATCCTCATCTGGTACGGTGGATGAGGGACGTCGAGGTGTTGCTGTGGACGACGTCGATGGGGAAGATGCTCCGGATGGGTGTCAGACGGAGCAGGGTGTGGGGTTTTGTCGTGGGTTTTCGCGGCCTCGGTGTACGAATGGGTGGGCGGATGGGATGTCAGTGGGGAACCATGGCTTAGAGACGCGCTTGTCCGAAATGTGGGGTAAGTTATGAAAGTACCCCCCCACCGATTTGAGGCGGTTCTTTCGGTTCAGGGGTACCACGGGCATTTCACGTGTCGGGATTTCACAGGAGGTGGGAGTTTTCGCGTTGTAATTTCGGAATAGCAAGGCGCGGGTTGAGATGGAGGGAGTTGGCCGAACTGTGAGACAAAGATATATCTTAAGTATTTCGGGCTAACAAAGGCGGCGGGTTGAAGAAGGCGGGAGTTTCAAAGACGATGAAGCGAGACGCTAGCTTCAATTTTCGGCATAACAAGGCGTGGCTTGAAATTTCAGAAGAACAAGCTTAACGTGTACAAAAAAAAGACAATTTGCACCTCAACACGCACAACACACACACAAACACCATTTAGACTAGAGTAAGGTACACGTGCATTGCACGCATGAGATTTAACAACCAAATTATGAATAAATACCACATTATAGCATGCAAGCTTTGAGTCATATATGCATGATGTAGATGTTCGTTTAATTCTTATAGTTCATTTCATTCAAAATCATCTAGTTTTTATAAGAAAGCTAATCTATTTTAAGATTCATGGAATTGTGCGTTGTGAGACATAAAGTAAAAACAAATAATGGCAAATCATGTAGAAAAACATTTGGGCAATTATGATACGGAAGATTCTAGAACAAATAAGAAGTGCTTGTGTTTTGATGTTTGTGCATTATGCTTAAGTTCAACCATGGAGTCTTCTAGATTATACATGTGGCGAAATCTGGTGGAATCTAGATGATATCCAACGGCCAATAGTGCTCAAATTTGCCATCTTTGGACCTTCGGATTCGCCTCATCCAACGACCATCTTTCAAAGTTAAAGTTACCTGCTCACAATATAAAAATATATATATAATATATATAGGGGTATAGATATAGATATGTGATGCGAAAGCCGCCCATCATCTCCAATTACATGCACGGATGCGACATGGGCAAATGATGTCTGCCATCGGTATCTCAAATTCAAATCAGTGTGCTTGGCAGGAACTCTCTTTGTGAACCATTGGTTTCATCAAATCGCACATCTACAGTTTCGACGATTTTGTAGAGATAGAGATTGAAGACTCTGTAAGAGTGTGAGTCCTTTCCATAACCGAGCATGAAGCCTTCGTGAGCTTTGGGTTCAAATTTTGACTTGTGATGAGGATCATTGATCCAGCACTTAGCCCCAAATACTCTGAAGTAACTGACATTTGGCTTCTTGCCAGTAAGGAGCTCATAGGAGGTTTTGTTCGAAGCTTATGGATATAAACACGGTTGATGGCGTGACAAGCTGTATCAATGGCTTCAGGCTAGAACTTTCTTGGTGTCTTGTACTCGTCGAGCATTGTTCGAGCCATCTCAATGAGGGTTCTGTTCTTGCGCTCCACGATGCCATTTTGCTGGGGTGTGTATGGAGCAGAGAACTCATGAGTGATTCCCATGGTATCTAGATAAAGATCAAGTCTGGTGTTCTTGAATTCAGTGCCGTTATCACTTCTGATATGCTTGATCTTGATGTCATGATTGTTCATTGCTCGATTGTCAAATTGTCTGAAGACATCTTGCACTTCAGTCTTGTAGAGAATTATGTGCACCCATGTGTACCTTGAGTAGTCATCAACAATGACGAAGCCATAGAGACAAGCAGTTGTTGTAAGGGTAGAGTAATGAGTAGGGCCAAACAAATCCATGTGAAGCAGCTCGAAGGGTTGAGATGTCGTCATGATTGTCTTCGAGGGTGCTTTGCCCTAGTCATCTTTCCAGCTTATGAGCACCACACAAATGATCCTTCTTGAACTTGACACCTTCGATGCCTATGACATGCTTCTTCTTGGCGAGTGTGTGTAAGTTCCTCATGCCAGCATGCTCCAGCCTCCGATGCCAGAGCCAGCATTCTGAAGCTTTTGCAAGAAGACATACGGCAAGCTGTGGACCTGCTAAGAAATCTACCATGTATAGATCATCTTTCCTATACCCTTCAAAGACTAGAGACTTGTCAGATTCCATTAGTACAAGGCAACGATATTTTCCGAATATCACAATCATGTTCAAGTCACAAAGCATTGAGACAGACATTAAGTTGAAACCAAGGGACTCAACAAGCATCACTTTGTCCATGTGTTGATCCTTTGATATTGCAACTCTACCTAGACCCGATACCTTGCTTTTACCAAAGTGTCGGCAAATGTGATGTGACTCTTGTCCGATGGACGTAAGGTTGAGTCCATGAGAAGACTTCGATCACCGATCATATGATTAGTGCATCCTTGTCCATTATCCATTACGAAGCATGAGGTGTCATACCCTACTGATGCAGTTAGGGGATAGGCTTCACCAAGAGCATTGTGAAGCATAAACATTTGACGGGCAAGTGGATTATTGAAGCTTAAATCAAGATTAGGACTGATAGGATGAATGGCAAGCGATTCAGAACAAAATACATAGTGAGACCATTTGGGCATTTGATCTTGTGCCCTACAAGATGTTTTAGGTCCCAAGAATAGCATCGACGCCTTCGATTTTTGGTGGAGACCCTTTCACCGCAAAAGAGAGTTAATTCTTCTTAACCACCCACATCTTGAGGGTGGCTTAGAAGCAATGAGTCTAAGTGCAGCATCTGAGAATTTCGGCTTTGGAGCCCTAGCAAATAGCCTTGCAGGAGATGAATGATACTCATGTGAATAAGCAGAAAAGTTCTTAGTTCTATGAACGTAGCGGTTTGAGGACACACGCTCATATTCATAAATTTGAGTACTGTTTCCACCGCAAAACATTGGCGTTAGGGTGACTCAAGTGAGTCCTACATGCTGTATGAAGCCTTTGGACCATATGACGCCTTTGGTGCAGGGTTTGTCTTCTTCCCTGTGGTGTCATGATGACATTCAACTGGAAGATTCTCAAGACAGCTTTTGGGAACCCGGATCTTCTTCATAGGCGGTCCATTCCTGCGATTAGTACCAATATACCGGCAAACACTTCACCATTACGATTCTTGAACAGCTTATAGTTTGCATCAAAGGATTCATCAATGATAATAGGGTTAGCACAGGTAAAGCGGATAAGGTGGATGGATCCTTTGAAGGTCCCTTTGCAGCAACCCATGTGGTTTTGGGATCTTTTCGGGCTTCCGATGGGAACCATCAACATTCATTTTCCTCTCGAACCCAACACCCTCTTTTCTAGGGTTTCGGTTCAGAATCTGCTTTTGAGGACATCGCATAAAGTGTCGATGCCCTTTCGGACTTTTATACATCCTGTTTGAGCAATGTCTTCAACCTAGCATTTTCATCGGCAATGGCGGTGGTATCCTCCTTGAGAGGGTTAGTTACCACATTGGTAGTTGAAGACAATGCAACAGTAGCAGCAGTTGAACATTCAGCAACAGAGGTATTGATATCACGCTCAATACATTTTAGACATGCTGGTTCAAATCCATCCTAAGCGGAACTGATCTGTTGAGCGCGAAGTGACTCATTCTCTTTTTGAAGATCTTCATGAGCCGCTCTCAATTTCTCAAGCTCTTGTTTCCTTTGAAGATAATCATAGGAGAGCCTTTCATGAGTAGTTGATAGCGTTTCATGACGACTTTCAAGTTCTTGGTACTTAGCATGAAGATTTTTAATGTCTTCAACTAAGGACTGTGAGCGTGTCATTTCCGCGTCCAATAGGTCATCGCTTTTGTCTAACAGTTTTGAGTATGTTCCATAGCTCTTTGTTGTTCAGTTGCAATTTTAGCAAGTGTTTTGTAGCTGGGTTTGGATTCACAATCGAGTCATCTTCACTTGATGTTTGAAAGTAGGCATCACGTGATTTTACCTTGGCACCGCGTGCCATGAAGCGATAGGTGGGAGCAGGGTCGTCCTTGTCATCGGCTTGACGTTGGTGTAGAAGTCATTGTCTTGATGTTGAAGATGGACTTGGCAACATAGGCTGTGGCTAAAGCCGGACTTGCAACGCCGGGTCGGACTCCTCTTGATTCCACCTCCACTTCCTCGGGCAGACTCCTCCTCTGAATTCATTTCCTTGCCAACAAAAGCCACGAGCCTTGCCGGATGAGCTCTTCTTATGCGATGAAGACTTTGATGAAGACTTGGAAGAAGACTTTGAAGATTTCTTCTTTTCTTGTCATCGTAATCATATTCCTTGCTCTTCTTCTTCTTCTTCTCATTATCCCACTGTGGACATTCAGAGATATAGTGTCCAGTTTTCTTGCACTTGTGACAGGTTCTCTTCTTGTAGTCTTGAGTGGAAGCTTCATCATTTCTTGAGCTGGATCGTGAAGACTTTCGGAAGCCTTTCTTCCTAGTGAACTTCTGGAACTTCTTCACAAGCATAGCAAGTTCCTTTCCAATGTCTTCAGGATCATCAGAACCGCAGTCAGATTCTTCTTCAGATGAGGAAACAGCTTTTGCCTTCAAAGCGCGAGTTCGGCCATAGTTTGGACCATAGATATCTCTTTTCTCAGATAGTTTGGAACTCATGTGTGTTGAGCCTCTCAAGTATATCAGACGGATCGAGTGTCTTGAAGTCGGGGCGTTCTTGTATCATGAGGGCAAGGGTGTCAAAAGAGCTGTCAAGTGATCTTAGTAGTGTCTTGACGATTTCATGCTTGGTGACCTCAGTGGCGCCGAGAGCATGAAGCTCATTTGTGATGTCAGTGAGGCGATCAAACGTTTCTCTTGAAGCGGTTGAAGAGGTTGCGAAGAACACTGATTCTTTGATCTCTCTGGGTTGAGACGACTTCGTTGACCTTGGATAGCCAGTCCCAGACTAACCCGGCGTTTCGGAGCACTCACGACCATCTTGTCCTTTGGTCGATGACCACAGATGATGTTCTTTGCGGTGGAGTCCAGTTGAATGAACTTCTTGACATCGGCAGAGGTGACACTTTCACCAGGTTAGGAACGCCGTTCTTGACGACATACCGTAGGTCGACATCAATGGCTTCAAGATGCATGCGCATCTTATTCTTCCGATAGGGATAGTCGGTTCCATCGAACACGGGGCAAGCAGCGGAGACCTTGATTATCCCTGCGATGCGACATAGCTAAAACTCCGGTGGTTAAACCGAATCACACGTAACAAGGAGTACCTTGCTCGATACCAATTGAAAGTGCTAGTTATCGACTAGAGGGGGGTGAATAGGTGATTTTTATGAAAGTCTTCAAAACACGGATGTTTCAAAGACAAACAACATAAATGACCTAATTGATATGCAGCGGAAGATAAACTACAACAAGCAAGCCATAGTCAAGTATGCGATAATGTGAACGGACAAGACTAATAGCAGCTATGTAGTAAGGATCAGGATGGAAGATAGTATGAAGCCAAACAACGATAGTAGTCAAGCAATGAAGTCAAACAGATAAGACATATAAGCAATGACTTCACGAAGACAAACTCAATGTAGCGGAGGAAGGGATAGAACCAGTCACTAGTTGAAGACCCGAGTTTGTTGGACCAGTTCGATTCTTTGTGACAACTGTACATCTGGTTAGGGAGGCTGAGATTCAACTCAGAAGACCGTGTCTTCACCTTATTCCCCTTGAGCTAAGGACACACAGTCCTCGCCCAATCACTCTGGTAAGTCTTCAAGGTAGACTTCCGAACCTTCACAGACTGCGTTCACCGGCAATCCACAATGACTCTTGGATGCTCGAGCGCGGCGCCTAACCGGCCGGAGGATTCACAGTCCTCAAGTGTAATAAGTCTTCAGGTCACACAGACAGGAAAACTTCAGTGATGCCTAACACTCTTTGGCTCTGGGTGTTTTGGCCTTTTTCCTTGCAAGGATTTCTCTCTCTCAAAGGCTTCGAGGTGGGTTGCTCTCAAACGACAAAAGCCGTGCACTAACTCTGAGCAGCCACCAATTTATGGTGTAGGGGGTGGGCTATTTATAGCCACTAGGCAACCCGACATGTTATGTCCGAAATGACCTAGGGTCACTAAGGAACTGACACGTGTTCCAACGGTCAGATTTCAAACACACACGGCAACTTTACTTGGGCTACAAGCAAGGCTGACTCATCCAGCTCTGGATAAGTTTTGCTCTCATTGTCTTCGCTCGAAGACATAGGATTTGGGTTGAGCATCACTTGATCATTCTCGACTATGATCACTTGGACCCCACTTAACAAGATGCGGTGGTTCCTACGACTCAACAAAGAAGAAAAGGAAACAACGAAACAACACGATCTTCAGCTCCATAGTCTTCACTCAATGTCTTCTCATGTCATAGTCTTCAATGTGAATATCTTCACATACCACCATTGTCTTCAATGTCTTCATACATTTTAGGGGTCATCTCCGGTAGGTAAACCGAATCAATGAGGGACACTACCTGTGTTATCCTGCAATTCTCACAAACGCATTAGTCCCTCAACCACATTTGTCGTCAATACTCCAAAACCAACTAGGGGTGGCACTAGATGCACTTACAGTATGTAAGTGCATCTAGTATATGATGTTGGCCATATATATTGTACATATATAATGTGAATAAACGAGTGGTAGTACTATACCAACTAAAAGATGAAATGTAAGAAATACTAGTATGTACTTACTTAAGAGTTAAAGTAACAAGAAGAAACATAACATAGTTCTGCTGGGGGCTCAGCACAACACACCCCTCAAATTAAATTAAGCACACCTGAAATTAAACTTTGCAACTATTCCGGTGAACCTTTGCATTAGAACCACCAGGAGCAACGACACTGCCACCTTACTCAGAGTCCTCATCCACGTCCTCGACTTTGTCCTTGTCCCTCTTCATCTTGGCTGATACTTGTTTGCTTGAACTGCCAACTTGGTTGTTGCTCTTCATCCAACCCTTGTAGATATTGAAACAAAGGTAGCCATCCATTGCAGCGTCTTTGGATGTGGTCTATATCTAGTACATTCCGCTGCCATGCATGACAATGAAATGTGTATGGAGGTTTCTCCGGTTCTACCGTCTGAAGGATGAACCATGGCTCCTGCCAGGTCGGCGTGAAGGTGACGAGAGGACACCGGCCGATTCTTTTGGAGGTCGAAGGTGTTTCCTACAACGAGGCCTATCCGACGAGGGACTTCTTTGTCGTTACCAAATTCTCTGATGTGAATTTGACTAGGTTGCTCTCGAGGAAGTCCTTAAAATCCACGGCACTCAACGTCGGCATGGCATATGTGGTAGACCAAGCATGAGTCATGCACGCAAACCTGGATCACGACGGGCTTCTTCCTCTCTTCGTCCTTTAGATCCTTCCCTCGTCCCACGACTGTGGTGTACTCAACATCTAGCCCGGCGACCCACTCATCATGTGAGTCTTCGAACATGCGTCTGAAGCGAGAAAGGCATCCTTTCACCGTCGCGGAAGAACGGGTGTAGATGACGTCGAACTCATCGCCGGTGATGGTTCTAACCTTGTACTCACCGCCGATCGGGGAGATTTGGGATGCCATGGATTTCGGAGGAGGTTAGGATTAGTGGAACTGCCGTAATGTGAATGGGCCAGGGACGACTAGGAGTGAACCGTCGTAGTATTAAAGGACATGCGAGGACGAGTAGGAAGCGAACTGCGCCAGCGAACGGCAGGGTAGTGGCTTTCCATTCTCCCATACGGGCTTCCGAGAGCCCTTGGATCGAAGATCGAACGGTTGCATGGCGTGATTTTAGACCAATGGGTGAATATCCTATCCTGGAGGGTTATTCTGCAAATTTTCAGCAACTTAGCATGCGACCGTTTGATCTCAGATCCAAGGGCTGCCCGGCAGCCGTATCATGGTCGCACCTACCACGACCGTCGCGTCGCTTTCATGGTCGGCGCCCTTGGAGATTTAACATGGTGCGTTAGGCTATCTGATGTTGGCATGTCATACATAGTCATCACTTAGTCACTCATACTACAACAAGGTTGGCTATAAGGTTGGCTATAAGTGTATTTTTTTACTCCTCTCTATCTCTTTCTTCGTACTCCCTCCGTCCCATAATATAAGAACGTTTTTAACACTAGTGTAGTGCCCAAAACGTTCTTATATTATGGGACACAGGGAGTACTAGTATTTATTGCATTTGCCAAGGAGTGACCTCTTCCAATGAAATGGTGTTGCTAAGTTTGCTTCATTTAATTAGCTATAGACTCAGGCTGGTTGTAATGGGAGTATCATATACTAATATCATGCATATGATACTAGTGTATGATAGTACCTCCCTAATGCATAGTATCATATACTAGTATCATGCAGTACTTTATTTATTACCATGCATGACACATAGTAGTATAGCATTTATTATAATATAGTATCATGATATGATACTCAACCCTCTTTTTCTTCATTTAATTTTATGACACCTCATCAAAATTGCCTAGTTGACATGCATGATACTAGCTATGATACTACCATTACAACTAGCCTCAAAATTGTCTTTTCACCTAGGTACACGCGCTTAGCACCGTTTCTTCCTTGGGTCACCAAACTAGTCTCTCTCTTCTTGATTAACTTGCCACATCAGACTTTATGCCTATGTGGCAAGCTTAAGCACCTGTAGGAGCAAGTAAGTACAATAGTGCGCTTTGCCGCTTTACATGGCATTTTTGCATATGTGAAGGAAAGAGAGGCAAGGAAAAAGTCGAGAAGTGCGCTCTCATGCAAGAGCCAGCCTCTACTACTACATGGTGGAGCATTGGGAGAGGCACCTGTATGGAGGTGGTCAGGAATCGGGAGACTCATGCCGGTCGTAGCGCCGCAGTTAAAATGATAATGGCAAGTCAAATCACGGGGCCCCACCTGTCCAGCAGTAACTCGCTGTCAAATCACACAGCCCTATGTTTGCAGCAGCCTACTCCCTCGTCTTCTCGCGTCTCTATCAAACAGACTAGGCGGAACTGTCCTGCCGCCTACCGGGCAGGAAAAGCCCCGTCCTCGACTTTTAAATAGTATACAGTATACTAATTTTGTATCCATGGATTGCGCCCGCGCATGGAGCAAAGCGTCTATAAAACGGCGGTACACATGTACGGAGTATACAGCACGCACGTCGCGTTCGCGTCGCACCCCAGACGGTCGGTCGGTCTGGCACGCTGCTCTCCGAATAGAACGCGCGTCATATTGCGTTCGCACACACATGTGGGACGGCAATTGAGAACCGACCATAGGCACACTCCCGGCCCGCAAGTCGGGTGACTTAATAGAAGAGGGAGGCGGCGATAGTACTAGAGAAGTGTTGTACTACGTTTGTGCTGGGCGATCCACCTGCAAGACACGGAAGATCGATTCGTCCATGCATGTGACCAGACTCCGGCAGAACCACGCTGGATTGGCTATCGTCTACATATCGTGCAGGCTGTGTTGTACATGGTTGTAGTTGTGGTGAGAAATCTAAAAAGGTTTCTTGTCATCTCGCAAAATTATGTGTCATGTGCTTGGATCACTGCGAGGTTAAACAGCGACAAGCTGAGCTGGGCTAGTCATTGAGGGCACATGCACGAGCGGTGACTACTCGGCTGCCATCTAGGTCAAGCCGGCTATGTTAATTAGGACATCTATCGACGGACCCCTTTTCTATGAGTTTATCTTTAATTTGAGCTTTGTTCCTCGTCTAGTTTGTCCGTCGAGATTCATGTTGTCTCCTTTGGGCAGTGAGGTTATGATTTCTTGTCATGTGGCATTTTTTCGTGTTATATGTTATAATCCGGCGCTTCAGATCAAAATGACGACAACTATGCCTTCGGCCACGTGCATGAAGACTTCTTGACAGTCATTGACGAGGTCAAGCCGGCTCCGGTAGACAAAAGAAAACTAAGTACTACTCCACTATATAGGCAGGAGCCTCCGCACTTGCTTGCTAGTGTTGCTCTCATCACACCGTCTCGGCCTCTCCAGATCTAAACACGACAACGGTGGCCTCTCTCTCTCTCTCTCTCTCTCTCTCTCTCTCTCTCTCTCTCTCTCTCTCTCTCTCTCTCTCTCTCTCTCTCTCTCTCTCTCTCTCTCTCTCTCTCTCTCTCTCTCTCTCTCTCTCTGCTCACCGCTGGTCACAGATCCAGCCGGATCCTCTCCGCCGGGGAAGGTGAGAAGGTGCAACGTTCACGCTGTGATGCGTCCTCGGCGGCTCTTACCTTGTTAGGCGGCGTCCGATCAGCCTGCCTTGCCGTTCTCTCCCAAGCACCGCTGGCGAGGGAGGGCCTCCGACCTCTTCTTCCTCGCTGCCGTAGTGTGGGCAAATCCGGCCTCCCGCCGCCCACCTAGCAACATCACGGCGACCATCAGGTATAACTTCCTTTGAAACCGGCCTTTCTCTACTTCCCGAGCTCCTGACGTCGCTGCATTTGTAACTTTTACTATTTCTCAGGCCCCCTCGTAGATAGGATCAATCGGCTGTTCGAAAACCACCTAATTTTTTACGTTTAAGAGGTAAAACTAGTTCAAGCACTCGAATCTAGTACTACTTGGTTCAAACAAGGAAGAAAGGGGTTAAGGGGGTGGGGGTGGGGGAGGATTTGTTACCTGAATCTAGGACTTGGTCGAAAGAGGAAATAATGGGGGCGAAAAGTAGCGGTGGCTATCCAACTGGTCTCTAGGTCTAATAGGAAATAAAGGAAACACATTACAAACTCAATATAAACCCGATCTATTGGTTGAAAAAGGAAAGAAAGCGGGGACTGGGGACAAGTCAGCAGAGTAAGTCCAACACTAGATTTGCTAGCCTCACACGGTATAAGGTGGCTATACCAAAAAAAATGGGACCAACCCGGATATCCTGTTACGATGTTTGTTTCCCGAGCCACTCTTATGTAATGCCACTTTGGTAAAATGTAGCGATCGCCTTTGTTAAAAGTAAGGACACGTTAAACCAATGTTGTTTTCAATGTAATTCCTCCAAGTAATATGAATCAATGGCACTTCTTTACATGTCCTGCTAAAATTTCCCATTAAGATAAGTTGGTTCTTTTCGTTAGAAATGCAAGCATCCTGGTCCGCCTACTCTCCCGTGCCCAAAGTAATGTCGTATTTAACGGTTGTCATAGTTAATCCTGATGCCCACACTAATATCTAACAATGCCACTTTGCTTTAGAAATTGCTCTTGTCCTTGTAGGATTGCAATTCAGATAAGGAACATGCTTCTTTTCATTTTGATGCATGTTTCATCACTTGTTACTTGTTAGTCACCCTTCTTTCCACCTTTTTTGTGCAAACAGAGATATACATTTCACGCCGATCTTAGTTGAACAGCACAAATGATATCCAAATTATAGTTGAGCATTCCAGAGCTTCACAACCAACCTTGATGTTTCTCAATTTTATTGCAACTAATGAAGAAGAAGCTCATGGGTTTCGTTTTACGATGGAAATGGAACCGGGCTGGAGCCCTTTTCTTAAAAATTTGAAGAAGAAGTTGCTAGCTCACGGGACATTGCTTCATTTTAGGTGAACTGCACCAAAAGGTCCCATGAATTGAATCATCCATGTTGGTGACTGAAAGAGCCAGCTTCAGCATCCCAGTCTAAGCACCCCCGGCCTCCATCCTTGCAACGCACGGTACACCTCGTTTGCCACCTGCTCGACCCTAGTGTCACTGATAAAATGAAGTAATAATACAGTTAAAATAGAGCGAGTGTCATCTCTATCATTTCATTTCCAATGTAGATAAAGAAAGTACTTACATTTGTTAAAGTATGTTTCATCAACTAGTCCCATTGTTAATGTTTAAGCGTTTACATAGCCCAGGGTGCTTAATTTTGGTTGATATGTACAAAATTAGAGATTTGAATGTCTCAAAGGCGCCTCCTTGTACTACTGCTGTACACCGGTGTTCATCAACGATGAAGGTGTATCTAGGAGACTTGGGACGATGTCCAAGATGAGGCGTGCCATTATGAGGCGTCGCAGGCCCATCTCGCCCTCATGACATGGCATACTATGATATTATCGCAATATTTTCTTCTATTTATTTTGTGTGTTTCATCAACTAGTGCCACTATAATGTAATCACGCTTTTTCATTATCTGTGCAAACAGGGTTATTCAGCGGCATTTTGGTGGAACTGCACAAATGTACGTAGGGAACCGGCATATATGCAGAGTGCGAGGTGTGCCAAGTAAAACTACCGACACCAACCATGCTGCATGCACGCATTGGCATCCACCACAACCAGTGGGATGTGTGGCGCTCTCTGTGGGCGGATCTTTCTCGGCAGCAAATCCTCTAACCAAATACTAGTAGCTTATATTGGCAGTTTTCTAGGGGGTACTCTTTTCTGAAAGAAGCACCAATCTATTTTTCTTTATTTGTACACTGTGTCACAACTTTGACCCAAAGGTCCAGAGCTATTTTAGGGTGATTGGCGTAGTACTCGGAGACTGATTGTAAGCATGATTTTCATTAGCTGTCACACTGTTTGTAAGCATGAGCAGGTGGAAGATTAGGTTAGTGCGAAGCTTACCTTAAACCCTACCGCTGCCGTTGAAACGAGGCGAGCGTCGAGGGAACCGTGGAGAACGTTGGGGAAGCGACGTCGCGCCATCCGGCCTCCTCTTGCGGTGGGAGAACGAATACTCCTGTGGCTCCGGCTGGCTCTGCACCCTCACGAACGGCACACCATACTCGATCGATTCGTTATCCTCTGGGTGCTCGACCTTCGACATGTACGCCCACCACCTCCGCCTGACTGTCGCCTCGGGCGAATCTGTCTGCTCCAGCGCCCATAGGAGATACTCGATGAACTCGGAGGACTGTGGCGTGACTGCCGCCGAGGAGTACATGTACATCGCCGCCGTCTCGCTCTTTCTCATACATTGCCACATGGCCCGCACCGTCCTCGAAATCTCCCACTCATTGTCAAACCAACTAAGGATCTCCTTCAACCTGGCTAACTTTGCCTGGTCGCCGCCGGCGATCTGCTGATTCATGCTTGCATCCTCTCCATAGATGTCGTTACAGGTGGTCGGTGCTAGCTTTGGAAGATGGGAGGAGACGGTGGTCTTGCAATAGAGAAGAGGGAGAGGAGAGGAGGTGGTTTTGGAATGGAGATGATGGAGAGGAGAGGAGGTGGTTTTGCAATGGAGAGAAGATCAGAAGAGGGAGAGGAGAGGAGGTGGTTTTGGAACGGAGATGATGGAGAGGAGAGGAGGTGGTTTTGGAATGGAGATGATGGAGAGGAGAGGAGGTGGTTTTGCAATGGAGAAGATCAGAAGAGGGAGAGGCAAGATGGTGGTTTTCGAATGGAGATGATGGAGAGGAGAGGAGGTGGTTTTGCAATGGAGAAGATCAGAAGATGGAGAGGCGAGACAGTGGTTTTGGAATGGAGATGATGGAGAGGAGAGGAGGTGGTTTTGCAATGGAGAAGAGGGAGAGGAGGCGTCTGCAGCGATTTAAGATTAGGCGAGAGGGCGGTATGTGGATCGGATCAAAATCCAAATCAATTTACCCTTCAATTAAGAAAGCGACCCCACATTAACTAGTCTCCCTTTTATTCTGGGTCATAATTGACCATGATTTTCGCACATAAAATATATGTTATCGTTGCAAAAATAATATAATTTGAAAGTACATTCAGAATCTGAACCAAATGATACAATTTTTGGTGACATGCATTCACATTTTGCTTGTCACATACAATATGTGGTCAAACTTTGACCCAAAATATGCAAAACAACAAAAAAATACATCCAAGACCAGCGCCGCTCTTCCGCTCTTCTCCTGTTCCAATCTAAATCCACCGCCGCTCCTCTCCTATTCCAATCTAAATCCAGCGCCGCTCCTCTCCTCTTCCATTTCAAAACCACCGCCCCTCCTCTCCTGTTCCAGTCCAAAACCAGTGTCGCTCCTCTCCCGTTCTAATCCAAAACCAGCGCCGCTCCTCTCCTCTTCCATTCAAAAACCACCGCCGGTGACTGAAGGTGCTGTGGAGAAGTAGATCGATGTAGGAGTACAACCGATACGTGAGGATCGCAGACGGCGACCCTGTGAAGCTAGCTAGGATGTTGGAGATACAGTCTTGGTTTGACAACAAGGACCAACTAGCGGCGACGGCGACATCCATGGCCAAATATCTGCAACAGAGCGAAAAGGCGGCGATACTCCCGGAGGGAGTCGCGCTGGAGTACATAGAGCTGCTCCTCTGGGCCATGGAGCAAACAGATTCACCGAATCCGATCGTGAGGGAGCGGTGGTGGGAGTATCGATCCCAGATGGAGCATCCACCAGAGATTGAAGGATCGAGCATCTACAGGTGCCGTTTGTGAGGGTGTCCTGCCAGAAGCGAGCCGGTGGAGTCTTCGTCGACGACCCAACTGCAAGAGGAGAAAAGCAGTTGGCCCGGCGACGCTTCCCGCCATCGTCTCCCTCGCCTTTCACATTGTCTCACGGGGCGGCTGTCTGCCGCCGAGGAATAGGAGGGGACTGCCCCCCAGCCCAATAGTCGGGTAGGTTGTGAATTGTCAGGAGGAGCTTAGGGTTGTCAGTATTTGCAGGTTGTGAATTGTGTTTTGTGTTGTGTATTTTGAGAGAACTATCAGATATGAATGTCTTTTAAATTTCAGATTTGCAGTATTGAGCATATGAAGAATTTTACGAATTCTAGAGATCTATTTTTAGCACTTAAAAAAATGTAGTTTCATAAGAGTATAAAAGTGCAGACGAGAAGAAACTGCAAGTTTCAGTTTCAGATAAGAAACTGCAAGTTCAGTTTTAGATAAGAAACTGCAACTTTCAGAGGCAGGGCATTTATATTAACACGGCCTTTTCAAACAGGGTTAACATCATGTTGGAAGTTTTATTCGTGGTCGAAAATGAAACTACCAGCCAGTTAACATCATGTTGATCAACATTCATGCATAGCACATCTTCATATGATGCACAGTCAAAATGCCCACACAATGTTGAGTGTGCGAAACACAGAGAAAACGAGGGACGGAGTTTTGGCAAGTGTTGGACGTGGTTTTGGGCTGCCCCGTCTAGGCTTTCATTTTTAACATGCGCAGCCCACGATCTCGGATGGGAGGGCATGTTTGTATTTTCTTAGGGCCATCATGTATCGACCGGCCTATGGACCTCCCATCCGAGGTTTTATTTTTGGCAGCCCAATTTATGTATTTTTTTGAAGAAAACGCAGCGGTCTGTTCCATTTTTCTATATAAGAATAGGAACGCCACGTACAACTTATGTTTCCCTTTTAACTATATTATATATATTTAAATTATTTTATATGTTATTATATATTATTTTTATTGTCATCATATATTTAACAGATACTTACATATGTAAGAAAACAATATCCCACATCTTATTAACTTATAAAATAATTTCTTAACAAATAAAATCCTGGATTGTTTTGGCACGAAAATCCTAGTGATTGTGTACAAAAGCTTGGTAAGATTTAAGGACGAATGTAATAATATCACTTATTATTTAAATATATTTATAACAAAATGCTCAGCCCTTTTTTATTTTTTGATAACATTGCTGGCCCAACCCAACATTATAATTAGAATCAGTCCAGCAAAATCGTGTATCTAGATAAAGTGCAAATGGCCTGTAATTTTTTAGGAAATAAAATAAATGGGCCGCATGAAAGCTACATTAATTGTTCACCCAGCCCAGCTAATGGCTGTAATTCAAAAAAAGATCAAATTGACTGTAAATTCTACCGCGCAAAAAAAAGACTGTAAATTCTGAAAAAATGGGTTGAATACGTGCCACATTTTTGGAGGCTGAAATGTGGGCCAATAGGTCGGAAATAGCATGAAGTCGTTGTAAATTTAGTCAACAAATGATTCTGACATGTTAGCTGTTGGATTTACATCCAACGGCCGGCATCCATCTTCAATCTCTCGTCTTCTTCCTCCAGCGCCGCCGGGACCACCTCTCGCCTGTTGCTGCTAGCAGCTCTGCTTAGCACGCTTCGCTATGAAGCGCTACTCCACCGTTGGCCGGCCATCCCTCAAATCCTCCACACCTCCTGTTCTTCTCCACCGACTGCCGAACCACACCGCACTAGAACCAGTTAACCCTCTACACCTCTCCGTCTGCGACTCTACTCCCGCGTCTTCCCATCTCCGGCTTGTTGCTGTCCGGGGCCTCGCCGTCGTCCACCACCTTGGATGCGCTCGCCGCGGCGTGGTCAACGAGCGACACCATCGGAAGTAGGTTGTGCGTGGAGAGGCTGACGGCTGGGTCCACGTCCGCACACAAGGAAATGCCTCCTTATTACGCGCAAAATAATTATTCTTCCACCTGACATCTGGGACCCACCGGAAGGGCCTCTGTATTTCGCGAAAAAAATGTGTCCCCCGCTGACTTGTCGGACCCACCAGCTATCCTCGCACGCAAGGAAGTGCCTCCTTATTACGCACAAAAAAAATGAATACTCCCCCTGCCAGCTGGAACCCAGCATACTGGGAGGCTGACTTGTGGGCCTACCAAGTTGACGGGGACGGAGGGCTTTGTCAACTTAGTCAATATGAACGATTCTAGCTCCTGTTACCGTACGATGTTCATCCAACGGTTGTAGTGCTTCTTCAACCTCTGGTCTTCTTGCTCCAGCCGCCCAAACCAGCGCCGGTCGTGCCGCGTGCTCCTGCCTCCCGTGGCCGGCTGTGATGTCGCGGAGGCCTCACCGCCCCCTACTACTCCCACCGCTGGCCAGGCCATCCCTCTACTCACCCACACCCCCTGTTAATCTACGGCGACAGCAGCCTCACACCATAGAACCGGTGAACCCTCGTACTCCTCTTGGCGTGGGCATCCACTACATGTCTTCCCGGCTTGAGTCGTCCCCTTCCTAGGCCTCGCCGTCGTCCACCGCCGTGGTGCTCTCGGCGGCGTGGTCAACGTGGTCAAGGAACGATTTCCATCGGACGTGGGATCAGACGTGGAGAGGCCGACAACCGGTCCACGGCCGCAGCAAGGAAGTGCCTCCTTATTACGCGGAAAATAATGATTCCTCCACCTGACAGCAGGGACCCCCCGGACGGGCCACCGTATTTCGTGAAAAAAAGTTTCCCCCTGACTGCTAGGACCCACCAGCTACATCTTCGCACGCAAGGAAGTGCGTCCGGGCAAAAAAACGATCCGTCCCCCTGACTGCTGGGACCCACCAGCTACATCTTCGCACGCAAGAAAGTGCGTCCGGGCAAAAAAAAAATGATTCGCCCCCCTGACTGCTGGGACTCACCAGCTACATCTTCGCATGCAAAGGAAGTGCGTCCGGGCAAAAAAACGATTCGCCCCTCTGACTGCTGGGACCCACCAGCTACATTTTCGCACGCAAGGAACTGCCTGACAGTCGGGACCCACCTGGTCGAAGCGTACGTAGCGTTGTCATTCTGGTCGCGAACGTGTACGTACATACTGGTCGATGTAGAGGCGCGCACGTGTCGTAGATGTAGAGGCGCGCACGTAGCATGTACACGTACGTACAACGGCGAGGGTGCAAGAAAGAAAATACGGCCACGTACGTACATACGGGCAGGGTCTCTAACGCCTATCATGCATACGTACATGGCTGGGTCAGAACGGAGAAACAGCGTCGTCGTCGTGTTAATGGGGAGCCAACCGGCTGGGTCGGAACGGAATGTGTGGTCGTGTTCATCGGGAGGGCTTGGACGGAACAGGCGATGGAAACGAGGCCTGGCGTACCGCTGTGGAGGAAACAGCCTTGTGTTCGACCGACCACGTTCGAAACGGGGTCCTGTTGATCGGGAGGGGCCTGGCGTACCACAAAACGGAGGAAACAGACCTCCTACGGTCGAAACGGGGGTCCTGTTGATCGGGAGGGGTGTGGCGTACCGCAAAACGGACGAAACGGACTTGTGTTGGAGCGCTACGGTTGAAACTGGGGGGAGGGGTGTGGCGTACCGCAAAACGGGACTCCACGGGATATTGTTCATCTCCACCGTCGACCTCCTCCAGCCTCCACGGGCTACCGTCGACCTCCTCCGGCCTCCACGGGCTCCTGTTCATCCAGCCTCCACCGCGCGCTTCTCCACCGCTCTTTGTTCAACCACTCCTCCACGGGCACCCCTCCACCGTCTACTGTTCATCCAGCCCTCCACACCACGGGTCCTGTTCAACCACCCCTGCACCGTCTACTATTCATCCAGCCCTCCACACCACGGGTTCCTGTTCATCCAGAGGCAACGCCACCGCTCACTGTTCATCCAACCCCCCCATAGCGCTCACTGTTCATCCCAGAGGCAGCATCGATCGGCTTGATTAGCGGCGATGGCGAAGGAATCGCTCCATCGGGTTCGATTAACAGCCATCGATCGATCGCTCGGGTTCGATAACGTGTAGCTGCGGTGCAATCACTCGGGTTCGATTAGAGCCCAACGCCTCGCTTCGGCTTGATTCTGACCAACGCCTCGCACACACGCGCGTACATGTACGAGAGAAACGCGCATCGCTCTCCCTCCGTAACCGGCAACTCCCCGAAATTTTCCTCCCCCTCGCTTCTACCACGGTTTTTTCCGTCATGGACGGCCCAAAGAATGTCATGCAGCTGCAATTCCGGCCCGCCCAGGATGAAAAGTCCATTTTCTGTCATGATTTTTTGTCATAGAAGTAGGAGCCCACCACATCTATGATGATACCGGGTTTTGTCACAATTATCGTCATAGAAGTGTCATATGTATGACAGAAATTTTTTTCGTTCGGCCCAAAATGTCACGAATGTGTCTTTTTTTTGTAGTGTAAATTTGAAAATCCTACCGAGTGGTGAGCAATCCTCCCAATCGGGGGCTTAGCTGCAGTCCAGTACTCGCCTAAGTTTGAAAATCCTACCGAGTGATGAGCGATCCTCCCACTCGGGGGCTTAGCTGCAGTCCAGTACTCGCCTAAGTTTGAAAATCCTACCGAGTGGTGAGCGATCCTCCCACTCGGGGGCTTAGCTGCAGTCCAGTACTTGCCTAAGTTTGAAAAATCATTCCGAGTGAAAACTGATCCTCTCGCTCGGGGACTCAGCCATACGCTCCATCCTGATCCACAAAGACAGCAAGGTGCGGGTCGACCCCAAACCCCCCTCCCTCCTCCGTGGCTGCACCATCAAGAAGAAGGACGAGATTGAGCGTGTTGCCAAGACGAGCCACCCATTGTTGAATGCCTCGCTGATGAGCTGATCAATGTTCCCAAAGGCTCATCCAACAGCGCCGAGTGGTGCGGGTCGGCCACGACCCCTCCCCCGGGGCTGCACCGTCAAGAAGAAGGACGAGATTGTGCGCACTGTCAAAGGAAAACTGCTGACAAGAACGTCAAGACCATTGTTGAGTGCCTTGCTGATGAGCTGATCAATGCTGCTCAAGGCTCGTCCAACAGGTCGACTGCGGATTCTTCTTTAGAAGCTGCATCGAACGAACAAAAACCAATCCGAGAGAAGAACGAGTTTCACTCGAAGATATTCAAAGATAAATCCAAAGGTTCCTAACCGCATATTAAAGTACTCGAGCGTCAGGCCCGAAGGAGTTTTAACGATTACAAAATCACTCGGCATTCCGAGGCAAATGAGGGTGAAGCATAATGTTTTTCAGTCACTCGACGGGAGAAGGACTGGCTGGATCGCAGAAGCTGTCAAGGTCGATGTTGTCGGCAATATGAGTGGCTGCCTCAAGGAAGGTGTCCATGAAGGACTGGAAGGAGTGCTTCTTAGTATTCACTACCTTGAGGGCCGCCAGCTTGTCTTCTTTAGCCTCCTTGTAGTGCACTCGAACCAATGACAAGGCGACATCAGCACCACAGCGAGCAGATGACATCTTCCACTCTTGCACTCGGCCAGGAATCTGATTGAGTCGAGTCATCAATTACTCGAGGTCTTGAGAAAGTTACGCCTGAGGCCAGAGTTCGGCGTCCACTCAGGTCATAGCAGCCTTCAGTCGAGCCAGATAGTCAGCAGCACCGTCCAAGCGTGATTCCAGTCGAAGCAAGTTCATCGCAACTTCATCTTTCATGGGACAATTGATGGGGTCGAGACCTGTCTCGACCCGCCCGGTTTCAGCTTCAAAGTCCTGACAAAGCTCTGTTCCATCGCGAAAAACAATGAGTCGACAATATTACAACATACTTCAATCGACACAATTAACCAGTCGAGTGACCATACCTTCAAGCTTCAGAACCAGTTTCGCGGCAAGTTGTTCTAGATAGGACCCTAACTTGCCTGTCTTGGCTCTAAGGCCTCCAAGTTCAGTGCTCAGGTTCTCCTTGTCCTTCTTCAGTTGCTCTACTTCTCGATTGGCTTCTGAGATGGTGGTCTTCAACTTCGTGTTCTCCTCTTCCAACTTGCCGACTGAAGCCAGCTTCTGTTCCGTAAGCGTTGTCTTCTCATGAGCTTCCTTCTGAGCAGCAGCAAGGTCCAGGTCCTTCTTCTCCAAAGCTTCCTTCATTCTCTCTAAAGAAACAACACTCTTCAGACGAGCCTGAAGTTGGCGGTTTTCACTACGCACATCTGCTTGTGTGAACTCACTCGGTTCAAAGAGACTGAAAGAAAAAGCAGTGGAAGGTGCGAGCTACTAAGTAGACAAGACAATCGAATGGTCACCTCCCATGATGGTCGTCTCTTGTTGAGCAGTCTTGAGGTTCTTCTTTGCGAGTTCAAGATCAAGTTCAACCCTGATATGCTTCTTATTTAACTCGGAAAGCCGAGCTCCAAGATCACAAGACCTCTGCAGTCAGCAAGAGAGATATGTCAGTCGACAGAAATAAGAGACAATGACAGTGAAAAGTTACTCTAAGACTACTGCCGAATCAAATATTCAACAGTAGCCTCAGGGACTACACCCAGTGGGTGCACTAAGCGTGCCCCCACTGGTTCAGATTAATACTCAGCAGTGTCTGCCCAGCGTGAGTCGAAAAAAAGAAAAAAGAGAGAAACAAGGTTTTTAGACCTCAGTCGACTGCCAGCAGTCGACCGTTGTCTCGGGGACTACACCCAGTGGGTGCACTTAGCGTGCCCCCACTGGTTCAGACAGCTTACTAAGACTCAGCTCGAGTCGACTGGAGTGGAAGATGTCATAAACCCTAATCAAAGGCACACCCCAGTGGGTGATCGAATATAAAACAACATTCAAAAGTTCACTCGGAGTTTGCTGACCCGAACATTGGTCTGGAGGGTAGTGCTGGCGTTGTAAGCCACCTGACTAGCCTCGTGCATCACCTTCACTTGCTCCATGACAAGGTTCACCTGGCGAAGAGCCTCCCTAGCAGCACTCGGCGAGTCGTCTGGTGTCTGATGTGCGGCAAAGAGTGATGGCTCCAAGGCAGTCGAAGCAGTTACTAGGTCAGACGTGTGGAGTTGCACTGGAGCGGCAGGAGTCTGTGCAGTCGATCCCGACGGACGATCAGTCGTCAGCGGGTTGGCCAATGTGACGTTGGTCTGAACCGGTTCTCCGGAACGTTCGACCACCGCCTCAAGCGCCGGGGTCGATTGAGGGACTTGAACTTCAAGCCTCCTCCTACTTGAGCTCCCTCTCCTCTTCCTCCTCTCCTGTAGAGGCGCTTCTTCTTCTTCTTCTTCAGGGAGCACGACGATCTCTTGCGGAACTACAGAAAGGGAGAAATATCAGAAATTCAGCCGATTGACGACCCACTCGACTAAATGAAACCTGGTCGGACGGACTTACCAGCCCAAGAGGTAGCCTCCTCGTCTCCTGGTGCCTTGTCGATGTCCATGTCAGTAGCAGCAGTGGTGGGGCTAGAAAGATACATGATCCAGTTGGTCAGAACAGAAATTTCAGTCGGTCTGCATAAACACAAGTGAGATACTCACCCCGAAGCAACAGGGACGTCCATCTTGATCAGCGGCAAAGTCTTCCGAGCCTTGGGAGGAGCAACCCTGGGTTGCTTGGCGACCTTCTCCGTCGGCTCCGGAGTCGACGTTCGAGTGCGCTTCTGAGCGTGGGTACTCGGAGCCACGTTCTTCCCGCGCCCGCCTGCCGGGTCATGTTGCTGCTTGGATCAGCAATCGGAACGCGGCGGCGAGTCAACTTCTTCCTCGTCGTCCGACTCCTCGCTCTCCTCCTCCTCCTCTTCATCCGAAGACTCCCAGTCACCACTCTCTTCTGCGCTGGCCTCTCCCTCCTAGCCCTGCTCTAGATCTTGTTCGCCGTTGGGCATCGAATACATCTCAATGAAAACCTACAAGACAAAAAGTCAAGTAAAAGTCAGTCGACATCAAGTACAGTCGGAAAATATACGCCAGGCAGTCGGAGTAAAAGAGCATGCCTTGTCGGGCGGATTGTCGTCTCTGAAGGGGATGACTCGCCTGGATCCTCTGGGGTTGTCCTGATTGCCTGTGATACTCTTCAACCACATAGCCACGGTCTTGGACGACACTTCCTCTGGATGGACCCGAGCAGTGTCTTCAGGTCCGGAGTACAACCACATAGGATGGTCACGGGCCTGAAGAGGTTGGATGCGTCGACTGAGGAACACTTCCAGCAGGTCCAGGCCGGTGACACCATCATTAATAAGTTGGACCACTTTCTCCACCAACATCTTCGTCTCCACGTTCTCAGCAGCAGTCACTTTCAGTGGAGAAGGAGTCTGAACACGGTCGAATGTGAAGTGGGGAAGGCGGTCGACTGACACAGGCTGCGACGTCCTGGCAGTAGAACCAGGTCGACTGCCAGCCTCTAACCGATTCAGGGAGAGTCATAGCAGGGAAGGAACTCCTATGCCTTTTCTGAATACCTAAACCCCCACACATTTGGATGACATGGGTCTTTGAGTCACTCGTTTTTGCTTTCTTGACCGACTGGGATCGGATGGTGAAGATGTGTTTGAAAAGACCCCAGTGCTGTCGAAACCCCAAAAAGTTTTCGCACATCGACACGAATGCGGCTAGATACGTGATGGTGTTGGGAGAAAAATGGTGGAGTTGAGCACCGAAGAAATTTAGGAATCCCCGGAAGAAGGGGTGCGGAGGGAGCGAAAAACCCCGGTCGACGTGCGTGGTGAGCAGTACGCACTCACCCGGTCGAGGTTGCGGCTCCATCTCCCCCTCGGGCAGCCTTGCCGCTCCCTTGGCGATCAATCCAGACTCTGCCAGCTCGTCCAGATCTTCTTGCCGGAGCGAAGACCGGATCCAACCGCCCTGGATCCAGCCTGGCGGCAGCCCCGCGCGCGATGACGACCCGCGGTTCTGCTTCTTGCCTTTCGCCGCCCCCGTCGCCTTCTTTGCACGCTCTAGCGCCGCCGTCTTGTCCTTCACCATGGCGGCGGAGTGGCAGCGTCGAGAGCAGAAGAGCCCGGTGCAGTGGAGAGGCGGAGGAAGAAGAAGGAGAAACAGGCGTGCACAGTGCAGACGCCTCGGCCCCGTCGCCTTATAAAGGGTTGCTTCCGAGTGGCTAACGTGTGGGACCAAGCGATCCTGTCAAATCCCGCAACAGTCGTGCGCAACGTACGTGGAGAAAAAGGCGGTGCGGAAATTGAGGCATCACTGTTTATCCGTTCCGCCCGCTTCGGCACTCCCCGTCCCGCGCGCTTCCCCGAAATTTCGTATCCCGTGAAATCCGGAATACACTGCAGTCAATCGCGCCAAAGATCCTGCACTCTAATACAGCACTCGGCAGACGAGGCTATAAGTTCAATCGACAACTCTCTGAATGGAGCAAGGCGGCTGAATCGACGCTGAAGTACCAACGAGAGTTTTCCATCTTGCAGAAAACGCTCGCGAAGGTGCAAATCTCAGAACAAGTTCAACTTCAACCTACTTTCCACTCGAACCTTTAATCCTGGGGTAGAGTCATAGGCCTGACCTATACGTCCTACCCAAGGTCACTACCCTAGAAGATAAGAAGTCCAAGAGGCAGCAAAGGACCCCCAGTCAAAGATGTCGAGTGCAATCCACTCGACCAGTCATGTCACTCGGGAGTCCTCCTACCTATTGTCACTCGACCATCCAAGGAATCACTCGACCTACCGAAGATCAGGAGTCACTCAGCATTCCAACGGGCAGGCGTTCACTCCGTAGTCTTTAAGGTCATTAACAGTACTTAAGACTGGCGTTACCAGTAACGCCCCCACTTTATGTACATTAAGTCCCTTGTAGTGGAGGGCGGTGAGGGTCCTGGCGTACTCTATATAAGTCACCCCCTCTTCTGGCACAAGGGTTTGCACCCCCTGTAACATCACATGCATATAATCCAATCGACCGTCTCCGGGCAGCGAGACGTAGGGCTATTACTTCCACCGGGAAGGGCCTGAACTCGTAAACCCCGTGTGTACACCTTCACCATAGCTGAGATCTTGCCTCTCTATACCTACCCCCTTTCTACTGTCAGTCTTAGAACCACGACAGCCCTCGCGTTCCGTTTCCGCTTGTCCGATTCGCACATACGGCCAGATTCATCATACGTAAACACGAAAAGTTGGTACAATAAGAATGGATCTAGCCTTGTGATTGTACTTGATTGTGTATATATTATTATCAGGTATTCCCTCCGATCCATATTATTTGTCTTAAATTTGTATAAATGTATGCATCTAGACAAATCTAATTAAGACAAATAATATGGATTGAAGGAAGTACATCCTTCCGTGGGTACATGCATACGTACGTGAACAAGCAGACACAGTTGACCATACAGTACATGCATAGCCGGATAGTCCGGCCGGTCAGCACTCAACACTAGCTACCATAGGCTATGGTCCCCAGCAGTTGCTGTTACAGTAGTTGTCACAGTCGTTCTTGCAACTCTTGCCACGGCTGTACCCGCAGTAGCCGCATGTATTGTAGGAGCATTCGGAGTTGCATGACTTGTCGGCTTCAGCACTGCAGTCACAGCTGCCCGTGCAGACGGCCTTGCACTTCTCGATCACTGGGGTCCTGCACTCGTTGCAGCGGCTCTCATCGTTGTCGCATTCCTCTTTGCAGTCCATGGAATGGGAGGCTTGGCACGCCGGGAAGCACTGTACACGGCACTCACCGCATCCGAGCCGCGGTCCTAGCCCCGGACCCAGCGCAGGCGCTGGCGGTATCGCCATCAGTGGTGCTGTGGTGGTGGTGGTGCCTGCGCCGGTGGTGGTGGTGGTGGTGGTGGTGGTGGTATGGCCTGTGCTGGTGGCGGTGGTGCCGGACCAAGGGAAGGACAGCGTCCCAAGGAAGGTATGACCAGCAGGGCGAGAACGGCAGCGACGGCGGCCAGCTTCAGAGTAAGAGGGCCTGAACCTGACGCCATTGCGCCGTGGACACGGCAAGCAAACCTTGAGCTAGCCAGACAAGAAACACGAGAGGACTGTAGCTACTGGTGTACTGAATGGAAGGAGCCGGGATGCATCTTTATAGGCACCCAGCTCTAAGTGCTAGTCATCACTGAGATATGCGTAGACGTGCCGTCTATGTAAACTACTCAATGCATGCATGTTAGAGCATGGTTAATAACAAAGCCTGCTGCTGGCTATTTGCCCATGTCATGTCATATAAAGCCTTCATAAAAGCCCACTAATACAATACATTAGCTGTACACTAGTTATTACTCCCTTCGTTCTTAAATATTTGCCTTTCTAGAGATTTCAAATGATCACCACATACGAATGTATATAGACATATTTTAAAGTGTAGATTTACTCATTTTATTCCGTATGTAGTCACCATTTGAAACTTTTAGAAAGACAAATATTTAGAAACAGGGGAAGTACTATTTAATGTTTGCATGTAAAGAGAGAGAAAGATATACTATTGATTTATGGAAACGAACGGAACGCCCGCTCACACCACTGCATGCGCGTTGCTTTTCTTGTTTCTGGCGCTGTGGCCGGCGATAGCTGGAGCGCCCGCTCCTTCTTTTTCGTTCCATCTCTCTCCTCCAGCAGTGATTTTTAGTGACGTGGTACTCCTTATAGCCAGCTAACTAGACCTATTGTATTTGCTCTTATTACGCCATTCTAGAGGGTTGACATCTGCGCAATGCATGCATGTTACTCCTACGGCTATTCATAGTGGGCTGTAACTTAGACTCGTGTTATGTATTTTTCTTTTTTCATAGTAATACTGTCTCATTTATTTCATAAAGATTATAGTACAAACCATGTACATACCGACCTAGTAAAACTGAAAAAAGACAGCTGAATGCTAGCCTTTACACACAAAAACACTAGCCAAGAAGTAAAAATACAAACAAGAAGACCAAAGAATCCTTTGAGCTTGACATCAAAGCTCGTCACCACCAGGTGGCTCGCCAATAAAGGCAAAGCCATTGCCGTTGAACGAATCAGATCGGAGCAACACCCCGGGCACTCCAGATTTGGCACCCCTGCACGACTAAGACGTCGGAGGAGGAAACCATACGAGCCTTCCATGAACCACGAACCCAGCACACGATCCACCATCTTTCAGATGTCGTCGATGCAAACCACAATCTGCATCCACTCACCTTTCAAGCTCCGTGTCGGCGCTGGAGCAAATGCCGTCGCAACGGCGGAGCCCGAGGACACATGCCCGCCACATGGATGCCGCTGTCGCAGCATCCTTTCTTGAACAGACTGGTTTCCAAATCCAGCCCCCGTGCGGATCGCCTCGTCAGGAAGGATCTGAAGAATTTTCATTCGGTGCTGCCATCGTCATTGCTGTAGCCAGGACGATGAATAGCCCAAAACCTAAGCTACTAATGCCTGAAACGATCCACGCGCGTGGTTCGGTGACCCCCACACACCACTGCCGACCAAGGTCGTCGGCAGAGGGGAGCCACCGGAGGACGGCGGCGGAGGAAAGTGCCCTGGCAGCTGGAGGCGAGATCGCCGTTCTTTCTTCCAATATGTATGTTTCGTCACTTTTAGGGGTCAGTTTTGGAGATCCCCTCAGTTCAATATTATCGATCAGTGTCATGCATATGACACTACTCTGTGTTACTACCTTCATAGTGCAAAGTACCATAAAAGTAATATCATAGATGGTTGCATTTATTAGGTTATAGACTCATTTTTCTTGGGTTGCTTTATGTTACGATAACATATTGTTATCACAAACGCCCCTCTCTTCATTAACATTTGCCACATGAGTAAACTTATATTAGGAAGTGTTATGTTACTGCTCCCTCCTTTCCGTTTTACATGGTTTATCTCAAAAAAAATTCATTTTTCCGAGTTAAAGGGCTCATCTCCATCTCCTATTGACATTCCGAGGCGCATCGAATATTTGCATGCCATAATTAAAGAGGAACTCACAAATGCATGTAATGTTCCTACTCATCTAGCAGACAATCATGCATGCACTGCAATTAATTCAAATTAATGCATCATTTAATTTGAGTAATTTTATAAAGTACGATATATACATTCCTTCACTCACCATGTGTTTTGGGTGATGAGATTTCTTATTTAAGCCTTGTAACCGGAGGGAGTAGATAAGTGTCGGTGGAAACAACACCTATGAGATCACTGGGATCCCTTCTACGGTTGGCGGGCGCAGGGTTGTGCAAAGAGCAGGTCTAGGAGCTAGCACAAGGATCGTTTACCCAGGTTCGGGCCGCGAGGATGCGTAAAACCCTAGTCCTGCTTTGGTGTCTGTATTGAGTGTTCTTGAGTTCTTGAACTAGCTACGGTGCATGCCTAGTCCAAAGGATCCGAATCCTTCTCCTGGACGCCTCGGGCCTCCTTTTATAGACAAAAGGGGTCGTTATAGTGGCACACAGGAGGTGGAAAGGTGTCCAATGGATGAGTCTATCCTCTGGCACCGTCGGACAAACGCATTTAATGCGCTGCCGACGTGCCCCTCTTGCTTTATCGGGGACGACAAGGAAGCCCGTCCCACCTGTCACCGCCTCGCCTGGCTCCGACGCGCGTCCGAGCTGATGAGGCGTTGCAGTGCCACGTTGGCTGGCTACTGGGCTGGCGCGGTGGTGGAGTCTTCACGAAGATCTGCATGCCACCACGCAGGTGCTAGCTGAGTCAGTGTAGAGGCCGCATGCTGTCACGCAGGTGCCTGCCCAGCTGGTTGAGCTAGCAGCTGCATGGGGCAGCGATGTAGTCTTGGCGACGCGGGCCTGGTTGTGGCCTCGCGAGCATCTTCGGCAAGGGCCTTGCCGGGGCCCGGCGCAAGGGTCTTGCCGCGGCATCGCGGTCGTCCCCGGCAAGGATCTTGCCGGGGGTCTCGTGGATTTCCTCGGCTAGGATCCCGCCGAGGATCGTCGTCTTCTGGTCCTCATCTGATCTTGTATGTTCATGATCTTCATAAAGATCTGCATGCCATCATGAAGGCGCCTCCTGAGCCTTGGTTCCAATGTGGTTGATGGTGTTGGAGCCTCTGGGCTGAAGAGTGGCGCGCTCCGCTGGCATCGGGCAAGTTGCCTCGGCAAGGCTCTTGCCGGGGCCGCAGAGGTCGTCCGCGCAAGGGTCTTGCCGGGGCAGTCCACCTTGCCCTCTTGCTCTTTGCGTCTCTGGTCTTGGTGTTGCTTTGATTGCCTCGTGCTCCGGCTTCCCTCTTCTGCCCTACTTAGTGTGGCCGTGGGCGCGACTTTGACTGCCCATGCACAAGTAAAGGGGTAAAAAGAAGAGCCCCTACTTTTGTACACCGACAATAAGTCACTCCCACTATGACTAGCCTACTACGCATCTTGACCGAGCACGGCTCTTCCTTTGGACTCCTACTAATGCAGGGCAAAATGCCGCTTCAGTTCTTCCAACTAATTATGTTGTTCTGCTCAATCAAACTTTGTGTATTAGCAATGTTTACCAAAGCAAGGCTGTAATTAAGGAGATTGGCCGACACACTTGAGTAATCTAGTTTTCTTTTCACTGAGATCTAACAAAAATAGGAAGTCAACACCTCTTGAAGTTGAAGGCAACATGTGACATGAACGCCACAGATCTTGACTTGCAACTTGGTACAATATAGATATACCTATGCTATAGTTTAGTACTCGCTCTGGTTCATTTCCTAACTAATAAAATATTATTTCTAACCCCCCCCCCCCCCCCCCCAACACACACACACACACACACGTACACACACACATCCACCCACCCACCCTACACTCATTATACTATTGGATTTGAAAGATTTTTCCGATAGTATACTTTTTAGGGAACATAACTCATATATTCCTGGTTAAATCAATGTTCAAAATTTGACTCAAAATATGAGGGAGTCTGGTAAAGGATGCTCTTTACACGCTTCCGGGGTGAATCACATATTCAAAAGAATCTTTTAAAAACACGAAAATTCTAAATAAGTTTACACATGCAAATGTTTATGTTATATGTGTACACTCTCGTAGAAGAAGATTCTTATTGTATTGCACTCCGGTAACAAAAAAGAAGTAAATTCCATTCCCGAAAATAGCAATGCTTTTTCATGAAAAGTTGCAACATTTGTGGCTCAAATATTTCTTCTTCATGAAAATTTGCAATGTGTGTGGCTCAAATATATTTACATGACTAATATTGATGAAACATTTTTCACCTAGAAAATTGTAATCTGTCTTTTTCACCCATGAGGACGTAGTCTCAGGTGCATCTTCATATTAGTTGATGCAATACCACTTTCTTGTGAACACGCCATTAACAAAAAAAATTACTTGTCATGAGGCTGAAGTTGCTCAGGGCAATGGCATTAGAGAGGGAGCTTCATAGACATCAGTACACGCAGGAAGGAAAATCCCATTATGTTCAACAAAACCTAGACTTTGTCTCCTATTGCGTATAAAAGCAATAGCAAATACATGAGTATGAGTACCAATAAAAGAACATCATGCTGCAATGGGGAAGAGGGCAAAAAACACATGGACATAAGTTGAAGTGTCCGAAAAGAACCAACATACTCCCTCTGTTCTAGAATATAAGGTGCATCAGTTTTCACGAAGTCAAATGATTGTATGTTTGACTAAGTGATAGAAGAAAATATCAACATATTGAATACCTAATAGATAAAATATGAAAATATTTTTCATGTTGGACCAGATGATATAAATTTGGTATCGTAGATATTGATATTTTTTTCTAGAAACTTGGTCAAACATGCACATGTTTGACTTTTTTAAATACAAATACACCTTATATTTTGGAACAGAGGGAATATTTAAGAACAGAATGCATGAAGTGGGTTCGGACAAATTTCAGGCTCCACCAAAGAGGAAATAGTCAAGTGAACAGAAATGGAACTAAAAATGCAACAAATAATGTTAGTGTGGTATCACCGTACCTTATTATAATTCCATAAACTGCTCTCTAGCATAAACATTGCGATTGTAGTTCGGCAATGGATCTAGCCATCTGAAGTCAAAGAAGGTACTATCAGAATAAAAAGTAATTCCAACAAAATTAACTCCACAATATAGAGAAAATGATACACCACCTATAGTAATTGAACTCGCTTAAAGCATCAGCATGCAACGTCTTCCTCACTATGCTGCCATCCCCGTGATTTCTTAAAACGACCTAGTGAAAATGTCCAACATTCGATGGTTAGAACATATGGCAACAATCCTAATTGCTAGAGTAATATAGAAAAAATACCTCAATAGTCACGTTGCTTCTTAAAGTATCTGCCTCGAGTGTTTCCTCACACATATCCATCAACATTGCACCAAACTGTGCATGATGCAAAAAAAATAATGTCAAAATTTCCATTTTGTATGATAAAAAACACATTAATATAAATAATAAAAAAGGAAATTGTCTTAAATGGCACCTTTGGAGCACTACAGATAACTTCTCCAGCATATTCGACCAAAACATCACCAACACAAACCCCAGCTACATCGGCAGGTGATCCCTCGGCCACCTAATTACCAAATCATTAAGTCTGCCTTGTCAAAATATGAATATCACTACCATCACTCTTGAGATTTTAGAATCCACATAAAGAACATAAAAATTAGAATTGCACATATAGTCAAGTATTAGCATTTTGAGCAACCCTGCATTTAGAAAAAAAACTAAATAACTAGCTTTTCATGAAAACGTTCAAAATGTATCTCCACCGAGTCCATTCACACCCTTATATTTGGGATGCTTTTGCCACTAAAAATTATGTTTTCCAGAAATTATCATATTCCACTAAAGTTGAGAAATCCAGAGAAGATGAGTACCAAAGAGTTTGTGCTCATAATAGTGAAAATGCCTACAAATGCTATCCACAAAAAAAAATCATCCTGAAAAAAAAATGCTTTGATCTTTCATGAACTAGTATGGTAATAAGTAACAAACGATAAAAAGAAGAGTTTCATACCTCTAAAATATACAACCCCTTGCCAAGATATGCACATTTCTCCAAAACACGAAGTGGCAACATATCAATAGGCTTGTACATGATTCCAAGCCAAGGTCGAATTATTTTTCTACAAATCAAAACAAAGCATCATCATATGCAAGGGTGCTAAAAATAAGATATCTTGTAGTGTTGGTATAGAAATGTGTATACCCATATTTTCGCCAATGTTCCAAGCATCTTACAATAACTCCCATTGAAAGAAAGGGTGTGTGGTTTTCTCCGTAGAAATTGATACCCACAACATCACCACTGTAATTTACAAGGGGACCTCCAACACCAGCCTAGTAGCAAATAATTATGAATAGGCTGACCAAATGGCATTCCAAGCACAAGAGAATAGCTATAGAAAATTGCACCAAATATCATGCGCAATAAACTGAAACACATTGTTCACAAGCACAAGAGAATAGGTATAGAAAATTGCACCAAATATCATGTGCAATAAACAGAAACACATTGTTCACAACAAACAACGATAGGATAAGAAAACAATTCAAGTGAAGTTTTGAATTGTACATCTTAACAGATATCCGCATCAAACATTTTCTTGTGGTATGTCTCAAAGAATTAGCACTATAACATATTTAGTTGTAATGGTGTAAGTCATGTGTTCTTAGGCTTCTGATTATGCTAAAGGTCATGTTTTTTGGGCCCTTTCAAAAGAAGGATGTGCTGCTATTTTATCATCCTCTAGCACATTTTGACTTACTTCCACAACTTTTAGCATGAAAGTGGCACTACAGCATCGATGTCAACTAAAGAAGATAGTTTAAGATAGTATAGCTAGCACAGAGGGAAGTACCAACACGAGTTCGGCATTTCGTTTAGTGAATGCAGAGATAAAAGCGCTATAGTTGGGCTTACCATGGTCGTCTGGCAGCTTGATAGTAGAAGCTCTGAGCAATCGAATGTACTTGCTTCTTTTCTGATTTTACCTTGTGCGCACATCACTCTACCATGATCATAGAAACGTCCAATCGCTAACACGGCTCCTCTTTTGATAACTTCACTAATCAGAACTGCCTCTGGAAGTTTCTGATCAGATTTCACTTTAACAACTGCTATGTTATAGTGAAAATCTACCATGGATATGACGCCATCAGAGATATCCCCATTTGGTAAACACACCTTGATCTATAATAAGTTATCCGACAAAAAAATTAGGCAAGAAAAAAATATGTATGTACTCCACTTTTTAATACTAAAAGTAGATTCACCTTTAATACTAAAAAAAGGAACTACTACTGCATGCGCCCACCTTTACATCTGGAATCAAAATATTATTCGTGTTGAGAGACCTAACTAGGGTTGCTGAAGTTAAGATTTTGCTGGTATTTGTACAAGCATTGGATGATATCACGAATCCTGAGCAAACTCTTATCCTGTTTTCATCTGAAAAGAAAGAGGTAGGAGTTAACCTGATGCAGATCTTGCACTATATATATGGAGTGAGTGGTAAGAGAAGGAAAATAAAACCTGAAAATGAAGAGAGGCCGACAACGGACCGTGCAGCTAACACAGCCACCTTCCGAGCTTTACAACTCCTGGAACTGCCGTCATCAATATCGCAGAAATCCCTCTCCACTGTAAGATTGGATTCCTCGGGTTCTCCTCGAACTACAAAAGCATAGGGTTTTCCGATTAAATTTCCAAGAAGGTATAGACGAGTAAATATGTGATTAATGTACCAATCTAATGTCCAAGAGAATTGAACTTTAGCAGGGAATAAGTCACAAGACGTGATTTCAGTAGTACGGAGTAATATATACTTTGTTGAGCATACAGCTGCTTGTTAGCCGCATGATCGGCCATGATTTGTACGAATCTGTCTGCCATCTCCTGGCGGATGCCGTAGGGAGGCGACTCCTCGGATAGGGCAGTGCTGGGTGACGAGGATGGAGACCTAGTAGGCGCGGCACTTTCGTCGGTCATCTCGCCCTCCGCGTGAACCTTCTCAGCGCACGCATCCGAACTGACCGCGTCGGAGCTGGACGCTCCGCCGGCACGCGGATCGTCGTCGATGCTCATCCTCTTCTTCCCCCGCGGATTCACGCGGTCGACGAGGTGGCGCTTCCGTGCGGCCTCCATCTCCACGTCCTGAGCTAGGGGCTCGCGGTCCATGCGCCGGTGCTCCTTGCTTCCGGCCCCGAGGAAAGGGGCGTCGACCGCTTCACGGCAGGACCAACGCGGGTGGGAGGACGATGGGTGACGACGGCGAGTCTGAAGGGGGTTTAGGAGTCCTCCTCCTCGGGACCTCCTATTTAACGCGTTTTGCGTCAAACAGAGACATGATGCAGGCGAGCACGACTCGGCGGCCCAATAGAGGCTGCCGCGAGCAGGCACTGTAGCCGCTAAAATCCGCAAAAAAGAAACAAAAAAAAAAGCGCTCGCCTGGGTTTGATCTCAGGATCAAATAAAAGTTATTCACCTGGGTTTGATCTCGGGATCTCACATACCTGTGCGAGCGTTGCTAGGCAGGGGAGCTAATGGCAGATCTTGACAATTTACTAGCGCGAGGATCCCAGAACTAAAGACAGCGGCAAATCTGAAACTTTTCAAATTCGAACGTGAACATTTTTTTAAAAGGGAATATTTTTAGAAGCGCCAACACTTTTCAAATCCGTGAACAAAATTTAGAAAACTCAATTTTTTTGAAAAAAAGGGAATTTTATTGAATCTGTGAACAAGGTTTGAAATTTTGAAAAAGATTTGAAAACGTTAACAGATTTTTAAAACAATAACATTTTTCCAAAAAGAGGAACGCAAAATCAAATACAGAATTTTAAAATGGAATATTTTTTCAATTAACGAACACATTTTGAAAATATGACTCATTTTTTATTTGTGAATGAATTTTAATAGGAACAGATTTTGTAATTGTCGGACATTTATTTAAATTGGTGAAAAATATTAAAAGAATTTGATCATTTTTTGGAAAAAGTGAACAGTTTTTATATCTCACGAACAAATTTAAACATGCGATTTTTTTCGAAACCAAAACATTTTTTGAATTTTGCAAAAAAAATAAACTAGAAATGTATTTGTTCACGTTTATAAAAAATAATAAAAATAATAATATTTTACGAATTATGTGTACCTGTTTTTAAAAAACATTGAACAATTTTATGAATATTGTTTTAAAGCGGAAACATTTTCTGAAACTAAAAACAAAATTTGAAAAGGTGAACAACTTTCAGAAAAGTGCACATTTTTTTGAAACGTGATTTAATTGAAACTCCCCAAATAAAATTGAAAACATGATATTCATAGAAATTTGTGAACAATTTTTTGAAATTGCAACATTCTTTGGAATCGCAAACTTTTTTTTGTACATGTGAACATTGCTTGAAACTGCCGAACAAATTTGGAAACATGATTTTTTTTTAATTTGCAAACAATTTTTGAAAAATACAACTATTTAAAAAAAATGAAAGGAAAAAGGGTAAACAGAAAAGGAAGAAAAAAGAAAAAGGAAAATAGGAGAGAAAAGCAAAAAAATAAACACAAAGAAGAAAATCGAAAAAGGAAACAGCGACAGAAAGAAAGAGGAAGGAAAAAAGGTTAAGAACCTTCTAGAAGGTTCCCAAGCCTGAAAATAAAAACTGGCTCGGAATCTTTAGAAAGTTCCCAAAAATGGGATAGCTGAAATGATTAATGGCCAGCCCAGATTGCGTGGCTCGCGCATCAAGAAAACAAATATTGACAAAAAAGAAACAAAAACAGGAAAAGTGAGAGAAAAGCAAAAAAAAAAGAAACCGGAAAGAACAAAATCGAAAACGAAAATGAAACCGAAAACAAACAGGTTCAGGGTGGTAATTAATCCCCGACTTATCTAGTTAGTTTTTTTTAGGTAAAGCTTTCATGGCGCACTTTATTTCACTTTAAAAGGAGATATATCGCTTATTACATCAGAAACAATAAAACTAGGTGGGGTATCATCCCAAAAGACAGTAAAATTTGAAATACTAGCATGCCACTACTCGAAAAACCGCTACTAATGGCGCACCTAATTTGGCTATTAATGGCGCATCACTGGTGCGCCATTACTAACACGCCATTAGTAACTTTTACTAATGGCGCACCAGTGGTGCACCATTAGTATCTGCTATACTAATGGCGCACCAGTGCGCCATTAAATATAAACTACGGTGATCGCCATTAGTATGCCTCCAGGGGCCATGTATACCAGTGCTTTGGCATACTAATGGCGCACGACCACGAGATGCGCCATTAGTAACCATGGCATACTAATGGCGCACTGACCAGTGATGCGCCATTAGTAACCATGGCATACTAATGGCGCACTGACCAGTGATGCGCCATTAGTATGCTTTGTCATACTAATGGCGCACTGTCATGTGATGCGCCATTAGTATGAATATTAGGGTTTTTTTATTTTTTTTATTTTCTGTTTTTTGCACAGGTTACAAAATGTATAATTTGACAAAATATAGACAGCACACATCAACAACAGATTCATCGAATACAATAGAAGATTAGTCTTTGAATACAATTCATCATATTAGTCTCCGAATACAATTCATCATATTAGTCTCTGAATTGAAAAGACCGAACAAAGATAAAACATTATATTACAAGTCTTGAGACCGCGAGTAGCGAGTTTGTCTTCACATTACAAGTCGATATCGATCATCTAAACTACCATCACATAGAAGAGAGTTGCGGTCATCACGATGAGCATCATCACGATGAAACTCGTCTTCATCCGGTTCCTCCAACGCTCCCTCCCTCTCCCGCTAGATAGCGGGCGTATCTAGATTCGGCCTCGGCCCTAGTGGTGTACCCTTTGTAACTGTTACCGCTGAATCGGTGAACCTGTCTCGACACTCCTCCCGGTCATCGTGAACTCGGGAACCTTACCCTTGTACCACGACATACGTCGGCATCGCTACGCACTAGCCAAAGCGAAGCGTTAGTACCAATTCACGACAATACATAAGCAATATATAAGTATGCAACAGAGCGATCGGAAGAGAAAAGCAAGACATTAATAGCATCGATTACATCTAAGTTGAACGACTCTCGAAACCAAAGAGACATACTACAAGTTCATTAAAGTTTATTTACAACATGAGTCAATCGATGTTTTAGAACTAGACACAGCATCACTGCTTTCGACTCGACTCAAGGGACGGGCGTGGATGAAGCCGCCGTCTATCGTGGGAGTCATGAAAGAGCAGGCGTTGTCAGCCTGCATTTGTAGCATTGTGTCGATGTCACCGTTGGACGGTTGATTTACGAGGTAGAACTGCCCCGAGGTACGAAGGACATCTTGATGGATGATTTCCGCAAACTCCATTTGGATGCGAAAGAATTCTTGTCCGATGTCCGCGTCTGGATTGCCGATGTGCTCGCGGCCCAATCTTTGAGTTTACTCGGTAGCGAAGTTGATGATGGTCCCGTCTGATCGCCCGCATGTGATGGATGGCATAGTAGGCACCCTTCGATCACAGCGGTAGCTTGACGCAGCAGAATGTCGTATTGTGGGAGAACACGTGCTTGTCGTGCCACGAATAGGCACAGTGAAGGTGCCTCCAGATTGGGCGTGGCCGGGAGAACATCATCAAGAACCTTCTTGACATTTGTGTAGTCTACCTTCGGTGACGGTCGGGTCGAAATACGTGGCCATGGAATATTTGGGGCTTAGGAGGATGAGCGTGCAATGTGTGTCACCGCAAAAACACGGAATGTTAAAGAAAAAGCGATCGAAATCTAAGAATTCATATGTTACGGGCCAGTTGAGGGAGGACTTACTCGGAAAGCACGAGGAAGTTATGCTTATCTTGGTTTGCGAATGACGCCTTCGAGGTAAGAACTTCGCGACTTGCGGTCCCCAGCGCTGCCCAAGATCTTGGCACGCATGTAGAAGGGGTCGACTATCACGATGTCCGGGGTCTTGTCGCGAATGATCCGCATGTCCATACTCGGCGAAAATAGCCGAGCGAAGGTGTAGTGCAGCGGATGAAGGTTCAACATAAGCGTGGATGTCATCAAACCGCGGAGACGATCGTCGCCCGATGGAGTTATCCACAAAGCCCTTGCCCTCCGCACCTTAGCCCACGAAAACCGGGTATGCCACATCCTTCTCTCGAGACGCCGCTTCTCCAAAGAAAGAACACTGTCATGCAGACTCCGCATAGCACGGTTGCAGCAGTGAGCATATTTGTCGGTAGCATCGCCCTACCCGCCACATGCACCCTCCTGGAGATATCCTCGGTGAAGGTGGCCCGTCTGAAACACGGATCGTACTCGGTGCGGCTAGCCCGCACCCTTGTTAGTCTTTCTTTTGCGTGCCTTCTTCTTCTCTGTAATGGGACCGAGTTACGCTCGCGGCAGCCTTCTTGAGTGTGTTGGGGCTGATAATATTTCGCACCTCGCCTATCGAGGCTCGGTGAAGTCGGCAGGTGGGCGTCTCTGAGAGCTGAGCAGCGACGGCGCTGTTGCAACTTGGCTTCTCCGCGGTACCAGCTAGATCGCGCCGTCTTTTGTTGGGTTGGGTTCTTGAAGGAGGCCCCATGAAGTCGCCATCGTACCCATGATCGGCAAAGTACTAATCGGCGTTGGCAAATGTATCGTCGTCGTCGTCGTTCGATCCTGTGCCATATGCATGTTTGGATCGATGGCATAGGGATGTCCGGCACCGTTCGGCGGTCTTGCCATGGGGCCGACTTGGCGGCAACACGGTGGCGGTGTTGTCTTTGGGGTGGTGTCCCCGCCCCAAACGAATCTGGCTCTTCGACCGGCGAGGGCCAGCTCGAGCGGTACCGAGGGTCATCACGTCATCATCGTCGGCCCGACGGGTCGAATCGGAGGTAACACCTCGTCGCAGCCTGGCAGCACCGAACCAGTTCAACCCTAAACAAGTTGGGTGGCATCTGGTACCGTGGAACAAGGGTTGCCGGTTGAGCGATTTTGCCCTTGGCGACATCGACCAACTCATTGTTCACGGTGCGTGAGAGTGCGGAACGTCGGCGGCGCCCTGCGAAAACATGTAGGGCGTCGAGGATGCCCGATCAAAAGGCAAGGAGATGAAGTCCTCGGCCGAGAGGCTTAATTAGTTACCGTGATGATGGCGTCGAGCTCGGCTAATGTCGAGGCACCGCCAAGCGGGCGTCTGCGATTGACGGAGGGGCCGCTTGTTGCGAGAGGTGCCGGCGGCGTACACCCGGGTGTATTAAGTTCCCGTGCCGGCGTCGGAGACACCAATGCCGCCTCCGCCGGAGACACCAATGGCCCCGCCATCGCATTCTGCGAGTTGCTGGCCGTGAAGCTAGGAATCGGGCGGCCCTGTTGGCCGCCCGCAATCCACGCACTCAACCCTGGATCAAGGTAGGCACAATGGCGGTGATCGTCGCTCCGAGTTGTTGTTGCACTTGCTCTTGGACAATCTCCGGAATCCGCGCCACCTGTGCCTTGAGTTCTTGAACCTCGCGCGCCTGGCTTTTCGAGCTGGTCTTTTTCTCCTTCCGCACACCAGCGGTATAGTATGACCCCCATTTTGTGGACAAGCCTTTGCCGGCCACACGACCAGCTGACGTCGGCTTACTGAGCTTATCCTTGTTCTTCATTACATTCAACGCCCTATTTAGAGTGGTGTCCCAAGGGTTGCTCTTAGTCGACCCAGCTACTGCTTTCGATCGCTGCGGAAGGAATGTGAACCATTTAGAAATTTGGCTTCATTAATTAGAATGCAACCATATGGAGCTAATTACCCGGGGTGGTATTCCTTACGAGAACAACCTCAAGCGCCCTGGTCTTCGGATCCGTGGTAAGCTCCTTTGTTTTCGGGTCCTTCTTGTACCGGCCACGACAAAGTTCCTGATGCCTTGTCACCGTATGTATCGAAGAGGCGGTAGGCCTTGCTCGGCACGCTCGCGTCCTCCTTGTCCCATATAGGCTCCGCCACTCAGTAACCGCCGGGACCGAGTGTGTGTTCCCCTAAGTTCAGCTCCGCATTTCTTTCCCCCACCGACTTGATTGGGAGTTTGCGGTGCTCGAGCAATTGATCTTGAAGTCGTTGTAGTCATCTTCGGTGATCGAAGGATTTTTCTCCTTGATCTTCTCATAACTCTCACCTTTCTCGATCATTCTCTTCACATTGCTTTTCCAAGTAGACAGGGCCTTGCTCATCTTCGTGAGGGCAGCATTGTTCACTTTATTCCCTTTGAGGCTTGTGTTTTCAAAAGCAGCGGGAACTTGTATCGTTCGTGCAGCTTCGTGAAGAGGAGGTTGCGCAAATTCCCTCGGTCAGATGCCTCGGGTTCTCGGTGTTGATCGAGACGGTGCTCGGAGAATGCACCCGAGCTGAAGCGAGTACCCTTGACTATTCGTTCGGGCGCCGTTGGATTCCCGTCGGAGTCCACTTGATAACTTCCTCCTTGAGGGTGCGAACGCAGTCGGGCGCCAGTCCTTCCGTTGCCTCTTCATTGGCTGCCATCTGTAAATGCGCCGCCATCATCGATGGTGGCATCCTCGGCGGCACCATCAGTGGTGGCATCAGTGGGGTCATCCTCGGCGGTACCATCAGTGGTCTCAGGATCGGTGGGGAAGGCGGCGTCCTCATACAAGTGAGGTTGTTCCTCCATCTCCTGGGACAGCTCCTAGAATGCCTTGCCGCCTGAACCCCGGCCTCATCGTTGTGGGCCATGTTTCTCTCTAAATAGAAACAAAGTTTGGTCAAAAACTTGGTTATTGTCAAGGAACAAGATCATGGTCTCATCATTTAGGGTTTGTCGACACCGAGGCATCCTGAAATCTAAGCTTTTATCATTGAGGGTTTTTCGGCCGAGGCACCCTAAAAGCCTAACCTTTCATCATTTCGGTTTTTATCGACACGAGGCACCCTAAAAGCCATGCATTAGTCACAAGTACGCCAGAACACTTGATCCTACTTAATTAACTACTAAGATACCCGGCCCATGCATTAGTCACAAGTACCCCATATGTCCTATTTTTAGCAAAGTCATGCTAAAATTCACGGAAAATTTCAGCATGACCTTTGCTGAAAATAGGACATATGGAGTACCAATTTGCGGAATGGAAGTTAATCGACATTCCGGCAAACTCAAGGGCCTCTCGGTACCTGCAATATCATCACGACACGATGGTCGGAGACAAAACCCAGCAAACTAGCACCACAATGTGCCTCTACTTTCATATGGATGAAAAGGCCACAATGTGCCTCTACTAGCACCACAATCTTAGTTAACTTCGGGGGACATCAGAAAGTTAACATCCGCCTGATTATTATGAGGACTTCACTGCCACTGTTTACTCAAACTTAAGTTAGTAATTAAAAATATAAAATAGGATAACCCAGTGACAGGACTGTTGGTTGATGTCACAAAAAAGTTGCTAATCTCAACATGTTCTACAGTTGTTAAAATTATCTTACTGTATTTAGAACAAACTAACACCACAGAGTCTACCAATTCAGGTAGAAGCCATCATTCATTACAAGAATATATGATATTCCAGAAAATAATCTGTCTACAAAATGAGATACATTCCGTTTGAACTACCAAAACTGTAACCAACGTTATTACCTAATTATGAAAAAAGTGCAGTACATATAAATTATTTCATCACTGAGAGGAGATAACCAAAAGTTTCCAAGCAATATGATTAAGAAAATGGGATTTAGGCATCCAAATGCCACAAAAGACCAAATCACATTTTTAAACCAAGTTACACAAAGAAAATGCACCTAAGCACCAAGAGGAACTGTTACAACTCCATAAGGTATATCCAAGTCACTGCTACTCATATTCAAAAAACCTAACTCCAATATAACAAGAAAGATTGTAAAACATTATATCTCCCTGCTGACACGAACTGAAAGCGTAACAAAAATACCATCTTCTTTTGTTGATGCGTTGGTGTTTTAGAGTAGAGGTAAGAAAACCGGAGACCATATATGTAGTTTCTAACATATGCAAGATTACTTAAAAATTGGAGAGCCATGTCGTTTCTACTGGACCTAAATATAGCTAGCTGCTGGTGTTGAACAATAAACAGCCACACCACGCACTAAGACAAGTAACTGAAATGACTCTCTTTGTATTGTAGTAGAAGAAGAAACAAGAGAGAGATGCAAGATAGTAGTATATATAGGTGAGTCAACCTATTATTCTAGGCAGCTGCCTTGCTAGTGATTCGTGTCGTCAAGAATATGGATCCCTCCCACTCGACCTGCGATCTTCTACAAGGAAAAAGTAGCAGCTCAGTCAACCACCATATAATTATACAAGGAAAAAATGCTACTTGGCACAAGTGTAAACGAGAAGCTTGAGGTAGCAGCAGATTGAAGTGATAAAGTGCAAAGGAGAAGCTTGAGCTAGTAAACAATTTCTGAATGTTATAAAGTGGGGAAAGTAAAATAAAATTCATGACTAGTCATGGCACTAGAAAAGAGATGAGATTTCACAAAAACAGAGCCAAGCATAGTCTAGAATGTCAAATTTTCAGTTAGTTAATTATTACAGTCCTTTGCTAAAAGAGATGATCCGTCCAAGAAATTTAATACTAGATGCATGCAGTCTGTTGAGGATCTTTTAGTGAATGACTAACAACAAGTAGCCGAGCTTGCCCAAGAAAGATTAGATTCAGAAGTGCTGGCTGCTGCTAGTGAATGGAGGGGGAGAATAAAAGCAGGCACAACGGGCAAATTAATAAATCAATAGCTAGCAGGGGGAGAATAAAAGCAACACAAGCTCACAGCAAATCAAGCACCTAATTAAATTAGTTAGCCCTATCAACCACAGTCCATACATCCATTCTGTACAATGTTTTCGACAAGGACACCATCACTCCCATCACATAGAAATCTAATTACCTAAGTAGCCAGGCATGCCACATGTGTTGTGAGCATCTAATAGTCTGTGAAAAGGCAGGGCCTGGTACTACATACGCGGACGGATTATTACTCTTTTATGCACCTAAATAAGCTGCAAGATTAAAAAAGCTAGCTAGGTTTAGCTGAAGATCGATCTGATCCCCGTTCTTGTGTTTGTTCCCTTTCGTTTTCTCTGATGTCACTCCACGCAGCTAGAACGGCCCAATTTGTTGCTTTACAATAACAGTCATATATCCACACATGACAATTGACAGAGTAACAGAAAAATAAGCTTCATTAGTAGTTTTCCATCATCTAACAAGATTAGTGCCCATGACTTCATTCTCTTTTTGATATAAAGACGAGTCCATTTCCTGCACTGCATGCTAACATCACATTGTGGGGGATGATCTAATTAAGTAATTTGAATAGACAAGAATGCCATGCATGCTTGGTGCTGAGTATATTTTATTGGCTCTGAGCGATTAGCTTAGCTCCCAACTTACAATAGCAACAAAACAAGATGATCGGAGATGTAGTGCTAAACAAATCAAGGGAATGCCACAAAGCAACCCTGCTAATAATTGAGCATAAACTTCATTCACGCTAATTCAGTCGAGGGATGTTGATAGATCGTGGTACGTTGATAGATCGATCTTCAGCTAAATCTAGCTAGCTTTTTTAATCTTGCAGCTTATTTAGGTGCAACAAAGAGTAATCATCCGTCCGCGTATGTAGTACCAGGCCCTGCCTTTTCACAGACTATTAGATGCTCACAACACATGTCCATAATTCAACTTTGCACCCACATGTCTGAATTTTGACTTCCACATGTCTGAATTTTGAAACAGTTGCAATATCTGAATTCAACAACAGACTAATTCAACAACAAACAGACTAATTCAACAATATCTGAATTTCAAAATTTTGACTTCCACTGAGACTAACAACAGACTAATTCAACAACAAACAGTTGCAATATATTGACTTCCACATGTCTGAATTTTGAAACTGGCGCTCGAGGGCGAGTAGACGGGCACCTTGGCGTGCAGGCGCTCGAGGCGCGATTTAACCGGGCGCCGAGGCGGCGGGTAGACGGGCACCTCCCGGAGATCGCCTCCAGCCACGTCTCCTCCACGAGCAGCTCCGGACTTGGCAAGGCGGAGGTTGCAGCCTTGTGGCGAGGGCGAGGTTGGTGTCGGCCTCATGGCGCTGCTCCGCGAGTGGGGTGGGGTGGGCGGGGTGTATGGGTAGTATGGGGAGAGGGAGGCGTCGGTGGTGTGGTGTGGACGGGGCGGCGCTGCTCCGGCGAGAGTGGGGTGGGGTCGGGTCGGAAGTGAGTAATGTGAGGATGGGGAGAGGGAGGCGTCGGTGGTGTGGTGTTGACGGGGCGGCGCTGCTCCATGAGAGTGGGGTGGGGTCGGAGGGAGGAAGGGAGGATGGGGAGAGGAGGCGTCGGTGGTGTGGTGTGGACGAGGCGCTGCTCCCGGCGAGAGTGGGGTGGGGTCGGAGGGAGGAAGGGAGGATGGGGAGAGGGAGGCGTCGGTGGTGTGGTGTGGGCCAGGCGGCGCCTGGTGTCGGGCGGCGTCGAGGGCGGGCGGCGTCGGGGAGAGGAGAGAGGAAGGGATCATGTGGGCGAGGGAGAGAGAGGGATCGTCACGAAGGGGATCATGGGCGGCACAATACTAATGGCGCACCACCCTCGGTGCGCCATATAAGACGTACATGCTAATGGCGCACCTCACCCAGTTGCGCCATTAGTATTTTTTTTACTTCTGCCCGAGCCAACAGGTTATCTACCACCAGACCTGATACACATCAAGTCTTCTCTACTAGTTCGACTGGTCAGCAGCTAGTTCTCACACCAGGAGGTCCTGGGTTCGATTCCCAGGCTCCACAAAAAAAATTCATGCATTAAAAATGTCGTTTGATACTTACTTGTGTTTAAATATGTTCAAACTTGTTTAAATCATAACATTAATATTTTTTTATAAGACAGTAATATTTTTTAAAAAATATCATCAAACAGTAATGCCGGTGGAGCGGGGAGGTGCGGGGGTGCGGGGGTCGTGGCGCGGTTGAGTAGGGAGGGTGCGGGGGGTCGGCGGCGGTTGAGTAGGGAGGGTGCGGGGGTGGCGGCGGTTGAGTAGGGGAGGTGCGGGGGTCGGCGGCGGTTGAGTAGGGGAATCGAGGTGCGGGCGGTCGGCGGCGGCAGTGGACCGGATCTGGCGAGGTGGGATAGCGATCGAGATGGAGGGGATCGAGATGGAGGGGATCGAGTGTCCATGAAATTAAAAATATTCATGATAGTTCAAAAAGTGCCCATGAAATACAATCGAGAAATGAAGTCTACAATTTAAATACAATCGATCTTAGCTAGCTATCTCTTCACAATCTTCTTGCCCTTCTTTTTCGCAAATGGAGTTCTTCTATGGAACAGACGTCCTTTAGGTAGGGTGGTCCTGCTTCTTCTTGTGGTGTATGCTGCTACTTCATCATCGTCGTCATGTTCGATCCTCGGGTCACCGTACTTGTCGAAGTCTTGCTCATTGGCTACTCCATCCATTCCGATGATCTTCCTTTTGCCTCTCCTCACGACAACACGACTGGCTTTGGCGGGTCGGTAATGAAGAAGCATTGGTCCACTTGGGAAGCCGGTACCCATGGCTCATTTTTCACGGTGACGCTTATGCCCATGATCTTGGATTTGGCTTCGGGTATAACCATGGTGGTGAAATACGGTCTTCTTTTATGACGTTCTTGGCCCATCGACACGGAACATCGGACCTTCTCTCCAGTAGCTCGGCTCCCAAATCTCCTCGATCCTTCCGTAGTATCTGTCCTTGTCGTTACGGTGTAGGATTCTATCGTTACCGGAGTTCGATAACCATCGCTCTTCATGTCCTTGGCCTCGGTGTAGAATGTGTAGCCGTTGATATCGTGACGCCTCATAGGTCATCGTTGTGCTCGGCGCCTGTGACAAAGGCGAATATGAGTTGTTCTTCCGGAAGAATCCTCATGTAAAAGTGCAACCGAAGCTTCTGCTTGAACCAACGCGTGAAACATGAGTTGTGCTCTTTGAGTATATCTCTGTCCTTCCTCTGTTGGCCTCGGTCATTGTCGTCTTCTTAATAAAGGTTACTGCGGTTGTACCACCCAAGGATCGACCACGTCTATGTGTTGTAGCGCGACTAGGTTTGCTCTTTCAAAGTCGGCGAGTCGACCCTCGAAGTCGACATGCATTTCGCGGCGACCCTCACGGTAACCCCATCCAGCGAGCCTGCCGAGGTGCCTGTTGACGGGCAGACCAACGGGTTTCTCAATGACTATATAATTAAATGCGATGGGAGATGCACTCTTGATTGAAAAGCCCCTGGCTATGCTTCCTTCGGGCGTGACATGTTGCGACGTATCCTTTGATGACACCATTCATCCTTTCGAGCGGCATCATGCTTTGTGCAGGAACGTCGGCCCGAGTTGGATGATATCCTCCACTATATGGACCAGCAGATGCACCATAACATCGAAGAATGCGGGCGGAAGTACATCTCAAGCTCGCATAGTATCACCACGATCTCTTCCTGTAGCCTTCGAGTTGCCTCACGCCAATCGACTTCCGAGAGATGACGTCGAAGAAGTTGCATAGGCCAAATAGCGTTTCACGGACGTGCGTGTCCATGATCCCACGGATTGCAATCGGAAGTATTCTGCGTCATCGACGTGATGATCGTGAGACTTCATCCCGCTGAACTTCGCTCGCTGGGTCTAGGTATCTCGCTTATCTTCCCAGCGTAACCGTAAGGAAGTTTTACTCCTAGGAGGCAGGTGAAAACTGCTCGATCTCCTCGACTTAGAGTGAAGCACGCGGGAGGGTAGTCATTTCCGGTCTTCTTGGCCTTTTTGCCTTTGGCGGCGACTTTACGTGTCTGCTTCGCCTCATCATCATCATCATCATCATCATCATCATTAGCGTGAAGCTCCTGCCTGATGCCCATTGATTTCAAGTCTGCCCTTGCTTTCGGCCCATCTTTGGTCCTCTCTGGCATGTTGAGCAGGGTACCAAGCAGACTCTCACATACGTTCTTCGTGATATGCATGACATCAAGGCTGTGGGGCACACGGTGGATCTTCCAGTACGGCAAGTCCCAGAAAACAGACCTCGTTTTCCATACCTTCAGCAGCGGCTCTGGCACCTTTCGCTTCTTTCCCGGCTCTGGCGCCTTTTGCTTCTTTCCGGCGGTGGGCAGTCTTTCCAATTTTTCAATAGCTTGTCTATTTCCTCGCCGCTCCTCGTGCAGGCGTTTTGGGTTCGGTTTCACCATCGAACAGATCCTTGCGTTTCCTCCACGGGTCATCGTCGCGAAGCCACCTTCGATGTCCCATGAACACGGTTTTGAAGACCGGGATCTCTATCTAGGCTGGCGATACGTTGTGTCATCCATGCACCTTACGCATCCGGAAAATCCGTGGACTACCTGCCCGCGAGATATCCGTAATCGAGATAGTCGTGCACCGTCGTGAGCGGTGCGGCTCTCATAGGGAAATATTCTTTCTGCGGCGTCCACGTATTGGCTGGCGTTTTCCACAGCGTGTCAAGCTCCTCTTTCGGCAGCCCGGTCTGATTGATGTCGTTCCCTGGTTGTTTCGCCCTTCAATTAGCATACTCATGTGAATGTACTTCCTCTTCATGCACAACCAGGGGAAGGTTGTACATCCACACAAACACAGGCCAGGTGCTATGTGTGCTTCTCTGGCTGCCAAGCGGATTGACTCCATCGGTGCTCGCGCCCAAAGACGATGTTCCTTGGATCGTTCCCAAATTACGAGTCTTGAAGTTCAACGCTTGCCAGCGCTCGCATCCTTAGGGTGACTCAACATCTTGTTTTTTTATCTATCTCCGGATCATTTGCGTCATCTTCTCGCTTCTTCTCCTCTCTATCCGCGTGCCACGCAGGAGCTTTGCTACCTTAGGGTCCATGAAATACCGGCTGTAGAGGAGTGATCGGAAAGTACCACACCACTTTTTAGGAGCTTTCTTCCTCTTCTTGTATCGAGTGGCGCCGACACCGGACATATGGTAGACTCCGCGTGCTCGTCCCGATAAATGATGCAATTGTTCATGCACACATGGTATTTCATGTGCGGTAAATCGAGAGGACACACGATTTTCTTCGCCTCCTCCAAACTGGTCGGGCACTTGTTCCCCTTGGGAAGACGTTCGTGCGTAATGACATGTTCTCGTCGAAGCATCGTCGGTCATTTTGTGTTTTACCTTCATCTCCGAGCCATGAGCGTTACTTTCAGCGGGTATCCTCGGGCCTGCATCCTTCATACAATGGAGTAACCGCGTCTAACTCAAGTTGATCCATCTTGGCTTTCTCTCGGGCGGCAGCTCTGGCGTTATCCGTGCGCTTGAGAAGCAGCTCTTGAATATGAGGGTCCTGCACCCAGCCCATCGATGGTCGGCGTCGTCACTCGCCCGGCATCATCATCTTCATGATCATGCCCGTCGTCTGCTCGGCATCTTCCTCATCATCATGTCCTGCATCTTCTACATGATGATCTGTATGCAACATCACCGTCGTGATCATCTCCTCGGGATTCTTCGTCTTCTCGCCCGCCCGAGCCGCGGTGGTTGTCTTGCTGCCCTTCCTCATTTCTTGCCCGGCCCCCATGGACGACTTCAGTAGTCATCTTCATCACCTTGCCACCGATAGCCATCCATGAAACCACGCAAGAGCAGGTGGTCCCGCACCTGCCAATCCGGCTCCGCAATAAGGCTCTTCAGCTTGCATCTTCGACACGGACATCTTATCTCCGTCTCGTTCTTTTGGAGCATCTCGGCCTTCGCGGACTTCAAACACCTAGTCACGATGCCTTCGGTCATCGTGTGGACCATGGTCGCCTGCGGGGTAGAGCAAAACGATATTTTAGAACCAAACAAAAATTTGGCATGACTTTCCCTAAAAATAGGACCAAAAAGAATGCTTAATGCCAAAATTCTCGCCGAAACGGAAATGAATCAACATTCCGGCAAAATATTGGCAACTATCGCATTTCAAATACCGGTACACCTCCAAACACAAACACATATGCAACACCACAAACATATGCAAACCACCACGAACATACATAGATCTAGCTAGGCCATAAAAAGTGCATGTGCACATTGTTGTAGGGAGAACAACATAAATATAGCTTCCCCCCTTACTTACCTATTAAAACAAGGTAATTTAACCACTTAATTTGAATGAATCTATGGTGGAAATGTGGTGAAAAGAGGAGGCACCGAGACAAGGAGGAGGTGGAGAGAATGAAGTGGGGAGAAAGTGAGTGTGGGTAGGAGAGGCTGTCCAAAATATCTAGTTGCTGCCCACTTACTAATGGCGCACTAGCAACAAATGCGCCATTAGTAATCCAGGTTACTAATGGCGCACCTTCTGCGGTGCGCCATTAGTAGTTTTGCAAAAAAAATACTAATGGCGCACCCTTGGCGCGGTGCGCCATTAGTAATTACAACTACTAATGGCGCACTTCATCTGGATGCGCCATTAGTATGTTTGGACAGGCGCACTAGTTTAAAAAAATTCTATACTAATGGCGCACCCATCGTTGGTGCGCCATTAGTAGTTACAACTACTAATGGCGCACTTAAGAACGATGCGCCATTAGTATGTTTGGACAGCGCACTAGTTCGAAAATTGATACTAATGGCGCACTTTGCATGGTGCGCCATTAGTAGTTTCAACTCTAATGGCGCATCAAGGTGGTGCGCCATTAGTATATACTAATGGCGCACCAACTTTCTGATGCGCCATTAGTGTCAATCCCATCTATAGCCCTTTTTCTAGTAGTGCCTAGCTAAATTGTGCGCCAGATGATTTGCTTCCCGGTTGCAGTGTTGTAAACAAATATCACCAATACTTTGAGCTATTTGAAAACAATTTGCAAGTATAGCCGTGTAAGGACTCCAAACCTGGATTGTGCCATTGATAGCTTGGACAAGTTCCAAGGAATCTGATTCTACAATGACTGGAATACACCCCAAGTCTTCAATGAGGTTTAAGCCATGTTGTAGTGCTTTAGCTTCTGCTCATCCAACAGGTGGTGAAGAGGCCAACATGCATCAGCTATGGCCTCACCCTTATGATTTCGAATAACCGCTCCTGCACCTCCTCCACCATCATTCTTAAGAGCGGCATCTACATTCAGCTTGTATACATCATTTGGTGGTTTTATCCAAGTGATTTCTTCTTGCTTGGTCCCTGAATGTGCGCCAGCTTGCTTGCTAGAGCTTGAATCGCAAAAGATGTGTGAGGCGGCGGGGCTACAGATCTCCCCTTGACAAACTCCCACCGCTGCCACCATACATACCATGCCCCAACTACGATGAGCTATTTAAGACCAACATGACCAAGAATTAGTGATTTGTTACTAGTTCGACGTAGCAGCTCTTCCAACACAATAGACCCAGATCTATCTATACGTGACGCTTCTTCAATAATTTCCTGAAAACCCAGGGCAGCCCAGACTTGCTTCGCTCGTGCACAAGTAAACATTAAGTGTGAAATGTCCTTCGGACCCATAGAACATACTGGACATTGTGGAGAAGTAGGGATGTGCCTATTAGCAAGCACTAATAGTCCCGAAACTATCCCATGGAGAGCCTTCCACGCAAAAATCTTGACTTTACTCGGTACCTGCAACTTCCATAGAATTTCCCAAACTGGGTGTCGTGATGACGTACTTTGACCATCAGTACAGATAAGTCTATGCCGGTGAGAATGATCCCATTCAACATAATATGCTGACCTGACCGAAAATGTGTAAGATTTTGTGTAGTGCCATGCCACGAAATCTTCATCCATATGATCGCTAAGGGGTATCGGAAGAATCTTGTCAACATCAATAGGGTAAAAAAATGTCTCGTATTAAGTCCTCATTCCAGTTACCTGTAATTGGATCAATTAGCTCATTTACTGTTTGAAGAAGAACATGCCCCTTTGGAGTAAATATCATGCGAGTGGGGTTCCCTGGAATCCAATGAACCTCCCATATACTGATTGTTTCTCCGGTGTCAACACACCAGATGTGCCCTCTTCTAAAAGTATTAAGACCAGCCACAATGCTTTGCCACGTAAAAGATGAACCTTTTTCGGGCCAGCTTTAAGTAAATTACAGCTTGGGTAATACTTAGCTTTTAAAACTTGAGCGCACATGGAATCTGGATTTGAAACGAGTCTCCAGGATTCCTTTGCAAGCATTGCTAAATTAAAAGAGTGTAGGTCCCGAAAGCCCATATCTCCATCCTTCTTAGGAATACACATTCTCCACCATGCCATCCAGTGCATACGCTTAATTTCCTTTGTATCTCCCCACCAGAACTTGGCATTTGCATCTGTCATTTCCTTACATAGTTTTTTGGGGATATTGAATACACACATAGCAAAAACATGAATAGATTGTATGACTGTTTTCTGATTTCATATTTTTTTTGTTTTTCTTTGTTTCTTTCTTAGTTTTCTTCACTTTTCATTGTTTCCATTCTTTTGCAATGATTTTTAGTTCTTTTTTGGTTTTATTTATTTATTTTTATTGGATTTCTTCTTTTTCTTTGTACGTTTGTCCATTTTGATCGATTTCAATTTCGTTTTATTCAAGATAGGTCAACTTTTTTCAACATAGATTCAACATTTTTCGTATACTTCAGAAACATATTTTATGTACACATTTCACATTTTTGTAATAAATGATTTTTTTGGAAAACTAATGTTTTTTATGTCTACTTTTCCCCATACATATTGTACGTTTCTGGTATATATATAATACATTTTTAATACATGTTTAACATTTTTGGAATACATGGTCAACATTTTTTAACACACGGTCAACACTTTATTAATGGGAATAAACATTTTTTCACACCCAGGAGGTGTTTGGTTCGTGAGAGGCAACGCAATCGCAAACGTAATCAAGTTACACCGTTACTGTAAACGTAATCGAGCAAATCTCTTGTTTGGTTACAATTGTAACGCTAATGGATTCCTCTACATCAAGAGAAAATATCCAAAAGAAGCGGCGGCGCACCTCACCGCTTGGGGGGGGAGGGGGGGGGCTCCCAGAGGAGGGAGCGGTGGCCGGCGAGATTGGCCCTGGGCGCAGGCTAGCAGGCGGGCGCCCCTCTTGTGCAGGATCCGGCCGGTGGGGCTGCAACGATCCGGGACTGGCCATGGGCGCCGGCTAGCAGTGGCGATGCTCGGCTTGTGTGGGCTCCAGCCGGGGAAGCAACAAGGCGAGACTACCAGCCGCGGCTAACCTTGTGCGGGCTTTGGCCGGGCGGCGGCGAGGCTCCTGACCTCTTGGAGAAGACGAAGTATCGTGGGCGAAGGAGCGGTTTCAGATTACACAGGGTCATGAGCCTTATCGGATTTCTACAGGGCTGGGACCTGATACGGTGTTATCCAATTACGGCCTAGCCTAACCAAACAGGATTTAAGGGCATCAGTTACCCCCGTAAACAGGTTACGTTACAAAGTAACGAACCAAACACCTCCCCAGTGTGCATGTACATTTTTTCTATAAACCAGGAACATTTTTTTACTCGTTTAACATCTTTAAAATACATGATCATTATTTTTTCATATTGTTTTTGTATGTATTTTTTGTATACATGACAAACATTTTTTTCTATACACATTAATTCTTGATTAACATTTTTCAGCACTTTTTAATAAAAATTTAAATGCTTGATTAACTTTTTTTGTAAATACATGATCAACTCTTTACATAAATTTTATATTTGTTCTACATTTTTCATATACATGCAAACATTTTATTTTTACACATTTGACATCTTTTAAATGGTTGGTTTGCTATTTTTGAAATATTTATGTGAAGTGAGTTTTGTAATATATATGTATATGTGTGTGTGTGTCTATATATATATATATATATATATATATATATATATATATATATATAACTACAGAATATTTTGAAGTAAAAACAAAAAATAAAAAAAAGTGAAAAGAACAAAAAAATGAGGTTGTAGCATGTGGTTGTCCGCGTGTTGGGCCGACCCATTTAAGGAGGCGGCTAGCGTGATGTTAGTTCTCACTATAAGCGAGACATAGCGCTGACCAGAGCTTGGGGCTAGGCTTACACTAAACACCTGGGGCTAGGCTTTAAGTCTAAAATTCAAAAAAATATACTATTGGCGTATAGGTGTTAGTTAGGACATGCCAGGGGCTCTAGCCTTAGCTGTCCCAGGCCCAATTCTGCCCCTGGCTCTATTATCATTACTGTTTTGTGAACTGCTTTTGTAAGTCATTTTGATTACATCAAAGTTAAAGTTGGCTTTCCGCAAAATGTGAAACTTAGCATAGCAGCCTTCCTTCGTATTGACCCGGTGCATAAATATCTATTATCAACTCCTTGTGGGTAGCTTGCAAGTACATTCAAAGTATTCACCTGGTATTGTTGTCCCTGACTATTAACTTGTCAGGCATGGAGGACTTCATTCCTGCAGATGAGTTCATTGACGACGCCTCTGTGAACTAGAACGTTTTCTAGTCAGAATGCATGCAGTGTTATAGCATGATGGCTAGGGCCCAAGTTACCGTTGGAGTTTCCACTGTTGTTTCATTTGGAGTTCTGCTCATGAGGCAATGCTGTGTAAGACCTGATCATAATGTTCATATTTATGTAAGACTTTATCGTTATAGTATATTGATGTAACTTGTGATATTCAGTTCGTTGTGTTCAGTGAACATTTATCATGGGATCAGTGTGAATGCACAATCGGTGGCTTCGGTCAGCTAGACCGGGGTCCACAAGTAACTACGATCTCCGGTATCCGTCATTGCTTAAAAAGTGAGGGCATACAACATCAGCTTAAAATTTTGAAAAACATTTTTTTGGCATCATGTTCCATGAACATAAACAAAACTATGGTCGTCCGCCTATGGGCGATGAATTTATCTGAAATTTCACATGTTGGTCCATGATTTCAAGCCCGGGCGCCTCAACTTAGGTGTCATTTCGTTTTCTAATTCAAACTTCTTATCCCCAATATACTAGCCAGCAAGATTAGGTAAATTAGTTATTGTTCTTTATCTTCTACTTTCCAAATAAAAGTTTTTTCATCATTTACTAAAACGTACTCCATGCAAGATGAATCATTTGATACTTGCGAGATGACACAAACAAATACACATTGCTCTGAGCCGTAAAAAGTACTACTATCCTTCTTCATTGTCTTTTTTTTATAAAGGATAACCTATTAATATCAAGATGATACCGATTACATCTAATCGAAATATTGATGATGTAGACAGACAAAAAAAGAAGAAGAAGGAAAAGTAAAGATAGCTGACACGGCTAATGACACTCAACAAAGCAAGCAATCGGCAACACATCCACCACACTTGACAAATGGTGAACTATGGAAAGGTTATCCAAAAACAACACCATCAAGAAGGGTACGACATGCAAGCATTGCCGTCGGCGGATCTAACCTCTAATGGTCAAATCTCAAATTTTCACTCCGAATAGTAGGTCTAAAAAAGCTCCAAAGCAATGCTTTCAAGAAAGAAACGACGCATAGCTACCATCATTGTCAGGTGCAACTGTCAAAGGTTAGACTAAAGGTTTTCACCCCGGAGCTCGTGACTCGGTACTCAGGCAAGTACCACGAAACCGAAGACACTGAGTGTCGCCACCACCACTTGCCAAAGGAAACGATGTATGAAGGGGCATACCCACGTACCATGATGACAGAAAATTGAAATCCGTTCTATGGCATACATTCCGAGATAACCACCTGTGTGTGAATCCTTGGATTGGACAACACCAAGGAAGCAAAGCGATGCCTGTGAATCATGAAATGCCGCACAACGTGGAGAGTAAAACGTCATCGGCAGCTTCAACTTCCTGCACATACGATGTTTTCTTCGAGGATTTCTAGGAGCAGAAGTTGTATCTGTTCACAAATGAACATACAAAAAGGTTCAAAAGCCTGATGAAAAAAATTGGGAACACCACTACACAGACCAACACATTCGGTAATCTTCCGTGCATAACAAACATACTGAATACAACCTTGTCTTATGGATTCTCACTCATTCACTAGAGCATTGTCATACAACTGACCCTTCACTGCTAAAACGTTAGCTGATTCAAATTACAATACAAATTCACTCTATCCAGATAAATGTTCTTCATCACGTGATTAACTGGCATACATTGTCAAATCATGTATTAGTATCACTAGTAGTTAGTAAACGGCTAAACCAAGGAGGACAGATATATGTCACTCAAGCATCGGCAGGGAAAAACCAAGTCGGTTGTTCCCATGGACTGGCCGTCGCTGCCATCGTCTCCAATGGCTCCATTCTCCTGTCTCTAACGTTGCACACAACACAGCGCAGCAGGACGTCATCCTGAGGCTCCATTTTCCGTCTAGAACGAAGCCTGGGATGCTCAGTCATCACAAAGTAGATGCAATCTTGTCGAGCTCCACATTGGGCTGCTGGGAGCGACTCGGAGCAGCCTCGGCTGACGAAGAGCGCATGCCCCATCAGCGTATCCGCCTTGCTCCAATGCCCATGGCTGCCGGTCAGGTCCACCCCCTCCCAGACCTTGATCTGGGTCCGTATGGTCCTCGAACCGCTCTCTCGGGAGACGCTGTCCCAGACCACGAACTTCTCAACAACAGTACGCCATTCCACCATTAGCAGCCGATCGCCGCACGCGACAAGGTAGGAGACGGAGCGCCAGCTTTGGTGCTCACGCAGGCCAGGGTCGTCCACGCTGTTTCTTGGCGTGCCGCGTATGCATTGGACTGACGTGACGCGGTTCTGCTGCTCGTCGATTCCCAAGCGATGGAGCTCAGGTGGTTCAGATTCAGAACCACTTATGTGGTGCTTTTTGGTGAGGACAACGTAAAGCTCACCTTGGAAGAGTGCAATGTCATTGTCGACGACATCGGTGCTTGCAGGGGCACCCAGCACAATCCGGCACCTGGCAACGTCGTGGCCGTGCGAGGAAAGATTGTGACCATGCCACTGTACGGAAGGGCGACGGCGACAATGCGATCAGACACCACCACCTTACTGATCCAATTGTAGCTGCGGCAACCGAGGTCGATCTTGAGGCCGTTGCTGTTGACGTGTGGTTTTAGAGGGGTGAGGAGTCATCTCCCCAAAAGAAGGGTTCATCAGGCCCCTCCCAATGCTCCATGGTGTACAGGTGCTAAGGATGCCACATAGGCAGAAATGTGATGTGGCAAAGAAATTAAAGAGGAGAGAGAACATTATGATGACCCCAAGAGGAAACAGTGCTAAGCACGTGGATCTATGCAAAATGACTACCAACCAATAGACGAAGGAGTTTAATTATTAAACAATTCAATGAGAGGAGCTTAGCTACAAAAGCTAAGCAACTATGCATTGGGAAGACTAGTTGCTAAGATATTTAATACACTTAGCACCTCATGTAAGCACCTTTGCATTGGTAGTAGCCTCAGGGAGCATCTGTCGTCGCGGTGCACGAGGAAGAACAGACTGCCAGTGGGGACACGTAGGTGGATTTCGTCGAGGTCGAGGGGCATGCGGCAGGGTGCGCCCTCGGGAAGGGTGAGGAAAAAAACTAACATATGGAAAATTGGCGCATTGACTGCTAACCATTTAAGTCCCGGGTGTGTGTTGGTCACTAGATGATTAGACATAGTTATCTTATGTCCACAACGAACTCAAATTGGTCAACTGGCTAGCATAGCTCGATAGGTATGGGAGGTCGCGGGATCAAGCCGAGTTGACACTATTTTTCATATGGCCTAGCGGTCATAGGGGGCTTTCTACAAGATTTTCTATTAATTTGGGGGGTCTAAAAAAAATCGCCCCAGCTCCTCCTAGTCACTGACAGTGGGTCCGGCACCACGCTATCATGCCAAGTGAGCGTCATATACAGCTACATCCGAGAATTGAACCGTATATGCACGTTGAGACAAGTTTCACCGCCATTTTTTCGTGTTTTCCAACTTGTGGCACCAAACTACACATGTTGTGCAACTTCATGCACCATCGGTGTTATTTATCTCTTCTTTGTTTGTATAGTAGCTTACAAAGCTGACCGCTTGGTTTTATCCCTTTCTCTTGAGCTGTGCTGTGGACCATAGCTAGATGGTATAAATTGTGATGCTGCATCTGGCATCTTGTATGAACACTGCTTTAAAAAAAGGACAACTTTTACTTGAACTCAACTTTGCATTTTAGCGTTCGGGCGGTTGGAACCTGGTGGCACCCGCGGCCGGCCGGCGCGCGCCCGCGACACGCCAGCACACATACAAAATCCACGCCCGACACACGTATCCTCTCCTCCCTCCGATCCCCCGCCGCGCGCATCCCACTCTCCGCCCGCTCCCTCCCTCCCATAAACAAACCCGTCTCGGCGCTCGCTTGGCGCATCCTAGCAGTTGCTTTTGCTGAGCTAGCTACCCACCTTGCTGGCCCCCGTGATCTTTGGCCTCTGTCTTCCCCCGTTCGACGCCTCCGAGGAGAACCGCGCGCGCGCACGCGGGCGGCGCCGCCGGCCGTCCCGTGACTGGCCGTGAACTCGTGATCTCCATGCGCGTGCTGCGTCCGCGGCCGCGTGCACGACGATGGGACTCGTGGGCGGCGTCCTCGGCTTCGTGCTCGGCCTCCCCCTCGGCCTCGCCGCCTCCTACCTCGTCTACCTCCGCTTCTTCGCGCCCCGCCGCCGTCTCCAGGTGAGTTCCGTCGCTCGATTTGCTAGCGCCTCGTGACTAACCGATCATCGTATTCGTATCGTGCTGCAACTTGCAACCACACCACGCGGATCAATCAGTGCGCTTCGATCTCCGCAAGCAGTACCGACGCGAACCGAAATTGATTGAATTCAGCCGTGGCCGGTGGCCCTCCGATCGAGGCCGTACGTGCGTGCATGCCGGTCACCGGCCCCCATCCTCCCCATCTCCATCGGATTCGGGTTGATAGGGACGTCTTGATTAGTATACTACAGTTTCTAGTCCAGTGGGATATTGCCAAATCACATGACGCGGGCGAGACGGGTGTGACCAGTTCAGTCGTGCGGTGCTCAAAGGTCCATGCCTTAGCCCAGGTGGTTTTCTCCTGCTCTGACCAGGCACACGAGTTGGCGACAAACCATTTTCCAGCAGGTTGCTGGCTTGCGTATCCGATTCCCGTTTCGCCATATGCCTCGATCCGGCTCTACATGCTTGCTTGCTTCCCGGTTGATTCGTCATCAATTCTGACCAACTCCCAGCGGTTAGGTCCTTTATTTTAGTACTATACGATGTAAAAATTAATGCCATTTCCCCACAATTTATTTAAAAAATTAATGCATTTGGATTTTTTAGAGATAATGTAGTTTCTTTAGAAGAGATAATGTAGTTTCTTTAGAAGAGATAATGTAGTTGGAATTAATAGTAGTACTTGCGTGTTGCCAAAATGAGCGAGCCAATAAAGAGCCAAGAGTTATTGCGAGCCACACAAACCGAAAATTCCAAAAAATTAGATGACCTAGTATACTAAACTGAAAAGGAGGGAGTGGAGTACGCTCAAAAATGGGATAAGATGGGAAATTTCAATTGCGAACTTGCCATAGGAATCCACCGTACATCGTTGAAACCTTTTCCGTTGAGAAGATAAAAAGTGGTTGTCAAGAAAAAAGATGAATTGATTACTTTACTAAAAAAGATAGTACCAGGAAAGAATCAGACGCACCATGTGAAGTTAAGAAAAGTCATAACCAAAAGCTTTTACAGTGACGTTATGTTACAGAAGTTGATAAGATTCCCAACAAATATGCTCGTTTGCACAGATTAATCTGTATTGAGCGTTACCTCCGTTCTAAAAAGCTTGTCTTAGATTTATTTAGATACAAATGTATCTAACACTAAAACGTGTCTAGATATGTCTGTATGTGGACAAATCTAAGACAAGTTTTTTGGGGCTTTTTTACTACGGGCTTTAAGAATACCGGCCCTAAAATCACAACTTAGGCCTTGTCTGAAATTAATAATAAAGGTTATTTCCCCATTTAATAATAGTAATGTAAATATTTTTAGGGTTTATATTACTATTGCTATATTTCAATTAGGATCAGTTTTTGGGCATTTGGAGCTCTCTTGGGCTTTTCGGCCAGTTTGTGAGGCTTATTTGGAGCCCAAGTCTGGCCCTGCCGTCGGCTTTTGGGTTTGGGTTGTGAGGCCGGGTTGCCCATGGCCAGTTTAAGTATCAAGCAATATACAATAACTTGACGACTTGCCTTTATAGAGTCAAAAGGAGTTGACGACAACTAGAGCTAATTCTCGAAAAACAAAGCAAAACTAATGCTAGTTTTTTTTGTGTTAAATAAAAAGAATATATGTAGGGTATAAGAACAGAATTTGTCCCTTTTTAAAGAAAAAGATATCATCCATGAATTATAAAAAACACATAATGACTTTTTCTAGTTATATGCATTCTTTACATATATTTTTTTCATAATATTTTAAAACTAAAAAATGTAATAAAACTTTATTTTTTTTGCATAATTCATCACTCGCACAACAAATAAGCATACCATTGTTATAGTAGAATCATTTTCCAGGTTGCTGGCTTGCGTATCCAATTCCCAGTTTGCCATATTCCTCGATCGGGCTCTACATCCTTGCTTGCTTCCCGGTTGATTCGCATCAATTCTGACCAACTGCGAGCAAGGTATGGCTAGGCCCTTTATTTTAGTACGATGCAAAAAAATTAATGCAGTTCCCCCGCAAAAAAATAAAATAAATTAATGCATCTGGATTTTTAGGGATAATGCGGTTTTTTTAGAAGAGATAATGCAGTTGGAATTAATAGTTGTACTTGCGTGTTACCAAAATGAGCAAGCCAATAAGCCAAGAGTTACTGTGGGCCATACAACCTGAAATTTCCAGATTTCTTAGATGACCTACTGAACTGAAAAGGAGGAAGTACTAGTATACTTGAAATGTGATGGATGGAAAATCCAACTTGGGATTTGCCATTGGAATCCACCGCACATTGTTGTTGAAACCATTTCCGTTAAGAAAATAAAAAAGTGGTTCTAAAAGAAAGATGAATTGATTAGTTTAGTACTCCCTCCGTCTGAAAAAGCTGGCCTTTTTCACTATTCTGATCCTTTGAACGAACTTTTGTCACAAAATGAACTTGACGTGAAAGTATTTCACGATCGACCTTTTATAGCATACGCTTGACCCTTGGCGTTCTGCGCATAACATAGAACGCCGAGGTAGCTAGCGTTTCTGATCAAAGAAGAAACGCCGAGGTAGCTAGCGTTGCGGACCAGGTAAAAAACGTCGAAGGCGCTGGCGTTGCAACCCATCATTGAAACGCCAATGACCATGGCGTTGCTGTCTTTTTCATGTGCATGTGGAATGTGGATGAACAACCTAATTAATAAGGCTAATTAATTATGACCAAAGAGGGCAGCAACGCCATGGCTCCTTGGCGTTTCTATGATGGCCAGAAACGCCAACGCCTTTCGGGCGCTTTACCCGGTTCGCAACGCCAGCTACCTCGGCGCTTTCTTGATCAAAACACTAGCTACCTCGGCGTTTCGTTAGATGTAAACGCCATGGCCTATGGCGCTAAAAGGGTCAGATCATGAAATACTTTCACGTCGAGTTCATTTTGTGACAAAGTTCGTTCAAAAGATCATAATAGTGATTTCGGCCGAAAAAGCTTGCCTTAAACTTGTTTTCCAAATAGGCGTATTTAGTACTAACTTGGTGCTATATACGTTCATTTGAAGGAAAAAGAATTTGAACGGAGGAAGTATAAGATAGCGGGAAAGAATCAGATCCACCATGCAAAAAAAAAAAAAACTTAAGAAAAGTCACAACCAAAAGCTTCTGCAGTGACGTTATGTTTGAGGGAGAGCGGTTCGTGATGCTTGGTAGCACCCGCCGCGGCACGGAGCCGGCTGGCCTGCGCGCGCCGCCCGCAAAACCCATGCAAAATCCCACGCGCGCCATCATTCCCTCGGGTTCCCCGCGCGTGCGCGCGCATCCCACTGGCCGCCCGCTCCACCCCCATAGAAACGCGGGAAACGCCGCTCGCTTGGAGCCGTTCGACGCCTCCGAGGAGGAGCCATCCGGCGGCCCATTGCCGACGGGCTCGGCCGGCGCTAGCTCGTGACCTCCACGCGGGTGCGTGGACGGCGATGGGACTCGTGGGCGGCCTCCTCGGCTTCGGCCTCGGCCTCCCCCTCGGGCTCGCCGCCGCCTGCCTCGTCTGCCTCCGCTTCTTCGCGCCTCGCCGCCGTCTCCAGGTGAGTTCCGTCGCCGGGTTTGCTAGCCCTCTAACCGATCTTCGTGTTGCAACTTGTTGCAACCAACCACGCGGATCAATCAGTGCACTGCGGTCTCCTCGAGCAATTCACTCCCGTACCAACGGGCGCCGATCGATCTTGCTGGCCACCGGCTCCCATGGATTTGACAGGGACGCCATGCGACGTGGCGGGATACGGCCGGCGTCCAGTAATCTAGTCTAGTTTCGGTTCGTGCGTCGTGCCGTGCCGTGCTCAAAAAGCCCCATGGCTTCGCGTAGGTGCTCCCGCGCCTGCTCTGACCAGGCACGTCGTCGTCCCTTTTCGTTGGTTGGCAAACGTACAATTCTCCAGCTCGATCCGGGCATAGCTTGCCGCCCGCTCGCTCGCGTATCCGGTTCCGACTTTGCCGTATTCTCCTGGCTGTCAGCGATCGATCTCGTACTACCGGCCAGGTAGACAGACAGGCCCCTTTATCTCACGTCCGTCGATGGAACTGTTGCTCTATGTTAGAAGGTAGAAAGGGGTTTGATGGAATAGTCGTTGTATTGTTTGAGCCTCATGTGCATATATACAGTCAGGGACGGAGCTTCGTGGGGGCTAAACTGGGCCATGGCCCGCCCATGATTTTGGAAAATAATAATTAAGTATGCATCTTCATAGGCCAGCCCACCTACGCATCCTTTCAGACTCATCTTCACGCAAGCCGCATGCACGGCATCCCCAATTCTCTCTTCCCGTCTCGCGGTTCAGGGAGCACCGACCACTTGAGTCAGCTGAGATCCTGAGTCAGTTGTCACCAGCCCCCCTGTCCTGCTCCTAATCCCGAACATCGGGGACGACATCTACGCGGCCGCGCCGTCGTGCAGCCCACAAATTTTTGGCGCATGAGCTCCCTGTGTCCTTGCATCTGCTCTCCTCCAAAGCTCCAACATCCAGTCTTGCCAACATCCCTGCTAGGGGCGCTGGCGCATGAGCCCCCTGCCTGCTGGACCGATTTTTTTTAGGACACATCACACAGCAGCAGCAGGGCAGCACATGTAAACTAACATCGTCCTGCAAATTCCCCATTTGGTAAGCAATAGACTGATTTCTTTCAGTTCCTTACATCTAGTGATAACTATGCAAATTGCAACCTAGGTCATGGGCAAGGGAAATTAGACTTAGATAAGAACTGCTTTGGTATTTAAAAGGAAATGAGATGACACAAGTGAAGTTGAGGAAGACCATGTATTTCCCTGGCTTGAATTAGCTAACTTAATGGTGCTTTATGGTTGAACTGTATTTTGGGGTGCGTGTGTGTTCCTTATATATATGCTTGCTGCATCTTGTAAACTTGCATCATATACTATTCAGAATTTCAAAAAGAAATCATGCTCTTCTTTAGTCTGGCCCGCCCAACATTTTCTTTCAAGCTCCGCCACTGTATACAGGAGTACAATGATCAACTTGGAGTACAAGACAAGGCAGGACCGAATCCTAGTCTATCTCATCTTTCCTAATAATCAATATACTCAACATCCCCCCGCAGTCACAACGGTAGCGACGCAGACGGTGAGGACTGGAGAAGAATCGAAGGCAAGCCGATGGACCCCCAATCGTAATGGTCGGCGCATCGCGGAAGTCGTGGCTGGAGTGGAAACCGACGAGGTTGCTCAAGCAAGGTGGTAGCCCTTTGTGTCGTTGTCGAGGTAGCCGAGAGCGTGGGTGGTGGAGCCGTGGTCGTGGTAGCCGTGCGAAGAATGCCGTGGTCGATGTCGAGTCGGGGTTTGCCGGTGTCGAGGATGTCGTCGTGGAGCCGCCAGCGCAAGGGGGCGCCGAGTTAGCATGGGTGCAGTGGTGTCGAAGTAGTGGTGCGTCGGGAAGAAAATGTTGTTGACAACGCGTCGCGGCGGGTTTGCCAAGCCCGGGGACACATCGTGGACGAAGGCACGCACCGTGTTGCCAACACCGGGCATGCGTGAAGCAGACGGCGAAGTTGCTGACGCCGACCCGAGCTTGCGAGCCCGGGAGAACTTCGGCGACGATTATGCGGCGTCCATCGGCGTAATGATGTCACCAACGGTGGTCGGAGTAGACGAAGTGGTCGGGATAGATGACGGCGACGCTGGCAACAGGCTGGTGCTTGGACGAAGATGAAGGGGGTGGACGAGCGGCGGCGGTGGCTACGAAGGTAGCGGCGGCGGCGACCAAAGAAGAGTGGCGGAGGCGACCTGACGGCGGCGGCGGTGCTCGAAGTAGGCAAAGAACCCTAACAGCATGACAAAGACCGACGCGGACGGTGGCGTTCCCGCGCCAAGAAGACGGCGCGGCGCATACCATGGGAGGTCGACGCGCGGTGACGGCGGAGCGGACCGATCATGGCGCGCGCCACGCGGCGGGCGACGCAGCGGCGGCAGCGGGTCGGGCGACGGCGGGAAGACCTTCGAGTGGTGGCGGGACCGCGGGCCGTGGACGCTGCGGCGGCGAAGCGACCAACGGCGGTTCGCGAGTCGGTGCAGCCGCGGGGACGGCCTCGGGGCGGCGGCGGGGACCGCGTATCGCGGCACTAAGGCCCGAAGGGGCGACGCAGCGATGACGCACGAGTTGATGCAGCCGCGAGGAGAACCACGGGGCGGCGGCGATGCGGCCCGACGGGGCGATGCAGCGGCAGCCCGATGCTCGATCAGTGGAGAGGCGTGCTGAACTTGGGGACGATCTTCACGGGACCTGTGGAGGGGCGCGTAACCGACGGGCCAGGTCGGTCGCGCGGCGTAGATGAGGCGGGTCGCAGCGGCGAGCGGATGATCAAGCCGATCGCGCGCGAGGTCGGGGACGCCGCTCGGTGGAGGCGTGGTGGCGGCGGAGTCCGAGATGAAGCCGGCGACGACGGACGACGTGGGACGTCGTGCGGACGAGCTTGTCAGCACCGGCACCGGGCTGCCAAGCAACGCAGCGCCCGCATCGAGGCCCGGCGACCGAGCAACGGCGCCCGAAGTTGAGGCAGCCGAAGCTCGACGCAGCTGGCCCCGACGCAGCCGAGGACGAGGGCGGCGAGGTAGACCGCCGGGCCGTGCGACGCAGCGGCGGCGGTGATGTGGATCAATGGGCGAGCCGGCAGCGGCGGCAGCTATGATTAACCGTCGCATGGCGCGAGGCCGCCGGGTCGGGGCGATGCAAGTGTCTCGGTCGGAGCAGGGCGGTGACGGCCCGCGCAGGGCGACGGGCGGACCAACGCGCGGACGGCGGCTGGCCCTGACGGCCGCCTCGGCGTGCGTGGCCGCCGGGTCGGAGGAGAGGCCGCCTGGTCACGCCGGGGTCGGAGTAGAGGCGCTCGGGGTCAACGGCGGCGGTGAACGACGCAAACCGATCAAGAATAGATCAGAAACCAAAAAGAAACCGTGCGATCAAGATGACTGGCGGGAGAGAGAAAACCCCGAAGCAAAGGCTCGGGGAAAAGACTCTTTAGGGCAGCCGGTCAACACGACCGGCGGACGAACCCTAGGTACGGGTGGCGCGGCCCCCGACGTCGGTCATGGAGGCCGACCGCCCCGGGGTCGGCGCGCGGGTGCGGAAGCAGCGGCGGCTAGGGCTTAGGATCGACTTGCGATAGATACCATGTTATAAGGGAGAGGGGATTGTTGCGGAATATGATGGATTGTTTGAGCCTCATGGGCATATATACAGAAAGTATAATTTTTTTTAAAAAAAAGAACTTCCAATCTATTCATCTTCAATCATGGCAGTACAACGAACACCAGAAATAAAAATTACATCCAGATTCGTAGACCACCTAGCGACGACTACAAGCACCGAAGCGAGCCGAAGGCGCGCCGCCATCGCCCCTCCATCGCCGGAGCCGGCACAACTTGTTGTAGTAGGCGGTCGGAAGTCGTCGTCGTGCTAATGCCCCATAGGACCCGCACCCGTAACAGCAACGCCGCCGATGAAAAATAACATAGATCGGAAGGATGCAAACCGAAGACACACGAACGTGGACGAACAACGATGAGATCCGAGCAAATCCACCAAAGATAGATCTGCCGGAGACACACCTCCACACGCCCACCAATGATGCTAGACACACCGCCGGAACGGGGAATAGGCAGGGAGACCTTTATTCCATCTTCAGGGAGCCGCCGCCGTCTCGCCTTCCCGAAAGAGGACACAAACCCTAACAAGATTGAAAAACGACTAAAAATGTAACCTTCCTCACAAGATTGTCAGATCCATCATAGCCTCCAGCGGCCAGTGAGACGAGGTGGACCTGCGTCGGCATACATAAGGTATAATGATCAACTTGACGTACAAAACAAGGTATGATCAAATCTTAGTCTATTTCATTTTTCCTAATAATCAATATACTCAACGCTCTACAAGTTTTGGCTAGGGTGTCAGATCGAGATCCGTCGGATGAGGACGACGGCGACCTGACGTTGATCGGGACTCGAGAACAAATATGACCAATCTGTGCATGTCGGTGCGAAATCCCCGTGGAGGCGTTGTCGTTTAAGAGGAGCGATTGCTTTCGGTGCGAAATGATCAGATTGCTGCAGATGGCGCCATAGTCGATCGGCGTGATATGAAACGGCTTCGGTTGATGGTGCCGTATTGCTTTTTCTTGGTAGGACCACATATAGGGATGCGAATGACGTGTGCTGGTTAAATGCGATGGACCAATATGATAAGGAAAAGCTTGGGGATTGGATTCGCCACAGAAATCCAGCCTACTTTGTTGAAACCTTTTTGTTGAGAGGAATAAATGACAGTTTGGTTGCTTGCCTCGTTAGAAAAAAGAACAGAAGAATCAAATCAACGGCGTTAAGTAAAAGCAAAGTCAGAGGTCATAGCCACCTGTTTTACACTGACTCGATCTACTCCCTTCGCTCGGAATTACTTGTCGCAGAAATGGATGTATTTAGATGTATTTTAATTCTAGATACATCCATTCTCGAGATAAGTAATTCCAAACGGAGGGAGTATATGTTACTAAAGGTAGTACTAAAATTTGTAACGACCATTGCACTTTGCCACCAATTGCGGAGCAGTATGCCAACTTGACACTCCAGCGTCCACCACCATTTTGGGTCAAAGATGAGTCCGGGCCAAAAGCCCATGTACTTTACACCCATCAAGTTTTGACTTTTGGGACAAGTTCATGCTTCTTTTCACGATAAATCTATGTTTACTCCTCAATAATAGTTTTTTGGTGTTACTGTTTGCTAATACAAACTCAGAAACACTGTCTGAATCTGGCGCAACCAACAAACGATGCTACCTCCGAAATGCTATTTTGATTACGCTCAATGTGCCAAACGAAACTTTCTTTCTATTGGTCCATTTCTTTTATAAAATATTGAAACTCTCTTTCTATTGGTCCATTTCTTTTTCGAGAATACTATTGGATAATTTCACCTCTGAGCGGTTTTCATTTCCCTAAAAAAAAACCTCCGAGCGGTTTTCAGCCATGGTTTTGATGACGTGGAAACTAACTTGTTTACGTGGATTGACATGTCACCCGCATTTGCCACCTCACCTCCACAACCCCACCTCTCTCTCCCCCACTCCCATGGTCCCACCCCCTCCGCCGTGGCTTCCGCACCTCCGACGAACGTCTCCTCCGCACGCCACGAGCAGCAATGGAAGGAAACACAAGGCCCCGAGCAGTAGCCATAGCCTACCAACCACTGCTTCCCTGAACACGCAAAGGCCACTCCTTCCCTCTGAGTTCCGAGCGCGATGCTCCAATCTAGACGGCTCCGCCGCGTTCCACTCATCCTCCGATCCTCGTCCATGCCGACAATGGCATCTAAGAGAGCGGCGCATCCAAGTCCCCGGCGCGACCACGCGCAGCCTCTGTCGCGCCGGCGTCGGCATTACGGCGTAGGCGGCCAGCAACTCGTGACCGCGCCGGCGCCGGTGGAGGTTGGCGGGCGCGACGATGGAAAGCGATTTTAGTGCCCTTCTTTTCTCTTGGTACGCGGTTTGAGATTCCCTTTCTTGTTAGGCTTCAGTGGATCTAGGGTATTTTCCATCGTACTATTGCTGAATGAAATTCTGTTCAGTAATGACAGAATCGACCCTAAAGGCCCCGACACATTTAAAGAGCATGCTGCCAAAGTAATTTGTGTGATTGGCTACATATGACAGATGTTCCATTTATTAGCAGTTTATTTGAATGGAATTACATGCTCCCTCCGTTTCTAAATATAAGTATTTTTAGAGATTTCAATACGGACTACATATGGATGTATATGTATATAGACATATTTTAGAGTATAGATTCACTCATTTTGCTCTGTAGGTCCGTATTGGAACTCTAAAAAGGCTTATATTTAGGAACGGAGGAAGTACATGTTTTACACCATATCGACAGCCAGCCCAGTTTCACTATGAAACTATGCGAGATGAGACTGCTCTTGTAGTTAACGACAGTGTATCGGTGTTGGTCGACAGTTTCTCTTATGGTTAGACTATGCAAGATGATCAGCATTTATATTCCAATCTGATTTTTCATGATTGACTTTTGCAGGATCCTGTCGTTAGACCTCTACGAGATTTAGATTATGAGACATTACAGACGATGGTACAGGACATTCCGTTATGGGTGAAATATCCAGACTATGAACGGGTTGGTAGTCGGTACACTACTGTGTCATCTATTTATCCTTTGTTGTTTCAGATTTATATTTTGTCGTACTTCAACCTCTGTTTTATGTCAAAAGTACTGCAAGTTGTTAACTCATGCCATTTTACTTATTTTTGCAGATTGATTGGATGAACAAGTTTATTTGTGATATGTGGCCTTTCCTTGATAAGGTTCTTCTGACTAATGTTTTAGAGTGTTATTCATTGCTACATCGATTTGTGTGATGTATGAATTTTGGTTACAAACATGATCAGCCTAATAGTTCTCCTCTGTTTATCACAGGCAATATGCAAAATAATAAGAGGTGTAGCAAAGCCAATATGTGATCAGTATGTTGGAAAATATGGTATTGAATCAATTGAATTTGGAAACGTAACACTTGGCGCTCTTCCACCTACACTCCAAGGTCTGTAATTTCTTTTAAACCACTTACTATTCTGAATTTCTGATGCAATCCTTTCAGTGGGGACAACATGATTGTCTCCTCAAATGATGCCTGTAGTCACTAAACAAAAATGCAATTGCTTTTCATTCTTATAAACCTCAACTAAATGATACAAACTGATTAAATTAGTACGCCAATTCAAATCTGTAATGTACACTCATTCCTCACCGCAATCTCATTTTAATGATGTGATTGAACCTACCAACCTTCATTTAATCATAATATAAGATTGTTTTAAGAAGGTGTTTTGTTAAGAAATTGACGTCTAAAACCAATTGTTCCTACAATTTGAATCTAGGATATGCATTTCACTTAGATTTAAGATGCTTCTGATCGTCACTTAGATTTAAGATGCTTGGTCTGATGATCTCCCTTTACATTTCCTTGTTTGAACAAACAGGAATTAAAGTTTATGAAATGCGAGAGAAGGAACTGGTAATCGAACCTGTGATTCGGTGGGCTAGCATAGCAAATGTAACTGTGGATGTGAAGGTGCATTCTTTCAAATTGTCCGCCCAGGTCAGTTTTGTCCCTGGCTGCATTATACAGACAATGTGTTTATGTACTTTTCATTATACAAACCTCTGACGTGATCATATTGCAATTTTCAGCTTTTAGATTTGCATATAATGCTAACACCACGAGCGACTCTGAAGCCACTTGTGCCAAGCTTTCCCTGTTTTGCCAGTGTGTGTGTTTCACTAATGGAGAAGGTAGAAATATGTTTCTTTACTGTACAGATGTGCACACAACTTCTATCATGTTTGCAAGCAGCAATCAACTAGGTTCATAACAACTTCACTAAAAAACTGACTCAACTGCTATTATTATGAAGCCGCATGTTGACTTCGGATTGAAATTGCTGGGTGGAGATGTGATGGCGATTCCAGGCTTGTATCGGTTTGTCCAGGTAGGTGTTATTCTACTACTTCACATAATTTTACTGGGTGGACACTGAATTACAATTTCCTGAATAATTTCATAATTCCTACCTCATTACTGATGGTATATATACTTGGTTCTATTTGGACTTACATAGTTAACTATATTCTTTCTCTTCCACAGGAGCAAATATCAAAGCAAATTGCAATCCTGTATCATTGGCCTAAGGTTATAGAAGTTCCTATTTTAGATGGAGCAAGGTGATATTCTCTAATGATATCCGAACAAGTACCTACTGTCATGAAAGTTATGCTATATATCAACTTGAATATCCTTCTGCTAATATAAAGGCAAGAGTGACTGATGCTAAAACAAAACTAAATTGTATATTGATATCCTGCTTCCATGCCAATGTATGAATTCAAGCCCTCTTGATTACCATACATTAATATATGATGTCATTATATTCCACACACATTATTCAAACTGTAAGTAACATTATATCTGGAGGAGTGAAAGTTTAGTATCGAAACTTTTAACAGCGATCCTTGGGTTTTGCATAAACATATATGCACTTACCTTCATTCGAGGAAAGAAACCGTGGGGGTAGCTATAAGATAGGTTATTTTGTTTGGTGAAAGGTAGTTATATCATTAAAATGCTATTTATACACTTTCTTACAGTTGAAACAAGCATTATTCTTGCCTTTGGATTTTTTTTCCGGTTTAATTTGGATATGAGCATTAGTTATTGATACGAAATTTGAATCATGGTGCAGTGGTGCTACAAAGAAACCAGTGGGAGTATTGAATGTCAAGGTAATTCGTGCCATGAATCTTCCCAAGATGGATTTGCTTGGGAAATCTGATCCGTATGTCAAGCTTCGGCTGAGTGCCGAGAGACTGCCGTCGAAGAAAACCTCTGTTAAGATGAGCAACCTGAATCCTGAATGGAACGAACATTTCAGACTCGTAGTCAAGGATCCTGAGACGCAAGTCCTCGAGCTCCAGATGTTTGATTGGGAAAAGGTTTAGCATGCCGTATGCAACCTAATTACCTTCTGTCCTTTTAGAAGTATTTCTTAAACCCTCACACTATAGTTCTGAAGACAGGTTTTCTTGTCGTTCCAAAAAATAATCCATTTGCTATGTTTTTTCTGCTTTGAAAATTTGCCAGAGATGTCAGATACTAACCAGTTTTCTTGTTCTGATTGTGCAGGTCAAAATGCATGATAAAATGGGCGTCCAAGTGATTCCCCTCCGCTTGCTTACTCCTTACGAGAGCAAGTTGTTCACACTAGACCTTCTCAGAAGCATGAACCCTAATGATCAGCAGAACAAGAAGAATAGAGGAAAGCTTGTCGTGGAACTGACATTTGATCCTTTTAGAGAGGAAAACAGCACGAGTCCTCTGATTTCAGAAGGTGAAGGCAATATCAGCTTAAAAAGGGATGTCCCGGACGGTGGTGGGGTGCTGTTAGTTTCGGTTGAAAATGCAGAAGATGTTGAAGGGAAGCGTCACACTAATCCGTATGCCGTGGTTCTTTTTAGGGGCGAAAAGAGGGAAACCAAGGTTAGTTTTAATCATGCTACCTCCATGAAATTTTTGTTTTTTGAATGACTATTGTCAAACCTAGCAAAACTGCTTCTCAAGTTCAAACCTATCTGACATGTTATTAGTTCCAGTTTGAAGAAAATGCTAGTATATGATGAAAAATCACTGTCTTAAAACATCCATCGGTTTTATGTGTCATACTTGCCATTCTGTTGGTTACATGGTTTACCATATCAGTTCCTTCCTGGAGCAACGTACCATTACTCCTAGTAGCATTATTACAAGGATCGAAACATATACGGTTCTTAAACAGAAAATGATAGCTTAATATGTTTAGCCAGAGTAGAGTAATATACCATTATGTAGAGCTGAATGGAAGCAGCGCGGCACTTCTTCGGACAGACACTTCATGTTAACTTGCAGAAACTGAATTGTTATTTTATTTTAGAGAGGGAGGTTGCCAGATTTCTTAGCCAGGTCTCTGTTATCAGCTATCCATTCTAGGTGGAAACTTTGGGGTAGCAGCAGTAACTGACAGGTGCTGGGCTGCTGAGTATTGACAATTGTGAATAGCTGCACTATCAAGTTGCAGATAACCCTACAAATATGTTAACCATGGATTCTAAGAATAAATAAATTATGTTAACCATGTCTGAGTTCCGAAGTAGTAGCGTTCAGACTGCAAAGCAGGTTGTACAGTAAGTTCACTGTCATGAAATAAAAAAGGTCCAGATCCTGTCCATGGTGCCGCCAAGTGTTGACAGTTAACCGAGAAAGTGGGCCACATTGCTAATGACGACTTGTGTGTGCAAACAACTGTAAATAAAAAACCGAGAGGAAATAGATACAGGATTGAAACAGACACATCTAGATGCAAAAGTCTGTTTTAATCTAGGAAGTGTCTCCTCTGAATATAAACTTGCAGTCCATGTACCAAACCCACAGCACATTCGCAGATTCTATCGCCGGCTACTGACTCAAGGATGTTACGTGCCTTGCTTGCAGGTGATCAGGAAGGCTCGAGATCCGAGGTGGAACGAGGAGTTCCAGTTCGTGGTGGACGAGGCCCCCATGGACGAGAAGATCCACATCGAGATCAGAAGCAGACGCCGCAGGCTCCTCCCATTCCGCACCCAGGTTTGCTGCTCCCACTTTTTCCTAACAGTTTGTCTTTGCCGTGCACCGTTCCCTCTGAGTCTCTAACGCCGCCGGAGCTTCTCTCTGTGTGTATTTTGGTTTGCAGGAGTCGCTGGGGCACGTGAACATAAACCTGGTGGACGTGGTGAACAACGGGCGGATCAACGAGAAGTACCACCTCATCAACTCCAGGAACGGCAAGCTGCAGCTCGAGATCAAGTGGAACACCGTGTGAACCTCCACTTCACATACATACATAGCTTAGCCATATACCCTACCCTAGAGATGAGGCATGTACCCTGAGAGGTGTTGGTTGTTGTAGCTTTCTGTCCATGTATGTATTTTCCGTCGGCAATTTTGGCGTGCGATGTCTGTATAACATCAGTGAGCAGGCCTGGTGTGTGTGTATGTGCATAGTACTGTGTGTATCCTGTGAATTAGTATCTTTTTTTCCCCAAGGATGGTATTATCCTGTGAACTGGTATCATGTGCATAGTCCTGACGCCGACTCTGTTCCATTGCCCGGGTCACATCCTTTTGTCTCACGGCATCTCCTGAAGTTTGGCTTGTCTGGTTGTGTCTTTGCGTGGAGATAGGCACGGTGCAACGTGCAGAGAGATAGGAACGTCACGAGAAGATGTCCTCCTTGTCTTGTGAACTCACAAGACGATGTGACCAGAGGTCCAATGCAGAAATAAGGTTCCTCAAGGTTATTACAGAGCTTTGGTCTATCGATCTAAAAACCATGTCATTACGTGCTGTCCAAGTCATCCAAAGCAAGGCCAGTAGGACCGAAGGCCATGCTGTGGTTGGGAGGTGAGGAGGGGTAAGGACGTCCCATAGATCTGTGATGTCGCTGGAAGTTGGTAGGAGCCCCATCCGTTGCCAAATCCTATTGGCAAGAGGGCAAGTGATGAAGAGGTGGTTGGAGTCTTCGGTTGTCGTAGCACATCAAGGGCATATGTCTGAGTCGATGATATGCTTGCGTGCAAGGTTAACTCTAGTGTTGAGCCGGTCTTTGAAGAGTAGCCATGCGAATACTTTTAGTTTCCGAGGAATCTTGGCACTCCATATGAGAGGGGCCATGAGATCGGTCTCAGGCCGAGCCATGAGGACACCGTATGCATGCTTGGTGGAAAAGCAAATGCCATGTCGTAGGAACCGTTGATCTTCCCCCGCCGATGGCACAAAATCCTGCAAAATAGCCAGAAGCGACACAAGCTCTTGTTCTGCCGTGAGGAAGAGGCGATTACGGAGGTTAGCTTCAATACCGAAACGCAAAATGTTAGCCACTTTAACCAGCTGTAAGGTGGAGTGTGAGAATAGGTGGGGGAAGGTGATGGCGAGTGGTTGAGGGGCCAGCCACGTGTCTAACCAAAAATAAGTATGCGAGCCGCTATTTGTGAGCACGAAGGAAATATTTTGGAGAGTGGTGATTTGCTGCGAAATGGTGCGGCACAGAAAGGAGGTTTGTGGTGGAGGGGATACTAAGGCGTTCGGATGTTGAAGATCAAGCCACTCAAGCCAGGGTGTTTGGGCGGTGGAGAGAGTTTTAGCTGCAAATTTCATAAGAAGGCAGTTGTTTTGAACATGTAAGTTTTTAAGCCCTAGACCACCGATTTTTTTTGGCAAACAGACATTTTTCCAAGCAATAAGACATTGAGCACCTGAGCAGGCATCCTCTCCTGCCCCAAAAAAACCCCTTCTCAGCGAGTCCAAAGTTTTGATTGTTTTCTTTGGGATGCGAAAGACAAACATGAAGTAGGTGAGGATTGAATCCAGAACCGCGGAGATGAGTATGAGTCGATCGCCTTTATCGAGAAGTTTGGCCCGCCAGCCGGTAGAAGTTTCCTAGCACGCTCTACTAGGGGGTTGAAAACATTGGTGAGAGGTTTGGTCGGAGCGAGAGGGAGACCGAGGTATATTTGCGGGAAGGAGGCGTATGAACACCCCATGGAAAAGGCGATGGAAGCGGTCATGTCATCGTCTGTGTGTAGAGTGGCTAGGGTAGTTTTGGAGAAGTTGATGGCGAGGCCCGTGGCGTGTGCGAAATTGTTTAGTAGAATTTTAAGGGTTGAGGCGGCTGCGACGATGAGTGTGTCATCGGCGTATTGGAGGACAGTGGGAGGCAGGTGGGAGAAGATGGGGTGGTGGAGGGACGGGTTAGAGTTCTGGACGATGAGCTGCTGGAGAAGGTCGGCTACGATGCGGAAGAGATAGGGTGAGACAGGGTCTCCCTGCCTCAACCCATGTTTGCATTGAATCCAATTGTCTGGGATCCCGTTCAAAAGTACTGCCGTTTTGCCTGTGTGGAGAAGATTTTGTATCAAACTGCGGAAGAGAAGTGAGAGCCCACGAACTTCCAGGATTTTGTCGAGGGCAGGCCATGCTACTGAATCAAAAGCTTCTTTGAAGTCTAACTTAAAGACCATCGTTGGTTTTTTTCGTGTGTGGCAAGAGCTAATAAGATCAGCTGCAAACACAAAGTTTTCGGCGATGTTTCTTCCAGAGATGAAGCCAGTCTGGTTGCCATGAACCAGCAGAGGGATGAGCGGCTTTAGACGCGAAGTGAGCACTTTGGCGACAGCTTTGATCGGGCAGTTTTGTAGTGAGATGGGCCTAAAGGCGTCCGGCGTGGTTGGCGCCTCCTTTTTGGGGACGATTTAGGCGTTCATGTCTGCTAAGCCTTGATGGAATAAGGAGAAGAAGGACATGATTGGATTTTTGACTAAAGGCCAGAAGGATATGTAAAAAGAGGGTCCGAACCCATCCGGTCCAGGGTTGGCTTGGGGATTCATTGTGAAGAAGGCGAGCTTGATTTCCTCTTCGGAGAAGGGCTCATCTAAGGTGTGTAACCCGGCCACCGGCTGTGGGTAAATAGAATTTAGACCAAAGGCCCAGGATGTTGGAACGGCGGTGCCAATTAGTGACATGAAGAAATCACGTAGGATTTCAGCTTTTTGCTGGTGAGCAGAGTATTCAGAGCCATCTCGAGAGAGGGTGAGGATTTTGAAGGAAATATGCCCTAGAAGAAATAATAAAGTTATTATTTATTTCCTTATTTCATGATAAATGTTTATTATTCATGCTAGAATTGTATTAACCGGAAACATAATACATGTGTGAATAGATAGACAAACATAGTGTCACTAGCATGCCGCTACTTGACTAGCTCATTGATCAAAGATGGTTATGTTTCCTAGCCATGGACATGAGTTGTCATTTGATTAACGGGATCACATCATTAGGAGAATGATATGATTGACTTGACCCATTCCGTTAGCTTAGCACTCGATCGTTTAGTATGTTGCTATTGCTTTCTTCATGACTTATACATGTTCCTATGACTATGAGATTATGCAACTCCGTTTACGGAGGAACACTTTGTGTGCTACCAAAGCGTCTGGCGTAATTGGGTGATTATAAAGGTGCTCTACAGGTGTCTCGAAGGTACTTGCTGAGTTGGCGTATTTCGAGATTGAGATTTGTCACTCCGATTGTCGGAGAGGTATCTCTGGGCCCACTCGGTAATGCACATCACTATAAGCCTTGCAAGCATTGTAAATAATGAGTTAGTTGCGGGATGATGTATTACAGAACGAGTAAAGAGACTTGCCGGTAATGGGATTGAGCTAGGTATTGAGATACCGACGATCGAATCTCGGGCAAGTAACATACCGATGACAATGGGAACAATGTATGTTGTTATGCGGTTTGACCGATAAAGATCTTCGTAGAATATGTGGGAGCCAATATGAGCATCCAAGTTCCGCTATTGGTTATTGACCGGAGACGTGTCTCGGTCATGTCTACATTGTTCTCGAACCCGTAGGGTCCGCATGCTTAAAGTTTCGATGACGGTTATATTATGATTTATGAGTTTTGATGTACCGAAAGTAGTTCGGTGTCCCGGATGAGATCGGGGACATGACGAGGAGTCTCGAAATGGTCGAGACGTAAAGATCGATAAATTGGACGACTATATTCGGATATCGGAAAGGTTCCGAGTGATTCGGGTAATTTTCGGAGTACCGGGGAGTTACGAGAATACGGGAAAGAAGTATTGGACCTTAATGGGCCTTAGTGGGAAGGAGAGGCAGCAGCCAGGAGGTGGCGCGCGCCCCTCCCAAGCCCAGTCTGAATTGGACAAAGGGTTTGGGGCGCGGCCCCCTCTCCCTTTCTTCTCCTCTTCCCCCCTTTCCCCCCTTCTCCTAGTTGGACTAGGAAAGGAGGAAACCTACTCCAACTAGGAGTAGGAATCCTACTCCCTTGGCGCGCCCCTCCTAGGGCCGGCCTCCTCCTCCCTTGCTCCTTTATATACGGGGGCAGGGGGCACCCCATAGACACAACAATTGATCGTTTGATCTTTTAGCGGTGTGCGGTGCCCCCCTCCACCATAGTCCACCTTGATAATACTGTAGTGGTGCTTAGGCGAAGCCCTGCGTCAGTAGAACATCATCATCATCACCACGCCGTCGTGCTGACGAAACTCTCCCTCAACACTCGGCTGGATTGGAGTTCGAGGGACGTCATCGAGCTGAACGTGTGCTGAACTCGGAGGTGCCGTGCGTTCGGTATTTGATCGATCGGATCATGAAGACGTACGACTACATCAACCGCGTTGTGCTAAACGCTTCCGCTTTCGGTCTACGAGGGTACATGGACAACACTCTCCCGTCTCGTTGCTATGCATCACCATGATCTTGCGTGTGCGTAGGATTTTTTTTTGATATTACTACGTTCCCCAAACAGTGGCATCTGAGCCTGGTTTTATGTGTAGATGTTATATGCACGAGTAGAACACAAGTGAGTTGTGGGCGATACAAGTCATACTGCTTACCAGCATGTCATACTTTGGTTCGGCGGTATTGTTGGAGGAAGCGTCCCGAACCGACATTACGCGTACGCTTACGCGAGACTGGTTCTACCGACGTGCTTTGCACACAGGTGGCTGGCGGGTGTCAGTTTCTCCAACTTTAGTTGAACTGAGTGTGGCTACACCCGGTCCTTGCGAAGGTTAAAACAACACCAACTTGACAAACTATCGTTGTGGTTTTGATGCGTAGTTAAGAACGGTTCTTGCTCAGCCCGTAGCAGCCACGTAAAACTTGCAACAACAAAGTAGAGGACGTCTAACTTGTTTTTGCAGGGCATGTTGTGATGTGATATGGTCAAGACGTGATGAGATATAAGTTTTGTATGAGATGATCATGTTTTGTTGAAGTTATCGGCAACTGGCAGAAGCCTTATGGTTGTCTCTTTATTGCATAAGATGCAAGCGCCAAATAATTGCTTTACTTCATCGCTATGCGATAGCAATAGTTGCAAGAGCAATAGTTGGCGAGACGACCATGTGACGACACATTGATATAGATCAAGATGATGGAGATCATGGTGTCATGTCGGTGACGATGGAGATCATGACGATGCTTTGGAGATGGAGATCAAAGGCACAAGATGATGATGGCCATATCATGTCACATATTTTTGATTGCATATGATGTTTATTTTTTATACATCTTATTTCGTTTTGATTGACGGTAGCATTATAAGATGATCTCTCACTAAATTTCAAGATAAAAGTGTTCTCCCTGAGTATGCGCCGTTGCCAAAGTTTGTCGTGCCTGCACACCACGTGATGATCGGGTGTGATAAGCTCTCGTCCATCTACAACGGGTGCAAGCCAGTTTTGCACACGCGGAATACTCAGGTTAAACTTGACGAGCCTAGCATATGCAGATATGGCCTCGGAACACTGAGACCGAAAGGTCGAGCGTGAATCATATAGTAGATATGATCAACATATAGTGATGTTCACCATTGAAAACTACTCCATTTCACGTGATGATCGGTTATGGTTTAGTTGATTTGGATCACGTGATCACTTGGAGGATTAGAGGGATGTCTTTCTAAGTGGGAGTTCTTAAGTAATATGATTAATTGAACTTAAATTTATCATGAACTTAGTCCTGGTAGTATTAGCATATCTATGTTGTAGATCAATAGCTCGCGTTTAGCTCCCCTGTTTTATTTTTGATATGTTCCTAGAGAAAAACTGTGTTGAAAGATGTTAGTAGCAATGATGCGGATTGGATCCGTGATCTGAGGATTATCCTCATTGCTGCACAGAAAAATTATGTCCTTGATGCACTGCTAGGTGACGGACCTATTGCAGGAGCATATGCAGACGTTATGAACGTTTGGCAAGGCTCGGTATGATGACTACTTGATAGTTTAGTGCACCATGCTTTACTACTAAGAATCGGGGCCTTAAAGACGTTTTGAACGCCATGGAGCATATGAGATGTTCCAAGAGTTGAAATTAGTATTTCAGACTCATGCCCATGTCAAAAGGTATGAGACATTTGACAAGTATTTTGCCTACAAGATGGAGGAGAATTGCTCAGCCAGTGAGCATGTGCTCAGATTGTCTGAGTACTACAATTGCTTGAATCAAGTGGGAGTTAATCTTCCAGATAAGATAGTAATTGACAAAGTTCTCTAGTCACTATCACCAAGTTGCTAGAACTTCGTGATGAACTATAATCTGCAAGGGATAACGGAAACTATTCCCAAGCTCTTCGTGATGCTGAAATCGACGAAGGTAGAAATCAAGAAAAGCATCAAGTGTTGATGGTTGACAAGACCACTAGTTTCAAGAAAAGGGCAAAGGGAAGAAGGGGGACTTCAAAGAAGAACGGCAAGCAAGTTGCTGCTCAAGTGAAGAAACCCAAGTCTGGACCTAAGCACGAGGCCGAAGTGCTTCTACTGCAAAGGGACTGGTCATTGGAAGCGGAACTGCCCCAAGTATTTGGCGGATAAGAAGGATGGCAAAGTGAACAAAGGTATATTTGATATACATGTTATTGATGTGTACTTTACTAGTGTTTATAGCAACCCCTCAGTATTTGATACTAGTTCAGTTGCTAAGATTAGTAACTTCAAAGCGGGAGTTGCGTAATAAGCAGAGACTAGTTAAGGGTGAAGTGACGATGTGTGTTGGAAGTGGTTCCAAGATTGATATGATCATCATCGCACGCTCCCTATACTTTCGGGATTAGTGTTGAACCTAAATAAGTATTATTTGGTGTTTGCGTTGAGCATGAATATGATTTTATCATGTTTATTGCAATACGGTTATTCATTCAAGTTAGATAACAATTGGTGTTCTGTTTACATGAATAAAACCTTCTATGGTCATACACACCAATGAAAATGGTTTGTTGGATCTCGATCGTAGTGATATACATATTCATAATATTGAAGCCAAAAGATGCAAAGTTAATAATGATAGTGCAACTTATTTGTGGCACTGCCGTTTAGGTCATATTGGTGTAAAGCGCATGAAGAAACTCCATGCTGATGGGATTTTGGAATCACTTGATTATGAATCACTTGATGCTTGTGAACCATGCCTTATGGGCAAGATGACTAAAACTCCGTTCTCCGGAACAATGGAGCAAGCAACTGACTTAATGGAAATAATACATACTGATGTATGCAATCCGATGAGTATTGAGGCTCGCGGCGGGTATCGTTATTTTCTGATCTTCACAGATGATTTGAGAAGATATGGGTATATCTATTTAATGAAGCACAAGTCTAAAACATTTGAAAAGTTCAAAGAATTTCAGAGTGAAGTGGAGAATCATCGTAACAAGAAAATAAAGTTCCTACAATCTGATCACAGAGGCGAATATTTGAGTTACGAGTTTGGTCTTTAATTAAAACAATGTGGAATAGTTTCACAAACTCATGCCACCTGGAACACCACAGCGTAATGGTGTGTCCGAATATCATAACGTACTTTATTGGATATAGTGCAATCTATGATGTCTCTTACCAATTTACCACTATCGTTTTGGGGTTATGCATTAGAGACAGTTGCATTCACGTTAAAAAGGGCTCCATCTAAATCCGTTGAGACGACACCGTATGAACTGTGGTTTGGCAAGAAACCAAAGTTGTCGTTTCTTAAAAGTTTGGGATTGTGATGCTTATAAGGAAAAGTTTTATCCTGATAAGCTCAAACCCAAATCGGCGAAATGTGTCTTCATAGGATACCCAAAGGAGACAGTTGGGTACACCTTCTATCACAGATCTGAAGGCAAGATATCCGTTGCTAAGAATGGATCCTTTCTAGAGAAGGAGTTTCTCTCGAAAGAAGTGAGTGGGAGGAAAGTAGAACTTGATGAGGTAACTGTACCTGCTCCCTTATTGGAAAGTAGTTCATCACGGAAATCAGTTCCTGTGACTACTACACCAATTAGTGAGGAAGCTAATGATGATGATCATGTAACTTCAGATCAAGTTACTACCGAACCTCGTGAGGTAAACTAGAGTGAGATCCGCACTGAGTGGTACGGTAATCCTGTTCTCGGAGGTCATGTTACTTGACCATGACAAACCTACGAACTATGAGGAAGCGATGATGAGCCCAGATTCCGTGAAATGGCTTGAGGCCATGAAATCTGAGATGGGATCCATGTATGAGAACAAAGCGTGGACTTTGGCTGACTTGCCCAATGATCGGCAAGCCATAGAAAATAAATGGATCTTCAAGAGGAAGACGGACGCTGATAGTAGTGTTACTATCTACAAAGCTAGACTTGTCGCAAAAGGTTTTCAACAAGTTCAAGGTGTTGACTACGATGAGAGTTTCTCACTCGTATCTATGCTTAAGTCTGTCCGAATCATGTTGGCTATTGCCGCATTTTATGAAATCTGGCAAATGGATAAACAAAACTGCATTCCTTAATGGATTTATTAAAGAAGAGTTGTATATGATGCAACCAGAAGGTTTTGTCAATCCTAAAGGTAATAACAAAATATGCAAGCTTCAGCGATCCATCTATGGACTGGTGCAAGCCTCTCGGAGTTGGAATATATGCTTGATGAGTTGATCAAAGCATATGGTTTTATCTGAACTTACGGTGAAGCCTGTATTTACAAGAAAGTGAGTGGGAGCACTACAACATTTTTGATAAGTATATGTGAATGACATATTGTTGATCGGAAATAATGTAGAATTATTCTGCAAAGCATAAAGGAGTGTTTGAAAGGAGTTTTTCAAAGAAAGACCTCGGTGAAGATGCTTACATATTGAGCATCAAGATCTATAGAGATAGATCAAGACACTTGATAAGTTTTTTCAATGAGTACATACCTTGACAAGATTTTGAAGTAGTTCAAAATGGAACAGTCAAAGAAATAGTTTCTTGCCTGTGTTACAAGGTGTGAAATTGAGTAAGACTCAAAGCCCGACCACGGCAGAAGATAGAAAGAGAATGAAAGTCATTCCCTATGCCTCAGCCATAGGTTTTATAAAGTATGCCATGCTGTGTACCAGATCTATTGTATACCCTACACTGAGTTTTGCAAGGGAGTACAATAGTGATCTAGGAGTAGATCACTGGACAGCGGTCAAAATTATCCTTAGTGGAATAAGGATATATTTCTCGATTATGGAGGTGATAAAGAGTTCGTCGTAAAGAGTTACGCTGATGCAAGCTTTTACATCGATCTGGATGACTCTAAGTCTCGATCTAGATACATATTGAAAGTGGGAGCTATTAGCTAGAGTAACTCCATGCAGAGCATTGTAGACATAGAAATTTGCAAAATACTTACGGATGTGAATGTGGCAGACCCGTTGACTAAACTTCTCTCATAAGCAAAACATGATCACACCTTAGTACTCTTTGGGTGTTAATCACATAGCGATGTGAACTAGATTATTGACTCTAGTAAACCCTTTGGGTATTAGTCACATAGCGATGTGAACTGATCACATAAAGATGTGAACTATTGGTGTTAAATCACATGACGATGTGAACTAGATTATTGACTCTAGTGCAAGTGGGATACTGAAGGAAATATGCCCTAGAGGCAATAATAAAGTTATTATTTATTTCCTTATTTCATGATAAATGTTTATTATTCATGCTAGAATTGTATTAACCGGAAACATAATACATGTGTGACTACATAGACAAACATAGTGTCACTAGGATGCCTCTACTTGACTAGCTCGTTGATCAAAGATGGTTATGTTTCCTAGCCATAGACATGAGTTGTCATTTGATTAACGGGATCACATCATTAGGAGAATGATGTGATTGACTTGACCCATTCCGTTAGCTTAGCACTCGATCGTTTAGTATGTTGCTATTGCTTTCTTCATGACTTATACATGTTCCTATGACTATGAGATTATGCAACCCCCGTTTACCGTAGGAACACTTTGTGTGCTACCAAGCGTCCACAACGTAATCGGGTGAATTATAAAGGTGCTCTACAGGTGTCTCCGAAGGTACTTATTGGGTTGGCGTATTTCGAGATTAGGATTTGTCACTCCGATTATCGGAGAGGTATCTCTGGGCCCACTCGGTAATGCACATCACTATAAGCCTTGCAAGCATTGTAACTAATGAGTTAGTTGCGGGATGATGTATTACGGAACGAGTAAAGAGACTTTCCGGTAACGGGATTGAGCTAGGTATTGAGATACCGACGATCGAATCTCGGGCAAGTAACATACCAATGACAAATGGAACAACGTATGTTGTTATGCGGTTTGACCGCTAAAGATCTTCGTAGAATATGTGGGAGCCAATATGAGCATCCAAGTTCCACTATTGGTTATTGACCGGAGACGTGTCTCGGTCATGTCTACATTGTTCTCGAACCCGTAGGGTCCGCACGCTTAAAGTTTCGATGACGGTTATATTATGAGTTTATGAGTTTTGATGTACCGAAGGTAGTTCAGAGTCCCGGATGAGATCGGGGACATGACGTGGAGTCTCGAAATGGTCGAGACGTAAAGATCGATATATTGGACGACTATATTCGGACATCGGAAAGGTTCCGAGTGATTCGGGTATTTTTCGGAGTACCGGGGAGTTACGGGAATACGGGAAAGAAGTATTGGGCCTTAATGGACCTTAGTGGGAAGGAGAGGCAGCAGCCAGGAGGTGGCGTGCGCCCCTCCCAAGCCCATTCCGAATTGGATAAAGGGTTTGGGGCGCGGCCCCCCTCTCCCTTCCTTCTCCTCTTCCCCCATTTCCCCCCTTCTCCTAGTTGGACTAGGAAAGGAGGAAACCTACTCCAACTAGGAGTAGGAATCCTACTCCCTTGGTGCGCCCCTCCTAGGGCCGGCCTCCTCCTCCCTTGCTCCTTTATATACGGGGGCAAGGGGGCACCCCATAGACACAACAATTGATCGTTTGATCTTTTAGCGGTGTGCGGTGCCCCCCTTCACCATAGTCCACCTCGATAATACTGTAGCGGTGCTTAGGCGAAGCCCTGCGTCGGTAGAACGCCATCATCATCACCACGCCGTCGTGCTTACGAAACTCTTCCTCAACACTCGCCTGGATCGGAGGTCGAGGGACGTTATCGAGCTGAACGTGTGCTGAACTCGGAGGTGCCGTGCGTTCGGTACTTGATCGGTCGGATCGTGAAGACGAACGACTACATCAACCGCATTGTGCTAAACGCTTCCGCTTTCGGTCTACGAGGGTACGTGGACAACACTCTTCCCTCTCATTGCTACGCATCACCATGATCTTGCGTGTGCGTAGGATTTTTTTTTGATATTACTACGTTCCCCAACAGATTTTGTTTTTGCGTAGGCGTTGAGAGGCAGACATGTGGAAGAACTTAGTGTTCTCACCACCGTTTATGGCACGTGAAACCTTTGCACGCCAGCGCCAATTTGACATTTTTTCCTGGATGGTGCATTTGAGTATGGAGACGATGATTTTGCGCGTGAGAGACTCTGATGGAGATAGAGGCATGTTTTCCTCAATGAGATCTAGGCAGAGATGGCAGCGTGGCAGCGGGCTTCGCGGAGGGGGGTGGGAATGCTCGAGCGCGCCCTTTTTTGAGGCGGGTACATGATTTTTTGAGCGCGGCGACGAGGGAAGCGGCAGCGTTGGAAGGTGGTGAGGGCAGAGAGGCCCAAATTTGGTTGATGATGTCGCCGCAGGGCCGTGAAGTGGCCCAGCCCGGTTCAAATTTGAAAAAATTGGAACATGGGATGGTGGTGGTGACATGCATGAGGAGTGGGACGTGATCGGACGTGAAGCATGTGCGAGAGGACAGGGAGGTGTTAGGGAAGGCATCTGCCCACGCTAGGTTAAAGAAAACCCGATCTAGTCGTTCTAAAGTGGGAGTAGCTCGATTGTTCGACCAGGTAAACCTGCGATCGAGTAGGGGCAGTTCGATGAGGGCTAGATCATCCAAGGTTTGGTTAAAGGCAGTGGCTTCAACGCGGTGGAACGCAGGGTTGTTTTTCTCAGATGGGAAGCGGATGAGGTTAAAGTCCCCAGCAATAATCCAGGGGGTGTCGTCGGGTTGTGAGATGGACGAGAGCTCGCTTAAGAAAGCTTGCTTGAGTGATCGTGAAGATGGAGCGTAGATGTTTTTGGTAGCAATGGGTTGGGCGCAGGCAGCTGTGCGTAGGAGTAGGGTAGAAGAGAAGGTTAGGTGTGAGTAGGAGACGACTTGGAAGAAGGTGGAGTTGAGGGCAGAGATAGTGCCACCAGCGGATCCGACGACTGGCAGCGAGAAGGCTTGATCCAACGTGCGTGGCAGAAAAGATTTTAGTTTAGGTGCAGGGAGGATTTTGAGTTTTGATTCTTGCAAGAGGGTTACGTGTGGTTTAGTTGTCATTAGTTCTGAGAGAACGTCAGCGCATTTATCATCATCGCCAAGGCCACGTACATTCCAGGAGCAAATTAAAAAGGTGTCATTACTCATAAGGTTTGTTAATGCAGCAGATAACAAACGCGGGGTACAAGAGGCGTACAGTTACAAAAGTTACGCGCGGGGTCCGGAGTAGCAGTGGTACAGGCAACAACGGTTTCAGCAACCAAAAGTACATGTAAACGGCAGCAACAATCGGGCAAGCTAACGGTGGCGGAGACGGGCAAGAACGCACCACCGGGCCAAGGTCGCAGAAGGTGCAGATCATGGAGCCTCATTGTCACCAGAGGCAGAGGCCTCGGATCCAAGGATGGCGTCCACTTGGCCGTCGTCGGCGCCGCAGAGCAGCGCAATGGCAGCGAGTCTTCGGCGGATGCAGGAGGGGCATCAGACTGATGGAGACGGGCTTCCTAGATAGCACGGTCGATGGCTGTGCCAACATCCGAGGCAGAGAGGCGTGCCGCCTTGGCCCTGACAGCCCTCGCAAGCATGGGGGAGTACTTGGCCTCCTTGCCAGCCAGCCGTGCGCTCCGCCGCAGCTTGTCCTTGGAGACGGACTGGTCGCTTGCCGTTTCGCGGTGCTCCCTGCGAATGGTACACTCGTGAGTGTCCAGATCCCGCAGGGGGAGAGCAGCATCACGTGAAGACTCGCCAGCCGAGAACGTAAAGGTGGTGGGGACAGCGGAATCACCTGCAGGTGGGATAACCGCGGCGAACGCAGACGAGCTAGATGGCATCAGCAGGCCCACAAGCAGAGGGGCGGCAGTCGACCCAGCGCATGGGCTGGGTGGCGCGATAGAGCCCACCTAAGGCGCCGGGCGGATGACAGGTGGGGTAGGCTCGGCAAGGGGGGGGGGTGCATGCACCGCGTCCAGTGAATCGGAGGAAACGCCATGCAGGAGCGGGGTGTGCATGTCCTCCAAGGCAGCAGAGCTGTCGTCAGAAATGATGAGAGGCTGTCGCATGGTACCAGGGGGAGGGAAAGGTGAGGCCAGAGCGGATGCCCCTGATGCAGAGTCAGGAGATGTGGCGGTTGCACGGGGGGCGACCGGCCTAGAGCCACCGTAGGTAGGATCGGCCCGCCACCCCGCACGTACCGCAGAGACGATGGGGACGAGGTGAGCAGGGGAGAGAGGACGTGGTGAGGTGCGCTGAGAGAGTGGTGCAGAATCTCCGTCAGAAGAGCCACTGCCAAAGCGGGTGGCTCCATCACCGTGGTGCCAACGAGAAACCTCGACAACTTTGGCGATTTTGATTTCGTTGATGGGTGGAAGCTGGATGATGATACCAGGGGGAGCTGGTTTGCCAGATTGGAGGAGCACAAGTGCGCGGACCAATGCGTAGTCGATGCCATGGAGACAAAAGTCGTTGACGGCACATACATCCCCTAGGAAGGCCAGGGCGAAGCGTATGCCGTCCTCGTGCCATAGTTCGTGAGGAAATTCAGAGACCTCAACCTCAGCGAGGTCAGTGAAGATAGCAATAGAATGGTCGACGTGCTTGACCGACTCAATGGTGACTACGTTTCCCTCGAACTCGATAGGACTATGGCTGATCACATCATTACGTGCGGCGGGTGTGTGGAAAGTGAGGCAGGCGATCCCCCGCCATGAGCCGCCCATGATGAAGGAGGGGTTGCCGCAAGTGTGTTGAATGGCTCTGCGGATGAGAGTGGTGGGGTTGGGTTCAGGGTTCCGGAGGTGTACGAAGGCAAAGCGGCGAGGGCAGTGGACTAGGCAAGGTGGGGCAGCGACTAAGGGCATGTCCCCGAAGGGCGGCAGCATTCCAGCCTCGTGGAATGGCCGTGGCGGCTCGTCCCCAGTGTCGGTGTCAGAAACGTGAGAAGGGGACCTAGTGTATTGGGAGGCGAGGAAGACGTCGGAGAGACACGCTCGCAGTTCATGGGTGTCGAACGGAGACGTGTGCGAGTGCAGGTTGCCTGGTGAGGGTGAGGTGGGTGTGGGTGGAGGTGCAGAGGTGCGAGGCGGCGAGGGAGGAAGGGGAGCCCCGTTGGCGTTGACCGGAGTGTCGTTGAGGATGAAGGGCGAGGGGACGCATAGCATGGTGAAAGGCTCCGAGAGGAGCACGGGGATGTCACCGATCATGAGCGTGCGCGAGGCGCGGGCTGCCGACGAGGAAGAGCCGGCGGAGTCCATGCTGCGTGTGCAAAACGCGGGGTTAGGATGAGATGAGAATGAGTCGGGAAGAGGCGGGAAGAAGGGCCAGTTCCGTCTATACCTGCGATCCACTGCGGTGGCCGCCACCGCCGGCCAAAGCACAATGGATAGGGTCACGGCAAGTCCCTACACAATGGTCAAGGGCGAGGCACCGGAAGCAGCGACGCTTTTTGTGTTTGGGAGAACGAGTGCGAGAGTGTGGATGAGTGGGGAGGAGGCGCCGATGGGTTATATAGGTGGGGCGAGGATAAGGATGGTTGCGGTCGAGAGGGGAGGAGAGGAGAGCATCTTTGTAGGAGGGCGTCGTGTTGCTGTTGGAGCGCGTGGGTGACAAGGCCGCCGTCAGGGCGGCTGGGCCCATTGCGTGTGTCAGAGGGCGAGGGGGCGACGAGCTAGGGCGTGGTGATCGAGCGGCCGGCGTAGGCTGTAGAGAAGGATTAGGTGTGATGATGGAACCTAGATGCTAATAGAGGCGTCGTGGATGAGCTGCAGCGACGGACCGGTGCGTGATCTCTCCACCTTGTCGGTTCCCAAGGCAATATTCTCCGTTGATGTGATTGATGGGGCCGTGCATGGGGGGACAGAGGGCGGCGCAGCGGGGTCCGGATTAGACGCGGGGCGGGCAAGCGGGCCGTCCAAAAATGGCATAGACAAAGAGACAGAGTGGGGTTCCTGGGGACGCGCGACAACTCCGGTCGCGTGCGGTGACTCCAGCACAGAGTACGGATCTTTTGCAAGATTTGGTGTGTCAGAGAGCGCCGCACGGTCATCATTATGCATGGGGCGGGTCCCAGGCGCATGCGGGGCAGGGCGGACGTGCGGCGAGCGTGCGACCGCGGGGGGCTGTTGTGGCGCGTGGGCTTGTGCAAGCTGGTGAGCGAATGGGCCAAGAATGGATTCCGATCGAGGGGGCAGAGTAGGGTATGCAAACTTGGTGTAATCATGAAGGAAACGACTGCAGTGGGCAACGGCCGGTTCGAGCTGGTCAAATAGAAAGAGACCAAACCCTTCAAAATCAAGGGACCCATGCTTGAGAATTTGAATTTTGGTTGAGTGAGAGAAGATGCCGGATTTATAAATATGCTCATGAACTTTGACTGCCAGGAAATCTTGGTTGACCGAAAAACAGTGGTTTAGGGCTGACTCAACTAACAGTTCATTAGGTCTAATAGTAATCGGCAAGAAAGTAACCCAGAACAGGTGTGTGTGTGTTGGGTGTAGTGCACGTGTGGTGTAAGCTGGAAGAAGCGATTAACATTAAGCATAAGATAAAAAAAGCTAATACCAGGCCGTTGTCGACGCTCCTTGGGTAGATCAAGAGTTGTGGACCCAGGTGGCAGCAGTGCAGAATCGGTCGCCGGCGGCGAGGATGATGCAGTTCCAGCAGACGATGGCAATGCCACCCGAGGAGGCAAGCAGCAGGTGGCATCCCAAGGCAGAGGCCATGGGAAGCGGATCATCATGCCCAGCTTCCTGAAGTCGCCCATGGAAGCGATGAGCGAGGCAACGTCAGGCGACGCAACAGTGAAGGAGAAACATGAGTCTCCATCATCCGTGACGTTGAAGAGGTGGTGGATGCCGCCAAAGAGGCAGGCAAGGATGAGGCTCATCAAGGAGGCGTCTAGGTCAAAAGGAAACTGGATGACACGCGCATACATGCGGCATCCATGCAACTATGTGGTTGTGAGAATGGAGATCGGCGATCTGCATTGTGCCCATGCGACCCTTTCAAAGTGATCACCCAGGTCATCGGGGATTTGGAGAAGCTGAGCAAGAGTCATGCATGTTGCCGTAGAGCGAGGAGGAGGCCGGAGCGGTGGCAAGGATCTAGCGAAGGAGAAGGAGTAGTTGCGGAAGCGGAGTGGGGCTTGGGCAAGGATGGTCTCTGCTACGCGCGTAGAAGCAACGTGGAAACGGAAGATCAGGAGGGAGCATTGCGCGAAGAAGAAATGGGCAGCAGAGCCACCCAGAACGGCCTGGAGCAGAGCAACCACGACTGTGGCGTTGAGATGGCGGTTGGAGTAGCTGAAGGTGATGTAGAGCGGTGAGGCGAGGTGGAGGGCCGGGGTGGTGATGTCGAGGCGGAGGTAGTAACAGCAGTCATCTTCAAACTCCATTCCCATGGCATTGCCACAGCCCAGGAAGCATCGGAGCGCGACCTGCCCGGCCTTGACATAGAGCAGATCAAAAAACGACAGAGGTGGAGGAGCGACAGTTGGGAGCAGCTCGTCGAGGGGGTTGGTGGAGAGGGCTAGGCCCGGCGCATGGGCGACCGGAGGGTGTTTGGTGGCGGGAGCGGGCTGGGTGGCGGCATCCGGCGAGGAGGCCGGCGAGGAGGGTGGAGCGGGAGCGGGAGCGGGCATCTCCCAAAGTCCTCCGTAGCTTCTGAAGACTTCTTATCAATCTGATCTCATGATTGCAACAAGACTCTTGTTACCAGAAAACATCTTGCTTGTTAATTAAAAAAACTACCGAAACTCATCTCATGATGAGAGAAGTTTATATTGCAGCCTCGAACTACCACAAAGTCTAAAACACAACCTTGAACTACGAAATCGTCTAATTTACAACCCTAAACTTTGAAAATTGGACAAAATACAACCCTGAGGTGGTTTTGACTGTCCAGTCAGCGCCAAGTCACTTTGGGTCAAATTTTGGCCAAAAAATAGTTTCCGGAAAAATTTGAAAATTTCTCGAAATTTCACACAACCATTATATTGAACCTGGGAGAGTTTCAACAAATTTTGCCAAGTAGAAAAAACTAACGCGAAAATTCATATTCAGATCAATTTTGGTCAAATTTTGGCCAAAACTTTTTGAAAAAAATCTAAAAAATCCACACAACCATTATATTTAATCTGGGAAAGTTTCAACAAATTTTGCGAAGTAGAAAAAATTAAAGCGAAAAAATGTTTTCATAATTTGAATTTTCGCTTTAACTTTTTTTCTACTTGGCAAAATTTGTCGAAACTTTCCCAGATTCAATATAATGGTTGTGTGGGCTTTTACAAAAAAATCATTTTTTTGTGGAAACATTTTTTGTTTTGGCCAAAATTTGACCCAAAGTGACTGGACAGATGGTCAACAGCTAAAAACCGGTCAAAATCACTCAAAACTACCTCAAGGTTGTCTTTTGTCCGGTTTTGAAAGTTCAGGGTTGTAAATTAGACGGTTTCATAGTTCAGGGTTGTGTCTTAAAATTTGATGGTAGTTCGAGGTTGCAATATGGACTTCTCTCTCTCTCATGATTGCAACATGACCATTATTATAGAAAAACATCTTGTTGAAAAAAACAAACTACTTCAGCTCACCGTATTGTATGTCGAGATTGCAACAATAGCCCTGTTGCAACTGTAACAACCCCCTGTTGTGTTGCGGAGCGACAGGTTGCAAGAGAGGTAGGGCGCGTGGCATCGGCGACCAGAGCCGGCCGCGACGGCTACCATGGTGGCGGGGGCGTTGCGGGTTGAGACAATCCACACAGGTGGCTGTGCTTGGCCAGATTTAGCGAGGATGCATCACAGGTGGCCGTGCCTAGCCAGATCTGGCGACGTACCATTACCGATGGTTGTGGCGCGTGACAATCAGAAGAGGACATTGGCCATAGCAGCGCCTGGCGTTGATGGTTGGCTGCGAACACGAGGAGAAGAGAGGTAGTGGAGGAAGGGTACGGGGGCGGCGGAGGACGCGTGGCTAAACGGTGGCGACGCTCGGCGACCAGCCAGATGGAATTGGGCGACGTGGCGAACGTTGCTCCTGATCTAATCAGGATCATGAAAGATGCTAGGTTGACTTTATTTACCTGTCTCCAACAAACCCTCTGTTGCGCTCCGTAGAATTGCAAGAAGGGCCTAGGACAAAGGCTGGCTGCTCCTATGAAATAATACTGGGTAAGACCAACTTAAGCCGGTTTGAAATCACCTTTGATGCTATTTTGCATAAAACATTAGACAAACTGATGGGGCGGAACTGGGTAAGGAGGGTTGGATATTTTACCTTGGGAATCAACACCAGGATTGTTTCATTAATGCATTCGGCCGACTCAGTTCCATCCACAATCCTCAGCACCACCCTGGTTACCTCTTCACCGCAAATGTCCCAATGACGCTAAAAAAAGTGAGCGGGAAAGCCATTTGGGCCTGGAGCCTTAGGTGGGAACATCTGGAAAATGTGTGTGTTTTTTACTTCCTCGTTGCTATAAGGGGCATTGAGAGTATCGTTCATAGCATGTGTGACCTTAGGTGGGACAGTTGACAAAACCCGTTTCATGTTATTTACCCCTTCGGACGTGTAGAGGTCTTTGTAAAAAGCCGTTGTTAAGCTCTCCATCTCGCCCAGATCGACAGTAATCTGCCCATCCTCTCTCTGCAAAGATTTAACCTGATTTTTCCTCCTCCTTTGGCTAGCTCAAAGATGAAAAAAGTGTGTGTTTTTGTCCCCATGGGTGAGGTGCTAGGCTTTGGGCTTCACGTAGGTGGCCTAGCTGTTTGATAATCTATACCTACTAATAAAGCAAGGTATGTTTCGCTAATTTTTCATTCATTCACCGTCGAAAATGATTTTTTCCTATCCAGGTGTTACCAAATTCTTCTGCGTTCGTGTGCTAGAAAAAAGGCCTTTCCAGAGTTTCGTACACGGGCCGCGTGCTCTGGCCCAGGGAAGCCAGCCCAACTTTTTTTCTACCCTAGCAGCTGGGAAAATTCTATTTTCCTCACAGGGCGACAAATAATCAGAGCTTCGCACGGACAACCAATAATGGGCTGGCCTATTTTTCTTTGTTTATGTGTTTTACTTCTATTTTTATTATCCTTCCCCTATCTCTTTTTTCCCTTTCAAGTTTATTTTTCTTATCGAATTTATTTTATAAATTCAAAATTCTCAGAAAACGTTCAGAATAGAAAAAAACAAATCTAGAAGATGTTCAGAATTCCAATGTTGCTATTTTGAAAAATATTCGGAACTTGAAAAAAGTTTCACATTTTTTCAGAAACTTTTATTGTTTTCCAAAATTGTTCAAGATTCATAAAAAAAGGCATTTTAAAAATGCTCCAAATTCGAAAAATATTGTTGTTTATTGAAATTTTCACAATTCAAAATAATGTTAAAAGATACACATTTTTGAAAAATATTATGAATTTCAACACATGTTCCCGTTGTAAAAAAGGTTCACAAATTGAAATAATGTTCATGTTTTTATAAAAAAAAATATGTTTTCAAAAAATGTTGTGAATTTTAAAACATGTCCTGTATCAAATTTTGTTTGTGTTTTTCTGAAAGTGTACATAATTTTCCAAAAAATGTTAGAATTTAAAAAATAGTTTATGTTTCCTACAATATTCAAAAAACTTCATACCTTAAAATCTCCTCTATAAAAAAAGTAGATTGAATAATTCATGGGCCTTCTCTGGCGTACGATGACGTAACACAATTCTTAAATGCCCTCGATCAATGAATGGAAAAGTCGCGGATTTATTACTTCACACCCGGCAAAGCCAAGATACTAAATATTTCTTTTTCACATGCACATAGGGTTTTTCTTGCACATATAATTCTCACTAACTTTAAATGCATATTATTTTTTCTCCTATTAAACCGTACGTGCATTTGTGCTAGTCTTTACTTCTTTAAAAGAGCCAGTTGGTGTTGATGGTCCGTCTGCCCTCTTTGATGGGATAGGGATAAAAAAAATGCAGCAGCAAGAGGAACCGCCATCCTGCCTCTCCATTACGTGAAGCCACCTCGAACTAAAAAAAAAGAATCCTAATCGAGTACTACTATTCTCCCGAAGCACCTGCCGGACCGGCATTTCTCCCCAAAATCTGTCCGCCTCGTCTCTCCCATCGCCGCTCTCATGGCCTCCCCGATCCTGTATCTCTTGCCGCCTCTCACCTCCCCAATCCCGTATCTCTTGCCGCCTCTCCTCCAATCCCACTCCCGTTCTTCAGCTCCACCTCAAAATTCAAACTGTCGATGCCGCACCGCCATGCATATTACTCCCGGGTTCCCCATCCCTTATGATCGTTGTTTTCTTCTACGCCTCCCGGAATACTCAGTTTCGCTGCCACCTTTCGCTTCGCCGTCGCTGGTCTTTGCCGAGTCGCCCGCTCACCGTCGCCGAACGAGGAAGCGCAACCCCTGTCGGCGTGTTAAGCTCGTCGTGCCGAGGATTGCGTGGAGGCCGCTTACCCTGCCGCACGCCCGCTTGCCGTCTTCAACCGCCGAGGTCGCACTTCGCGGGCAAGCTCGGTCGGGAACTGCAGCGCTGCCTCACGATCGCGCGGACATTTCGTCTTGGTCTGCGCTGCCTTTTCCCTTCCATCCGAGCACATCGGCCTCTTGAGACTCCTTTCAGACGTCTCCACAAGGGACACCATGTTGGTTCTGAATCAGTTTGATTATAGCTTAGTAGTAAAAATTGCAGTTTATTTTGAAATTGAACACATCCGCAAATCTACCGGGCAGGCTTACGACAGACTCGAGCCACGCTGCTACCGAGCCGCCGGCCCACTCGCCACGCCAGAAGACGCCTTGAAGTCTCCCAAAAGCTTTTGGGTCCTTATATTACTGCAGATGCCGGCATTTTGAGCTTCTCTTTTCGTCCTATTTTTGATAGATTTAGGCATTACCTTCAAGTATTTCAGCTGTTACTTTATACCTTCGTCAATTTTGTAATTTTGTTGATCTGGTATGACCAGGGACTGGACTGGGTATGACATTGGCCTAATTATTGAGTATTCAAAAGACCGATATAGCTAAATTATGTATAATTCAGAATTTCAAATGCTGCTACAGTGGCTGTTATTGTCCGATAATGCTTGGAAAAAAGTCTATAAAACATGCTCTTTCCACCTATTATAGCAACAGACATGTGTACCAATTCCATGAGCTGTTGCAAATGGGGGCACTAGAAAGTAGAAACTAGCAAAGTTGCCAAAGATCACTGATTCAGATATTACATTAACCAAAAGAACATTTTTTTTCTTTTTTTTTCGAAAAGGGGGGACTCCCCGGCTTCTGCATCAGAACGATGCATACGGCCAGGAAAAAAAGAACAATTAATGAGTTGAGAAATGTGAATGAGCGCTTGATCCCATTGTTCCCTATGTTTATTCCTTTTGACAGAGTTTGGGAGTTCACCCTAGATAATGATACACATGTTGGTAAGTGCTCCAGTTTTCTTTTGTTCGTTCTAACTTTTCTTTTGTAACAAATTAACTATTAATATTTTTCTGTTCAAATGTTAGATGTTATTGGCATGATTTTATTTGTAAGTTCTATGGGATATAAAGACGGTTTCTACAATCGGAGGATCCCAGTGAGAAATATTGTTCTGCTAGATGACACGTATGTGTATCTTATGATTTTCAGTTATCGAAATGAGTCAAAGTTCTTACATTTCTCTTCTATATTAATTGATTTTGTAGCTATAATATTGTCAAGTTAGTTGTATGGGGCAAGTTGTGACTAATAATCTAAGTGCACGGGAAAAACTCGCCGAGGAGCGTGCTATTGTCGTGGCAACAATGTTACGTGCAGAGCACATTGGTAAGTCTAAGTGCATGCATTTTTCTATGCATATAATTATAACGTGAAAATAAATTTTGCTAATATATTGATGTTTTGTCTTTAATTAACTAGATCGTGGCCTGCATACTACAGACTTAAGTAGGATGCACTTTAACCGAACATCACAGCAGTGCGTGAATTAAGGCAGAGGTAATTGGAAAATTGGTTGAAAGTATCCACTATTTGCTTTATACGGTATATTAAATATTTACAAATAATTTTCTATAGGATCAACAATGATCTTCCTGGACAATCACCTCCATGAATCAAAAGAAGATGAAGAATGGAGTCGTGAAGCAAAAGTGAAGTCTTAGAATAATAGGACAATGCGTTACTTAAGCTAGGTTGAGCTACTTTTGAACCGTGTTACTTCACTTTGCTTAATTTTGGGTTTTTTTTTAGAAAAGGAGGATGACCCCCGACCTCTGCATACGATCACTTTATTAATTATTCTCACAAGACCTTACAAAGTAATATAACAATAAGACTAAAGCCGCCATGTAAACACCTCTATCCAGCTGATGAAAGGACGCAGATAGCCTGGGCCTAATACCAAATAAACATCGCAGCTAAACCTAACATCTAAGACCTGAGAACCCATCCAGGAGACCAGGGGCCTTTGCCGGCATGTGTCTCACCGGTCCGGCGTGCACTCGAGATGCCGCCATCGCCAATCGTCACCGCTCCATCTTCGTAATCAGTCTGCTGCATCAACCTTGCTCGGTCTAGCTATCGTCGACACCACCACGGGCGCCAAACGGCACCTCCTCCTGCACGCAAACAGCTGAGCACGCCGCGGTCGCCATCGATACACCTCGGCGCCATGCTGCCAGTATCACCGGCCGACAACTTGAAGTCCTTGGAAGATCCGTCGTGTAGCACCCGCCAACCGGGCATGACAAAGCGTAGCACCCGCCGGTCGTGCATGACTTGACATCACCACCGAAGCTTCGGTGCAAGACGGCCGCTCCACCTCCTGCCTCTAACATCCAGCGTTGTTCGTAAAGATTCTCCCAAGAGAGAAACGACACCGCAGTGCCGCCATCATCCGATCTGGAACACCAGATCCTAGGGTTTCCCCCGAAGCAGCACGAGTGGGTCGACAATAGTTACATGACGATGCCTTCATCAAGGTAACGACGAGAACGCCGCCATCGCTTTGCCTTGGCTCGGTTTTCACCGGCAACCATGTCTTCCCTACTCGCGGTGGACAAGATGATGGATCTCGAGATCCGATCACCAAGCCTCCGGTCGGCCATCTCGGGAAGAAGATGACCACCACGTCCACCGGTGTCACCACGCCGGGCAGCGTCGCCGCCGCACCCCATGGTGCCTAGAGGGCGACAAGCCCCGACGGAACCCATGCCTCGCCAGCTGCCATGGCCCAGACCCCGGCACCACCAGATCTAGATTGGATCGGGGTCCAGGGCCCCAAGTCGCAACCACCGCGGAGGCAGCACCACTAGACGGCGCCTAGCCCTCCAGCCCGCCGCCGAGTCATCGCCGGAGCTCCGCCGCGCCACGCCGCCAAGCCACCGCCGGGATAACTCGCGCCGCCGCCAGAGAAGCCACACCGCCCGACGTTGGAGAGGCCTCAAGAGGGCGCTGCCACCCAACACGCCCGCGCCACACACGCCACGGACGCCAACCACGAGGAGAGGGCAAGATCCCGCCACCAACGCCGGCCGGTCTTTGCCCGTGGCATCTTGATGGCGGGGAGAAGATCGACGAGGCGAGGGCGGCGGCTAGGGTTTTCCCGAGGAGCTTAATTTTGGGTGTACGGTGCCGTGGACAATGATGGGAAGTGCTGTTGTGATCCGTGTTGTAACTGAATCTGAGTTTAACTTATGAAGTGAAATCTTAAGGTAGTGTAATGCCAAGACCACTTGAACAACATATCAAGTTGGTGTGATCTCTGGGTAAAGTAAAATGTAACAGCTTGGAGGCATGTTGAGTCGCAAATAGTTGGTCACATGTGTTAGCTAAGGGTAGATGTAATCAAAATGAAATGGTGTGTGTGGCTCCATGTAACTCTCTGATGTTTGTAGCGTCGTTGAACAAAGACTTTCTTGATATGGCTAAACACTAACCTTCTCTTGACGAAAATCATAGTACTACATATTTAGGCTTGTACTTTTGTGATTCCAATTTATTTCATGTGATTCCGTAGCATAGCACAGGCATCTTACTAGTAATTTGATAAAGTACAGTCCAACTTGTTTGGGCTGGGGCTGGCGTCCGTCGGGGAATCCTATATGGCATGCCCCGCGTGCCCTAGCGAGGTAACACACCCCCCACCCCTCATGCACTGGGCCTTCTCATGGGCCGACAAATTTTTTCTTCTTTCTTCTTTTTTCCTTATTCGTTTTTTCTTTTTTTTCCTTTATGTTTCTCTTTTTTCATCTTTACTTACTTTTGGCGATTTATTTTCAAATTCATGAACATTTTTTATCAAATTCGAAAAATGTTCACTGATATTAAAAAAATGTTCGTCAAATTCAATTTTTTGTTCATCGGATTTAAAAATTTCATCCAAATTCAACATTTCTTCACCGACCTAAAAAAAGTTCATTAAGTTCAATTTTTTCATTGTTTAGAAAAAAATCATTAAATTATTTTTTCATTAAATTCAAAATTTGTTCATTCATTTTTTCAGAAAAATGTTCTTGAATACAAATTTTGTTCATCAAGTTCAAAAAATGTTAATCAGATCCAAAATTTATTCTTCAAGATTAAAAATTGTTCATCATTATTAAAGAATGATCATAATTATTTTCATCAAAATAAAAAATGTTTATTAAAATTAAAAACTGTTTGTTTTTTATAAAACCGTGGACATTTTTTTTAATTCAAGAACTGGTTTTGAAAATTCAAAAAACAATTTTGTTGAAATTTTAGAACCTTTTTGTAATTATGAATTATTTTAACATAGAATAAAACAAAAACAAAAAAAACATGGAGAGTCCGTCCCTGCGCATTGGGCGGCCCAACAGGGCTCGCGGGAGGGTCCCGCCTCAGTCGGTGTTCAAGTCTACAACTTCCTCGGTCGGTCTTAAAAAATAACGGCCTTGTTCGCGCACGAAAGTATAAACTCTTACGGGATCGACTGCACGTTGCAGAATAAGATGGAGCTTCCAACACCCCCATCGATGATGGCAGGAGGCTCGATCCACAACATATACATGCTATGCTTGTGGTGATTTTGGATGGAACACTATGTTTGAAGTGATGTCTTTTGGGTGAACTTCATATGTTTTCATTTGTAAAACACGATGATGAAACTTCATATGTTATGACGGTTATGCTATGCATGTTTTGAATGTTTTAAAGATATGTATTATGTAGTGTTCGAAGTTCATGCGGCTAGGACACAAAATCTATAAAATTTTATTTTTACTCCACTCACTATAGGGGATCGGCTCGGTGCGGCCACCGCTAGTAGAGTAAAATTTACCCCACTAACTTTACTCCGCCGGATACTCCACCAAGTTTTAGGGGATCGTTTAGAAATGCCCTAAGAATATAATTCATCCATAGGCAGTGCCTTTTAAGATCCCTAGATTTGCTTGGTGCAAAGATGCACTAGTTGATTGGCCTCTCCCTTCCCATGTAAACAATTGAATAGCTTCTTTTTCGAGATTGACTGGGGGAGGGGGAGCAGTTCCCCCAACCGCGTGTTGATTCAACTCAAACGGGCCAGGGCAGGCCAAACCAAATACATAACATTAATGAGGAGGTCAACCAGGAGAACATAACGGGAAGGAGAGGTGTTCAATAGGGAGAAGAAGTTTGCGTCCCAGGATGACACGATGACATCCGACGAATCAGAAGCGTTAATATGCGAAAAGGAAGGGAAGAGGATTAGTTTGCACACTACAATAGTAGCTACCTCTTTGTGAGTAATCTAATGGACATCTCACACACTCTAGAATGCAATTTTTTAGTTTCAACAAACATGGAAAACTATATGCTTTAGAAACATTTGTTGAGATTTTTTATTTTGATATGTATGACATTCTTACAAGATTTCAAACTGAAAGTACACAACACATATAAATAAACATAGGTACTACAAAATTAACTCGTGGAATTGGGATCATGTTCTTGTAATACCACCTAGAAATGCAGCAGTTAAATTAAATAGAGTTCCTAATAATTGTCTCGCACTAAAATTTAAGCAAAAACAACCTAATATTGCGGCAAAATATGTTCTCAGTTTAGCTATCTAGAATGGTCAAAATTAACTTACGCAACATAGAACATTGCATTTTCATAATTATCAACTCGACTACAAGAATATTTAAAATCTTGTGTCAATTAAAAAAAATCATAGAAGTAAAAGAGTTTAGAATAAACTAAAGGCTAATTGTTGGGAAATCCATTTTGGTTCTCGGGTCTAGATGCTCCAGCATTCTGGACCTACCACGCGCCTCGTGATGCTCACCTTTGCAAATATTTCCTAGCATACTCGCCCATAACAAATGGACCCCTGGGCCACGTCCCAGACGGTGTAATTGTCGTGGCTCGTTAACCCCGCATCGGCATAGACGATGAGGACGGTCAAGTACCAACAACTTCTATCATGTACAGACGAACAAGATCTGGTACGCGGATAGCTCGCCCCCTCCTGGCCATGGCCACGCCACCATCAGCCGACTCCTCTTACTAAATTGTAGTAGATCAGAAATTATTATTTTTCACAAACACCAAATGTAGATACATTTGAGCAGATGAATCGACGAAGCCAGAGGTGAGGACGCCGGAGCTCAGCCAGCTAATGGAGGGGGCCATTTTCTTCTTTGATTACCACTCTCTATGCCACTCCTCTCTCCTAATGTTATTAGTTTTCAAATTTGCTTTCACCCGAGCGAAAATGCTATCAGAGTTCTATCACACACTCTTCTTATGCCCTTTTACCTCTACAATGCTGCAAAATCTTGTTTTCTTACTCAACTCTTCATAAGGTGCTTTATCACGGCTGTTTGTTGGCCGCCCTGCCTTTCTCTTCTTTTTAGGAGCACCTAGCCCAACCAATGTATCGTCTTGTACTTGTTGCTCACCATCAGTTGTGGTTCCAATGTTTGCATTTGTCGCCGCACTCCCAGCAATTACGCGTCGGCCTTCCAACCCGAGCCCATCCCTATGATCCTCATATTCAGCCAGGGAAGCAATTTCATCCTTAATTATATTCATGACTTCCTCATAGGCCTCTGCGCATGCATAACCAAGACGGGCCAACTCCATAGCATCGACATATAGTACCGGCCGTGTGGCGGTGTGTCATTGTCCTGCTACCAGCATGATCGCTTGTGTACTTGGAGTGCGATGGCAGTATATCCCGCGCGCCTCTTGTCCACCTCTTCATGATCAAATGTTGTGGTATCTTTGTAAACCCCAGGACGTCCATAACCTGGATCCACAAGCATGCAACCATATATAAGTCAAGCAGATAATGAAATGCCCAGTATATTCAGTGAGGTTTGAAAATAGAACAAATCAAACTTTCGGCATGTGGCAAAAGGCATGCACATGTGCTCGAACAGCCCACACTTGCACTCAAATTTCTCCCCATCTTCCAGTATTTTCACTTCGTACACACCCTTAGCCCATTTCTCTCGCCTCTCCGCTTGAGTGTGCACCACTTTGCACAAAATTTTCTTCTCGAGCTCCTCAATCTTGTATGCATGAGCATGGTACAACAACTTAGCAAACTGGTCAAACATGCCCCTTGTGTAAACCTCGCTTGCGTGCCTCTCTATTGAGATGCTACATTTCACGACAACACCACCCTACAAGAGAAAACACAAAAAAATGTTATCATCGTTTGAATTATTCCATCCAGAGAGACATGAGATGTGATCACTCACAGTTTTAGTCTTCGTACATGTGCCCATAAGGACTAGCATCCCAGAGCCGTAGTCCTCGCCGTTGAATCCTTGAATTGAACTGAAGAATTTGACACCAAATATCGCGTTATGTGTGCACGGCAAGAAACCCTAACCTCGTCGCTCCAAGAAGCTGGCAGGAATTTACGTCGAAGCTCCTTCTAGTCCGTCCCAATTGACAAACTTGAGGAGGATCGGAGCCCGGAAGACTGACTGGAAGAAGAAGCGCCGCCATCCGCCAAACGTCGCCCCTGTGAAAACTAAAACCCTACCTATCTAATAGTCAGAGACGAGGCACCAGAAATTCCCTTCCCGCTGCCGGCCGCCGGAGCGGCAAGCGGAGGTGAGGCGAATCCACGGGCTCGACGGTGGAGATCGGAGTGAGGAAGGCTTTCCCTATTCGCCTTGTAAGAGGGGAAAGTAAATCAATTTCACAAATACTCATTTTGGACTTCCCTTGGATTTTTTTTGAATATGACGACATTTGTCAAGAAACATGACGTGAACGAGCGGTGCTCCCAATGTGGCGGGTGTTCTCCTAGCCACGGAAGGTTTGCGGATGAATGGTGTGTGATCATATTTTGGCTCATGCGAAACTGGTATCCTCAAACAGGCGGAAAATACAAGTGCTAAAAATTCGTGTTTCCATAAATTTCAGTGAAGCACGACGCAGTTTTTTATCGCCATTTTTATTCTTGAAAACCTGCGGATGGCTAGGAATCAGCAAATTGAATGACAATGAGGACCAACATAGAGCTAATTAAACAAACCCGAACTTGGCAATTGATGATTCCTGCACAAGTGCACATACATTTCGAAATTTTCGATCAGGGCAAATGTCAACAGACTTGATTTATCTTTAGAAAATTGAAATGTGAGCGCGGAAGGTTGCATTGATTCATCAAACTACACATCAATACAATTTGTTTATTTTTTTGAGAAAAGCTTGCTAGGCTTTATTGATCAGCTAAAATGTTTGCCGGAAATACAGTTGGGTCATATGGGGTACCCAACCAAAAGGTGTCTTTCTTTATTTTTAGAAACAACCAGAGGTGTCTTCCATAACACACATCTTTTTTTTAGGACTAAGCTAAGCTTTATTGATCATAATCCACATGAAATGGGATACAAGTCGGATTGTGAGGGTTAGCCAACCATATATGGCGCCCCACACCGAGAGAGAGTGCATGCTTAGCTAAACTATGAGCTTGATCGTTTGAAGAACGGTTTTCAAAAACAAAATTATAGGTAAAGTCCACAGATCGAAGTTTAATTTCTGTTACCACCGAACCATAAGATCCCTGGTTCCCGAGCTTGATGTCATCAACAACCTGCTTGCAATCCGATGCCACAATTATGTTCCCCTGGAGAAGATCTTCAGCCAAAGCAAGGCCTTCTCTGCATGCGATTGCCTCCAATGTAGTTGGGTCGATGATTCCTGGCAAAACCAAAGCTGAACTCCCCTGATAGTTTCCCACTTGGTCCCGGCAAACCGCCGCCACAGCTCCTCGTTGGTCGCGGAAGACCGCGCCATCAACATGTATCTTTGCAAATCTAGCTGGTGGCGCTTTTGGCCTTGCATGTGTTGCTCTGATCACCCAAGGGGCTCCCTGCAAATTACTGTGGGGTTTTGCATGGATGAGCTCTAGTTCTTTGATAAACCTGCTCACGAAAAGAGAAGTGGCATGCGGGCTTTGTGTTATTCCCTCGTGTATGTACTTTCGCCGAGCCGTCCAGATAGACCACAGGGTGACCGCCACCCGATGAAACTACTGTGATTCAAAGACGCCATAAGAGTGAAGATCCATTGTTTCGCATTTGGTTCCGTCGTGGCAATCAACTGGTCCACCGCCTCACCATCTATACATGGATCGCGGTTCAGGCTATTGTTGTCGCCGGAACTGAAGAAAGAAAAACCTCTCTTGGGCCTAGCTTTGGGCTTCACATAGATGGGCTATTTGGTGAAGTACAGTCCAACTTGTTAGGGCTGGAGCAGGCCTCGGTCGGTCTTCAAGTCTAAACTGCCTCGATCGTGCAAGAAAGTATAGACCCTACGGGATCGACCGCACGTTGCAGAAGATGGAAACACACCCCTAGATGATGGCAAAAAATGCCGCATCCGAGATCAAGCCGGAGCAGGTCGTGGCCGCCATCGGAGATCGCACCAAAAAGATGGATCCGCTAGCCACGCGGTTCGCCGCCGGGCCACACCCTATTCCCGAGCAGCACCTGACGCGCCTGCGCAACCTCCAGGCCACGATCTCCGCCGAGCTAGACGACCTCAACATCGTCCTCCACGGTGTCAGCCGAGGAGACCTCGCATTCATGGAGCGGATCCCGCCGGCCCGGCTGGACAAGCTCCTCGGCGCCAGGACGGATCGGGTCGCCAGGCTCCGTGGCGTCCCTCTCGAAAGACGGCTGGACATGGAATCGTGGTCGCTCGCGTTCTCTGTCGCGTTGGGGAAGCCTGCGACAGCATCCTCTGCCAACGCTGTCACGGCGGCTCCCGACGCTCCGCCGTCTGCCAGCGGTCAGGCGGCGGCGAATGCTGCCTCCGAGGACTTGTCAAGGTTACAGATTTGACGGCCCATTTAGTTTCCCTAGGAGCAATGGACGACTGAGATTCCTTCTTGTCTTGCCAATTCCAAGTGTTACACACCTATGCTCCAACCTTACTGATAACCCACAAGAATAGGGGATCGCAACAGTTTTCGATAAGTAAGAGTGTCGAACCCAATGAGGAGCTAAAGGTAGAACAAATATTCCCTCAAGTTCTATCGACCACCGATACAACTCTACACACACTTGACGTTCGCTTTACCGGAAACAAGTATGAAACTAGAAGTACTTTGTAGGTGTTATAGGATACGCTTGCAGGAAAGTAAAGAGGATGAAAATAAAACTAGGGGTTGTTTAGATAAAGACACAACTAAATTAGCTTTAGCGAGTATGGAAAAGTGGTGGTAGGAGTTGTGGAATTTTCCCTAGGCAATTGACTATGTTACTAGACCGGTAATCACTATTGCAATTCTATTTGAGGGAGAGGCATAAGCTAACATACTTTCTCTACTTGGATCATATGCACTTATGACTGGAACTCTAGCAAGCATCCGCAACTACTAAAGATCATTAAGGTAAAACCCAACCATAGCATTAAAGCATCTAGTCCGCTTTAACCCATACGCCAACAACCTACTTACTGGGTCTGTAGCTTCACACTCACGCCACCCACCATAAGCAAATCATAAACATATTGCAAACCCTACATCGAATCCCTCATGCTTTGCCGACACGGAGGGCACAATAGGACAGCACCAATAATAAAATATGCAATTCAAACCAATCATAGCAATTCATCAACCACCAATAGGACAACGAAAATCTACTCAGACATCATAGGATGGCAACACATCATCGGAAAATAATATGAAGCATAAAGCACCATGTTCAAGTAGAGGGTACATCGGGTTGCGGGAGAGTGGACCGCTGGATATAGAAGGGGGAAGGTGATGGAGATGTTGGTGAAGATGACGGTGGTGTTGGTGAAGACCGTGGTAATGATGATGGCCCCCGGCAGCGCTCCGGCGCCACCGGAAGCAAGGGAGAGAGAGGCCCCCTTCTTATTCTTCTTCCTTGACCTCCTCCCTAGATGGGAGAAGGGTTTCCCCTCTGGTCCTTGGCTCCCATGACTTGGGAGGGGCGAGAGCCCCTCCGAGATTGGATCTATCTCTCTGTTTCTGCGTTCTGTTCTGGCTCTGTTTCACCGTTTCGCGTATATATGGAGATCCATAACTCTGATTGGCCTGAAACCTTCGTCGTGATTTTTTTTTCCGAATATAGCTTTCTTGCGGCAAAAGAAGAGCATCAACCGCCTTACGGTGGGCTCACGAGGGTAGGGGCGCGCCCAGGGGGGCAGGCGCGCCCCCCTGCCTCGTGACCACCTCGGGCACTGGTTCGCGTTGATTTTCCTTCCAAATTTTCCATATTTTCCAAAAATAAGCTCTGTCCGTTTTTATCCCGTTTGGACTCCGTTTGATATGGATATTCTGCGAAACCAAAAACATGCAATGACGAGGACCTGCATGGGCCTTTGGATCAATATGTTAGTCCCAAAAATAATATAAAAAGTTGCCAAAAAATATATGAAAGTTGAATAATATTGGCATGGAACAATAAAAAATTATATATACGACGGAGACGTATCAGCATCCCCAAGCTTAATTCCTGCTCGTCCTCGAGTAGGTAAATGATAAAAAAGATAATTTTTGATGTGGAATGCTACCTAGCATAATCTTGATCATATGTCTAATCATGGCATGAATATTAAGACACGAGTGATTCAAAACAATAATCTATCCTTTGACATAATACTTCAAGCATACCAACCAAGCAATTATGTCTTATTGAAATAACATAGCCAAAGAAAGCTCATCCCTACAAAATCATATAGTCTGGCTATGCTCCATTTTCACCACACAAAATATTCACATCATGCACAACCCCGATGACAAGCCAAGCAATTGTTTCATACTTTTGACGTTCTCAAACCTTTTCAACTTTCACGCAATACATGAGCGTGAGCCATGGACATAGCACTATAGGTGGAATAGAATATGATGGTGGGGGTTATGTGGAGAAGACAAAAAAGAGAAAGTCTCACATCAACACGGCTAATCAACGGGCTATGGAGATGCCCATCAATTGATGTCAATGTGAGGAGTAGGGATTGCCATGCAACGGATGCACTAGAGCGATACGTATATGAAAGCTCAAACTGAAACTAAGTGGGTGTGCATCCAACTTGCTTTCTCATGAAGACCTAGGGCATTTGAGGAAGCCCATCGTTGGAATATACAAGCCAAGTTCTATAATGAAAATTCCCACTAGTATATGAAGGTGATAACTCAAGAGACTCTCTATATGAAGAACATGGTGCTACTTTGAAGCACAAGTGTGGTAAAAGGATAGTAATATTGCCCTTCTCTCTTTTCTCTCATTTTTGTGTTTTTTTTCCTTTTCTTTTTGGGGCCTTTCTCTTTTTTCGTCCGAGTCTCATCCCGACTTGTGAGGGAATCATAGTCTCCATCATCCTTTCCTCCTTTGGGGCAATGCTCTAATAATGATGATCATCACACTTTTATTTACTTACAACTCAATATTACAACTCGATATCTAGAACAAAGATATGACTCTATATGAATGCCTCCGCGTGATGTACCGGATGTGCAATGATCTAGCGTAGCAATGACATCAAAAGCGGACAAGCCATGAAAACATCATGCTAGCTATCTTACGATCATGCAAAGCAATATGACAATGAATGCTCAAGTCATGTATATGATGATGATGGAAGTTGCATGGCAATATATCTCGGAATGGCTATGGAAATGCCATGATAGGTAGGTATGGTGGCTGTTTTGAGGAAGATATAATGAGGCTTATGTGTGACAGAGCGTATCGTATCACGGGGTTTGGATGCACCGGCGAAGTTTCCACCGACTCTCGAGGTGAGAAAAGGCAATGCACGGTACCGAAGAGGCTAGCAATGATGAAAGGGTAAAAGTGCGTATAATCCATGCACTCAACATTAGTCATAAAGAACTCACATACTTATTGCAAAAATCTATTAGTCATCGAAACAAAGTACTACGCGAATGCTCCTAGGGGGATAGATTGGTAGGAAAAGACCATCGCTCGTCCCCGACCGCCACTCATAAGGAAGGCAATCAATAAACAACTCATGCTCCGACTTCGTTACATAACGGTTCACCATACATGCATGCTACGGGACTTGCAAACCTCAACACAAGTATTTCTCAATTTCACAATTACTCAACTAGCACGACTCTAATATCACCATCTTTATATCAAGAAACTATTGCAAGGAATCAAACATATCATATTCAAGATCTACAAGTTTATGTAGGATTTTATGACTAACCATGTGAATGACCAGTTCCTGTCATCTCTCTAAATAGATATAAGTGAAGCAAGAGAGTTTAATTCTTTCTACAAAAGATGTGACCGTGCTCTAACAAATATAAGTGAAGCAAAAGAGCATTCTACAAATGGCGGTTGTCTATGTAAAGAGAAACAGGCAATCCAAACTTCAAATGATATAAGTGAAGCACATGAAGCATTCTATAAAGCCATACTCAAAAGATATAAGTGAAGTGCATAGAGCATTCTATAAATCAACCAAGGACTATCTCATACCAGCATGGTGCATAAAATAAAAAGAAAAACCTAATTGCAAAAGACGCTCCAAGACTTGCACATAATGCATGAAGCAAGCGAATCCGAAAACATACCGATACTTGTTGAAGAAAGAGGGGATGCCTCCCCAGCATCCCCAAGCTTAGACGCTTGAGTCTCCTTGAATATTTACTTGGGGTGCCACGGGCATCCCCAATCTTGCCTCTCTTCCTTCTTCTCACATCGAAACATCATCGATTAGACACTACATTCACACAAAGCTTCAACAGAAAACTCGGTAAGATCCGTTAGTATAATAAAGCAAATCACCACTCTAAGTACTGTTGCAAACCAATTCATATTTTGTTTTTGCATTGTGTCTACTGTAATATAACTTTTTCATGGCTTAACCCCTGATATAAATTGATAGTTTCATCAAAACAAGCAAACTATGCATCAAAAACAGTATCTGTCTAAAACAGAACAGTCGGTAGCAATCTGAACATTAACCATACTTCTGATACTTGAAACATTCTACCAAAATTAGGAAAAATAAAAATTTGTACAGAAAGACAGTGCAAAAATAATCAGAACCATTTGACGTTCCAGTAAAAAATTAAAATACGCGCACTACAGCCAAAGTTTGTGTCCTGCACCGTACAAACCAACAAGCATTGTAAATATCCTAAAGGCAAACCTTGGCACATTATTTTTATAATACAATGGAATTGTACAAGGGGATAATTATTTTTATTGAAAAGTTTCTGTAATCAAGATTCACAAAGTTTCCGTGAGCATGAACAAAGTTCAAGGAGCTCTCCCACTTCAACAATGCTTGTCTTTCTCACTTTCACTTTCCTTTTTGAAAAGGTTTTGGGTTCCCCTCTTTATTTTTTTTGTTTTTAAACTATAAGAAAGCACTCAACAGAAATAAATGACTCTCTAAAACTTCCGGGTTCTCCCTGGCAGCGCTTTCTTTAAAGCCATTAAGCTAGGCATTTAGTGCTCAAGTAATGAATCCACCCGGATCCCAAGGTATATCAAAGCCAATTTTAATTAACAATGATTTGTAATTTAGTAGTGAGCACAAAGTAACATATATCAAGCAATGGCGAAGTCTAACTCTCTTCCTATGCATCGGCATGTCATAAAAGAACAATTCATGCACACATAGTAAACGCCAATGCATAGTATAAACAGTTTCTTGCAATTTTATCGTGTTGGAAACATAGAGAGGTGGAGACATAGTTCCTCTCTCATAATAATTGCAAGTAGGAGCAGCAAGCACATGCATATTATATTCATCAAAATCATCACGTGTAGCGGTAAAAGGCAATCCATCAATGTAATCCTTAATAAGTGCAAACTTCTCCGATATAGTATAATCGGGAGAATTCAAAAAGATAATAGGACTATCATGCGTGGGTGCAATAGCAATAATTTCATGTTTAACATAAGGAACTATAGCAAGTTCATCTCCATAAGCGTAATTCATATTGGCATCTTGGCCACAAGCATAGCAAGCATCATCAAAAAGGGATATTTCAAGAGAATCAATGGGATCATAATAGTCATCATAACAATCATCCTTCGGTAAGCACGAAGGGGAATTAAACAATGTATGAGTTGGAGGTTACTCTCATTAGAAGGTGAGCACGGGTGATCAATCCGCTCTTCCTCCTTTTGTTCTTCGCTCTCCTCCTCATCTTTTCATCCAATGAGCTCACAGTTTCATCAACTTCTTCTTCCATAGATTCCTGCAAAATATTAGTCTCTTCTTGGATAGCGGAGACTTTCTTAATAAGTGCATTAATTTCATAATTGTATTTATAATTCTCATAGCAATATTGAGGGTAGCTAAATTTTCAGATCTATAAACAACATCATCAAAATCCTCAAACTCTTTACACATAGCTTCAATTTCATAAGCACCCATAAAAGCAACAAATTCTTCTATTTGTTCCACATCATAGTAATCATATATACCATTAGCATAAGAAGCTAAGGTTTTATTATCATTAAATTCGCATGAAAAGGGAAGATGTGGAGAATTCATCCTAGAGCAACAAGTATAATCATATTCCACGCATAGTTGCCAAGCATACCACTTCAATATATGAATTTGATCCCATAACAATTTCCCTTTTTGTGTCAAGCGATAATCCCTAAAGTATTCACGTTGATCCAACGTTACTCCCATAATATAATTAAATGGGGTTTTCTCAGTATTATTAAAGTAGTACATAATATCTTTCACATAACGACCATCGAGGGTTTTAGGAGGTTCCCCATCTCCATGAGCAGCAAGTACACCTAATTTTTTGGTATTTCATGTTCCATATCCAAAACTAAAGATAAAGAACAACTAAGAACAGCAAATAAAAATTACTTAGTGATAAAGCAAACAAGCACACACGAAAATATTCACCCCACGCTATGACTCCCCAGCAACGGCGCCAGAAAAAGGCCTTGATAACCCACAACTATAGGGGATCGCAACAGTTTTCGATAAGTAAGAGTGTCGAACCCAACGAGGAGCTAAAGGTAGAACAAATATTCCCTCAAGTTCTATCGACCACCGATACAACTCTACGCACGCTTGACGTTCGCTTTACCGGAAACAAGTATGAAACTAGAAGTACTTTGTAGGTGTGATAGGATAGGCTTGCAGGAAAGTAAAGAGCACGGAAATAAAAATAGGGGCTGTTTAGATAAAGACACAACTAAATTAGTTTTAGCGAGTATGGAAAAGTGGTGGTAGGAGTTGTGGAATTGTCCCTAGGCAATTGACTATGTTACTAGACCGGTAATCACTATTGCAATTCTATTTGAGGGAGAGGCATAAGCTAACATAGTTTCTCTACTTGGATCATATGCACTTATGATTGGAACTCTAGCAAGCATCTGCAACTACTAAAGATCATTAAGGTAAAACCAAGGTTGGAAAAAGCGGTAGGCGTAAGCGAGGCGGTTGGCCTTCGCCTAGTGCCTAGGCGGTGCCTAAGCGCCCTAGGCGCGGCCTAGGCGGTAATATAGTTTTTACTAATAGTGTATTTATGATTACTATATGGGTGTTGATATTAGTTTAGGGCATATAAATAAGTTAATTACCATCTACTGCCATTGGAATATAACTCGTTTGACATATCAGTGTAGTATGTGGCATGACTTCGTGCTTGGGTAGGCAATTCCTTGATTGCCTTGCCTAGACCTCCATTTATGTCCTAGGCGAGGCGTTTGGCCATTGCCTAGCACCTAGGCGTGCCTAAGCACCTCCTAGGCACTGCCTTTTCCAACAGAGGGTAAAACCCAACCATAGCATTAAAGCATCAAGTCCCCTTTATCCCATACGCAAACAACCTACTTACTCGGGTCTGTGCTTCTGTCACTCACGCCACCCACCATAAGCAAATCATAAACATATTGCAAACCCTACAACGGGAATCCCTCACGCTTATGCCGACCTGAGAGGGTACAATAGGACATCACCAATAATAAAATATGCAATTCAAACCAATCATAGCAATTCATCAATCACCGATAGGACAACGAAAATCTACTCATACATCATAGGATGGCAACACATCATCGGAAAATAATATGAAGCATAAAGCACCATGTTCAAGTAGAGGGTACAGCGGGTTGCGGGAGAGTGGACCGCTGGATATAGAAGGGGGAAGGTGATGGAGATGTTGGTGAAGATGACGGTGGTGTTGGTGAAGATCGCGGTCATGATGATGGGCCCCGGCAGCGCTCCGGCGCCACCGGAAGCAAGGGGGAGAGAGGCCCCCTTCTTCTTCTTCTTCCTTGACCTCCTCCCTAGATGGGAGAAGGGTTTCCCCTCTGGTCCTTGGCTCCCATGACTTGGGAGGGGCGAGAGCCCCTCCGAGATTGGATCTATCTCTTTGTTTCTGCGTTCTGTTCTGGCTCTGTTTCACCGTTTCGCATATGTATAGAGATCCGTAACTCCGATTGGCCTGAAACCTTCGCCGTGATTTTTTTTCCGAATATTAGCTTTCTTGCGGCAAAAGAAGAGCATCAACCGCCTTATGGTGGGCTCACGAGGGTAGGGGCGCGCCCAGGGGGGCAGGCGCGCCCCCCTGCCTCGTGACCACCTCGGGCACTGGTTCGCGTTGATTTTCCTTCCAAATTTTCCATATTTTCCAAAAATAAGCTCCGTCCGTTTTTATCCCGTTTGGACTCCGTTTGATATGGATATTCTGCGAAACCAAAAACATGCAATGTATGTGGACTGCACTGAGCCTTTGGATCAATATGTTAGTCCCAAAATTAATATAAAAAGTTACCAAAAAGTATATGAAATTTGAATAATAATGGCATGGAACAATCAAAAATTATAGATACGACGGAGACGTGTCACTTACACACTGTAATTTACTCATAGTTTGCCTTGCCTTCCTTGATCTACAACAAATAAAAGGGTAAGTCGTGGTAGAATGACAAAATATACTCTTTACTTGAGTAAGTTCTTTTCATTGAGAATCACCCGGATCTTTATTATTCAAGAGGTAGAATTATAATCATCTTGCAAACATTGAGCTAAAAATGTTAGAATATAATTCATCCAGAGGCAGTGCCTTCTATTATCACTAGCTTGCTTGGTGCAAAGATGCACCAGTCGATCCCCCCCCCCCCCCTTCCTATGTGAACAATCGAAAAGCTTTTCTTTCGAGTTTGACCGGGGGAGGGGGAGCAAGTTCCCCCAACCGCTTGTTTTTTTAACTCGAACGGGCCAGGGCAGGTCAAACCAAATACATAACATTAATGAGAAGGCCAACAGAGAGAACATAACAGGAAGGAGAGGTGTTCGATACGGAGAAGAAGTTCGCATGCCGAGAAGACACGATGCCATCCGATGAATCAGAAGTGTTAATGTGCGAGAAGGAAGGGAACATGTTTAGTTTGCACACTACAAGTCTACAATAGTAGATACTCCCTCCGTCTGGAAATACTTGTCATGAAAATGAATAAAAGGGGATGTATCTAGATGTATTTTAGTTCTAGGTACATCCCTTTTTGTCCATTTTGATGACAAGTATTTTCGTACGGAGGGAGTACCTTTTTGTGAGTAAGCTAATGGACATCTCACACACTCTAGAATGCACTTTTTTAGTTTCAGCAAACATTGAAAACTATATAATTTAGAAACATTTGTTGAGATTTTTATTTTGATATGTATAACATTCTTACAAGATTAAAAACTAGAAATACACAACACATATAAATAAATATAGGTACCGCAAAAGTAACTCATGGAACTAGGATCATGTTCTTTTAAAACCACTTAGAAATGCATCAATTCAATTGATTAGAGTTCTTAAGAAACATCTCACACTAAAAATTGAAGGAAAACACCCTAATATTGTGGGAAAATGTGTTCTCGGTTTAGCTATCTAAAACGGTCGACTAATTTACATAACAAAGAACATTGCATTTTGAAAATTATCAACTCGATTACAAGTATAATTAAAATCTTGTGTCAATTGGAAAAATTTCATATAAGTAAAAGAGTTCAGTATAAACTAAAGGCTAATTATTTTTTTTTGAATCAACTCAGACAATTTAACTTTGGATGAAATATGTTAAAATTGATACAGTGAAAACCATGAAATAAATAGTTAAAAATGTTAAAATGATAATAGTTACATTGTATTAATAGATCTAATTAGTAAAATGCATATAAAGTCATTTGGTGCGAGGCATATCTAATTACAAATATGATAATTAAACAACTATTAGAAGTATAACTATGAATTAATATGACAAAAAGGACACATAAATATCCGCTCTCTATAAAAATTCACCATCTTTTTATGCATAAAATTCTATAAGGTTGAAAAACAAGAAATACACTTGCACATGTAATCGGTTCATGATAATAAAAGGGAGGGAGACTTTTCTTGATTCTCCTTTCGTCACCGCTTTATACCCGTTAATTTTGTGTTAAGCGTAAAAGATTGACGTATAAGATTTAATATATCTGCATAACGATTCAGACTAGAACAGGGACACGATGGACTTATATGCACAATCGTTTTGGACCAACATGCATCACCAATCCATCTTAAAAATAAAAACAAGATGCACCGATCAGGACACACTTGTACATACGTGTAAGAGAAAAAAAGGAAACCAAGTCTTACATCGATTTTCCGTTCAACCTTCCCGTACGTTGCGCTCTAGAAGCCCACAAGGGTCGTGCTTGCACGTTCTTAGGATGTTTAATACTTAAACGTTACCTCGAACGAATTATATATGGGCCCAATTTGCGTCCGGACGGAGGGACCTGGTGATGGAGTCAAATCCAGTAGATCTCGTAGGGGTACCGAACTGGTAGCCTTGGTGCGATGGTAAAGAGACATGGAGTTTTACTTAGGTTCGGACTATCTCGAAGAGATAATACCCTATAACCTACGGGTCAAAAAAATAATACTCTACAACCTGCTTTGGTTGTATTGATTTGAGGGACTACAAATTACAGGTGGATCTACCACGAGATCGTTGTACGTCATCTCTACGATGTGTTGATATTGTAACGATCTATCGACTAGCCTAGCCTCGGCTTATATAATGTACCGGAGGCCTAGAACGAACATGAGTTCTAGTCGGCTACGTCGATGGTGACGAGTCATTTTCTTGAATGCTAGGTCTTCTGTTGATTCTTCCTTGTATGCGTCATGCGCCCTTCTTGACTAGCCCTTTGATGAACCACCATGGGGTCGTTGTTGGGTAGCGCGACAGAAAACAAAAAAAAATCTGACCTATGCACCAGCCTAGGACCACTAGCAAGATGCATACAAGCTTTGATCGATCGCTATGAACTCGTAGCATAGTGGAAGAATAGTTGGGGACGGTCGTCAGTGCAGATCCCCGCAGCTAGGATTTGATAACCTCCCAACTGCGAGGATTTTCTCCCTCGAATAGCTCCTCGGATGGTCCCCTGACAGCCCTTTGGGGGGCTGTCAAACAATCCGTCGGAGAGAAGACCGAACACGACCTCTCTACTAGGTTGCACACATACGATATCACCTATCCAGTAGAGCTTCGCCGCCTAGAACTAATCCCTATCGGAAACCGAACAATCTTTCGGCACTACGAAACTATTTCGTGTGAGGGGAGAGAGAGAGAGAGATGACAGAGTATGCATACCTTGTGTTGAGAGATTTTGGAGTGAGTTGGTCAGCACTCTCCTCCTCCTTTTAGACTCCGATCGGAGCACATTTTTGCAAAGGACCAGAAAGTGAAATCGTACAGGAATAGGAAAGCCGGCTAGTTGCGAAACAGAGGAATCGAAACATATGATGCCCTATGTGTTGGGAAAGGCAGTAATTTCAAAAAAAAATCTACAATCACGCAAGATCTATCTAGGAGATGCAAAGCAACGAACGGGGAGAGTGTCCACGTACCCTCGTAGACCGAAAGCGGAAGTGTTTAGTAACGTTGTTGATGTAGTCGAACGTCTTCACGATCCAACTAATCCATGTATCGAACGTACGACACCTCCACGTTCAGCACAATGATGTCCCTCGAGCTCTTGATCCAGTTGAGGACGATGGAGAGTTCCGTCAGCACAACGGCATGGCGAAGGTGATGATGAAGTTACTGGCGCAGGGCTTCACCTAAGCACTACGACGATATGACCGAGGTGTTAACTGTGAAGGGGGGCGCCGCACACGGCTAGGAACAATTGATGTGTGTTCTACGGGTGCCTTCCCCACGTATATAAAGAAGGGAGAGGGAGGGAGGCAGCCTAGGGTGCGCCCAAGTAGGAAAAATCCTACTTGGGCCCCTAGTCCACCCGCCCCCCTCTACCATATTTGGACAAGGGGGAAAGGAAGGAGGGGGGGAGGGGAAGGAAGTAGGAGTCCTACTTCATACTTTCCTTTTCCTCCTCTCCTTTCCCCTTCTCCCCACATGGTTGGCCCTATAGGGGGCGCACCAGCCCCTTGTGTGTTGGTGTGCTCCCTTACTTGGCCCATTAAGCCCATATCTTTGTCGGGGGTTGCCCGGAACCCCTTCCGGTGACCCGGTATCACCCGGAACATTTTTGGTGTCCGAATATAGCCTTCCAATATATGAATCTTTACCTCTCAACCATTTTGAGACTCCTCATCATGTCCGTGATCTCATCCGGGACTCCGAACAAACTTCGGTCATCAAATCACATAACTCATAATACAAATCGTCATTAAACGTTAAGCGTGTGGACCCTACGGGTTCGAGAACTATGTAGACATGACCGAGACACATCTCTGGTCAATAACCAATAACGGAACCTGGATGCTCATATTGGCCCCTACATATTCTACGAAGATCTTTATCAGTCAAACCGCATAACAACAACGTTGTTCCCTTTGTCATCGGTATGTTACTTGCCCGAGATTCGATCGTCGGTATCCTCATACCTAGTTCAATCTCGTTACCGACAAGTCTCTTTACTCGTTTCGTAATGCATCATCCCGTAACTAACTCATTAGTCACATTGCTTGCAAGGCTTACGGCGATGAGCGTTATCGAGAGGGCCCAGAGATACCTCTCCGATACACGGAGTGACAAATCCTAATCTTGATCTATGCCAACCCAACAAACACCTTCGGAGACACCTATAGAGCATCTTTATAATCACTCAGTTACGTTGTGATGTTTGATAGCATACAAGGTGTTCCTCCGGTATTCGGGAGTTGCATAATCTCATAGTCTGAGGAACATGTATAAGTCATGAAGAAAGCAGTAGCAATGAAACTGTAACGATTATAATGATAAGCTAACGAATGGGTCTTGTCCATCACATCATTCTCCTAATGATGTGATCCCGTTCATCAAATGACAACACATGTCTATGGTTAGGAAACATAACCATCTTTGATAAACGAGCTAGTCAAGTAGAGGCATACTAGGGATGCTTATGTTTTGTCTATGTATTCACACATGTACAAAGTTTCCGGTTAATACAATTCTAGCATGAATAATAAACATTTATCATGAAATAATGAAATAAAAAATAACTTTATTATTGCCTCTAGGGCATATTTCCTTCACTATGTTCTGCTAGGCCTGGAAAATAGAGGACATTTTTCTTGTGAGAGGTAGTGTTTCAAATATTGGCTGAGGCCCATAATCTGACACAAACAATGTATGCTTTATTGGTTGGAGTCATCTTACACCCGCATAGAATTATTTTTTTATTTAGACAACCAGCAGCATTCCTGGGTCATCCGCCCAAACAAGAGCGCAGGTTGTGTTTTTCTCTTCCCGTGAAAATGAAGGAAAACAAACCTTTCCGGAGGAATGGTTGTAGTCATTCCTTTGAATCGAACAGCTCCATAGGAATTTTTTCCCAAGGAACCTAAACCTATGCAACTCCTACAAATTTCCTTTGGGGCAAACATGCCCTTATAGTGGTGGAAGAGTTGGAGGAGGGGCTGAAAATATCAGCCCACAAAGGTAGCCCCCACAATTGTGGTATATTGTCTGGCTCGTAGTCAAGGATAGTGAGACGCAAGTCCTCGAGCTCCAGATGTTTGATTGGGAAAAGGTTTAGCTCTATGCAACCTATTTACCTTATGTCTTTTTTCATTTTTTTTCTTGAACCCTCACACTTCAGAAATGTAGATAGATTTTCTTGTCATTCTGAAACATAGTCCATCTTGTATGTCTTTTTTTGCTTTAGAAATTGGCCAGAGATATCACATACTAACTAGTTTCCTCGTTCTAATTGTGCAGGTGAAAATGCATGATAAAATGGGTGTGCAAGTGATTCCCCTCTGCTTGCTTACTCCTTACGAGAGCAAGTTGTTCACACTAGAACTTCTCAGAAGCATGAACCCAAATGATCAGCAAAACAAGAAGAATAGAGGAAAGCTTGTCATGGAACTGCCATTTGATCCTTTCAGAGAGGAAAACAACATGAGTCCTCTGATTTCAGATGGTGAAGGTAATATCAGCATAAAATGGATGCCGCGGACAGTGGTGCCGGTTTCTAAGAGACTACATATGAGTTGTGAGCAACAACCCTTTGACAGTTCGGCCAGGGACTGTACACGTCCAACAATCCTAAGTCATGGATGAACGTGGTGGATGAACTACAGATGAACACAAGAAACTATGCAGGTTCGGGCCACCTTCTTGGTGTAATACCCTACTCCTACTTTTCTTTGTATTGCAATGGTATATGGAGCTACAATGTGTTTGTTACAAGATGAGAAGATCGGAATGTGTGTCTTCTAAGGCCGGAAAGATTGACCTCCAGTGAGGCTTGGGTCTCCCCTATTTATAGTGTTGAGGGAGGCCTTGCCGGAGGTTCTGATTGGTCAAATGTACATTGGAGTAGGCTTGCATAGCATGTACTACGGTGGCATGGTTTCCCATGGCATGCTCGTACGGGCGATGATGACGTCCTTCTAGCGCAGCGTGTTACCCCCCGAACACTTACCTGCCTTTTTCGGTATTCGTTGGGCGGTGATGAAGTACCGCCACTATAGTGGCATAGGTAGCAGGTGAATCTCACTGTAGCCGCCGTGGATAGCTTGGGCCGCAAGGGTCCTTCTGGAAATCACACACGAGGACTAGTCATTTCGACCTTAGTCTCCTTCCCCACGCTAGTAGCAGCGTTCTCTTGTACCAGCCAACAGGTGGTCTCCATGGTCATGAGTTGTCCACCCTGACGGGTCTACGATATGGAATGCGCACTCCCGAGAAGGCCCCGAGAGGAGCTTTCCGGAGGTGCTCTGTACTCACCCCTTGAACTCTCTCCTGATAACCCAGGCCATAGTCCAATAGTTCCATCAAGGTCCTCAGACGTATCCCCTGGGTGGAGAAATAATTTTGCCTTCGTTGTCAAGGCTCCACTTACTGGGTTAGTAATACCCCAGTTTTACTGCCGCTGACAGGTGGTGGGGTGCTATTAGTTTCGGCTGAAAATGCAGAAGATGTCAAAGGGAAGCGTCACACTAATCTGTATGCCGTGGTGCTTTTTAGGGGCGAAAAGAGAGAAACCAAGGTTAGTTTTCTGTTTGGTAATTCTATGGAATTATTTTATTTTTTTCAATGACCCTTGGCGAACCTAGCAAAGCGGCTTCTTAAGTTCAAACCAATCTCACATGTTGTTATTATTTCCAGTTTGCAGAAAGGCTAGTTTACGATGACAAACGACCATCTTAAAACATCCATAGTGTTCTATGTGCCATACTTGCCACTATATTAGTTATTAGATGACTTAATACATCAGTTGCTTCCTAGAGCAACTACATACCACTACTAGTAGTAGCATTTTTAGGAGGATCGTAACAAGTGAAACAGTTCTTAAACAGAAATTGATAGCTCGATTTGTTTAGCCAGAACAGAGCAATATATCATTATGTAGTGCCGGATGGAAGAAGCGCGGTAATTCTTCGTAATAGCACTGCATGTCAGCTTGCAGAAACAGAATTGTTATTATATTTTTGAGAGGGAGGTTGCCAGACTTTTTAGCCAGGTCTCTGTTATCAGTTATCCATTCTGCAAGTGGAAACATGGGATAGCAGCAGTAGTAGTACCTGACAAGCACTAGGCTACTGAGTGTTGACTGTTCTGAATCGCTGGACTGTCAAGTTGCAGATAACTCTACAAATATGTTAACCGTGTCTGAATTCGGTAGTAGTGTCCAGACTGTAGAGCAAGTTGTAGATCCTGTCCATCGTGCCGCCAAGTGTTGACAATTATACGAGAAAGTCGGCCACATTGCTAATGACGACTTGTCTTTTTCAATCTAGGAAGTGTCTCTCCTCTGAATATAAACTCACAGTCCATGCACCAAAACTCACAGTCACAGATTCTATCGCCGGCTACCGACTCAAGGATGTTACGTGCCTTACTTGCAGGTGATCAGGAAGGCTCAAGATCCGAGGTGGAATGAGGAGTTCCAGTTCGTGGTGGACGAGGCCCCCATGGACGAGAAGATCCACATCAAGATCAGAAGCAGACGCCGCAGGCTCCTCCCGTTCCGCACCCAGGTTTGCTGCTCCCAGTTTTTCCTAACAGTTTGTCTTTGTCTTTGCCGTTCACCGATCCCTCTTAGTCTCTGACGCCGGCGGAGCTTCTCTGTGTGTGTTGTTGTTTTGGTTTGCAGGAGTCGTTGGGGCATGTGAACATAAACCTGGTGGACGTCTGGGTGGTTCCTAGGGTTTGATCTACGTTTGGGTCTGTGATCTTGCATCCCAGATTCGATCCCTCCTCCCCTTTCCCCTCTCTCCCCTCTGCCTCGCCGGCACACCGGGTTCCTTGGCTTGACGCTGTTCGGGGTGACTCAGGGGCGCTCGTTGGACCGCTACCCACCCTTGGCAGCGTGGAGTTTGAGTGCGACTTGGGGTCCGATGGCGGGGGCGCAGGACGGGGCGAGGACTGATGCCATGTTGGGCGATCTGCCCGTGCTGGGCGGCGGTGGGAACGATCCCATACCGGTGCGATCCAGCGTCGGGGCGTCGGCGGAGATCAAGGGAGTGTCCCCTTCAGGGGGCGGTTCCGTTTCCGCAGATCATGTAGAAGAATTGATGGATCGACTGCGTCTCACTGCGGTGGAGGCGCAACCTGTGATCCTGGATGACGAAGATGAGGTAGATCTGGTAGCCCCGGATTGTGCCCTAGTGGGGAAGGTGCTGTCCCCCAATGTGCTTCACATCCAGACGATCTCTTCGGCGATGCGACCGGCTTGGGGGAACCCGAGAGGCCTGCTGTTTCATCCTGCTGGGGAAAATGTCTTTGTGGCGGAGTTTGGTACCCAGGTTGACAGGGCCAGGGTGCTCGACGGTGGTCCATGGATGGTGGGCAAGCATGCCGTTCTCCTAAAAAATTTTGATCTCAATATCCAGCCTGTGCAGGTTCAGTTTGAGCGGCTCGCGATATGGGCTCGGATCATGCATGTTCCTCCGAGGCTTATGAAGGCTAAATTGGGATTGGAGTTCGCCAAACCCATTGGGCGAATTTCTAAGGTAGAATCAGATACTGATGGTCGCTGCTGGGGGAGCTTTATGAGGGTTCGGGCTGAGATCGCAGTCCAGGAGCCTATCGTTCGATATGTCACCGTGACCTCCCTGAAGCTGCAAAGGACTGAGACCTTCTCTGTTATGTACGAAAGATTGCCGTTCTACTGCTTCTCGTGTGGTCGGCTTGGTCACTCTTCGATCATGTGTCCTAAACCAGGTGCCAGAGATGAGAATGGTGATCTACCATATGCTGCAAAAAAGTTGTGTGTCAGTGATGATCACTTGAAGAAATCAGCGGGTTCGAGATCCAGCTCGGCCTCCTCGTCGGCGGCTGGTTCGGCCGAGGAGACTAGGGCTGCTGCTCCGGCTAGGAACAAGCCTGGCGATCAGCCACACAAGGAGGTTATTCACGGCGAGGTTTCTTCTCCCATCAAATATGGGGACGCCCCCATCCGGGGCCGTGGGAGGGCTTCCCGTGGACGTGGTCGTTCGGGCGATCCGGGGCGTGAACTGTTTCCTGTGTCACAAAAGAAGAAGTCCGGAACTGCTGGCCATAAAAGGAAATCTGTAAAGGCTCCGGGACCGTCTTCCAGTCATGGGCACTCTGATGACAATACCTTGGCTCTAGTTCTTGTTTCTGGAGGTTCTGGGGCTGCTGTGGAGGAGATTCGGAACATTGACGAAGAGTCCAACAAGAAGCTTCGTCTCTCAACTTCCCGATCGGCGGATCAAAGTGAGGCTGCAGGGCAGCCCCGCCAGACGCAATGAGTCTCATATGCTGGAACTGTCGGGGCCTGGGGTCGGACTCGACAGTTGGCGAGCTTCGCTGGTTGGTGAAGCTTTACCGACCCTCCCTCCTCTTTCTGTCCGAAACGAAGATGAGGGACAACCGTGTCAGGAACTTTATGTGGTCTCTGGGTTTCTCAGGTTGCTTTCTTTGTGAGTAGTGAGGGCCTTAGTGGAGGCCTTGCTTTATTCTGGAATGATTCGGTGGATGTTTCTGTGAAGGCTGCGAATAAGCGATGCATTGATACCCATGTCAAGATCTGTGGTGGAGTGGTATGGCGTGCATCCTTTGTGTACGGAGAGCCTCGGAGAGAGGACAGACCACAGTTTTGGGAGCTGCTCCGGCGTCTTCAACCGATGTGGGACGGGCCGTGGTTATGCTGCGGGGATTTTGATGAGGTCTTATCCCAAGATGAACACTGCGGCCCTAGAGACCGATCGGACTCTCAGATCTCTGCCTTTAGGGACTGCTTAATGGATTGCGGCCTCTCAGACTTGGGCTGCTCGGGACCAAGGTTTACATGGAGCAATAAACAGGATCAGAATACTCATGTCAAGTGCCGCCTTGATAGAGTTGTGGCCAATGGTGCCTTCTCTAGCTTATTCCAGGAGTGCGGGGTTGAGAATCTCATCGCTACATCATCAGATCATTATCCGGTCCTTGTTTTGCTGGACTATAGAGCTGCTCATGACCAACGCCCTCCGGTACAGCAGGGTTTTCGGTTTGAGGCAATGTGGCTCCGTGCAGAGGACTACAAGGAGACCCTTGAACGTGCATGGTCGGAGGGGCGTGATGACAGCCCCTCCCTACAATCTACTTGGTCTAACCTGCAACACGTTGTGGGTTCTTTGCGGGCTTGGAGCAAAGAGGCGTTTGGCAATGTTCGGAAGAGAATTGGGAAGCTGGAACGCCGCCTGGCCACAATCAGGTCACTACCTCCATCAGCTGCATCTCTGGATGAGGAGCGGTCTATCGAGGGACGGCTATGTGAGCTCTTTGAGCGGGAGGAGATCATGGAGCGCCAGCGATCCCGTGTTGATTGGCTGAAGGCCGGAGATCGCAATACGGAGTTTTTCCATGCCAGGGCGTCGGCCCGCCGACGCACGAACAGGATTCACTCTCTGGCCCGTGAGGACGGCTCTTTATGTTCTACCCAGGGGGAAATCAAAGGGATGGTGCATCGCTTCTATGAACAGTTATTCACTTCTGAACCATGCCAGGGCGGGGATGGGGTTGTGGACGCTATCCCTCATAAAATCACGCCCGCGATGAATGATGATCTATGCAAGTCGTACTGCAACGCGGAAATCAAGTCTGCTCTTTTCCAAATGGGCCCAACGAAAGCTCCAGGTCCGGACGGGTTTCCGGCTCTATTCTATCAGACCCACTGGAGTTTTCTTGAGGAGGATATCTGTCAGGCTGTTCGTGGTTTCCTTGAGGGCAGTCCGATCCCGGAGGGTTTTGTGATTCAGTGATTGTTCTTATTCAAGACTACGAGACCGAAGCACCTTAAGAATTTCAGACCGATCAGCCTACGTAACGTGCTTTACAAAATTGCTTGAAGGTGCTAGCCAACCGTCGAAGGTGCTGCTACCGTCGTTGTCTCGAATGTCAAAGTGCTTTTGTTCCGGGCAGATTAATCACGGACAACACACTCATTGCCCATGAATGTATGCACACCATTCGAAAGCAGCGGGTGAAAGAACCGTTCTTTGCCCTCAAGATTGACATGATGAAGGCCTACGATCGTGTTGAATGGAGCTACCTTCATGCCTGCCTGACTAAGCTGGGTTTCGCACCGGCTTGGATTGATTCTGTGATGAGGTGTGTTACTACGGTTCGTTATGCCGTCAGAGTCAATGGGGAGCTTACTGAGCCTGTGGTTCCTTCCCGGGGCATCCGGCAAGGGGATCCAATTAGTCCCTACATGTTTCTTCTGTGCACCGAAGGTTTGTCTAGTCTGCTCTTCCAGAAGGAGTGTTGTGGCGAGCTACATGGGATCAAAAACGGTCGTCAAGGCCCTCCTATCTCACACCTCCTATTCGCGGACGATAGCATCTTCTTTGCTAAGAGTGACCAGCGTAGTGTGGACTCCTTGGACTCAGCTTTACGGATGTATTGTGGTGGATCTGGCCAGGCTATTAATAAGGAGAAATCATCTATCTATTTTGGGCCGGAACTGCGGACAGCATCAAGAACAAGGTGAAGTCCAGACTCGGTGTTTATAACGAAACTTTTCATGACTTCTATCTTGGCATGCCTACCGAGGTTGGTAATTCTCCCACTAAATGCGTTCAAATTCTTGGTAGCGAGCTTGGCGAGAACATCTTGAGTGGAGTGACCGGCCATTGTCTAGGGCGGGGACTGAAGCTCTGCTTAAGTCTATCACTCAGGCCATTCCTACCTTCGTCTCCAGCTGTTTTCGCCTTCCGGTTGCCACTTGTGAAAAGTTCAGACAAATTGTGGCCGATCAGTGGTGGGGAAGGGAGGACGGTAGGAAGAAGCTTCATTGGAGATCTTGGGCCTGGCTTTCGACACCCAAGTCTCTCGGTGGCATGGGTTTTAGGGATATGACCCTCTTCAACCAAGCTATGTTGGGTAAGCAAGGGTGGAGACTTCTAACTGATCCTGATTCATTGTGTGCTAGAGTTTTGAAGGGTAGATACTACCCCAATTGCAGCTTCTGGAATGCCTCAGTGCCACGGACGGCATCGGCCCCGTGGCGTGTTATTATGCAAGGACGTGAGCTACTCAAGCGGGGTGTGCGGTGGGGGATCGGAGGCAGGCGGCAGATTAATATCCTTGCTGATCATTGGATCCCGTCTACTCCACCAAGTTTGCTGCAACCCACCTCGCCTATTCCTTCTACTGCCACAGTTCATTGTCTTATTGATGCTGACTTGAAGGCTTGGGACGAGGAGACCGTCCGGGCTTTCTTTTCTCCTGGGGTGGCCGAGGAAATTCTTCAAGTCCCGTTGATAGGAATGGTGGAACAGATTTTGTGCGATGGCCTTTCACAAGGTTTGGCGAGTATTCAGTCAAAACTGCGTACAATTTTGCAAGAACAAGTCGGTTTCTCCAAGACCGAAGCAGCAATGGTTTGGGCTGTAGTTCAGGCTGGCCAGCAGAGGAGAAGATTTGGAAGGCCCTGTGGCGGGTCAAGGTTCCCAATAAAATGAAGATTGTGCTCTGGCGCCTTGCTCATGATTGCTTACCTTGGTGATCAACTCAGTCTTCGCCATGTCCCTACCAGGACGGACTGCCCTTTTGCGGTAGAACGGAGCGAGTGGAGCATGCAATGCTCTTCCGCCCTCATGCCCGTCTGTGTGGGATGACATCAAAAGCTTCTTCCACATCCATCTTGGTAGCATCTTTTCCTCTCCCAAACAATGGCTTTTCGACTTCTTGTCAGGGTGCTCGGACCGAGAGGCAACTATTCTTACGGTTGCCATTTGGCATATCTGGGAAGCTCGGAATGTGGCGAGGAATGAATCTGTGGCGCCCCAGCCAAAACATACTGCTGCAAGAGCAAAGGCCTACATCGACCTGATCTTTCGACACTTATATGACCACGCTCCTGCTCCTAGGCGTGAGACCTCCCTTTTGGGTTGCCCTTGGTCTCCGCCGCCGCAGGGTTCGGTGGTGGCTTTCTCGATGCTGCGGTATCGAAGGAATTGGGCAAGTCTGCTTTGGGTGTGGTGGTGCTCGATCATGTGGGGCGTTGTGTAGCAGCCTGTTCTGAACCTCTCCTAGGCGCGCGGCCTCCCGAGCTGGTTGAGGCCATGGCGCTCCGGCGTGCTATCGTCTTGGCTCGAGAGGAGGGTTTCTCCGACGTCATCTTCAACACGGATTGCCTCTCGGTGGTGCAGCGCCTCTCTTCTCCCTCGAGGGATCGCTCGGAGGTGGGTTCTGTTCTTTCAGAGATCAAGCTTTTGGCTGGCGGCCTCTCTTCAACTTGTTTCCAGCATGTTAAATCGGCATTGTAATGTTCTAGCTCATATGCTTGCTAGATCTAGTTTGAACTCTTCTAGTCTTTGTATTTTTCATTCTGCTCCGGATTGCATCCGGGAGACTCTGTGTAAGTTTGTTGCTTAATCAATAAAGGCCGACGTTCTCTCAAAAAAAAAAAACCTGGTGGACGTGGTGAACAACGGGCGGATCAACGAGAAGTACCACCTCATCAACTCCAGGAACGGCAAGCTGCAGCTCGAGATCAAGTGGAACACCGTCTGAACCTCCACTTCCCATACATAGATAGCTTAGCCATATACCCTCCTACCCTAGAGATGAGGCATGTACCCTGAGAGGTGTTGGTTGTTGCAGCTTTCTGCAGTGGCGGAGCCAGGATTGGAGCAAACCCCGGGCCCAAAAAATATCGGCGAGATTGAAAATCTCTACCGCCTATAACTACCCTCAAAGTGTCTCATATCTACCCAAAAAACACCGCATGCGAAAACATACAATATGGCTCAATTGCACAATCGATCTAGAATTTAACCCAATGCTTATGGATCCTTAAATCTGGAAAGCTACATGCTACATAGTATGAATTAACCTTTTGCATTACACCCTTTCTGTATACTTAACACACTTCACTTGTATACTTAACATATTAGTAATGCTTTACCTGAAAGAAATTATGTCAGAAGTTCTTCTCAAGTGTACTGATTTCGTCGGACGAAAACTTCTGCTGCTGCAGCTTTTTTGTACCGTGCACCAGGTCAATCAAACAGCTCCTGTGAAGGAAATGAACATGTACTGAATACATCAAATCTGTTTCAATTTGAATCAGCACAAATGAACAGATCTTAGATATGGTTCTGTACACATCAGTTTGAACCAGCAAATGCATTGAAATGTATGAAGAATAAATCTTCAGAAAGGTGTTCCACTTCTCACCATGACATAATCAAACTGGTAAACACAATAGTCTCCCGGAGCAATCTTTCTAGGAGGCAGGGAGACGCGCCAGCGGCGCAGGAGAGCCGGCCAGGCGGCCACCATGGCACGCGTTGGGGAACGGAGCGTGGTCCCAGGGGGTCACGGGCAGCGGGGAGAAGGGAGGAGGGGCACCACTGCACCGGTGCGAGGAGAGGGACGGCTGGCCGGGGAGCAGCAGAGCGAGTTCGCCGCCGCTCATCGCACGAGTTAGGTCGAGGCCGCTCCTCGCGGGTGGAAGGAAACTGGGAGGACGGAGGACGAGATTGCCTCTTCGGACCCTTCGTGCGTCGCTGCGTGCAGCCGTGCAGTGCTTGCTGGGCTAGACCCCGGGCCCAACTTGAAATCTACATAGTTCGGCCTAAAAAACAATTCCCACGGCCCGGGCCTGGGCCCTGGTTGCCCGGGTCCTGTCTCCGCCCCTGGCTTTCTGTCCATGTATGTATTTTCCGTCGGCAATTTTGGCGTGCGGTGTGTGTATAACATCAGCGAGCAGGCCTGGTGTGTGTGTTTTTTTCGATAAAGGACGTTTTTATTAACTCATAATGCAGCATCAAGTGGATACAAAACACAATGAGCGTCACCCAGCCTCTGCATAGCTAAGATGCACACAGCCTTAACGAAGAGTCTAGCAAAATATGTATTAAAAAAAACGACAAGTTGGCAACAGTAAAGCCATATGAGTCCAAAACTATGCCAATATCGACGTGGGAGGTGGACTGATCCGAAGATTATGTTGCCACCCATGTTGGGTAAAAACCTCCCTGGCCACCCGCTCCAATCGCATACACACCGCCTTGAACAGCAATTGATATTGTGTGTATGTGCATAGTACTGTGTGTATCCTGTGAATTAGTATCTTTTTTTTCTGAGGATGGTATTATCCTGTCAACTGTTGTATCCTGTGCATCCTGACGCCGCTTCTGTTCCATTGCCCGGGTCGCATCCTTTTGTCACGCGGCATCTCCTAAAGTTTGGCTTGTCTGGTTGTGTCTTTGCGTGGAGAACAAAACCGGTAGAAAATAATAAAACTTACTACGCGTTCGTCGGCTCGGCTGGGTCGCTACCCATCCAATCTGATCTCATGATTGCAACAAGACTCTTGTTACAAAAAACATCTTGCTTGTTAATTAAAAAAAAAACTACTGCAACTCATCTCATGATGAGAGAAGTTTATATTGCAGCCTCGAACTACCACAAAGTCTAAAACACAACCTTAAACTACGAAACCGTCTAATTTACAACCCTAAACCTTCAAAATCGGACAAGACAACCCTGGGGTGGTTTTGTTGTCCAGTCAGCGCCCAGTCACTTTGGGTCAAATTTTGGCCAAAAAATAGTTTCTAGAAAAAATTGAAAAATTCTGGAAATTCCACACAACCATTATATTGAATCTGGAAGAGTTTCAACAAATTTTGCCAAGTAGAAAAAAATTAACGTGAAAATTCATATTCAAATCAATTTTGCTCAAATTTTGGCCAAAACTTTTTGAAAAAATCTCAAAAATCCACACAACCATTATATTGAATCTGGGAAAGTTTCAACAAATTTTGCGAAGTAGAAAAAATTAAAGCGAAAAAACGTTTCCATAATTTGAATTTTCGCTTTAACTTTGGCAAAATTTGTCGAAACTTTCCCAGATTCAATATAAATGTTGTGTGGGCTTTTACAAAAAAAATCAATTTTTATGGAAACTTTTTTTGTTTTGGCCAAAATTTGACCCAAAGTGACTGGACGGATGGTCAACAACCAAAAACCAGTCGAAATCAGTCAAAACCACCTCAGGGTTGTCTTTTGTCCGGTTTTGAAAGTTCAGGGTTGTAAATTAGACGGTTTCGTAGTTCAAGGTTGTGTCTTAAAATTTGATGGTAGTTCGAGGTTGCAATATGCTTCTCTCTCTCATGATTGCAACATGACCATTATTGCAGAAAAACATCTTGTTAAAAAAAACAAACTACTGCAGCTCACCGTAGTGTATGTCGAGATTGCAACAATAGCCCTGTTGCAACTGCAACAGCCTCCAATTGTGTTGCAAAGCGACAGGTTGCAAGAGAGGTAGGGCGCGTGGCATCGGCGACCGGAGCCGACCGCGACGGCTACCATGGTGGCGGGTGCGTCGCGGGTTGAGACAATCCACACAGGTGGCTGTGCCTGGCCAGATTTGGCGAGGACGCATCATAGGTTGCCGTGCCTAGCCAGATCTGGCGACGTACCATTACCGATGGCTGTGGCGCGTGGCAATCAGAAGAGAACGTCGACCATAGCGGCGCCTGGCATTGATGGTCGGCTGCGAACGCGAGGAAAAGAGAGGCAGTGGAGGAAAGGTACAAGGGCGGCGATGGACGCGCGGCTAAACGGTGGCGATGCTCGGTGACCAGCCAGATGGAATTGGGCGATGTGGGGAACGTTGCTCCTGATCTAATCAGGATCATGAAAGATGCTAGGTTGACTTTGTTTACATGTCTCCAACAAACCCTCTGTTGCGCTTCATAGAATTGCAAGAAGGGCCCGGGACAAAGGCTGACTGCTCCTATGAAATAATATCGGGTAGGACCAACTTAAACCGGTTTGAAATCACCTTTGATGTTATTTTGTATAAAACATTAGACAAACTGATGGGGCGGAATTGGGTAAGGAGGGTTGGATTTTTTACCTTGGGAATCAACACTAGGATTGTTTCATTAATGTATTGAGCCGACTCTGTTCCATCCACAATACTCAACACCACCCTGGTTACCTCTTCACCGCAAATGTCCCAATGACGCTGAAAAAAGTGTGCGGGAAAAGCCATCTGGGCCTGGAGTCTTAAGTGGGAACATTTGAAAAAGTGTGTTTTTTACTTCCTCGTGGCTATAAGGGGCATTGAGAGTATCGTTCATAGCCTGTGTGACCTTACGTGGGACAGTTGACAAAACCCGTTTCATGTTATTTACTCCTTCGGACGTGTAGAGGTTTTTGTAAAAAGCCGTTGTTAAGCTCTCCATCTCGCCCGGATCGACAGTAATCTGCCTATCCTCTCTCTGCAAAGATTTAATCTGATTTTTCCTCCTCCTTTGGCTAGCTTGAAGATGAAAAAAGTGTGTTTTTGTCCCCATGCGTGAGGTGCTAGGCTTTGGGCTTCACGTAGGTGCCCTAGTTGTTTGATAATCTATACCTACTAATAAAGCAAGGTATGTTTCGCTAATTTTTCATTCATTCATCATCGAAAAAAAAATTCCTATCCCAGGTGGTACCAAATTCTTCTGCGTTCGTCTGCTAGAAAAATGTTTTTCCACAGTTTCGTACACGGGCCGCGCGCTCTGGCCCAGCGAAGCCAGCCCAACTTTTTTTTCTACCCATGCAGCTGGGAAAATTCTATTTTCCTCACAGGGCGACAAATAATCAGAGCTTCGCACAGGAGAACCAATAATGGGCTGACCTGTTTTTCTTTGTTTCTGTGTTTTACTTCTATTTTTATTATCCTTCCCTTATCTCTTTTTTCCCTTTCAAATTTATTTTTCTTATCGAATTTATCAACGTTCAGAACTAAAAAAAAGTAGAAGATGTTCAGAATTTTTGAAAAATATTCAGAACTTGAAAAAGTTACACATTTTTTCAAAAAATTTATTGTTTTTAAAAATTGTTCAAAATATATAAAAATGGGATTTTAAAAATGCTCCAAATTCGAAAAATATTCTTGTTTATTCAAATTTTCACAATTCAAAATAATGTTAAAAGATACACATTATCGAAAAATATTATGAATTTCAACACATGTTCCCGTTCTAAAAAGGGTTCACAAATTGAAATAATGTTCATGTTTTTATAAAAAAAGTTTATGTTTTAGAAAAATGTTGTGAATTTTAAAACATGTTCCTGTATCAAATTTATTTTTGTGTATAATGTTCCAAAAAAAATTAGAATTTAAAAAATGGTTCATGTTTCGTAATATTCAAAAACTTCATACCTAAGAATCTCCTCTATTGAAAAGAAAAGTAGATTAAATAATTCATGGGTCTTCTCTGACATACGATGACGTAACACAACTCTTAAATGCCCTCGATCAATGAATGGAAAAGTAGCGGATTTATTACTTCACACCCGGCGAAGCCAAGAAGCTAAATATATCTTTTTCACGTGCACATAGGATTTTTCTTGCACATATAATGATCACTAACTTTAAATGCATATTATTATTTTTCTCCTGTTGCACCGCACGTGCATATGTGCTAGTAATTTGATAAAGTACAGTCCAACTTGGTTGGGCTGGGGCTGGCGTCCGTCGGGGAATCCTATACGGTGTGTCCCGCATGCCCTAGCGAGGTAATACCCCCCCACCCACCCCCCCCCCCCCCTCACGCACTGGGCCTTCTCATGGGCCGACGAATTTTTCTTTGTTTTTACATTATTTTATTTTATTTTATTTTTCTTTCTGTTTCGTCTTTTTTCATCTTTACTTACTCACTTTTTGCGATTTTTTTTCAAATTTGTGAACATTTTTTTATCGAATTCAAAAAATGTTCACTGATATTAAAAAAATGTTCAACCTTTCAAAAATGTTTGTCAAATTCAATTTTTTGTTCATCAGATTTAAAAATTTCATCCAAATTCAACATTTCTTCACCGACCTAAAAATAATTCATTAAGTTCAAATTTTGTTCATTGTTTTCAGAAAAATGTTCATTAAATTTATTTAGTTTTCCATTAAATCCAAAATTTGTTCATTCATTTTTTCAGAATAATCTTGAATACAAATTTCGTTCATCAAGTTCAAAAAATGTTAATCAGATTCAAAATTTGTTCTTCAAGATTAAAAATTGTTCATCATTATTAAAGAATGCTCATAATTATTTTCATCAAAAAAATGTTTATTAAGATTAAAAAATGTTTGTTTTTTATTAAACCGCAGTCATTTTTTGAATTCAAGAACTAGTTTTGACAATTCAAAAACCACAATTTTTTTTGAAATTTTAGAACCTTTTTGTAATTCTGAATTATTTTAACATAGAATAAAACAAAAACAAAAAAACAAGGAGAGTCTGTCCGTGCGCATTGGCAGGCCCAACAGGGCTCGCGGGAGGGTCCCGCCTCAGTCGGTATTCAAGTCTACAACTTCCTCGGTCGGGCTTACAAAATAACGGCCTCGTTCGCGCACGAAAGTATAAACTCTTACGGGATCGACTACACGTTGCAGAATAAGATGGAGCTTCCAACGCCCCCCTCGATGATGGAAGGAGGCTCGATCCACAACATATACATGCTATGCTTGTGGTGATTTTGGATGAAACATGTTTGAAGTGATGTCTTTTGGGTGAACTTCGTATGTTTTCATTTGAAAAGCGGGATGATGAAACTTTACGTTATGACGGTTATGCTATGCATGTTTTGAATGTTTTAAAGCTATGTATTATGTAGTATTCGAAGTTCATGCGGCTAGGACACAAAATCTATAAAATTTTATTTTTACTCCACTCACTATAGGGGATCGGCTCGGTGCAGCCACCGCTAGTAGATTAAAATTTACTCCACTAACTTTACTCCGCCGGATACTTCATTAAGTTTTAGGGGATCGGTTAGAAATGCCCTAAGAATATAATTCATCCATAGGCAGTGCCTTCTAAGATCCCTAGCTTTGCTTGGTGCAAAGATGCACTAGTTGATTGGCCTCTCCCTTCCCATGTAAACAATCAAAAAGCTTATTTTTCGAGATTGACTGGGGGAGGGGGAGCAGTCCCCCCAACCGCTTGTTGATTCAACTCAAACGGGCCAGGGTAGGCCAAACCAGATATATAACATTAATGAGGTGGTCAACCGAGAGAACATAGCGGGAAGGGGAGGTGTTCAATAGGGAGAAGAAGTTTGCGTCCCAGGATCACACGATGACATCCGACGAATCAGGAGCGTTAATATGCAAGAAGGAAGGGAAGAGGTATAGTTTGCACACTACAATAGTAGCTACCTCTTTGTGAGTAATCTAATGGACATCTCACACACTCTAGAATGCACTTTTGTTAGTTTCAACAAACATGGAAAACTATATGCTTTAGAAACATTTGTTGAGATTTTTTATTTTGATATGTATAACATTCTTACAAGATTTCAAACTGAAAACACACAACACATATAAATAAACATAGGTACTACAAAATTAACTCGTGGAATTGGGATCATGTTCTTGTAAAACCACCTAGAAATGTTGCAGTTAAATTAAATAGAGCTCTTAATAATTGTCTCGCACTAAAATTTATGCAAAAACAACCTAATATTGCGGCAAAATATGTTCTCGGTTTAGCTATCTAGAATGGTCAAAATTAACTTATGTTACATAGAACATTGCATTTTCATAATTATCAACTCGACTACAAGAATATTTAAAATCTTGTGTCAATTCAAAAAAATTCATAGAAGTAACAGAGTTTAGAATAAACTAAAGGCTAATTGTTGGGAAATCCATTTTGGTTCTCGGGTCCAGATGCTCCGGCATTCTGGACCTACCACGCGCCTCGTGATGCTCACATTTGCAAATATTTCCTAGCATACTCGCCCATAACAAATGGACCCCTGGTCCACGTCCCAGTCGATGTAATTGTCGTGGCTCGTTAACCCCGCATCGGCATAGACGACGAGGACAGTCAAGTACCAACAACTTCTATCAGGTACAGACGAACAATATCTGGTACACGGATAGCGCTCGCCCCCTCCTGGCCATGGCTCACTCCACCATCAGCCGACTCCTCCCACTAAATTGTAGCAGATCGGAAATTATCATTTTTCACAAACACCAAATGTAGATACATTCGAGTAGATGAATCGACGAAGCCAGAGGTGAGGACGCCGGAGCGCAGCCAGCTAATGGAGGGGTCCATTTTCTTCTTTGATTACCACTCTCTATGCCACTCCTCTCTCCTAATGTTATTAGTTTTCAAATTTTCTTTCACCCGAGCGAAAATGCTATCAGAGTTCTATCACACACTCTTCTTATGCCCTTTTACCTCTACAATGCTGCAAAATCTTGTTTTCTTACTCAACTCCTCATACGGTGCTTTATCACGGCTCTTTGTTGGCCGCCTTGCCTTTCTCTTCTTTTCAGGAGCACCTAGCCCAACCAATGTATCGTCTTGTACTTGTTGCTCACCATCAGTTGTGGTTCCAATGTTTGCATTTGCATTTGCGTTTGTCGCCGCACTCCCAACAATTGCACGCCGGCCTTCCAACCCGAGCCCATCCCTATGATCCTCATATTCAGCCAGGGAAGCAATTTCATCCTTAATTATCTTCATGACCTTCTCATAGGCCTCTACGCATGCATAACCAAGACGGGCCAACTCCATAGCATCGACATATAGTACCGGCTGTGTTGCGGTGTGTCATTGTCCTGCTACCAGCATGATCGCGTTGTGTACCTGGAGTGCGATGGAAGTATATCCCGCGCGCCTCTTGTCCACCTCTTCATGATCAAATGTTGTGGTATCTCTGTAAACCCCAGGACATCCATAACCTAGATCCACAAGTATAAGTCAAGCAGATAATGAAATGCCTAGTATATTCAGTGAGGTTTGAAAATAGAACAAATCAAACTTTCGGCATGTGACAAAAGGGCATGCACCTGTGTTCGAACAGCCCACACTTGCACTCAAATTTCTCCCCATCTTCCAGTATTTTCTCTTCATACACACCCCTGGCCCATTTCTCTCACCTCTCCGCTTGAGTGTGTGATACGTCTCCAATGTATCTATAATTTTTTATTGTTCCATGCTATTATATTTGGATGTTTAATGGGCTTTAATATGCTCTTTTATATTATTTTTGGGACTAACCTATTAACCGGAGGCCCAGTGCTAGTTTCTGTTTTTTTGCCTATTTTAGTGTTTCACAGAAAAGGAATATCAAACGGAATCCAAACGGAATGAAACATTTGCGATGATCTTTCGTGGACCGAAAGCAAACCAGAAGACTTGGAAATGAAGTCGGAGACGCAACAAGGTGGCCACGAGGCAGGAGGGCGCGCCCCCACCCTCATGGGCCCCTCGTAGCTCCACCGACGTACTTTCTTCCGCCTATATATACTCTTATACCCTAAAAACATCAGGGGAGCCACAAAACCACTTTTCCACCGCCGCAACCTTCTGTAATTGTGAGATCCCATCTTGGGGCCTTTTTCGGCGATCTGCCGGAGGGGGAATCGATCACGGAGGGCTTCTACATCAACACCATAGCCTCTCTGATGAAGCATGAGTAGTTTACCACAGACCTTCGGGTCCATTGTTATTAGCTAGATGGCTTCTTCTCTCTCTTTGATTCTCAATACAAAGTTCTCTCAATGTTCTTGGAGATCTATTCAATGTACTCTTTTGCGGTGTGTTTGCCGAGATCCGATGAATTGTGGATTTATGAACTTGATTATCTACGAATATTATTTGGTTCTTCTCTGAATTCTTATATGCATGATTTGATATCTTTGCAAGTCTCTTTGAATTATCGATTTAGTTAGCCTACTAGATTGATCTTTCTTGCAATGGGAGAAGTGCTTATCTTTGGGTCCAATCTTGCGGTGTCCTTTCCTAGTGACAGTAGGGGCAGCAAGGCACGTATTGTATTGTTGCCATTGAGGATAAAAACATGGGGTTTATATCATATTGCTTGAGTTTATCCCTCTACATCATGTCATCTTGCCTAATGCGTTACTCTGTTCTTATGAACTTAATACTCTAGATGCATGCTGGATAGCGGTCGATGTGTGGAGTAATAGTAGTAGATGTAGAGTCTTTCGGTCTACTTGACACGGACGTGATGCCTATATTCATGATCATTGCCTTAGATGTCTTCGTAATTATGCGATTTTCTATCAATTGCTCGACAGTAATTTGTTCACCCACCGTAATACATGCTATCTTGAGAGAAGCCACTACTGAAACCTATGGCCCCCGGGTCTCTTTCTTATTATATTGCATATCTTTTATCTACATCGCAACTCGTTTACTATTTTGCAATCTTTACTTTCCAATTTATACAACAAAAATATCAAAAATATTTACTTTACTATCTTTGTTAGATCTCACTTTTGCGAGTGACCGTGAAGGGATTGACAACCCCTTTATCGCGTTGGTTGCAAGGTTCTTGATTGTTTGTGTAGGTACTAGGTGACTTGTGTGTTGTCTCCTACTGGATTGATACCTTGGTTCTCAAGAACTGAGGAAAATACTTACGCCACTTTGCTGCATCACCCTTTCCTCTTCAAGGAAAAACCAAGGCATGCTCAAGAGGTAGCAACTTGCACTAGTGAAAGTATGAACCCTAGGCCTTGTTTCAATGCATTGCAATACCGTTTGTGCTCACTTTTATCATTAGTTACCTTGCTGTTTTTATATTTTCAGATTACAAAAATCTATATCTACCATCCATATTGCACTTGTATCACCATCTCTTCATCGAACTAGTGCACCTATACAATTTACCATTGTATTGGGTGTGTTGGGGACACAAGAGACTCTTTGTTATTTTTTTGCAGGGTTGCTTGAGAGAGACCATCTTCATCGTACGCCTCCCACGGATTGATAAACCTTAGGTCATCCACTTGAGGGAAATTTGCTACTGTCCTACAAACCTCTCAAGATTTGGAGGCCCAACAACGCCTACAAGAAGAAGGTTGCGTAGTAGACATCAAGCTCTTTTCTGGCGCCGTTGCCGGGGAGGCTAGGTAAGCGCACTAACACCCCGTCAACTAAGCTCTTTTCTGGCGCCGTTGTCGGGGAGGTTAGTGCTTGAAGGTATATCTTTAGATCTTGCAATCGAATCTTTTTGTTTATTGTTTTATCACTAGTTTAGTCTATAAAGGAAAACTATAAAAAAATGGAATTGAGGGTGCCTCATATGCTGCATCTTTTTAATCTCTTTCGTGAAAATAAGGATTCCGATAATTGTGCTCAAGTGTTAGAAGAAGATTGCATTAAAATGTTTGGCACTAAATATTTGAATGATGAGCATGATTGCAATGTTGTTAGTATGAATTCCTTGAATATCCATGATGCTAATGATATGCAAAGCCACAAGCTTGGGGATGCTATGTTGGATGAAGACGATATTTTTAGTCCCCCAAGTTTTGATGTGCAAATTTATTATGATGAAAGCATGCCTCCTATCTATGATGATTATTGTGATGACACGTATGCTATAAAGAACAATGCTAACCATGAAACTTGTCATCTTGATTTTAAATTTCAATTGGATTATGCCTCACATGATAGTTATTTTGTTGAGTTTACTCCCACTACTATTCATGAGAAGAAATTTGCTTATGTGGAGAATAATAAAAATTCTATGCTTGTAGATCATGAAAAGAATGCTTTATGTGATAGTTATATTGTTGAATTTATTCATGATGCTACTGAAAATTATTATGAGGGGGGAATTTATGTTTGTAATAATTGCAAGCTTCCTCTCTATGTGTTGAAAATCTTGAAGCTATGCTTGTTTTGCTTTCCTGTGCTAGTTGATTTTTGTTCCCATAAATTGTTTGCTCACAAAATCCCTATTCATAGGAAGTTGGTTAGACTTAAGTGTGCTAGTCATATTCTTCATGATGCTCTATTTATGTTTTAATTCTTATCTTTTATGTGAGCATCATTGAAATCATCATGCCTAGCTAGGGGCGTTAAACATTAGCGCTTATTGGGAGGCAACCCAATTTTATTTTTGTTCTTTGACTTTTTCTCCTATTTAGTAATAAATAATCTATATAGCCTATGTTTAGATGTGGTTTTATGTTTTAATTAGTGTTTGTGCCAAGTAGAATCTTTGGGAAGACTGGGTGAAGTCTTTGCGATCTTGCTGTAAAAAACAGAAACTTTTGCGCTCACGAGATTAGCTGCCATTTTTTACTGGAGAGTTCTTTTAGGTTGATTCTTTTTGCAGATGATTAATAGACAAATTCCTCACTTCAACCAATTTATTTCAGAATTCTTGGAGTTTCATAAGTATTCAAACAAATCAGATTGCTACAGACTGTTCTGTTTTTGACAGATTCTGTTTTCTATGTGTTGTTTGCTTATTTTGATGAATCTATGAGTAGTATCGGAGGGTATGAACCATAGAGAAGTTTAAATACAGTAGATATTACACCAATATGAATTTAGAATGAGTTCACAACAGTACCAAAAGTGGTGATTTATTTTCTTATACTAACGGAGCTTACGAGTTTTCTGTTGAGTTTTGTGTTGTGAAGTTTTCAAGTTTTTGGGTAAAGATTTGATGGATTTTGGAACAAGGAGTGGCAAGACCCTAAGCTTGGGGATTCCAAGGCACCCAAGGTAAAATTAAAGGACAACCAAAAGCCTAAGCTTGGGGATGCCCCGGAAGGCATCCCCTGTTTCGTCTTCGTCTATCGGTAAGTACTTGAGGCTATATTTTTATTCACCACATGATATGTGTTTTGCTTGGAGCGTCTTGTATGATTTTAGTCTTTGATTTTTAGTTTACCACAATCATACTTTCTGTACACACCTTTTGGGAGAGACACGCATGAATCGGAATTTATTAGAATACTCTTTGTGCTTCACTTATATCTTTTGAGCTAGATAATTTTGCTCTAGTGCTTCACTTATATCTTTTTAGAGCACGGTAGTGGTTTTATTTTATAGAAATTATTGATCTCTCATGCTTCACTTATATTATTTTGAGAGCCTTTTAGAACAGCATGGTAATTTGCTTTTGTTATAAAACTAGTCCTAATATGATGGGCATCCAAGATGGGTATAATAAAAACTTTCATATAAAGTGCGTTGAATGCTATGAGAAGTTTGATGCTTGATTATTGTTTTGAGACATGAGGATGGTGATATTAGATCATGCTAGTGAATTAATTTTGAATTTGAGAAATACTTGTGTTGAGGTTTGCAAGTCCCGTAGCATGCACGTATGGTAACCGTTGTGTAACAAATTTGAAGCATGAGGTGTTTCTTTGATTGTCTTCCCTATGAGTGGCGGTCGGGGACGAGCGATGGTCTTTCCCTACCAATCTATCCCTCTAGGAGCATGTGCGTAGTGCTTGGTTTTTGATGACTTATAGATTTTTGTAATAAGTATGTGAGTTCTTTATGACTAATGTTGAGTCTATGGATTATACACACTCTCACCCTTCCACCATTGCTAGCCTCTCTAGTACCGCGCAACTTTCGCCAGTACCATAAACCCACCATTTACCTTCCTCAAAACAGCCACCATACATGGCATTTCCGTAGCCATTCCAAGATATACTGCCATGCAACTTTCCACCGTTCCGTTTATTATAAGACGTTTCATCATTGTCATATTGCCTTGCATGATCATGTAGTTGACATCGTATTTGTGGCAAAGCCACCTTCATAATTCTTTCATACATGTCACTCTTGATTCATTGCAGATCTCGGTACACCGCCGGAGGCACGCATGTAGAGTCATATTTTGTTCTAATATCGAGTTGTAATCTTTGAGTTGTAAATAAATAGAAGTGTGATGATCATCATTATTAGAGCATTGTCCCGTGTGAGGAAAAAAAAGGCCAAAGAAGCCCATAAAAAAAGAGGCCAAAGAAGCACAATAAAAAAATGAGAGAAAAAGAGAGAAGGGACAATGCTACTATCTTTTTTCCACACTTGTGCTTCAAAGTAGCACCATGCTCTTCATGATAGAGAGTCTCTTATTTTGTCAATTTCATATATTAGTGGGAAATTTTCATTATAGAACTTGGCTTGTATATTCCAAAGATGGGCTTCCTCGAATGCCCTAGGTCTTCGTGAGCAAGCAAGTTGGATGCACACCCACTTATTTTTTTTGTTGAGCTTCCATATATTTATAGCTCTAGTGCACCCGTTGCATGGAAATCCCTACTCACTCACATTGATATCTATGGGCATCTCCATAGCCCATTGATACGACTAGTTGATGTGAGACCATGTTCCTCCTTTTTTGTCTTCTCCACAACTACCACTCTATTCCACCTATAGTGCTATGTCCATGGCTCACGCTCATATATTGCGTGAAAGTTGAAAAAGTTTGAGAATGTTAAAGTATGAAACAATTGTTTGTCTTGTCATCGGGGTTGTGCATGATTTGAGCATTTTGTGTGACGAAGATGGAGCATAGCCAAACTATATGATTTTGTAGGGATGAACTTTCTTTGGCCATGTTATTTTGAGAAGACATGATTATTTTGTTAGTATGCTTGAAATATTATTATTTTTATGTCAATATTAAACTTTTATCTTGAAGCTTTCGAATCTGAACATTCATGCCACACTAAAAGGAAATTAAATTGATAAATATGTTAGGTAGCATTCCACATCAAAAATTTTGTTTTTATCATTTACCTACTCGAGGACGAGCAGGAATTAAGCTTGGGGATGCTTGATACGTCTCCAACGTATCTATAATTTTTTATTGTTCCATGCTATTATATTATCTGTTTTGGATGTTTAATGGGCTTTAATATGCTCTTTTATATTATTTTCGGGACTAACCTATTAACCGGAGGCCCAGTGCCAGTTTCTATTTTTTTGCCTATTTTCGTGTTTCGTAGAAAATGAATATCAAACGGAATGAAACCTTCGAGATGATCTTTCTTGGACCGAAAGCAAACCAGAAGACTTGGAGATGAAGTCGGAGACGCAACGAGGCGGCCACGAGGCAGGAGGGCGCGCCCGGATGTACTTATATATATATATATATATATATATATATATATATATATATATATATATATATATATATATATATATATATACTCTTATACCCTAAAACATCAGGGGAGCCACGAAACCACTTTTCCACCGCCGCAACCTTCTATACCCGTGAGATCCCATCTTGGGGCCTTTTCCGGCGATCTGCCGGAGGGGGAATCGATCACGGAGGGCTTCTACATCAACACCATAGCCTCTCCGATGAAGCGTGAGTAGTTTACCATAGACCTTCGGGTCCATAGTTATTAGTTAGATGGCTTCTTCTCTCTCTTTGATCCTCAATACAAAGTTCTCCTCAATGTTCTTGGAGATCTATTCGATGTTAATACTCTTTGCGGTGTGTTTGCCGAGATCCGATGAATTGTGGATTTATGAACTTGATTATCTACGAATTTTATTTGGTTCTCCTCTGAATTCTTATATGCATGATTTGATATCTTTGCAAGTCTCTTCGAATTATCGACTTAGTTTGGCCTACTAGATTGATCTTTCTTGCAATGGGAGAAGTGCTTATCTTTGGGTTCAATCTTGCGGTGTCCTTTCCCAGTGACAGTAGGGGCAGCAAGGCATGTATTGATTGTTGCCATCGAGGATAAAATGATGGGGTTTATATCACATTTCTTGAGTTTATCTCTCTACATCATGTCATCTTGCCTAATGCGTTACTCTGTTCTTATGAACTTAGTACTCTCTATGCATGCTGGATAGCGGTCGATGTGTGGAGTAATAGTAATAGATGTAGAATCTTTTGGTCTACTTGACACGGACGTGATGCCTATATTCATGATCATTGCCTTAGATGTCTTCATAATTATGCGATTTTCTATCAATTGCTCGACAGTAATTTGTTCACCCACCGTAATACATGCTATCTTGAGAGAATCCACTACTGAAACCTATGGCCCCCGGGTCTCTTTCTTATTATATTGCATCTCTTTTATCTACATCGCATCTCGTTTACTCTTTTGCAATCTTTACTTTTCAATCTATACAACAAAAATACAAAAAATATTTACTTTACTATCTTTGTTAGATCTCACTTTTGCGAGTGACCGTGAAGGGATTGACAACCCTTTTATCGCGTTGGTTGCAAGGTTCTTGATTGTTTGTGCAGGTACTAGGTGACTTGTGCGTTGTCTCCTACTGGATTGATACCTTGGTTCTCAAAAACTGAGGGAAATACTTACACTACTTTGCTGCATCACCCTTTCCTCTTTAAGGGAAAACCAACGCATGCTCAAGAGGTAGCAACTTGCACTAGTGAAAGTATGAACCCTAGGCCTTGTTTCAACGCATTACAATACCGTTTGTGATCACTTTGATCATTAGTTACCTTGCTATTTTTATATTTTTAGATTACAAAAACATATATCTACCATCCATTTTACACTTGTATCACCATCTCTTCGCTGAACTAGTGCACCTATAGAATTTACCATTGTATTGGGTGTGTTAGGGACACAAGAGACTCTTTATTATTTGGTTGCATGGTTGCTTGAGAGAGACCATCTTCATCGTATGCCTCCCACGGATTGATAAATCTTAGGTCATTCACTTGAGGGAAATTTGCTACTGTCCTACAAACCTCTGCACTTGGAGGCCCAACAGCGTCTACAAGAAGAATGTTGCATAGTAGATATCAGTGTGCACCACTTTGCACAAAATTTTCTTCTCGAGCTCCTCAATCTTGTATGCATGAGCATGGTACAACAACTCACCAAACTGGTCAAACATGCCCCCCTTGTGTAAACCTTGCTTGTGTGCCTCTCTATTGAGATGCTACATTTCACGACAACACCACCCTACAAGAGAAAACACAAAAAAGCGTTATCATCGTTTGAATTATTCCATCCAGAGAGACATGAGATGTGATCACTCACAGATTTAGTCTTCGTGCACGTGCCCTTAAGGACTACCCTCCCAGAGCCGCAGTCCTCGCGTTGAATCCTTGAATTAAACTGAAGAATTTGACACCAAATACCTTGTCGCCCCAAGGAGCTGGCAGGAATTTACGTCGAAGCTCCTTCTAGTCCGTCCCAGTTGACGAACTTGAGGAGGATCGGAGCCCGGAAGACTGACTGGAAGAAGAAGCACCGGCATCCGTCCAAACGTCGCCCCTGTGAAAACTAATACCCTACCTATCTACTAGTCAGAGACGAGGCATCAGAAATTCCTTCCCGCCGCCGGCTGCCGGAGCGGCAAGCGAAGGTGAGGCAAATCCACGGGCTCGACAGTGGAGATCGGAGGGAGGAAGGCTTTCCCTAATCGCCTTGTAAGAGGGGAAAGAAAAGCAATCTCACAAATACTCGTTTTGGACCTCCCTTGGAAATTTTTTTGAATATGACGACATTTGTCAAGAAACATGACGTGAACCAGCAGTGCTCCCAATGTGATGGGTGTTCTCCTAGCCACGAAAGGTTTGCGGATGAATGGTGTGTGATCATATTTTGGCTCATGCGAAACTGGTATCCTCAAACAGGCGGAAAATACAATTGTACCTTATTCATAAGTTGTGCTAAAAATTCGTGTTTCCATAAATTTCAGTGAAGCACGGCGCAATTTTTTATCGCCATTTCTATTCTTGAAAACCTGCGGACGGCTAGGAATCAGCAAATTGAATGACATAAGTACTATGAGGATCTACATAGAGCTAATTAAACAAACCTGAACTTGGCAATTGATGATTCCTGCACAAGTGCACATACATTTCGAAATTTTCAATCAGGGAAAATGCCAACAGACTTGATTTATCTTTAGAAAATTGAAATGTCAGCGCGGAAGGTTGCGTTGATTCGTCGAACTACACACATCAATACAATTTGTTTTTTTTCTCAAGAAAAGCTTGCTAGGCTTTATTGATCAGCTAAAATGTTTGCCGGAAATACAGTTGGGTCATGTGGGGTACCCAACCAAAAGGTGTCTTTTTTTAGAAACAACCAAAGGTGTCTTCCATAACACGCATCTATACATGGATCGCGGTCCAGGCTATTGTTGTCGCCGGAACTGAAGAAAGAAAAACCTCTCTTGGGCCTAGGCTTTGGGCTTCATGTAGATGGGTTGTTTGGTGAAGTACAGTCCAACTTGTTTGGGCTAGAGCAGGCCCGGTCGGTCTTCAAGTCTAAACTGCCTCGATCGCGCAAGAAAGTATCGAAATCATTAATTGAGGAGTACTCGTTGCAAAGATCACTCTAACTCCCCAGGTTACGACAAGTGGCGCACATGCAACGTGCCACTTGTCGCAGGGAGTTTTCCCTTTTCTAGTAGACCTGTTTATTCAGAACGTTTTATCTCTCAAACCGTGCGTCCAAATCTCAAACCGCTTTCATCGTTGGATTCCTCGCGTCGAGATCTTATCCCATGTTGATAGGTTTTGACGAACTTCTTTTTCACGAAAAAACCAGCCGAAAAAATTGGACGAAAAAACCGAACTAGGAGCATGGTTTTTTCCCTTTCTGAAAAAGGCACACCCGTACCTCTCACGAAATTACAACCGTGCCTCTCACAGAAGTAAAACCATGACTCTAAGAGAAAACACATTTTTTCCGATTCCGAGGAGGCACGGCCGTGACTCTCGCGAAAGCACAGCCGAGCCTCTCGCGGAAGCAAAACCGTGACTCACGCGAAAGAAAAAAAACAAAAAACATGTTTTTTCCATTTCTGAGAGGCACGGCCATGACCCTCGCGAAAGCACAACCATGCCTCTTGCGGAAGCAAAACCATGACTCTCGCAAAAGGAAAAAAACAGAAAATGCGTTTTTTTCGTTTCCGAGAGGCACGGCCGTGACTCTCGCGAAAGCACTACCGTGCCTCTCGCGGAAGCAAAACCGTGACTCTCGCGAAAGGAAAAAAAACAGAAAACATGTTTTTTCCGTTTTCAAGAAACCACAACCGTGCCTCGCGCGGAAGCAAAATCGTGACTCTCGTGAAAGGAAAAAACGCGTTTTTTGGCGCAATTTTTTTTTGAAAATTTCTTTTATCGAAAAGCTAAGGAAGACTGGTGAAAAACCAAAACATAAAAAAAAAACAGGAAAAACCCCTTTTAAATAGCCGAAAACGCGTGCAAAAAAATAAAAAATAAAACGCAAAGTTCTTTGCTAGGCCGAGCTACACGGTACCCATTATCCTGGCCGTCTACGGACGTTGAGATCTGTGCATCACATGACCACCTCTTGACTGCGATAGCGTCATTAGCTATAGTTGACTGATAAAACTGACGAGACATCTGCATGCACGAGCTCTCTCTCTCACCTGTAGACTGCAGCAGCAGTGAGGTAGACTCCGGAAAAGACATCTACATGCTCGGCTGCTCCCTCACACATGCAGCAAAAACAAATCAGAAAGTGGAAAGAGTGGGGCAGTACCCCACAACCAGAGAGAAAAAGGCATGGACTTTTTAAAGAGAGATAACTGCCACTGAAAGATAAATTTAGGTTCGAGACAACTTTGCATTCTCAAAGACACCTTTAAGAAATTGAAGAGAGAGAGAGCTTGTGAGAGAAAAACCATATTTTTTAAGAGTGAGACATGAACGAAGCGAGAGAGAGTGTGTGTTCCTGGTACTATTTTTCGTAGGTGAGAGAGACCATGTAAGAGGCTGCATGTGAGAGAGAGAAACGGCAGGGGCATATGTCCTTTCATCTCATGAACAGTGTCCTGCCAGTATATTATGCATTGATCATCCTAATCGAGCTGCAGATTTCAGACTTTTGCACATATCTCGATCCGTCACAGTGCATTCTGGACGGCCCTGATATAGGGTACCAGGTAGCTCGGCCTATAAAAAACCGTGCTCAAAATAAAATCCGGAGGAAGCGCCTAGAGCGTGACTCGTGACGAATGACCGAGAACACGTCAAATGACAATGATCCTTGCGAGGCTCCGGAAGGAGCGCTCATTAACTAGGGGCTCCGAGAAAATATACACCCTACGGGATTGACCGCACGTTGCAGAAGATGGAGCTTCCAACACCCCCCTCGATGATGGCAGGAAACGACGCATCCGAGATCAAGCCGGAGCGGGTCGTGGCCGCCATCGGAGACCGCACCAAGAAGATGGACCTGCTAGCCACGCAGTTCGCCGCCGGGCCACACCCTATCCTCGAGCAGCGCCTGACGCGCCTGCGCAACCTCCAGGCCGCGATCTCCGCCGAGCTTGATGACATCACCGTCGTCCTCCACGGCGTCCGCCGAGGCGACCTCGCGTTCATGGAGCGGATCCCGCTGGCCCGGTTGAACCGGCTCCTCGGTGCCAGAACGAATCGGGTCGCCAGGTACCGCGGCGTCCCGCACTAGTAGATAAACCACCATTAGTCCCGGTTGGTAAGGGCCTTTTGTCCTGGTTCCTGAACCGGGACTAAAGGGTCATTACTAATGCCCTGGCCCTTTAGTCCCGGTTCAGTCCAGAACCGGGACAGATGGGCCTCCACTTGGCCGGTGCGCCGAGCCCACGGAGGAGGGCCTTTGGTCCCGGTTGATGGCACCAACCGGGACCAATAGGCATCCACGCGTCAGCATTTCAGGGGCTGTAGTTTTTGTTTTTTTTAAAGGGGGGGGGGTTGGGGTTTTGGGGGGTTAATTTAGGTGTTTCATATATTGTGTTAGCTAGCTAATTAATAGATAGAAGTGTCCTCTCTTATGTCCGTGCTTGGTCGACGCTACATACTATACATAGGGAGATCCTCGACACGCTAGCTAGTAAGAAAATGAAGGAAACCATTAAGTACAGAAGTTCGTCATGCATACCGAGAGAAGTGATCGATCGACCTCTCCTTCTCCGAGAGGTTGGTCAAACAACAAGTTTTCGTATTATCTATCCGACGCTACTGGCTACATACATATACAATATGTAAGATCTCTTACAATCCCCTAGCATTTGAAATCAACTTACACATGGTATTCTCCGGCTTTATTGATGACGTGGTCAAGAAAGAATCCCGCCAATTCCTCTTGAATTGCTTTCATGCGATCTTGTGGTAGGAGTTCATTCCGCATCTGCCACGTCTAATTTGAAGAAGGGGGTTAATACATATATATGAATGAAACTCAACAGAAATGATGGTGTAATAAATTGAAATTGTGAATATTATTGCTTACGCACTTCATATTGTCTTTTAGAGTAGCCCCGCTTATTTTTCAAAGTCGCTTTGTAGATGAACTCGCGCACGTAGTATCCATAGTAATTATTCCCTTGTTCCTGCCACAAGCACTTTACGAGAAATAGAGGTCAATCAAACTGATAATGAAGCATTATAAATGGCATTGATGAAAGTATAGCTATAGAATCAACGGGAGATGCGCGCAACTAGCTAGCTAGTAGTACTTACTTTCGGGTATGTATATTGCAGCTCCTTCGGCAGTCCCCGAGCTTCTGCGGTGAACTGTTTCCAAACCCTGCAAGACAAAGAAAATAATTATTATTACTTGAGATATCAGGAAATGAACAAAAAGTTGCCGATATGGTGCGATAATGATCGATTGAACTTACTTGTTGAGCAATTTAGTCATGTCCGCATAGGTTTCGGGATCTTTTCGTCTCGAGTCTAAGACGGTTACTAGTCCCCGCTCAAGCTTAATCTCCAGAAGAACATAGTAGAAGTTGCGCACGCATGCATAACTCATCAATTACATTACTATAACCTCGCTCGAGTAATAAGGGAAACCGAATATGCACACGACAGTAACACTCATTTGAAGTTGTAAGGAAAGAGTATGGTATATTTGTTTTGATTTTTGATCAACGATTGTAGCAAGTTGGCCTCGGCCTCTTCTGCGTGCTTTTTAACCTGAATTTCATCTATGATATTTGTGTTAATGAACCCAATATCATACATTTCTTGTTTTCTGCACTCGACGATCTTCAATCTGCATAATATAGTGAGGATAATTATTTATAAATACATGCAATGAAAGAGCTGAGCTATATATAGAGATTTAATGACAGAAATAGTACTTACAGACAGTAGCAAAAGACCGTTAATTTATCGAGGGTCTTTTGATTGAAGAACTTGAAGAACTCCTCAAATGGAACAGGCAACAGATCAGTTCCAACGAGGTCGTGCTCCTCTTTAATTCTCAGATACAAAGTATTCGTCCCCCCAGACTCTCTGCAGGTTTTCATGTACCAATTATAGAATCTTCGCATCATCGTTGTTAGAGATTTTGTATCTGTGTTCGACCACCTGCATGAAATCAAAATTTACATCGTCAGGCGGGTAATCTCCAAGATTGCTATAACCGGGCACCGTTCCCAGAGCATTAGCGACGATGTCGCTAGACACATTGAGCGGGGGGCACGATTGGTTCGCTTGTTCGCCGAGCTGGGCAATTTTTTTCCCAGCTGCTCGTCGTTCTTTTAACCTTTGATCACGCATAAGTACTTCCCGACCGCGACGCTTCTTGATATGCCTTTTGATTAATGCGTTCATAGTTGGTTTCCGCGGAGACTTTGGTGGTTTCCTCAGGGCATCGATAGTGCGCTTTGCTTTCACCGGATCTACCTTCTCCTCCGGAGGTGGATGTCTCTTTGCTTTCAACCCTTCAAAGAAGTCCTTCACTTCGGTCCGCACGATCTTCGCGTTTTCCTCCTCGGTCCTCTCGCATGGTAACTTCTCTAGAGGCTTGAGAGGTGGACCGTATGTGTATTGCCTCCCGTCTCTGTTTGTACTGCTAGACGCCGGAGCAGACGGAGCGGCTGCGGCTGTCTTCTTTCATGCTTGCTTACGAGGCGGAGGAGAAGGACTACGAAGTTGGCATGGTATCATCATAATAGTTGCGGGAGAAAGTCTTCACTTTTTCTTCGCTTGTGTCATTTGCTTATTGCGCCGTAACCATGGATAATCTTCATCGTTTATCGGGATGCTTGGGTCAGCCTTGACTTTGAAGGGAGGAATTGCATGAAACTTTTCATAATCTTCAGACATGTCCTGTCTTGCCCTCCACTCCCACGATGTCCCTTTTTCTGAAAAGAACTATGTGGCGCTTTGGCTCATCGTATGATGTATTCGCTTCATTATCTTTTCTTTTTCTCGGTCCGTAGACATGTCCTTCACATAGATAACTTGTGCCACATCATTGGCTAGGACGAGCGGTTCGTCGGTGTACCCAAGATTTTTTAGATCCACTTGTTGTCATTCTGCATCGTGGGTCTACCTGCACTTCCGCCTCCTGACAGATTGACCTATTTGCACTTAAACAAAGGGACCTTAAAATCATGTCCGTGGTCAAGTTCCCATATGTCTACTATGTAACCATAATATGTGTCATTTCCCCTCTCGGTTGTTGCATCAAAGCGGGCACCGCTGTTTTGGTTGGTGCTCTTTTGATCTTGGTCAATCGTGTAAAATGTATTCCCATTTATCTCGTATCCTTTGTAAACCAATATAGTCAAAGATGGTCCCCTGGACAACAAGTACAGCTCATCACAAACAGTGTTGTCACCTCTGAGACGTGTTTCCAACCAACTGCTGAAAGTCCCGATGTGTTCACATGTAATCCAAATGTCAGCCTTGCCCGGGTGTTTGGAGCGCAGACTGTTCTTGTGTTCATCGACATACGGGTTCACCAAGGTAGAGTTCTGTAGAACTGTGTAGTGTGCTTGAGACCAAGAATACCCGTCCCTGCATATTATTGAGTCCCTTCCAAGCGTGCTTTTTCCAGTCAGTCTCCCCTCATACCACGATTTAGGAAGACCTATCTTCTTAAGGCCAGGAATGAAGTCAACACAAAACCCGATGACATCCTCTGTTTGATGGCCCATGGAGATGCTTCCTTCTGGCCTAGCGCGGTTACGGACATATTTCTTTAGGACTCCCATGAACCTCTCAAGGGGAACATATTGTGTAGAAATACGGGCCCCAGAATGACAATCTCGTCGACTAGATGAACTAGGACGTGCGTCATGATATTGAATAAGGATGGTGGGAACACCAGCTCGAAACTGACAAGACATTGCGCCACATCACTCCTTAGCCTTGGTACGATTTCTGGATCGATCACCTTCTGAGAGATTGCATTGAGGAATGCACATAACTTCACAATGGCTAATCGGACGTTTTTCGGTAGAAGCCCCTCAATGCAACCGAAGCGATTCGTCATAATCATGTGGCAGTCATGAGACTTTAGATTTTGGAACTTTTTCTCCGCATATTTATTATTCCCTTTATATTCGACGAGAAGCCAGTCAGGACCTTCATATCGAGCAGGCATTCAAAGAAGATTTCTTTCTCTTCTTTCGTAAGAGCGTGGTGGCAGGACCTTCATACTTTGCCGGAGGCATGCCGTCTTTTTTCGTGCAAACGTTACAGTTCCTCCCGTGCCTCAGGTGTATCTTTTGTCTTTCCATACACGCCCAAGAAGCCTAGCAGGTTCACGCAAAGGTTCTTCGTCACGTGCATCACGTCGATTGACGAGCGGACCTCTAGGTCTTTACAGTAGGGTAGGTCCCAAAATATTGATTTCTTCTTCCACATGGGTGTGTGTCCCTCAGCGTCATTCGGAACAGCTAGTCCGCCGGGACCCTTTCCAAAGATTACGTGTAAATCATTGACCATAACAAGTACGTGATCTTTGGCCGTCGCACGCGATTTCTATGATCTCAAACTTTTCATCCGAGCTCAACTTTTTCTTCGGGCCTCGTCTCTTTACCGAAGTTGTGCTCGATCCGGAGGGCTAGAAAAAAGAACAAAGACGAGAGTTAATTAATATGTGTACATACCAAAACAAAGACGAGAGCTAGTCAAGACAGGCTTAACTAATATATATACCTGGCCGGACTCGGTTTGGTGATCACCGGAGCAGTCCTCACGGTCTACTTCTTCACCCTCTCCTTCTTGCACCGGCATTGGGTCATCGGAGCCATGTAAATCATAGCCAGCTGCTTCTTCACCCACTTCTTCCAGACCAATATCGTTGTCGTTGAGAAACATCATCGAGGAGACGGCATCACTTCCGTGTACGATTATGTCCCTCAACAACGCTTCTTGTGCTTCGTCTCGGGTGGTGTCCATAGTTTCTACAAAATTTTTACAACATGGCAATTGTTATTCAAACATGACAGATATGGATATATTAGTGGCAAACGTAGAACTAGCTAGCTAATCACAATAAGGAATCATATTAGTGGCCTCGACGCTGCTTCTCTAGGGTTTGGGGTGGCCTCGACAATGCTTCAAGGGTTAGGTGGCCTCGAGAACGCTTCAATCTAGGAGGGTAATATCGCCCCCACGTGTTGAAGCTATCGGGAGGGGTCGGCGTTGAACACTACATCTATGTCCCACAAGTGACTTGGGCATCGGCCTTGCATGATGGGAGTAGAGGGTCGTGGATCGCCCGGTCGAGGTCAAGGGGTGGAGGATCGCCGAGGGTCGGGAGGTTGCCTAGTGTCAAAGGATTCAACAAAACCATGTCTTCATCATTAGTAATGCAGGTGCATGATGGTGAAGCTCTCCAAAGTTGTTTTGGAGCGGAGTCCCGAGATAGGATAATTCACTTTCTGGTACAAAGTTCAGCAAGAACCTTCCGAATATCGTTATTTGAAAGCCCTTTGCTGAGATTCGCATAAAAAGGCAAATTATCCTATCCGACTCCATTCCGTAACAACTTTGGAGGACTTCGTACCATCATGCCATGGTTACTTCCGCTAATGATGAAGCCATGGATTTCTTCAATACTTTGACACTATAGGAACCTCGACCACAGAAACCTTCGACCCTTGACCCTTAACGACCCTCGACCCTCTACCCTAGTTCCCGACCCTCGACCCCTCGGCGATCCTCGACACCCTCGATACATATACAGCGCAATAAAAAGAAGAGAAGAAGAAGAAGAAAGGAATAGAAGAAGAAGAAAAATAGAATTTTTCTATTTTTCTTCTTCTCTTCTATTTCTTTCTTCTTCTCCTCTTCTTCTTCTTTTTCCTCTTCTTATTTATTTCTCCTCTTCTTCCTCTCCTCTTCTTCTCCTTTCTTCCTCTTCTTATTTTCCTTTTATATGAACATATCATCATATATATGAAGATACATTTTCTTTGCATATGCATATGAACATACATACATACATTTTTCTTTCATATGAACATACATACATACATTTTCTTTGCATATGACCATACATACATTTTTCTTTGCATATGACCATTCATACATTTTCTTTGCATATGCTTTGCATATAAATATACATACATATGAACATACATACATACATATAAACATAACATACATACACAAAAAATTCTAAAATCTGCCTAAAAATCTAAAAATCTGCCTAAAAAGCGTACATCATCCATCCATCCATATAATGAACATATAATCATCCATCCATCCATATAATCAACATATGCATATGAGGAGGAAAGGGGGACAGGGAGGAAAGGGGTCGCCGGAGCCGGACCGAACGGGAGGAGGCGGCGTCGGCGAGGCGGCGGTGGGGCGGGCGCCAGCGACAACGACAATGGTGAGGCGGGCGAGGCGCAGGGCGCTGCCGTGCTTGCTCGGGACGGGCAGCGAGGCAGGCGGCGGCGGCGTGAAGCGCTTGAGGCGCGGACCGTGCATGCTCGGGGACGGGGCGGGAGCACGCAGGCGGCAGCGTGGGCTCGGCGCGGGCGAGAGCCTGGGGAGGCAGGGATGGCGGCCGGCGGCGGCGACGGCGAGGCCTTGACGATTTGGGCAACTGGCCCGGCGGGGGCAATCGCTGGGGAGGCGAGGAGATGTGAAATTTTCACAAGTCCTGCTTATATAGACGGCGCATTGGTCCCGGTTCGTGGCACGAACCGACTAATGCCCTTTAGTCGGTTGGTGCCAACAACCGGGCCCAAAGGCCAATTTTCAGCAGCCCACACGGCGGGAAGCGGCGCCCTTTGGTCCCGGTTGGTGGCACCAACCGGGACTAAAGGGAGCAGTAGTCCCGATTCGTGCCACGAACTGACCAATGCCCCTTTAGTTCCGGTTGGTGCCACCAACCGGGACCAAAGGCCTTCTGCTGCCCAGCCCAAAGTTTAGTCCTCCTCGCTAGTTGAGAGGGAGCCGCACCTGTTTATAAGGTGCGGTGCGGCTTCCTCTCGAGCTCCTCTCTAAAGCAGGATTTCGGCCTAACTCTGCAATCTGTGCTGTCGGCCTCTTGGGCCTTCATGAACTGAATCCTGGCCCATAGGGTTTTTAGTCGTTTTCAGGCCGTGGGGCCCGATGGGTGGCACTTTTTTTGTTTTTTGTTTTATTTGTTGCTTTATTTAGTTTATTTTGGTTTTGGTTTATTTTTCTTTTGGTCTTTTGCTTTATTTTTTAATTCTTTTTGCTTTTAGTTTTAGAAAAATTATAAACTTTCTGTTTGTGCCATTAGTTTTCAAATTTGAAAACTCTTTTTTTGATTTCTTTGTTGCTTTATTTATTTTGTTTTGTTTCTACTTACAACAAAATACTTATTGTTGCTATTTTTTTTTCAGTTTTTTGTTCTATTTTCTGCATTATTTAGTTTTTGTTGTTTTTTGCTTTATATTTTAATTCTTTTTGCTTTTAGTTTTAGAAAAATTATAAACTTTCTGTTAGTGCCATTAGTTTTCAAATTTGAAAACTCTTTTTTGTTTTCTTTGTTGCTTTATTTATTTTATTTTGTTTCTACTTACAACAAAATACTTATTGTTGCTATTTTTATTTTTTCAGTTTTTTGTTATGTTTTCTGCATTATTTAGTTTTTGTTGTTTTTTGCTTTATTTTCTAATTCTTTTTGCTTTTAGTTTTAGAAAAATTATAAACTTTCTGTTAGTGCCATTAGTTTTCAAATTTGAAAGCACTTTTTTTGTTTTCTTTGTTGCTTTATTTATTTTATTTTGTTTCTGCTTACAACAAAACGGTGTGTAGAGGGACGGGCTTATAAACCGGTGTGAGCGCCCTTCGGTTGGCGAGGTTTTCAAATTCATAGTTTTCAAATGAACTCTGAAAAAGTTGGCATAGCATGTGCATGTACAAAACGGACAATGGTATCATACTCGTGTGTTACAAAGTTGGCATGGTATCATCATAATAGTTGCGGGAGAAAGTCTTCACTTTTTCTTCGCTTGTGTCGCTTTGCTTATTGCTACCGTAACCATGGATAATCTTCATCGTTTATCGGGATGCTTGGGTCAGCCTTGACTTTGAAGGGGGAATTTCATGAAACTTTTCATACTCTTCGACATGTCTGTCTTGCCCTCCACTCCTGTGGATGTCCCTTTTTCCTGAAAGAACTATGTGGCGCTTTGGCTCATTGTATGATGTATTCGCTTCCTTATCTTTTCTTTTCCTCGATGCAGTAGACATGTCCTTCACATAGATAACCTGTGCCACATCATTGGCTAGGAATGAGCGGTTCGTCGGTGTACCCAAGATTTTTCAGATCCTTTGTTGTCATTCCGTCTTTGTGGGTCTACCTGTACCCCGCCTCCTGACAGATTGACCCACTTGCACTTAAACGAAGGGACCTTAAAATCTACTCCGTAGTCAAGTTCCCATATGTCTACCATGTAACCATAATATGTGTCATTTCCCTTGTCGGTTGCTGCATCAAAGCGGACACCGCTGTTTTGGTTGGTGCTCTTTTCATCTTGGTCAATCGTGTAAAATGTATTCCCATTTATCTCGTATCTTTTCCAAATTATTACAGTCGAAGATGGTCCCCTGGACAACAAGTACAGCTCATCACAAACAGTGTTGTCACCTCTGAGACGTGTTTCCAACCAACTGCTGAAAGTCCTGATGTGTTCACATGTAATCCGATCGTCGCCTTTGCTCCGGGTGTTTGGAGCGCAGATCGTTTCTTGTGTTCATCGACATACGGGTCACCAAGGTAGAGTTCTCAGAGAATTGTGTAGTGTGCTTGAGACCAAGAATATCCGTCCTGCATATTATTGAGTCTCTTCCAAGCGTGTTTTTCCAAATGGGTCTCCCCTCATACCGTGATTTAGGGAGACCTATCTTCTTAAGTCCAGGAATGAAGTCAACACAAAACCCGATGACATCCTCTGTTTGATAGCCCATGGAGATGCTTCCTTCTGGCCTAGCGCGGTTACGAACATAATTTTTTAGTACACCCAAGAACCACTCAAATGGGTACATATTGTGTAGAAATACGGGCCCCGTAATGACAATCTAAATCGACTAGATGAACTAGGACGTGCGTCATGATATTGAAGAAGGATGGTGGGAACACCAGCTCAAACCCGACAAGACATTGCGCCACATCACTCCTTAAGCGTTGGTACAATTTCTGGATCGATCACCTTCCGAGATATTGCATTGAGGAATGCACATAGCTTCACAATGGCTAATCGGACGTTTTCGGTAGAAGCCCCTCAATGCAACCGGAAGCGATTGCGTCATAATCACGTGGCGATCATGAGACTTTAGGTTCTGGAACTTTTTCTCGGCATATTTATTATTCCCTTTATATTTGACGAGAAGTTCGTCGGGACCTTCATCTTGAGCAGGCATTGAAAGAATATTTCTTTCTCTTATTTCGTAAGAGCGTAGCTGGCGGGACCTTCATATCGCTTGGAGGCATGCCCTCTTTTTTACGTTAGCGTTGCAGGTCCTCTCGTGCCTCAGGTGTATCTTTTGTCTTCCCATACACGCCCAAGAAGCCTAGCAGGTTCACGCAAAGGTTCTTCGCCACGTGCATCACGTCGATCGAAGAGCGGACCTCTAGGTCTTTCCAGTAGGGTAGGTCCCAAAATATAGATTTCTTCTTCCACATGGGTGCGTGATTCTCAGCGTCATTTGAACAGCTAGTCCGCCGGGACCCTTTCCAAAGATTACGTGTAAATCATTGACCATAGCAAGTACGTGATCACCGGTACGCATGGCGGGCTTCTTCCGGTGATCTGCCTCGCCTGTGAAATGCTTGCCTTTCTTTCGACATTGATGGTTGGTCGGAAGAAATCGACGATGGCCGAGGTACACATTGTTCCTGCATTTGTCCAGGTATATACTTTCAGTGTCATCTAAACAGTGCGTGCATGCGTGGTATCCCTTATTTGTCTGTCCTGAAAGGTTACTGAGAGCGGGTCAATCGTTGATGGTCATGAACAGCAACGCCTTTAGGTTAAATTCCTCCCGTCTGTGCTCATCCCACGTACGTACACCGTTTCCATTCCACAGCTGTAAAAGTTCTTCAACTAATGGCCTTAGGTACACATCAATGTCGTTGTCGGGTTGCTTAGGGCCATGGATGAGAACTGGCATCATAATGAACTTCCGCTTCATGCACATCCAAGGAGGAAGGTTATACATACATAGAGTCACGGGCCAAGTGCTGTGATTGCCGCTCTGCTCCCCAAAAGGATTAATGCCATCCGCGCTTAAAGCAAACCATACGTTCCTTGGGTCCTTTGCAAACTCATCCCGATTTTCTCTCGATTTTTCTCCATCACGACCCGTCGGCGGGTGCTCTCAACTTCCCATCTTTCTTACGGTCCTCACTATGCCATCGCATCAACTTGGCATGCTCTCCGTTTCTGAACAGACGTTTCAACCATGGTATTATAGGAGCATACCACATCACCTTTGCAGGAACCCTCTTCCTGGGGGGCTCGCCACAACATCACTGTGGTCATCTCGTTCGATCTTATACCGCAATGCACCGCATACCGGGCATGTGTTCAGATCCTTGTATGCACCATGTAGAGGATGCACGATCATTATGGCATGCATGTATCTTACGCACCTCCAATCCTAGAGGGCATACGACCTTCTTTGTTGCGTATGTACTGTCGGGCAATTCGTTATCCTTTGGAAGCTTCTTCTTCAATATTTTCAGTAGCTTCTCAAATCCTTTGTCAGGCACAGCATTCTCTACCTTCCACTGCAGCAATTCCAAGACGGGTACCGAGCTTTGTGTTGCCATCTTCGCAATTGGGGTACAACCCTTTTTTGTGATCCTCTAACATGTGATCGAACTTCAGCTTCTCCTTTTGACTTTCGCATTGCGTCCTTGCATCGACAATGACCAGGCGGAGATCATCATCATCGGGCACATCGTCTGGTTCCTCTTGATCTTCAGCAGCTTCACTCATTGCAGCATCATTGGGCACATCGTCTGGTTCCTCTTGATCTTCACCAGCTCCCCCCGTTGCAGCATCACCGTATTCAGGGGGCACATAGTTGTCATCGTACTCTTCTTCTTCATCGTCTTCCATCATAACCCCTATTTCTCCGTGCCTCGTCCAAACATTATAGTGTGGCATGAAACCCTTGTAAAGCAGGTGTCGGGTGGTAGGTGCGACATATGCCAACGGGTGGCTTATCATAGTGGGAGCCAATAAGACGTCGCCGGTGCCTGGAAACGGGATGAGGCGAAGACATGCACACCGGCGAATCTTACCCAGCTTGGGGCTCTCCGTGGAGATAACACCCCTCGCTGCCTGCTGGGTCTCCACATGATCACTAGATGAACAAGTGGCTACAAGAGGCTCCTTGAGCTGTTCGGTGAGAGGAAGAAGAAGGGCACGGCTAGCTCTCCTCTTCCCTCTATGTGGTGTCTAAAACTCTAAGAGATCAACCCTTTGCATGGGTGCCCTGGGGGATTTATATATGCCTACCCCTACGGGTACAATGGTAATCCGGCTGGGTGCGGGCCCTAGCCGTCAGTGTCTACGCTCGCCGGCTTCTCCGCTACAACCGATGGGGCCCGCCGACTTGTGGGTCCCGCCGATTGCCGGCTTCTTGGTCGACAAGCTGGCCCCACCGCTGAGGGCCTTGTCGGGGGCTGGTTACTGTTGAGCTAGCCCCACCGCTGAGGGCCTTGTCGGGGGCTGGTTACTGTTGCCTCAATCCTGATGACGAGGGCTTTGTCGGGGTAAGCATGGATACAGTGCCGCCGCCTTGGCGGCGATCACTATAGTCTCACCTCGTCTTGTCTCCTTAATGAGGCGCTTCCTTCGAGGGAGGGAACAAGCCGGCTATGGGAGGCCAGCCATATCTCATGCCGACTGGGGGAGGCCGAGCCGCCTTCGGGCATCTCTCTGGCCGGAGGGGGCCGCCGCCTGCGGGTCGTACTGACAGCCTGTCGTGGGTGATATCATGGTCAACATGGTAACAGTGCCGCGCCGGACGGGTGATGGCTGCCCCGTACGGTGTACTGTAGCCACGCGCGCTCCGGGATGCGGGGGTGGCAGGCTTCACTGTAGCCACGCCCCGTCTCATCACTGTTATGTGGGTGCAGATTCTGAGGGTGCGGCCTTGGCCGCTTGCTGGGAGGCCGGCTTTGTGGAATCGGCCTTCTCGTGGCCGGCTTCGCGGAGTCAGCCTCTGGTAGCCGGCTCCTTGGTAGCCGGCCCTCTTGTGGCCTTCTTCCTGTAGGTTTTGGGGCAGGCGGCTGGGGGAAGGCGTCCCTGCGTCTTGGACGTTGGATGGCTTGATTGGCTTGTAATTTTTTCAGAAGTCCCGGGGGGAGCCGGCTAGGCTACCCGTGGTCATTTACTCCGACAGTAGTCTCCGAAGCTGACTGAGCTTTGGGGCTGAAAGGAGGACGAGAAACTCGATCAGCTTCCCATCCTGAGGAGCCGGCAGCTAGGAGCCGGCCTTGAGCGGGTGTGCCGTCTTCGGGAAGTTCCGCAGCCAGAAGGTGAGAACGCGCGCCGAATCACGCGTTGACCGCGCGCCAACCTACGCGCCACGTGGCAAGAAAGGCCTGCCAGCCCATGCGCGCGACGGGACGTCGCCGTAGGCCGGGGCCCACCATACCTAGGCCTCGGCCCATGTGCGGATCCTCTGCGGCCCGAACGGACCGCTCGCCTTCCCGCAGCGGTTTCAAAGACGCCTTTAGGGCGCATAATCGCGGGGCGTGGGGAGTGGCGCGATTAATCCCACGTTCCCCCACGCCTCGCCTCCTCGGCTCCGCCGCACGAGCCTATAAGTAGGCAGAGGAGGGGGAGCGGCAGACGCTCGCCCTCGCTCCACTCTTTCCTCTACCTCCTTCTTCGTTCTTCCGCCGCTGTAGCGCCCTCACCACCGCGCCGTTCCGCCGTCGACCCTCTTGGTCTGCCGTGGCTCCACCGCAGCGTGGCTGTGCCCTCCGCCACGGTGCCTCTCTCGCTTCCTCTTGTTCCCATGGCGCTGTCTAGCTCGTGGGATGGCTCCAACGTCCACGAGGACCATATCGATTGGCTTCGCAAGACGCGGCGGTTGCCGGGCGAGGACCTCGTGAAGACCCGCCTCGCGCCGGAGGCGGAGGTTTCGCCGGCGCCGGAGGAGGGCGAGCGGGTCATCTTCCGCTCGCACTGCCTGCACGTCTTCGGCCTGCCGACGAGCGGGTTCTTCCGCTCCTTCCTCGAGTTCTACCATCTCCAGGCACATCATCTCACCCCCAGCACGGTGATGCTGTTGTCGGCCTTCGTCACCCTGTGCGAGGGTTTTCTTGGCGTTCTCCCCACCCTTGAGCTCTTCGGGGAGTTCTTCCAGTGCAAGCTAGGCACCGTCTCCGCGGGTGTGCCCGCCCCCTGTGGCACCTTTATCGCCATGCAGAGGACAGCCGACAACAACCTCTTTCCACCTATCCCGCTGATCCAGTCGGTGAACCTCTGGCAGCAATCATACTTCTACGTGAAGAACGTCGCCTCACAAGGCGACTTCGTCAACCTGCCGGCTTACATAGCCGGCCCGCCGGCTGGGACGCAGCTGTCTTGGTCCTTCCGAGCCCGGCGCTCTCCCTGGTCGGGAACGCCACCGTCACCCGGCTCCGGGTGATGATCCAATCGGAGGGCTTGGTGGGGGCCGACCTGGTCGCCGCCTTCGTGGAGCGCCGGGTGCTCCCGCTCCAAGGTCCGCCGCACATGATCTGCCAGATGAGCGGCCGCTTCGACCCATGCCGGCTGAGCACCAGAGAGATGCCTCGTGGCGAGGTGTCTTACATGGTGAATTACATCTCCAACTGCAAGCTCACCGAGGAGTGGCAGTATGGCAAGGCGCCGTATTCTCGGGCTGATTCCCCGTCTGTGGTGAGTTTTCCTTCTTTTCTTCTTCTTTTGTTTGCCGGGTTCGTGACGGCCGGCTTTTGACTAGTTGGCTTGTATTTGAGCAGAACCCCCTTCTTCGACCGGCGGCCGGGGCCGCAGGGCCGGAGCGCTAGTTTATGGCCGACCGTACGGCGGACGACCTCGACGACCCGGATCTTGGGGCGGCCGCCATGGACGACGCCATAGGCGGAGCCGGCGGAGAAGCAGGCGGCCCCGAGCTCACGGCCGGCTTCGGGGACTGGCCGGACGATGACGAAGCCGAGGCCATCCCATGTCGCCAGCCGGCGGCCGATCGCCAAGGCACGGGACCTTCTGCCGCGCCCGGCCGCTGGCGGTAAGCAGCGCCGCGTCGGCCGGGCGGGTCTCTTCGGCAGCCAGCCGAAAAAACCCAAGGGCTCCGCGGTGGCGACCAAGCGGGACGAGGCGGCCACGAAAGCGGCCCACTTCCGCAAGGTGGTGAAGCAGCCACAGGCGGTCTCGGCGTAAGTGTTTGGATGTCTCGTACTTTTTTATTGTCTTCTTTAGTTGAGGCTCACCTAAGCCGTCTTCTTGATTTGCTGAACAGGGCGCCGCTTTCCCTCGAACGGGTTGACGCTGCCTCCATAGTTGGACCGACGGGAGGGTCTTCGAGCTCCCGCCACGTGGATCCCCGCGCCGACCTCATGGAGGCAACGGAGCGGAACGCGCGGCAGGAGCGGGAAGCGGCGGAGCGGAGGGCCATCCAGGAGGCGGCGGAGAAGTAGGCCGAGGCGCAAGCCGACGCAACGGCCAAGGCCCAGGCGGAAGCCGCGGCCGCGGAGAGGGAGGCGGAAGCTCTGCGCAATCAGCCTCCGCAGCTCGTCATTACTCTTCGCGCCATGGCTCCCAACATCCCCGTGCCCCCGTCGGAGGAAGCAGACCGCGACCAGCCGGTGATGGAGAGGAGGGAGGATGACGTGACCATCCTGGGGGAGGCGCCACAGCCAGCGCCGACTGGAACGGGCCAAGGCGTCCGACCCGCTGCGGCGCCTGAGCAGCCGGCTGGGGGCGAGTCGGTGGAGGGGGCGGATCTTGTGGTGCAGTCGCCGCCTCGCCGGCGCGCGGGAGAGGCGTCCTCGGCGCCGGAGCCGCAGAGAGCTGCGGGCGCCAGCTCGACGGCTCAGGACCTGGAGGCGGCCAGCGCCAGCACGTCCGAGTGGACGCCCAGCGGTGGAACGACCGAGCTGAATGTGGCGGCGCAGGAGGTCCGACGCCGGCTTCAGACCCAGGCCGCCTCGCTGCAACGGTACACCCATGAGTTTCTTGCTACGCGCGCGGTCATCCGGGTGAGTCTTCTGGCCTTGGTCGATTTCTTACTTGATTTCTTCGTGGGGCGGCTACAAGACTCCACCGGGTGTAGTCCCCGAGTTTCGAGTCGGCCGAAAGCAGGCGGCTTGGAACTTTTAGCAGGCCTTGGCGGCAATCTTATTCTTATTCGCACTCCGTCTGATTTTCAGGAATATCACAATCTTCACGCGGCTGCCTTCAACTCTCAGGACCAGGAGCTGAGCCAAAAGGCCGCCGACCTGACTAATAGCCGGAGTGAGTGCTTTGTTTTTTATCTCATGTGGTGGCGCGCCAGCGCACCCACTTGGTGTAGTCCCCGAGATTCCGGCCGACTGCTGAGCAGTCGGGTCGGATCTTCCCTGACAACTTCTTCCTTATTGCTTTTTCCTTTTTATCCACACTTGCAGAGGCTAATGCTGACTTGAGGGAGCAGCTAGGCGGGGCCCAGACCGCCCTTCGCGCCAAGGAGGCTGAGTGCAGCGCCTTGGCCCAGGAACGCGACCACCTGGCCAAGAGACTGGCCGACCAAGAGGAGAGCCATAAGGCGGCCCTGAAGAAGGCGCATGACAACAAGGCCGCCCTTAAGGCCGAGTTCGAGACCGAGGCAGCGGGCTGGGCTGAAGCGAGGCAAGCGCTGAGCGAGGGCTATGGACGGGTTCAGGATCTGATCGACGGTAAGCCGCCTTCCTTTTCACCCCTTTGCTTGCTCCTTACCCTCTTGTTTATCTTCTGATTTTTGTGTTGTTCCTTTGTTCTTCACGTAGATTACTTTCCCGGTTACTCCGTCGCCGCCAGCCAAGCCATCGAGGCCCACCGGAGGCACGCCGGCAAGCAGGTGTTGAGATCGCGCCAGATGCCAGTCGGACGCTTGAGGAGCAGCTTTTGGCGATCCAGGCCCGGCTGCAGCCGGCTCACCGGATGCTCCGCCGTCTTCAGCGTGCCGGGGCACAAGTGCTGACCGCCCTCTAGCCTGGCGAGGCGATTCTCGCATTCAAGTCGGATCGCCGACCGGGTGGAGGTTGTGGTTGGCCACTTGAGGCCTAGAAGGCTTCACGCTGCCGGTCCGCGCCGCGGGCGCTGGAGTTCGTTCGAGCCTGGTATCCTGGGCTGAGCTTGCGCCAGCTGAGCACCTGGAGGCAGGAGGTCGACAAGGAGCTGGTGGCGGTGCGGCCGGCTATCATCCAGCGTGTCTCGGCTATCGCCGAATATACCGACACCAGCATTTTTGCTCCTGAAGTGAATGACAACGGCGTCGCCCAGCCGGAGGAGTGGTTCGGGCTGAACCCGGCGGAAGGTGAGGACTCGGCGGAGGAGATCGCTTCCAGCGACGAAGGCGAAGACGAAGAAGGGGAGGGCGGCGAAGACGTCGTGCCCGACGGTGAAGCGACCAGCCAGCTTCAGCCTGATCGTGCCTCCGACCCAGGAAGGCGCGAGCGCCGCCTTCCAGGGGTGATGATCAGGCCAAGATCCGTCAGCCGGCCACTCCTCCAGCCAGCACTGCCGCCTCCGCCGACCTGCCCGACTCGCCTATCGCTCCCTTGGCCTGATCTGCCGTTCTTGCTTTCCTGCTGTTACTCTTTGAACAACTTTTTATTAAACTTGCGCAGTTCCACCCACTGGGGGTGTATTCAAACTATGTTGAATGCCGGCCTTTCGAAGGCTTTTGTGTAAATATAATTATGCATGTGTTTGGCTTCCATTCGAGTTTGCTTTTTATCCTTAGGTTGTTCCTTTGCCGCCTTCCCTTGGTCGCCGCCTTCTCAGCCGAATAGCTGCTCTGCAGTCTGTGGCTGGGAAGGAACTTGGCCATTTTGTGGGAAGGCAAGTACTTGAGCTTTCTTGGATTGTGGCAAGGTGGAATGGAAAGTCGGCCGGCCGGCTACTCTGGTAGCCGGTCGGCAATGGGAGGAAGCTGGCTTTTGTTATATGAGTTCGTTAGTCCTTAGCTGTTTTTCGTGTGGGCATCTTTTCCTGCCTTTGACTCTTGCCAGCCGGACAGTCGGTTCTTCGAGCTACGACTTTTGACAAGAGAGGGCTTGGGTGCCGGCACACTACTTGTCTGACTGCAGGTGGAACTTGAATATAACTCAAGGCGGCCAGTCCCCGGGCCGACTAGTCGAACCCGGTGCCGGACGAGGAGGAAGAGTGTAATGACAAAATCATAAGCATGATACTCGTCATTCATAGATAAAAGGTGGCAGTCCCCGAGTGCTCCTCGGGGGGCCCATTGTCTCATACTTAGTACAAAAGGTAGCGTGATACATACTGCATTTTAACTGTAAAATCTTCGGAGGAGGTTGGCGTTCCATGGTCGTTCCGATTCTTTGCCAGAATCATCTCTCTTCGTGCCTTGACTTCTTGGCGTCGATTAGGTAGTAGGAGTCGTTCCCCAATGCTCTCTGCGATGTGAAGGGCCTTCCTAAGGGGCCGAGAGCTTGTGCTGGCGGCTGTTATTTGGATCAGCCGGAGCACAAGGTCGCCCTCTTGAAAGGATCTTGGCTTGAACTTCCGGCTGTGGTAGCGGCGCAAACCCTATTTGGTAGATGGCGGACCGGTGAGGGCTAACAGCCGGCTTTCTTCCAAAGCAGGTCGACGCCGTCTTCTCGTGCTTCTTTGGCCTCTGCTTCCGTGTACATGGTCACCCGAGGCGAGTCAAACTCGATGTCAGTTGGGATGACAGCCTCGGCACCATATACAAGGAAGAAAGGGGTGAAGCCGGTTGACTTGTTCGGGGTAGTGCGCAGACTCCAGAGAACGGCCAGCAGCTCGTCGAGCCAACAGCCGGCCGAACGCTCGAGTGGCACGACCAGTCGGGGCTTGATGCCGGAAAGGATGAGGTCGTTGGCTCGCTCAACATGGTCATTTGACTGTGGGTGGGCAACGGACGCTAGGTCCAGTCGGATGCCCTGCGTCGCGCAGAAACGTGCCAATGCTCCCTTGGCAAAATTCGTGCCGTTGTCGGTGATGATGTTGTGTGGCACGCCGTACCGAGTTGTAATATCTGCGATGAATGTCACGGCAGTCGGCCCATTCAGCTTCTTAAACGGCTTTGCTTCGATCCACTTGGTCAATTTATCCACGGCGACAAGCAGGTGTGTCATGCCGCCGCGCGCCGTCTTGAATGGGTCCACCATGTCCAGTCCCCAGACGGCAAAAGGCCAGGTGAGGGGAATGGTCTTGAGTGCCGAAGCCGGCAGATGTTGCTTGGAGCTGAAGACTTGGCACCCTTTGCAATGTTTGACCAACTCCTTGGCGTCGTCCAGCGATCGGCCAAAAGAATCCATGGTGGAAAGCTTTGGCGACAAGTGATCTTGAGGCTGCGTGGTGGCGCGATTCGCCTTGGTGAATGTCCTTGAGGTTTGCTATGCCCTTTTACGGCTCGGCCTTGGCGAAAGACTCCGGTGACACTGCGTCGGCGAGCTCTTTGTTAGCAATTGTATATGCTCCGGCTCGGCGTTGGACTTGTCTTGCCGCGATCTCGTCGACCGGCGGTTCTCTGCTTATCGAGAAGTTGAGGATGGGCAGAGCCCATGATGGAGCTGTGACTTCTTCTATAGCCAACACTCATCGCAACCAGGCGGGTGGGTTCGGTGGTGAAGAGCTGAAGTTGGCCACCGCTGTGGTGTTGATGCATTCCCAGGCCGGCTACAGTAGTCCCGGGCGGGTTCAAGTCCCCGGGCGAATGCGACTATGGCAGTCCCGAGCCGCCTATCAAAGTCCCGGGCCGCTGCTTGGTTCCCCAAGCGGATCCGGCTGCGTCGAGGTTAAGCGGCATGAAGATGGAGTCGGATTACGGAGATGGCTTTATAGGCGGCTTGAGGAGGCGTTGAGAGAGACGCCGGTTGGTATAGCTTGTCGAGTGGAGCCTATTCGTGCTGTGGCATCTGCTTTCGTTGTCGGCCCGTGTACGTGGAGGAACTCGCATCCTTCAAAGTACCCGCTGATTTGTTGAATGAGGAAGCGGTAGCTTGCCATGTTTGCGTCCTTGGCGTCCCAGTCACCAGATGACTGCTAGACCACCAAATCCGAGTCGCCATAGCACAGGATCTGGCGGATGCCGAGCTCTTTGGCTAGCCGGAGCCCGTGTATGAGCGCCTCGTACTCGGCCACATTGTTGGAGGCGGAAAAGCGAATTTGCAATGTGTATCTGAGTTTGTCGCCTTTGGGAGAGGTGAGGATGATCTTTGGCTCCCAAGCCGGTGCGCATCTTGGACCCGTCGAAGTGCATCCGCCAATGAGTGGAGTCGGGAGCCGTGGCAGTCTTGGGTCTCGGCCCGGTCGGCGAGGAAGTCGCCAACGCTTAGGACTTGATGGCGGTGCGAGGCTGGTAGAAGATCGTGTAAGGGGCCAGCTCAATGGCCCATTTGCCACCCGGCGGATGCGTCCTCGCTGCCTATGATCTCGGCGAAGCGGGCGGTGCATCTGACCGTGATGGGGTGCTCTTGGAAGTAGGGCTTTAGCTTCTTGGCGGCGAAGTACACGCCATAGCACATCTTCTGGTAGTGCGGGTAGTTACGCTTCGAGGTGGATGATTACTTCACTTAAGTAATACACCGGTCTTTGGACTGGCTGAGCTCGGCCTTCTTCTGGGCGCTGGACCACAATGACGGTGCTGACTACCCGGCTGGTGGCGGCGATATAAAGGAGCATGGGCTCTTTCTTCTTTAGCTCATGAAAAGCTTGGTCGGCTTGGTCGTTCCACTCGAAGTGAGTGGTTTTCTTCATGAGTCGGTAGAGGGGGAGAGCCTTTTCTCCAAGTCGGCTGATGAAGCGGTTCAGGGAGGCCAGGCACCCGGTAAACTTCTGGACGTCTCGCAGCTTGGTGGGAATCTCCATTCTCTCAATGGCTTTGATCTTTACTGGGTTGCATTCGATGGCGCGTTCGGAGACCAGGAAGCCTAGAAGCTGGCCGACTGGTACTCCGAACACGCATTTCTCGGGGTTGAGCTTGATCTGAAACCGGCGCAGGTTCTCAAATGTCTCTTTGAGGTCTTCCAGCAAGGTGCCGCGCTTCTCTGTCTTCACCATGATATCGTCTACATAGACGTGGGCATTTCTGCCGAGTTGCTTGAGGAGGCATTTCTGCATGCAACGCTGAAAAGTGGCACCGGCATTTCTCAAGCCGAATGTCATAGTCAGGTAACAGAAAGCTCCGAATGGCGTGATGAAGGCGGTCTTCAGGCGGTCAGCCGGGTCCAACTTTATCTGGTGGTAGCCCGAGTAGGCATCCAAGAAACTCAGCGGCTCGCATCCGGCAGGGCGAAGGGATCTTTGGGGCAGGCTTTGTTGAGGCTTGTGTAGTCTATACACATGCGCCACTTGTTATTCTTCTTCAGCACGAGCACCGGGTTGGCAAGACACTCCGGAAAGAACACCTCCATTATGAAGCCGGCCGCCAGGAGCCAGGCTATCTCTTCTCCTACAATCCTTCTCTTCTCCTCCAACAGCCGGCGGAGGGGCTGCTTGACTGGTTTTGCGTCCGCTCGGACGTGTAGCTTGTGATCGGCGAATTCCTTCGGAACACCCGGCATGTCCTTGGGGGACCATGCAAAGATGTCCCGATTCTCACGGAGGAAATCGACGAGCTCACCTTCCTATTTGCTATCCAGGTTTGCCCCAATGACGGCAAACCTTTCTGGGTGCTCTGGGTCCAGAGGTACCTTCTTTGTTTCCTTGGCTAGCTGGAAAGAACCTTGGGCATCACATTCTTTGGGGTCAGGGGACAAGGTCGGCTGCTTGCCGGCCATGGCCACGACTCGGTCCAATATCTTATTCTCTTCAGCGATCACAAGGGACTCGGCCAGCCGGCTGCTGGCTGCAGCGCACTCGGAGGATTTCTTGTAATCGCCGGCTATAGTGATGATGCCCTTGGTGCTTGGCATCTTCATCTTGAGGTAGGCGTAGTGGGGTACAGCCATGAACTTGGCCAGAGCAGGTCGGCCAAGCAGCGCATGATAGGGGCTCTCAAGGTCCATCACTTCAAACCAGATTGCTTCTCGGCGGAAATGATCCTTGTCTCCAAGGAGAACATCTATCTTGATCTTGCCGATTGGTGAACAGGACAGGCCAAGTACAATGCCATGGAACACGGTCCGGCTTGGCATGAGGTGCTTGGTCTTGATGTTTAGCTTATCCATGGTGTCGCGATACAGGATGTTGATGCTGCTCCCGCTGTCTATCAGTACGCGGGAGAATCGGGCAGCGAGCCTGTCTGTTGCTAGGGTCGCCTCCTGAACCAATGCATAAGATCCCGAGGACGGCATCACCTCTGGTTGGTCGGCCCGGCTCCAGCTGATAGGCCTTTCTGACCAGTGCATGTACTCGGGGTTGTTGGAGGCGACCGCGTTGACTTCTTGGTGCTGTCGGCGCCGGCTGCGCCGGTCTTGAGCTGGCTTGTAAAGACGGCGTAGGGGCATGCTCGTTGGGGAACTTCGTCTTGGGCGGTCCCGACCGCTGGTCGGCGGCCGATTGTTGAGGAGCCGGAGGCGGCTGTCCGGGCGGAGGCGGCACCAGCCTTCGCCTTTGGTGATTCGGGTGAGCGATGGCATTTCCGGGTTGTATGGTTGGGCGGCTTCGGCGCTGTGGAACTTGCAAGGCGTCGAGGGCTTGCTCAGGAGAAAGGCGGCTGCCAAGCCGTCCCCGCCGCCGGCTTCTTGGGCGCGGGCCGCCCCTCGGGTTGCTCGTCTTCGACGGTGGCCACCTGCCGACTGGTTGGAGGCGGCATTGGACCCTTGCTCTTGTTGTCGTTCTGGTGGGACGTCGGCTGGAGTCGCCAGCCGGCGTTTTGGGAGCCGGGTTGAGTACCTTCCCGGAGGCGTCCACCCGGAGCTCGATCTTCATCGAGGAGTCGGCGGTGGCGTACTTGTCCGCTATGACTAGTAGCTCGTCGAGGGTAGTCGGCTCGTCGCAGAGAAGCTTGTGCTTGAGGAGGGTGCCCTCTCGGCACCCGGCGGTGAAGTACTCTATGGCTTGAACCTCGTGCACCCCCTCGCAGGAATTGCGGAGCTCGGCCCAGCGCGTGAGGTAGTCACGAGTCGACTCAGTGGGTCCTTGTACGCACAAGGATAGCTGTCTAGGCTTGGGAGCCCGCTTGTAGGTGTTGGTGAAGTTGCGGATGAAGGCTTAGGTGAAGTCTAGCCAACTGTTGATGCTATACGGCTAGAGGCTGTTGAGCCAGGTTCGCGCTGCCACGAAGCATGAGGGCACATATTTCACGCCAACGCGCTGTTGCCGTTCGCTATGCTGACTGCGGTGGAGTAGTCGATCGGCCAATCCTCCGGCTTCACAGAGCCGTTGTACTTGGGCATGTCTCTTGGGAGCGAGAACCCTTTAGGGAAGGGCTCGTCGCGGATGCGGGGGCCGAAGCAAGGTGGACCGACATCGTCTTCTTCTTCCAATGCCAGGGATCGCGCTAGGCGGTTGATCCGGTGGCGGGCGTCGTTTTCGCCGACTCGCCAGCGGCGCGGCCTAGTCGGCGCCGAGAGTCGGATGCGTGACGGCGGCGGGTGGGATATCTTTCCCAGGCGGAGGAGGGGCGGGTTGCCTCGCAGCTCCACGGCTCGAGGCGGCCTTCGCCGTCGCTTCGATGGAGATCCGGGTTAATTGCGGCGGCCGACTCCTTTTCTCGCCGTCTTGGTGTTGCCCGCTTGGCGTCGTGGACGTCGCGCCGTGCTCCCGGCGCTGGAAGGGCTTTCGGCCTTGGCGCCGTCTTCATGCCGCTTCTGCGGCCGCGCCAATCGATTCTTTGGATGCGTCTAGCCATATAGGGGAGCTCGTCGGGCCCTAGTCCGTTCAACTCTTCTAGGCCGCCTGAGCGGCGCGTAGGTTCTCGAGGGGATTGGCGTAGACTGGGCGGTCAGCCCCCAGCATGTCGGCGATGACTGCGCCGTGTTTCCTGACGGCGCCGATTCGGCTCGGCCCGTCGGGAGGCGGCGTGCCAAAGGCGGCACGGTCGACTTCGCGTTGGTGAGCCTCAGTGAGGCGTCTCATGGTAGCTATCCTCTGGCCCTCCGCGTGGAGAGCGAGGCAGCGCGCCTCTAGTGTCTCGGCGTCGGCGTAGGCCGGGAGAGGGGCGGACAGGTCGTCTGGCGCCCGCTTGCGAGGCGTCGTGGGCGTTCTCGCCGGAGAGGCCGCCGTGATCGATGACCGACACCTCGGTGATGGCACCGCCACATTGTCGGCTTGGGGAGCGGGTCGTTGAAGATCACAACGTTGGTGGGGAAAGCATCGAGTGGCGCCGTGTCGAGTCGACCAAAGATCGGTCGGTGGAGCCGACCGACTCCAAATCTGACTAGCTCGCTGGAGACGTGGAGTTGGTCAAGGAGGCTGACGAGGTGGCTCTCGGGGCAGCCTGTGCCCGCGTCGGAGACGGGCTCGTGGGAGGTGCGAGCCTCGCCAAGGAGATTGGCGAGGCAGCTCGCCAGCATAGCGTCGTGACGCTTTGCGCCGCTGTCGGGCAAGCGCCATCAGGCGTCTTGGCTGGCTACGCTTCATTTGGGGAGGAAGAGGGTTTCCGTCCAGAACAAGTCTCCGCACGACGGTGCACCTGGCCCCACGGTGGGCGCCAAATGTCGGGTGGTAGGTGCGACATATGCCAACGGGTGGCTTATCATAGTGGGAGCCAATAAGACGTCGCCGGTGCCTGGAAGCGGGATGAGGCGAAGACATGCACGCCGGCGAATCTTACCCAGCTTGGGCTCTCCGTGGAGATAACACCCCTCGCTGCCTGCTGGGTCTCCGCATGATCACTAGATGAACAAGTGGCTACAAGAGGCTCCTTGAGCTGTTCGGTGAGAGGAAGAAGAAGGGCACGGCTAGCTCTCCTCTTCCCTCTATGTGGTGTCTAAAACTCTAAGAGATCAACCCTTTGCATGGGTGCCCTGGGGGATTTATATAGGCCTACCCCCCAGGGGTACAATGGTAATCCGGCTGGGCGCGGGCCCTAGCCGTCAGTGTCTACGCTCACCGGCTTCTCCGCCGGCCGATGGGGCCTGCCGGCTTCTTGGTCGACAAGCTGGCCCCACCGCTGAGGGCCTTGTCGGGGGCTGGTTACTGTTGCCTCAATCCTGACGATGAGGGCTTTGTCGGGGTAAGCATGGCTACAGTGCCGCCGCCTTGGCGGCGATCACTGTAGTCTTACCTCGTCTTGTCTCCTTAATGAGGCGCTTCCTTCGAGGGAGAGAACAAGCCGGCTATGGGAGGCCGGCCATATCTCAGGCCGACTGGGGGAGGCTGAGCCGTCTTCGGGCATCTCTCTGACCGGAGGGGCCCGCCCGCTTGGTCGTCTTGACAACTGTCATGGGTGATGTCATGGTCAACATGGTAATGATGCCGCGGACGGGTGATGGCTGCCCGTCTGACGGGCGTCAGTAGCCACACGCGCTCCGGGATGCGGGGGTGGCAGGCTTCACTGTAGCCACGCCCCGTCTCATCACCGTTATGTGGGTGCAGATTTTGAGGGTGCGGCCTTGGCCGCTTGCTGGGAGGCCGACTTTGTGGAGTCGGCCTTCTCGTGGCCGACTTTGCGGAGTCGGCCCTCCGGTAGCCGGCTCCTTGGTAGCCGGCCCTCTTGTGGCCTTCTTCCTGTAGGTTTTGGGGCCGGTCCGCCTCCTGACAGCCGGCCTGAGGGGCAGCCGGCCGGGGGAAGGCGGCCCTGCGTCTTGGACGTTGGTTGGCTTGATTGGCTTGTAATTTTTTCAGAAGTCCTAGGGGGAGCTGGCTAGGCTACCCGTGGTCATTTACTCCGACAGCAGGTGGGTGTGAAAGATTTTCCGGTTGGAGTAAGACATCGTATTCCCACAATTAATGCATGGACAGCACATAAAACCATTCTGCTTGTTTGCCTCAGCCGCTTCGAGAAACTCATGCACGCCCTTAATGTACTCGGAGGTGTGTCTGTCATCGTACATCCATTGCCGGTTCATCTGCGTGCATTATATATAATTAAGTGTGTCAAAAACCATTACAGAACATCATGAATAGATAAATAAGTGACCAAATTAATAAAGTTCATCATCACATTAAAACCAAAGTACATACATAGTTCTCATCTAACAACATATAGCTCTCCAGAGCATCTAATTAATTAAACCATACATTGAAACTATGTAAAACATTTCAATGCGAAAACAAATGTGATCATAATCGCAACCAAGGTAACAATTGATCCAACGGCATAATGATACCAAGCCTCGGTATGAATGGCATATTTTCTAATCTTTCTAATCTTCAAGCGCATTGCATCCATCTTGATCTTGTGATCATCGACAACATCCGCAACATGCACCTTCAATATCATCTTCTTCTCCTCAATTTTTTTTATTTTTTCCTTCAAGAAATTGTTTTCTTATTCAACTAAATTTAACCTCTCGACAATAGGGTCGGTTGGAATTTCCGGTTCACATACCTCCTAGATAAATAAAATCTATGCCACGTTGGTCGGCATAATTTTCATAAACAATAAATGAACCAATAGTTATAAAGATAATATATACCACATCCGAATCATAGATGTGAGGGCGAGGCGGGGCGGATACCAAAACCATCGCACTATATAAGATGCAATAATAAAAGTAAGAATATCTATCTAAACATACAAGTAAGAATATTTTTCCTTTCAGAAAGAAGATAAGAACAAAAGGCTCACCAGGTGGTGCCGTGATGAGATCGGCGCGGGTGATCGGCAATGGTGAAAGGCAGGGGCCAGGCGTGACGGACCGCTAAACCTAGACAAATATTGAGGAAAATGGAGCTTGGAGGTCGAGCTTGGAGAGGAGAAAGCTTAAGTAGTGTGGCTCGGGCATTCCATCAAACACCTTGTGTGCATAGGAGGTGAGCTAGAGCACCACCAAGCCCTCTCCCCCTCGACGGCCAGAAAAAACAGAGCAGTGTGCTCTGCTCTCACGCGAAGGGGTATATATAGGCACCTCACTGGTCCCGGTTGGTGGTATGAACCGGGACTAAAGGGGAGCCTTTGGTCCCGGTTCAAGCCACCAACCGACCAATGGTGGTGGGAGAGCGAGGCCCATTGGTCCCGGTTCGTCCCACCAACCGGGACCAAAAGGTCCAGACGAACCGGGACCAATGGCCCACGTGGCCCGGCCGGCCCCCGGGGCTCACGAACCGGGTCCAATGCCCCCATGGGTCCTGGTTCTGGACTGAACCGGGACTAATGAGCTGACCCGGCCTGGACCTTTGCCCCCTTTTTTACTAGTGCCGCTCCAAAGAAGGCTGGAGATGGAATCGTGGTCGCTCGCATTCGCTTTCGCGTTGGGGAAGCCTGCGCCAGCCTTCTCTGCCCGCGCTGTCATGGCGGCTCCCGACGCTCCAACGTCTGCCAGTGGTCAGGCGGCGACAGCTGCTGCCTCCGAGGACTTGGCAAGGTTACAGATTTGACGGCCCGATGACCCTAGGAGCAATGGACGGCTGGGATTCACTCCTATCTTTCCCATTCAAGGTTTACACACCTATGCTCTAACCTTAGACGTTGTAATTTACTCTTAGTTTGTGTTGCCTTCGTTGATCTATACTACAAATAAAAAAGGTAGTTGATGGTAGAATGCAAAAATACTCTTTGCATTAGCAAGTTCTTTTCTTTGAGAATGAGGAGCTTTATTATTTAAGGGGTAGAACTACAATCATCTTGTAAAGTTGAGGTAAAAACATAAGAATATAATTGATCCAGAGGAAGCACCTTCTATGATCACTAGCTTGCTTGTGCAAAGATGCACCGGTTGATGCACCAGTTGATTGGCCACCAAAGATGCAAAAACATAAGAATGAGGAGCTTTCGAGATTGACCGGGGGAGGGGGAGCAAGTTCCCCCAACCGCTTGTCGATTCAACTCGGCATGCCAAACCAAATATATATTAGCATTAATGAGGATGTCAACCAAGAGAACATAACGGGAATGAAAGAGAGGTGTTCGAGGGAGGAGAAGCTTGCGTCCCATGCAGACACGATGTCACCGGACTCCTTTTCGAATGGTCTATAGGAAAGCTCTAATCCTCACTTTTTCCAAGCGTCTAGACACCACCTATTAGTAAATCAAGAATGCAATTGATCGCAATTCTGAACCTCGCTGATCCAACAACACCAGTTCCTTCTAGTACTGAAGCGGTCTCGATGCTGTCAGCACAGTCGGCGAATCGCTCACAAGTCCGAGCGCTAGTCGAGGAAATACGTGGAGTAGTAGCTGTTGAATCAAGGGAGATTTCCTTTTCTCATATTAGTAGATCACAAAATAATGTCAGTCCAGCCGCTACTTGGCGTATATGGGCGTAGTACCCCGCGCACGGCTGTTTGGTTGCGATCGAGATTAGACTGCATTGTAAACCTTTCAGAGGCCGAGAAGCCTCATTGAGTTAATGAAATCTTCCTTTATCCCACAAAAAAAAACAACACCAGTTCCTTGATCTTTAGAGTATTTTAGTACAGGTAATTCGGAATCTGGAGCAAGCGGGTTTCATTTCTGGTAAAGGTGATTAGTCGGTACTCCCCTCTGCCAACCCACGAGCTAAAAGAAAAGGAAAGAGGGGAAGGAAGTACTAAAAAGTCGTGAGAAGTGTCAATATGCGAAGAGGTTTAGTTGTACACTACAATAATAGATACTTTCTCCGTTCTATATTAGTTATCACTGAGTACCTTCTTGTGAGTAATATAATGGACATCTCACACATTCTAGAATGCATTTTTTTAGCCTCAACAAACAAACATGGAAAACTATATGCTTTAGAAACATCTATTGAGATTTTTATTCCAATATGTATAACATTCTGACAAGATTTAAAACTGAAAATATACACAACAAATATAAATAAATATAATTACCACCAAATTAACTAATGGAATTGGGATCATGTTCTTTTAAAACCTCTTTAAAATGTGTCAATTAAATTAAATAGAGTTTTTAAGAAATGTCTCATAATAAAGGAACAACCTAATATTGTGGCAAAATATATAATGAACTTAGCTATCTGCAACGATTAAAACTAACTTACAAAACAAAGAACATTACATTTTCATAATTATTAACTTGACTACCATGATAATTAAAATCTTGTGTCGATTGGAGAAATTTCATAGAACTAAAAGAGTTTAGCGTAAACTAAAGCCTAATTATTTATTTTCAATCAGGTTAGCCAACTTTTCTTCGGATGAAATATATTAAAATTTCCGCTACAAATAATAAGACTATCTATTATGATGAAAAAATATGACATAAATAATAAAAAATTTGAAAACATAAATAATTACATTATCTTTATAGAAATAAATAGAAATTGTATCTAATCTGAAGTTATTTGCTTCGAGTGTTTCCTAATTACAAATCTGATAACTTTAGTAAAAAAACTAATGCATCATAAAAATATGAATTATTATGAAAAAAATGACACATACTTATCCACTCTATAAATAGTTGTCAAGGATTTTTGCATTTATAACATTGTACAGAGTTAAAAAATGAGAAAGACATTTCCACATATAATTAAATATAAGTGTCATAAATTGTTATTTTATTTTAAAAAAAATACAAAATGTCGGGATTAAATATAATGATTTTTTGTAAAGAAAAGAATGAATTAAAAATTGTTTTAGCATACATAAAAAATATAATTACGTGACATAAATATTATAAATAAAATTTTGTCATTTTACTTAAAATGCAATCATGTGGAAGTTTTAGATCTTGTGACAATTAAATAATTTTTCTAAAAATAAAAATAATTGGTTATCCAAACGGCAAGTATAACGATGATCAGTCTTATGACAGGTGATCTCTTATAGTGATATGAAAAATATTCTCACATCGGTCTTATTTGTTATGATATTTTTTTATGAGTTTTTTAAATATTTTTCATATGATTATAATTTTTCCTTAGCCTCATTTAAACCATAATCTTCAATCTGGATACGACAAGTATATAATGAATATGTATTTTTAGTGAGATTTATTTGAAGATAAATTTTGGAAAAATGTGCATTGATCTTCTTGTGTTTGTAATAAATCCACATCCTAAATCCTTCGATTCAGAACATAATCGTTATATCCTTAGTTTAACCAGATGGTATAAAATTTCATAAGTAGACAATGGCGTAACCTTCACAGCCTTGGATGCGATCAGGAATACAGTTGAAAGAATAACAAACACATCCTTCCAATTGTAGCAACCATGCTAATTGGCTATCATCCATGACGAATGGCATGCATCATCCGAAGGAATAATACCGGCAATGCTTCAAATTCCCCATCTATATTTTGAATACGCATACAATGTTGGGATACATGATCTGCACCCCCATTCTCAGTATACAGTAAATCTTGAAATTACATTTAGATGATGCAACCAGAATAACCACATGGTTTTATATAAGAAAAACGGACACACGGTCTATGGAAAGGATGGCTTCTCAAGAATGTTGAGCTCATGTTACTTGTGGAGCTGTGATCGTTGGACCTCACCGGCGCAACTTCTTAAGGACTGAGCAACGAACATGTCGGGTTGTGCTCAGGATGGAGCACAGTTCATCAGGACGACACAAAGAGGATGACTTTCTATTAGGATTCACATCGTCGGAGTAAAGAATGGGCAGTTGGATTGCCTGGAGAAGTGGTACGAGATAGGTAATGGGAGGCAAGCATGCTCAGGGTGTCTCCAGATTTGTGTGTGTGTGGGGGGGGGGGGGGGGGGGGGGCCGCGGCGAGCAAGGTTGTGTTATGGGTGGAGGCGATGTGTTGGGGAAAACCTTTGTTGGGTGGCGGGCGAAGAGCCTAGGACACATGGTGCTTAAGAGAGGGTGACAATCTCGATTTCAGTGGTGAGGGGAGGCGAGGCCCATAGTGGTTCCACACGTGGTGGAAAGGCTCCCAATGATGTGGGAAGTTGATGATGGAAGGTGGCCAACGCTGAAAAGCCAGATCTGGCAACACCTACCATCATAGGTCCCTCGTCAATGCTGGATTGGAAGTTGTCCGTGTAGGGACAGACTGGATAGACCTTATTTCAACATACAATCCGGCGTTACCACCTGGGAACATAAACCAAAGGGAAAAAAAGATCAACAAAATGGGCGCCCCCACTCCTATAACCATCAACGAGGGCATCGGATGGGAGACAGGAGGGGACCGAGGCAGCGATCTAGCAACGGCTTAGAGTATCTACAACCGCATATGACAAATATGACCCCTCAAATGCCTGCGGACGCGCTCGGATGCGTCCGCCGGTAGTGACCGGTCAGTCCTCAAATTTGCACAACTGCATCCGAAAACCTTGTACTAGGATTCTTAAATTCATACAAAATCATGTAAAGATTTAGAAAAAACCTATGTACTAACGTAGATCACCTAGGCTACTCCTCGTCAGAGATGTCGCTATCTCCGTGCCCAACTCTGGGTATATGGGCGGCAGCTGCAGATCCAGCGCCTCCAGCTGCCCCGCTCCAGCCTCCTCCTCTATCTCCACGTCGAGTTCAGCGAAGAGCGCGTCGGTCGCCGCCCGCTCCTGTCGGGGAACTGCCGGTTCGCCTCCACATATGCCTCATCCTGGATGGACTCCAGGATGGCCTGCTGCTCTGTCATCTCTGCGGCTTGGGCGACGGCGAACTCCACCTCCGCGTCCTCCATGTTGAAGCCCGGAGCAGGCTGCTCCTCCTTGTCCTCCTCCGGATCCACCACCTCCATCGGCTCCGGCAGCTGCTCTCCCTCCTCCTCTTCCTCCTCCTCCTCCTCCTCCTCCTCCTCCTCGTTAGGCTCCGGCGAGTTTGGAGGTAGCCCGACAGTGATGCGGACAGCGTGCATTGCCCGGATCTCCTCCGCAATCTGGTACCGGCGCTCCGGCGTGAGCATAGCGTACGTGGTGATCTTATGCTGGACCATGGCGATGCCGGAGAGCGTGGGGAGAGCGGAGGAGAGGAGACGGATGGGCTCGAGTTGCGGCGCAGAGAGGAGGAGGTGGATGGGCTAGGTTGGGGGACGCCGGCCAGCTCAAATAGCCGGATTTGGCCTCGGGCAACGAGCTGGAGCGGCACCACACGGCGTTCCCGCCATGGCGACGGAGGAGACGTCCGTCGGACCGTCGGGTTTTTGAATGATTCTACATGGGGCCTCATCGTCACTCCTACTTGGGGATGCGCCGGACGACCCTATATTTGCCCCATATTTGAGCTGGATATGAGGGGTATCGATCAGTCCGGGCGTTTGACTTTCTCAATCGGTCAGTGACTAGACATATGAGGCAGGTTTGAGGCGCCCTAGATAGTGGCTATGACTTGCCCGGACCTACTGACGACTACGCTTGGATGAATCTACTATGGAGCTGTCTACCCGTGTCCATTTGCACCCACATGCAAAAATACGTCTTACATTTCAACTCGCATTGTACACAGTACCATGGTAGTTGCTCGACTTCATAGAACACAGCAAAAATGACCAGATACAGTGGCAGAAACCATTGGGCTGTCAAAAATAATATAGCGCTCTTGTATTAGTAGACAGAAACTTGACGCTATATAGCGGCGCAGAGTGCAGAGTGACATGCCGTGTTTGCAGTAGGCTGACACATTGAAGTGCAACACAAAGCATGCCCAGACCAGGAATGGACACAACGTATACAACTCTGAAGATACAGAAAACAGCTCTTTCAGGGAACCGGCATTACAGGCAGAGTACATCCCTAAGAGACCTACTGTCAAAAGAACAACAAAACCAAAAGTAAGCTCCAGCCTAACTTCTTTCAAAGCGGTGATGGGTGTTGCTAGCGAATCTTGATGAAGACGAGCCATGTTTCCTCGCACTTGGCGAGTATTGCGAGTTGTGCCATGAAAATTCTTGTCCTTGAGGAGTTGAATAGTCACCGCCAGAGGAGCGATGGTGGTGATTATTGTAGGGCTTCTTAGGAGTAGATTGGGAGTCCCACCCATTGCCTTTGTACTTCTTGAATGGCAGATCGTCATGGTCCTCAGGAATCCAACCACCCCTAGCTCTTGATTTACCACGAGGTGTGTCCCATCTATCCTCAAATAGGGGGCTTTTTCTTTTGTGAGGAGCTGATCTAGGGCCAGAGTCATTTTTCCATTTGTCCTTTCTACGACTATGCGATGACAACTCGCCTTTGAACCGACCGGGCTGCAAAATAATAGCATGCACAAGATAAATACCCAAGCCATATTCTTATCAGCAGAGGAAATCATGAGATGCTTACCTTAGCACTATTTGTGCAGCCACGTGCGAAGTGACCATCTTCGCCACATTTGTAGCATAAGGTCGGAGTTGTCGAAACATTCGTTTCCCTACGTTGCTTGGCACATCCCTATGATCAAATGTTGGTCACTAATCAACTGGTATGAAAAGAAACAGACAGAGACACAGGAGGATAGAAGGATTAAAACTTACCAAACCAGTATGACCAGACTGAGCACAGTTATAACAAGTAACTTCTTTTGAACAACTATCAGAGAAGTCGGTACAACACAGGTGACCATTCTGGTTACACACATAGCATTTTATTTCCTGCATAGTCAACCAAGATGGATAGTGAGGAGAAAGCAATTTTGCAATTTTCATGACAGTCTCAGTCAACACAGCGACTTCAAAGTTGCAGTTTGAATGAGACTGTTCAACCACATACGGAATAATTTATCTTGTACCGTGTGTTACTAAGTGGAAAAAACTTATATATGCGGATTCAGGGACTGGATTAGCATAGAATGATAGGAAATGTCCAACACAAGAATGATCGGATTCATCAAATTTAACATAATTTATGAGCTGCACAGGAAACATGATTAACAAGAGTATCCCAGCAATTTAATCAACCAGATAAGGGCACAATACATTTATAGACCTTTTTCTTCAGATCAAAGTTTTGGAGAAGAGTATCTTTCAGGCTTTCATAACCTTCTTCAGAAAACATAAAGGGGCATCACTTTGTTATAAAGAGAAGTAACCAGCCTACGGACACTCATATGCGGCAGCAAAATGAAATTTTTGAGAAGACAATAACGGCAAAAAAGAACTCACCTTGACATCATCCAGTGGATAATCATTGGAACATCCAAACATATCGTGGCCTGTTTCTCCGCATCTCAAACACAATGTGGTGTATTGCTGAGTATTCTTTGTGTGCTTGTCAGGGCAATCTTTCGCCATATGACCTCCTTTTTTGCAGATGAAACACTCTTGACCCTACAAAAAGAATTAAGAGATATTTGATTCCTGACAATGACAACCCTTGGCAAGAACCATTTGCAGATCAAGGCTATTTAGGATGTGAGCCCAAAATAATCTACACGCGCAACCCACAAGCATAGGCAATATAAACAGTACTATTGGAATGTGTGCATGAATATATCAAGTATTCGGATTAACAAAATATGAAATCTTAAACTATAAATAGACATGCATGCAAGAATCAGTCTGAAAGGAGGATCCCTCCAAAGAAATCACATGTCATACAGCACGGGTATCACTCCCCTTCAAATGGTGTGACGAGTACGACACAAGAACAGTGAACAGATAGATCTGGAAGCACAAACTACTTGAAGCAAAATACTTGCATGATTGGTAGAATGAGCTGTTTAAATTAGGATTGACTGGAGAATGAATTTGAAGAAAACACGTTCTGCTGATGTTCTTGGCTTTTTGCACTTAATGTTTAAGTTGGAGTACAGCAAATGGGTACGATCAAGTGTCCTAGAATTTGTTGACCAAATTATATTGAATGACAGAGTTAATCAAGGTCTTAACACTTGCATGGTGTCAACCTAAATGAGATGATGGCACCCTAAACGAGACAGACACATAAAAACCAAGGAAACAACCTCTGGCAAAGGAAACCATATAAAGTGGGCTCATCAAGGGTATGAGTGGACATACCCAAGTCACGGAGCGATAATTCGTCCGAGCTAGAGAGACCAACCTCGTGCACTGCTTCGCATTGTGTCCGAACAATCCACAAAGCGAAGCAAGGCTTCTTCCGCCTCTCCATTGGGCAGTTCACAGCTACATGACCTTCCTCACCACAGTTAAAGCAAGTCTCCAGTATAGTTTCCCCAGGATCAAAGTATCGTGGTATACGCTGGTCATAAGCAGAAGCAACATAACTATCAGCTTACCACATCCATGTACAGGGAAATTCACTGCAAGGAAAATTTCACTTGGCACTTACAAGAAGCTTCCGCAGAACTGTGTTGTCGGATACAGGGGCATCAACGCCATTTTCGGTGGGCACTGATTCCACTGTCCCAGTTTGTCCCTCCTGGGCGCCAGCAACCTGAGGCTGAAAGGGACAAATACATTCATCACCTACAGCTACAGGAAGACTATCATATTTGTTCCCAACAAAGGAACATCAAACAAAGATGTTGATGCACTATAATAAGATAAAATCAGTTGTACTACACATGCTAAGATTTTCAATCCACTATTCAGTTCACGAATGTTTTAGTGTGCACATGTTTTACTTACTTCTAACAGATGAAAATAAAGGCATTGTATCACTTTGATTTGTACGAAACCAGAAGTATCTGCCTTCTGTATAGGAAACAGCCTAAAAGGCAGCTTCCAAAGAAGGAAATTGGGTAGTGCCCACCATTGACTCCTGGTAAAGCATAGCTAACCAAATGATCCTGGCAATACAGCAGCATTAGCAAAGATGAAGCAACGTATATGCTCCTCTAGATCCAAATGTCGAAAAAGCTTCCAGTGAGCTCACACTTGAGGCAGTTGAACCACATACAAAGCTTCCAATTCAAGGTGATTCTACACGACATTGCTACTGAAGCCTCTATCAAAATCCTGTGTGCATACGATATTTCGATTGCTAAAAATAAACACATGATACTACTGCGTAATCACGAGCTGAGCGTAGGCCAGGAGCAGTTACCTCCTCCTTGTCGGCGGCGGCGGCGTCCTCCTTGCGCTGCTTCTTCCTCCTCTCCTTGCGGCGCTGCTTCTTCTTCTTCTTGTCCTTCCTCCTGCTGGGGTCGGCCTCGCCGAGCTCCACGACGGCGTCCTCATCGACCTCCTCGTCGGAGGAGACGGAGAGCACCTCGGCGAACCCGGGCTGGCCCCCCGCGGCCTCGCGCCGCCGCGCCCGCGCGACGATCTCGAGGGTGAGGTCCTCGTTGCCCGCCTCGTCCTCGTCGTCGCTGGGGGGCGCGCGGCGCCGTGCGGGAGAGGGCGAGCCAGCGTCGTCCAGGTCCGGGTCGCGCCGCGCCTTCGAGCGCCAGCGCTGGGCCATCGGCGTCGGCGGCGCGGAGGCGGGGAGGAGGAGAGGGCAAACCCTAGCTAGCGTGTATGCGTGCTCTGGGCGGCGCGGCGGGGCAAAGGGGGGCGCGTCCCTCGCGGGAGGCGGAATATTCCGATCCAACGGTTGGGTGGGCCGCGGCGTCGAGGGGGAAGACGACGGCCGGCAGGAGGCCGCGCGGGTGGCGGCTAGGTTAAATTGGAGGGATGCGGGGTGCGGCTGCGCGCTGCGCTGATTTGCTCGGTTGGGTGGGCCGAGGGAGGCCGGAGGGCTGCTGGGCTTGCTAGGCCTCCGCGGGAAGCATGGATTTGCTTCGCGTGGAGGTATAAATTTCTTCGGTGAAAAGGACAACTGTGCTTACTTCCTTCGTTTCTAAATATAAATCTTTTTAGAGATTCTAATGTGAACTACATACAGGGCCGTCTCCAGGAATTTAGGGGCCCGGGACGGAATACAAAATGGGGTCATAAATTTTATACTTTTGTAAACTGAAGAACTATCCACAAAATACCTCATAGCTATCCAGGAAATACGTCATGTGAAACCATACAAAAATTATCTCAACTGCACAATATATATAGAATTTAAACTCAAAAATCAATGATCAAAGAAATATATAAAACATGAAAAAATAACAAATAGTAATAAGGGATACAAAAGAATACCAAATAAATAGTTTGCTTTATCCATTCCTCCCATATGTCCTATTTGCAGGCACTCCTCTTTACTGTTGTTGCATGCCAGAAAAATATATCTGTATCTTATTTTTTCTGTAACAGCAAATAAAATTGATATAAATATGCATCATGTTGCATTTAATCCATACGGGCATACAGTTCCTTTTCAATTCAATGTCAGTTAAATGTTCAAATTCGTTAATCTTGAAATCAACACATACATCATGTCAGTTCAAATACATCTTGTATTGTCATTTGCCTGTCTCAATCAAAGAAATTACTCACTGGTCAGTGGCCGAGGCTGCGAGTAGTGCCGATGTTTCTCAGATTTGGAGTCACTGCCAGTTTTGGGCGTGGCTAGGTATGGTCAGCACCCGGCGGCAGCAGCACCAGCGGCCGTGCGGAGGACGGGGAGCACTGCTAGAAACCATGCGATTGGCACTAGCGTGGAGCAGGGCTAGAGAACGGGAGAGCGGCCGGCGGCGGCGGTATGCAACAGACCAGCAGTTGTTGAATTCGTCGCAGGGGAGCACGCGAGCATGGCCAGAGGCGGCGCAATATGCTTGTGCGGGGGACTGGGGAAGGGTCACGAGCGCTAGGGCTCAGGCTGTGCCAGGCGGTTCTGTTCCGTTTTTTTCTCCAATCGGGGGCCCTGTGCGGTCGGCCACTTTGGCCCCCCTCATAGACGGGCCTGACTACATACAAAGCAAAATAAATGAATCTGCACTCTAAAATATGTCTATATACGTTCATGTGTAGTCCTTATTGAAATATCTAAAAAGACTTATATTTAAGAAAGGAGGGAGTAGAAAGAGATAACATTTTTTGCGATAAAAGAGATAAAATGTTTTTGTATAAACGAATCGACGAAAAAAAGAAAAACTATTAGGTTGCGACACTGGCGCACATGAAGTGGACCACTTTGTCAGTGCGTGAAAAAGTGAGAATAGCCTTTGCAAGGGATAACCCTCAACTAGTTGAAAGCACATTTGCTCCCTTAGTGATTTAGTTAATTTATGTTAACATACATACTGTTGGACTAATGTTTCTCTTGAGTACATTTGAGGAAGAGTTCAACTTAGGCACGCACATAGATGAAGATGTGGACCCCTCAAGCCACTAAGGACATGCATTGGTAAAGCTTCAAGACTCTACATTTATGGTTCAGTAATCCAAGATCACATTGAGTATATAGAAAAGTCAGTACTATTGAAAGGGGTGAGGTTCTCATCATGATCTTTTTGCTCAAGTGCTTAGGGATATTGCTTTAAACCCTCAGCCACACTCTTACATACATCTATGTCCAAACCCCTAAATTCTATTGTAGCGACCCGACCTCAGATGGTCAAGTATCTGTGTTTCAGTGTCATCCCTGGATCAAGAATGTCTTTGACACACACGATTTGAAGAATTTATATGAGTAGCAATCACACACTTATTACATCGAAAGTCTCAAAAGAGAACTTATTACAATAATATGGCTTAAGGCCATCTAATACGATAACAAAGGAAGGCTTGAAAGATAAAGTGAGTCCATCAACTCCAATGGCATAGCCGAGTCAAGACGGCAACGACCTATCGAACCTTACTCCTCGTCTGAAAAGTCTGCAACATAATACATTGCAGCTCGAGAACGGTCAAGACATGGAATATGCTCGCAATATAACACAAAGAGAGCAGGAAATGTAATAATGCTATCACTACATGCATATTTGGCTGGTGGAAAAGCTCTATGGTTATAGTTTTGCGAAAAGCCAATTTTTCCCTACAATAAAGGAATAAATTTTATTTAACTATCATGGTGGTTGAAACATCATTGAGAAGGTATAACCCCAACTCAATCCCAATTAAAGTAGTTAACAACCCAACAATATTAATTAAGAGTGATGAGATACATGTGAATACTCAAGTACTAGATACTCAGAATTGTCCATAACCAGGGACACGGCTAATCATGATTAGATTGTACACTCTGCAGAGGTTTGCACACTTTTCCCCACAAGACTCGATCGCCTCCGTTGATTTCTCGCACTACATGGTGTTTGAGAAACGGATGACCGAGACATAGTCTTCGTAAACATTAACTCTCTACTCGGATAGACCATACCAAACCTACAAAACCCACAACCTGGGGTCTACCTCTTCAAGAGCTTCACGTAACTTACTCAACTATGCTAGAGCCCATAGTAGCTTGTGGCTGCACATGGAAGTTTCTAGCATGAATAATCTCGATTCCTTTAAGCACAGGTGGCGGTCCATAGGAAGATCACACGGGTACCCAGGATTTCCAAAATAAAAGCAGACAACACTTTGGGTTCCCAGGTGCCTCAATCCACCCAGATGTGTATTAAAATTGCCACCTTAAAGTAAACCATTAATTAACAATCTCACATCTGTCATGGATTCACTCAAACCCAAACCACGTCTACGAGCATAGCATAGCAATAATAGCAACACGTAGAAGTAACTCCCAAGGGTTTGATAGTAACAGGGCAATAGGTTCTATCTCAACTACTACTTCCCAACCCACAAATTAATGACATCCTAATCATGCAATGTTTGAGGATTGAAACTAATGCATCAAAAGAGTATGATCAATGTGTTACTTGCCTTGCTGACGATCCGTGAATCCTAGAGACTCGTAGTAACACGCTTCGCACTCCGGGAATTCTGTCACAAGCAAACAATAACATACATAAGCAACAAGCAATGATGCACAAGCAAAACTCCACTAAAATAGGTTGACCATAAAGTTCAACTTAAGAACTCCGGTTCGCAAAAAGAATCAAACCAAACGAAACAACGAAACTCAAATGGCGAAAGAAATAAGATTTGTTTACTAACCTGAACTAGGGTCAAATTTTACAGAGGCAAAAACTTGTTTGAGTTGGTTATTCGGAAAGAGGGTTTCGAGACGAAACTCTAGGTGCTTGAATCGCCTGATTCCGATAAACGAGCGAAAAGTTATACTAGATCGAACATCGGATCAGAAATCACGATCAGAAAAATCGCGGAATAAATCCGAGAAAAGAAAAGCGACGACCAGCTTAACGAATGAACGTTCGTTATCTGAACCTAAACGAAGAACGCGTTCGTTAAAACGAACGAATGAGCGAACGCTCGCTAAATAAATAAACCGATCTAAAAAAACGAAAAACCTAGGGTTTCTAAAAAACGAAACGGTTTTTTGTCGGAAAACAGGGACGGCGGGGCGGCTACCTTGCTCGACTCGGCGGGGCTCGGGCTCATGAGGTGGCGGGAGGCGACGGCGGCGGCTAGAGGCGGCGGCGGCTCAAGGGCTCGGCGGCAGCAAGTGGCTCGGGCTCTGGGGCGGCTCGGGGCCACGGGAGGCGGTGGTGGTGACGAGAAGGAGGGGGGGCTCGGTATTTAAAGGAGGGGGGCTTGGTGGCTTGGGGGAGGGGCAGGCGGCGGCGGCGGGAGGCAGAGTCCGATCCGGACTCTCTGGCCGGCGCAGGAGGAAGCGGCGCCGGCGGCTTGGGCCGGGCTTTGGCCTGGCTGGGCTTCGCCGGGCCTCAAAAGTGCGCGTGGGTTTTTTTTTAAATTGTTTCGCCGACAGAAAAACTCCTATAAAATAAAATAAAAATCTAAAAATGCCAAAATAAATTTTCACCGTCTAAATGAAATATTTAGAACGAGATGAACATTTTCTTGGCCCTAAAGTTGCAATTTTTTAAAAAAACGTGCAATTTTTCTAACGCAAATGAAATCCAGATAATGATTTTAACATTTTTCCTCCAATATTTCAACTGTTTTGGAGAAGTCATATTATCTCCCCTCATTTATTTTTAATATGAAATATTTTTCCGGAGGGAAAAATAATTAAAATAAAAAATCCTCGTTCTCAGTATTTGATAAAAATCAAATATGAAAACCGGAAAATCCCCAACTCTCTCCGAGGGTCCTTGAGTTGCTTAGGATTTCGAGGATTGTGGAACAAAGATGCAATAAAATATGATATGCATGGATGACCTATGTATAACATTCCAAATTGAAAATTTGGGATGTTACAAACCTACCCCCCCTTAAGATGAATCTCGTCCTCAAGATTCGGGTTGGCTAGAAAATAGGTGCGGTTGGTCCTTGCGAATATCCTCTTCTCGTTCCCAGGTGGCTTCCTCTTCGGTATGGTGGCTCCACTGAACTTTGCAAAACTTGATAACCTTCTTTGCGCATTACTCATTTGTCAAAGTCAAGAATCTTTCTTGGCTTCTCTTCATAGGTCAAATTATCGCCCAACCAATCGCCTCCGAGGGCCTTTGTATCTCTTAACGGTATATCGGCCATCTCAAAGCATGACACTTCTTCAACTGTGATACGTGGAACACATCGTGAACTCCTGACAATCCTTCAGGTAACTCCAACTTGTAGGCAACTTCTCCCATCCGTTCCAAAACACGAGACGGTCCTACAAATCTTGGAGCTAACTTTCCTTTAACTCCAAAACGTTTCACTCCTCGCAAGGGTGATACTCACAGATAGGCTCTGTCTCCAATTTCATAGGTTACCTCCTTGCGTTTTGAGTCTGCATAACTTTTCTGCCTGGACTGAGCAATCTTCAATCTGTCACGGATTAGTTTAACCTTCTCCTGCGACTCTTTGATCAAATCTGGTCCAAACAACTGTCTGTCTCCTACCTCATCCCACATCATAGGTGTTCTACATCTGCGTCCATACAGAGCTTCGAACGGTGCCATCTTCAAACTGGCATGGTAGCTATTGTTGTATGAGAACTTTGCGTAAGGCAAATTGTCATCCCAACTAGATACATAGTCTAGCGCACAGGCTCTCAACATGTCCTCCAAAATCTGGTTGACTCTCTCTCATGCATCCATCTGCATGGGTGAAATGTTGTCTTGAACTCCAATCTTGTTCCCAAAGTCTGGTGTAGTTGATGCCAAAACTTTGAAGTAAACCGTGTTCCTCTATCTGATACGATGGTCCTCGAAACTCCATGCAAACATACGATCCTGGACATATATATCTTGGCCAACTTTGCACTTGTATAGGTTGTTTTAACTGGGATGAAGTGAGCCACATTGGTCAAGCGATCCACTACTACCCATATTGAGTCATATCACCTTTGGTTACGGGCAATCCGGTGATAAAATCCATGCCAAGTTTATCCCACTTCCATTCGGGTATCGGCATAGGTCGAATGATCCTGGCTTCAGATGCTATGCCTTCACTCTCTGACATACATCACATACGGCTACATATCGGCAATATCCTTCTTCATACCAGTCCACCAGAAACGTTCTTTCAAATCCAAATACATCTTGGTGTTTCCGGGGTGTATCAAGTATGGTGAGTCATGGGCCTCCTGAAGTATTAACTTTCTGATCTCTGGGGTTATTGGGCACATAAACTCGGTCCTCAAACCATAAGGTATCGTGCTCATCTCACGAAAACCTTTGGCCTTTCCTTTGCTCATCTTCTCTTTTATCTCAGCAATCCCTTTGACTTCCTTCTGAGCTTCTCGAATCTTGTCCAACAATGTAGACTGAACCTCCATTGTTGCAATGAAACCTCTTGGAACAATCTCCAACCGAAGTTCCATGATATCCTCAGCTAACTCCTTTGGCAATCCCTTACTTTCAAGGATATTACCGTAACTCTTCCGGCTCAAAGCGTCTGCTATGACATTGGCCTTTCCTGGATGATAGTGTAGCTTCATATCATAATCCTTTATAAGCTCCAGCCATCTCCTTTGTCTAAGGTTCAACTCCTTCTGTGTGAAAATGTACTTCAAACTCTTATGATCCGTGTACACATCACAACGGTTTCCAATAAGATAATGTCTCCAAGTCTTCAATGCATGCACTACCGCTGCTAGCTCCAAATCATGCGTGGCATAGTTCAACTCATGGGGTTTTAGTTGTCGTGAGGCATACGAAACAACTCTTCCGTCCTGCATAAGCACACATCTAAGTCCCAAGCGTGAGGCGTCACAATACACTTGAAACTCCTTATGTATATCCGCAATGTTAGCACCGGGCTGTAGTCAATCGTTTCTTCAACTCCGAAAACTTGCCTCACAATCATCATCCATTTAAACTTAGTATCCTTCTTGACAATTCAGTCATTGGCTTAGCAATCTTGGAAAAATTCTCAATGAATCTCCGATAATATCCACGAGAGTCCAAGGAAATCATGGATCTCGCCAACTGAAGTGGGTGCCAACCATTCAAAGGATCGACCGAACCTTCATCGGGTCCACCGCTATACCCTCTCCTAATATAACATGCCCAAGAAATCCAACTTCCTTCAACCAAAACTCGCACTTGTCAACTTTGCGTATAACTGGTGTTCCTCGAAGTTTCTCGAGAACTAAACGCAAATGTTCCTTGTGCTCCTCTTTGTTCTTCGAGTATACCATAATATCATCAATAAACACCACAACAAACTTGTCCAAATACTCCATGAACACCTTGTTCATCATACTCATGAAATAGGCAAGGGCGTTAGTTAGTCCAAACGACATGACCGTATACTCGTATAATCCATACCGCATGGTGAACGCTGTCTTTGGTATATCCTTCTCTCGAATCTTCAACTGATGGTATCCCGACCGTAGATCAATCTTCGAAAACACCTTAGCTCCTTGCAATTGATCAAACAGATCATTGATCATCGGTAATGGATACTTGTTCTTTATCGTTACTTCATTCAAGGCTCGGTAGTCAACGACCATCCTCAGGGATTTATCCTTCTTCTCGACCAAAAGTACTGGTGCTCCCCAAGGTGATGAACTCCTGCGAATATAACCTTTCTCCAGTAACTCCTTGATCTGTTTCTTAATTTCCTCCAGATCATTTGCGGGCATCCGATAGGGTCTCTTGGATATTGGCCTGTGCAGCAATAGCTCTATCAGAACTCGATGTCTCGATCCGGTGGCATTCTGGTAACTCCTGCGGGAAAACATCCGGAAAATCCTTTACTACCGCACTTCCTCTGTACAACTCCGTGAGGGCATTCACTTGGCTCCTCCTAGGCACATGCCTAGATACATACTTAATCCTTTTTCCCTCCGGGGTGGTGAGATAAATTGATTTGCTTGCACAGTCAATGCTTCCTCCATACTTCGACATCCAGTCCATACCTAATATCACATCCAATCCTTGCGACTCCAAGATAATTAGGTCAGATGGAAAAACATGCGTGACAATGGTTAGGGGTATCTGGGTGCACCATCGGCTAGCCATGTACTCTGCTCCAGGCGAGCTCACTAAAAGAGGGGTCCTAAGGGTTTGGGATGGGAGCATAAACTTATCAACAAATCCCTTGATATGTATGAATGCGATGCACCAGCATCAAGAGAACAAGAGCGGTAAATGACTTAACCAAAAGCTTACCTATTACCACGTCCGTTTGCTCTTCAACTTCACCTGCGTTAACGTGGTTCACTTGTCCTTTGTTGAATGGATTGGGCTTCTTTCCAGCGCTCCCATTTCCGTTTCCATTCCTTCCTTCAGGGCAGTCATTGGCATAGTGCCCAGTCTTCCCGCACTTAAAGCAAGTAACTTGACTTAGGTCCCTTTTGGCGGGTGTAGATGGGTTGGAGCGGTTCTGATTGTTGTTAACTCTGTTCCCATTTCCATTCTTAGCACCATTGTGGTTATGCGATCCTCCCCCAGTGTGGTTGTGACCTCCATGGTTATGAACAAGTCCTCCTGAGTTCGGGTTAGCGGGGCTTCTGTTGAGCTCCTGAATTATACTTCCCTTGTCCATACTTACTCTTACGGCTCTCAATCTGCTGTTGCTTTCCTTCTATCATAAGGGCCTTGTCTACCAACTCCTGGTAGTTGTTGAAGGTTGCCACCATCAACTGCATGCTCTTCTCATCATTCATCCCTTCCATAAACTTCTCACCTTGGCATCTGTAGCCCACATCATCGGGGCATAGCGTGATAACTTGCTAAACTCATCCACATCTTGAGCCACAATACGGTTCCCCGGCGCAGTTGCGGAACTCCGCTTCTTCATCTGCATGGCTCCAGTTGAGACATGGGCTGTCGAAAGCTTGCTGAAATCGGGTCCCACGTGACATTGGCTATAGGAAAAGTAGCCGTGTAATTCTCCCACCATGCGGCTGCTGGTCCATCCAATTGATGTGCGGCAAAGCGCACGTTCTCGAGATCCGTGCATCCGGTGGTGGTTAACTCCCTTCAATACTGGCGTAGCTATCATCAAGAACTATTGGCTCGGTGCTACTGGAAAACACCGGCGGTTGTAACCTCAGGAAACAGGCTAAATTGTCCACTGGCGGCGGGTTATTGTTGTTGTTGCCCTGGTTCTGAACTAGCAATTGCATCAAAGCATTCTGCTGCTGGATTAACTGGGTGAGCTCGGTGGAAAAACAAAACCGGTGTCACTTCTCGGAGGCATCGATGGGTTTAGATGGAAGAGATTAGAATAGAAAAAGGTCTAATGAGAAAACACTACCCATATGCATATGAGGCAAACACAATCATTTCACTCAATCAATCAAGCAAGGTCATACAAACGATCTAGAACTATCGCAAAAGTGCTCAACTACTATTAGATACATGGGGGAAATATATGGTGGTCATCTAAAAATTTTGATCGGTGGAAGACTCCATGATGTCTGCTCCAGCTTCGTCTTCGTAGTCATCGTCACTTGGATCGGAATCGGTGTCATCGATGATGATGTAGTTGTCCGGGCAAGTGGGGTCGTCGTCTTCTTCTTCCGGTGCTTGTCCTGTTGGGGAACGTTGCAGAAAAAACTACGGTTTCACCAAGATCCATCTATGAGTTTATCTAGCAACGAGTGATAGGAGTGCATCTACATACCTTTGTAGATCGCGAGCGGAAGCGTTCAAGAGAACGGGGTTGAAGGAGTCGTACTCGTCGTGATCCAAATCACCGATGACCAAGTGCCGAACGGAAAACACCTCCGCGTTCAACACACGTACGGAGCGAATGACGTCTCCCGCACCTTGATCCAGCAAGGAGGAGGGAGAGGTTGAAGAAGATCCAGCAGCACGACGGCGTGGTGGTGGATGCAACAGGGTTCCGGCAGAGCTTCGCCGAGCTTCTGCGAGAGGGAGAGGTGTAGCAGGGAGGGGAGGCGCCAAGACTTGTGGTGCGGCTGCCCTCCCTCCCCTTTATATAGGCCCCCTGGGGCGCCGCCCTGGAGATGGGATCTCCCAAGGGGCGGCGGCAGGGGTGGAGTGCCCCCAAGGCAAGTGGGCGCCCCACCCTAGGGTTTCCAACCCTAGGCGTGAGGGGGCCCAAGTGGGGCGCACCAGCCCACCAGGCTGGTCCCTCCCCACTTCAGCCCACGGGGCCCTCCGGGGCCCTCCGGGATAGGTGGCCCCACCCGGTGGACCCCCGGGACCCTTCCGGTGGTCCCGGTATAATACCGGTGACCCATGTTGGCTCCATAACCAACAACGGGATCTGGATACCCATGTTGGCTCCCACATGCTCCTCGATGATCTCATCGGATGAACCACGATGTCGAGGATTCAAGCAACCCCGTATACAATTCCCTTTGTCAATCGGTACGTTACTTGCCCGAGATTCGATCGTCGGTATCCCAATACCTCGTTCAACCTTGTTACCGGCAAGTCACTTTACTCGTACCGTAATGCATGATCCCGTGACCAGACACTTGGTCACCTTGAGCTCATTATGATGATGCATTACCGAGTGGGCCCAGAGATACCTCTCCGTCATACGGAGTGACAAATCCCAGTCTCGATCCGTGTCAACCCAATGTACACTTTCGGAGATACCGTAGTGCACCTTTATAGTCACCCGATTCGCCAGGACGCTTTGGTACACCCAAAGCACTCCTACGGTATCCGGGAGTTACACGATCTCATGGTCTAGCAAAACGAACTAGACGATCTTGTGCTATGCTTAGGATTGGGTCTTGTCCATCACATCATTCTCCTAATGATGTGATCCTGTTATCAATGACATCCAATGTCCATAGTCAGGAAACCATGACTATCTGTTGATCAACGAGCTAGTCAACTAGAGGCTCACTAGGGACATATTGTGGTCTATGTATTCACACGTGTATTACGATTTCCGGATAATACAATTATAGCATGAATAAAAGACAATTATCACGAACAAGGAAATATAATAATAATCCTTTTATTATTTCCTCTAGGGCATATTTCCAACAGTCTCCCACTTGCACTAGAGTCAATAATCTAGTTACATTGTGATGAATCGAACACCCATAGAGTTCTGGTGTTGATCATGTTTTGCTCGCGGAAGAGGTTTAGTCAACGGATCTGCGACATTCAGATCCGTATGCACTTAGCAAATTTCTATGTCTCCATCTTGAACATTTTAATGAATGGAGTTGAAGCGGCGCTTTGATGTGCACAGTCTTCTTGTGAAACCTGGGCTCCTTGGCAAGTGCAATAGCTCCGATGTTGTCACGTAAGAGTTTGATCGGCCCGCGCATTGGGTATGACTCCTAGGTCGGTGATGAACTCCTTCACCCAAATTGCTTCATGCGCTGCCTCCGAGGCTGCCATGTACTCCGCTTCACATGTAGATCCCGCCACGACGCTCTGCTTGCAGGCTACACCAGCTTCTCGCTCCATCATTCAACATATACACGTATCCGGTTTGTGACTTAGAGTCATCCAGATCTGTATCGAAGCTAAGCGTCGACGTAACCCTTTACGACGAGCTCTTCGTCACCTCCATAAACGAAACATGTCCTTAGTCCTTTTCGTGTACTTCAGGATATTCTTGATCATTGTCCGGTGTTCCTTGCCGGGATTACTTTGGTACCTTCCTACCAAACTTACGGCAAGGTTTACATCAGTGCAGTACATGCATGGCATACATAATAGACCCTATGGCTGAGGCATAGGGGATGACACTCATCTCTTCTATATCTTCTGCCGTGGTCGGACATTGAGCCGAGCTCAATTTCACACCTTGTAATACAGGCAAGAACCCTTTCTTGGACTGATCCATTTTGAACTTCTTCAATATATTATCAAGGTATGTGTTTTGTGAAAGACCTATGAGGCGTCTCGATCTATTTCTATAGATCTTGATGCCTAATATATAAGCAGCTTCTCCAAGGTCCTTCATTGAAAAACTCTTATTCAAGTAGGCCTTAATGCTGTCCAAAAGTTCTATATCATTTCCCATCAAAATTATGTCATCTACATATAATATGAGAAATGCTACAGAGCTCCCACTCACTTTCTTGTAAGCGCAGGCTTCTCCATAAGTCTGCATAAACCCAAACGCTTTGATCATCTCATCAAAGCGAATGTTCCAACTCCGAGATGCTTGCACCAGCCCATAAATGGATAGCTGGAGCTTGCATACCTTGTTAGCATTCTTAGGGTCGACAAAACCTTCCGGCTGCATCATATACAGTTCTTCCTTAAGGTAGCCGTTAAGGAATGTCGTTTTGACGTCGATTTGCCATATCTCATAATCATAGTATGCGGCAATTGCTAACATGATTCGGACGGACTTCAAATTTCGCCACGGAGAGAAAGTCTCATCGTAGTCAACCCCTTGAACTTGCCGATAACCCTTAGCGACAAGTTGAGCTTTATAGATGGTAACATTACCATCCGCGTCATCTTCTTCTTAAAGATCCATTTGTTTTCTATCGCTCACGATCATCCAAGTCTGTCAAAGTCCATACTTTGTTTTCATACATGGATCCTATCTCGGATTGCATGGCTTCAAGCCATTTGTTGGAATCTGGGCCCGCCATCGCTTCTTCATAGTTCGAAGGTTCACCGTTGTCTAACAACATGATTTCCAGGACAGGGTTGCCATACCACTCTAGTGTGGAACGTGTCCTTGTGGACCTACGAAGCTCAAGAGCGACTTGATCCGAAGTACCTTGATCATCATCATTAGTTTCCTCTCCGATCGGTGTAGGCACCACAGAACATTTTCTGGGCTGCACTACTTTCCGGTTCAAGAGGTAGTACTTCATCGAAGTTCTACTTTCCTCCCACTTACTCCTTTCGAGAGAAACTCTTTTTCCAGAAAGGATCCGTTCTTGGCAACAAAGATCTTGCCTTCGGATCTAAGGTAGAAGGTATACCCAATGGTTTTCTTGGGGTATCCTATGAAGACACATTTTTCCGACTTGGGTTCAAGCTTTTCAGGTTGAAGTTTCTTGACATAAGCATCGCATCCCCAAACTTTTAGAAACGACAGCTTAGGTTTCTTTCCAAACCATAATTCATATGGTGTCGTCTCAACGGATTTAGACGGTGCCCTATTTAAAGTGAATGTAGCTGTCTCTAGAGCGTATCCCCAAAATGATAGCGGTAAATATGTAAGAGACATCATAGATCGCACCATATCCAATAGAGTGTGATTACGACGTTCGGACACACCGTTGTTACCGAGGTGTTCCAGCGCGTAAGTTGTGAAACGATTCCACATTTTCTTAAGTGCGTACCAAATTCGTGACTTAAATATTCTCCTCCACGATCTGATCGTAAGAATTTTATCTTTCGGTCACGTTGATTCTCTACTTCATTCTGAAATTCCTTGAACTTTTCAAAGGTCTCAGATTGTGTTTCGTCAAGTAGACATACCCATATCTACTTAAGTCGTTAGTGAGAGTGAGAACAGATATCCTCCGCGAGCCTCAACGCTCATTGGACCGCACACATCAGTATGTATGATTTCCAATAAGTTGGTTGCTCGCTCCATTGTTCCGGAGAATGGAGTCTTGGTCATTTTGCCCATGAGGCATGGTTCGCATGTGTCAAATGATTCATAATTGAGAGACTCTAAAAGTCCATCAAGATGGAGCTTCTTCATGCGCTTGACACCAATGTGACCAAGGCGGCAAGCCACAAGTATGTGGGACTATCGTTATCAACTTTACATCTTTTGGTATTCACACTATGAATATGTGTAACATCACGCTCGAGATTCATTAAGAATAAACCATTAACCATCGGGCATGACCATAAAACATATCTCTCATATAAATAGAACAACCATTATTCTCGGATTTAAATGAGTAGCCATCTCAGATTAAACGAGATCCAGATACAATGTTCATGCTCAAACTTGGCACTAAATAACAATTATTGAGGTTTAAAACTAATCCCGTAGGTAAATGTAGAGGTAGCGTGTCGACGGCGATCACATCGACCTTGGAACCATTCCCGACGCCAAGATCGTCACCTTGTCCTTCGCCAGCCTCCGCTTATTCCGCAGCTCGATGTGAGTTACAAATATGAGCAACGACACGGTATCAAATACCTGTGAGTTACTACGAAATCTTGTAAGGTACACATCAATTACATGTATATCACATATACCTTTAGTATTGTCGGCCTTCTTGTCCGCTAAGTATTTGGGGCGATTCCGCTTCCAAGGACCCTTCCCTTTGCAATAAAAGCACTCGGTCTCGTGCTTGGGTCCATTCTTTGACTTCTTCCCGCAAGAATCGGCTTATCGGGCGGCAACATCCTTGCCGTCCTTCTTGAAGTTCTTCTTACCCTTGCCCTTCTTGAACTTAGTGGTTTTATTGACCATCAACACTTGATGTTCCTTCTTGATTTCTACCTCTCACGACTTCAAAGATTGAAAATACTTCAGGAATAGTTTTCACCATCCCCCGCATATTGTAGTTCATCACAAAGCTCTTGTAGCTCGGTGGGAGCGATCAAGGATTCTGTCAATGACCGCCTCGTCCGGAGGTTAATGTCCACCGGGACATGCGGTTGTGCAACCCTGACATTTTGAGTATGTGCTCACCGCGTAACTATTTTCCTCCATCTTACAACTATAGAACTTGTCGGAGACTTCATATCTCTCGACCCGCATGAGCTTGGAAAACCATTTTTAGCTCCTCGAACATCTCATATGCTCCGTGTTGCTCAAAACGCTTTTGGAGCCCCCGGTTCTAAGTCAGAAAGCATGCCGCACCGAATGAGGGAGTAATCATCAAGACGAGACTGCCAAGCGTTCATAACGCCTTGGTTCTCTCGATGGGTGCTTCACCTAGCGGTGCTTCTAGGACATATTGTTTCTTGGCTGCTATGAGGATGATCCTCGGGTTCCGGACCCGATCCGAATAGTTTCGCCATCATCTTTCAAATTGGTTTTCTAGGAACGCGTTGAAGTTCATGTTGACATGAGCGTTGGCCATTTGATCTACAAGACATTTTTGCAAATATTTTAGACTAATGTTCATGATAATTAAGTTCATCTAATCAAATTATTTAATGAACTCCCACTCAGATTTGACATCCCTCTAGTCATCTAAGTGTTACATGATCTGAGTCGACTAGGCCGTGTCCGATCATCACGTGAGACGGACTAGTCATCATCGGTGAACATCTCCATGTTGATCGTATCTTCCATACGACTCATGTTCGACCTTTTCGGTCTCTCGTGTTCCGAGGCCATGTCCGTACATGCTAGGCTCGTCAAGTTAACCTAAGTGTTTTGCATGTGTAAAACTGTCTTACACCCGTTGTATGTGAACGAGGAATCTATCACACCCGATCATCACGTGGTGCTTCGAAACGACGAACTTTAGCAACGGTGCACAGTTAGGGGGAACACCTTCTTGAAATTATTATGAGGGATCATCTTATTTACTACCGTCGTTCTAAGTAAACAAGTATAACGCCCTCGATGCGGCTATATCTCCCACGTGTCGAAGCACGACTTAGAGGCATAACCGCATTGAAAGCAATGTCGCAAGTGAGGTAATCTTCGCACAACCCATGTAATACATAAGGGAAAGAGATACATAGTTGGCTTACAATCGCCACTTCACACAATACATGAGTAAAGCATTACATCATACAGATACAATCAAGGTCCCATCAAGGAACCAAAATAAAAGAAGACTACCCCAAATGCTACATGATCCCCGATCGTCCCAACTGGCTCCACTATCGATCAACTGAAACGAAACAACACAATGAACAGGATCTTCATCGAGCTCCTCCTTGAGCTCGGATCGCCACCGCACGGGTTTCGCCGGCACACCGCAAACTGGTTTTGGAAGTATCTGTGAGTCACGGGGACTCAACAATCTCACACCCGCGAGATCAAGACTATTTAAGCTTATGTGTAGGAGAAGGTAGTGAGGTGGAGCTGCAGCAAGCGACTAGCATATCAGGGGTCTAACATACGCAAATGAGAGTGAGAAGAGAAGGCAAAAGCACGGTCGAACAACTATGATCAAGAAGTGATCCTAGAACAACCTACGTCAAACATAACTCCAACATCGTGTTCACTTCCGGACTGCCGAGAAGAGACCATCACGGTTACACACGCGGTTGATGTATTTTAATTAAGATCAACTTCGGGTTTTCTACAACCGGACATTAACAAATTCCCATCTGCCTCATAACCGCTGCACGGCTTTGAAAGATAATACCCTGCAGGGGTGTCCCAACTTAGCCCATTATAAGCTCTCACGGTCAACGAAGGATATTCCTTCTACCGGGAAGACCCGATCAGTCTCGGAATCCCGGCTACAAGACATTTCGGCAGTAATAAAACAAGACCAGCAAAGCCGCCCGAATGTGCCGACAAATCCCGATAGGAGCTGCACATATCTCGTTCTCAGGGCACATTGGATGAGCAGTCCATACAACTAAAACCAGACCCCAAGTTTCCTTGAGGGGGCGCTGCAAAGCACTCTAGTTTGGGCCAACACTCAGAGGAGCATTGGCCCGGGGTTAAAATAAAGATGACCCTTGAGTCTGCAGAACCCAAGGGAAAAAGGCTTAGGTGGCAAATGTTAAAACCAATGTTGGGCCTTCTTTGGAGGAGTTTTATTCAAAGCGAATCGTCAAGGGGGTCCCATAAATCACCCAACCGTGTAAGGAACGCAAAATCAAGGAACATAACACCGGTATGACGGAAACTAGGGCGACAAGAGTGGAACAAAACACCAGGCATAAGGCCGAGTCTTCCACCCTTTACCAAGTATATAGGTGCATTAATTAAATAAGATATATTGTGATATCCCAACAAGTAAACATGTTCCAACAAGGAACAACATCTCCATGTTCCAACAAGGAACAAACTTCATCTTCACCTGCAACTAACAACACTATAAGAGGGGCTGAGCAAAGCGGTAACATAGCCAAACAACGGTTTGCTAGGAAAAGATGGTTAGAGGTTTGACATGGCAATATGGTTGGCATGATAAGCAAGTGATAGGCATCATAGCATAGGCATAGCAAAAGAGCGAGCATCTAGCAAGCAAATATAGAAGTGATTTCAAGGGTATGGTCATCTTGCCTGAAATCCCGCAAGGAAGAAGAACGAGTCCATGAAGAAGACAAACGGACGAAGTCGAACGAATCCTCAGAACTCCGGAACGAAACCGAAGCTAACGAGAGAAGCAACCCGGAAAGAAACAAACAACAAAGTAAACAACCATCCCATACACATGGCATGATGCACAACCAAGTATGATGCGTGTCCGGTTTAAAAAGCATGGCATGGCAATATGCACAAACAAAACTACAAGTTAAATGGAGCCCAATATGCAACGTGTTGCATATTGACGAAACACCACATCAATTATTTAGTTCTCTCTCGGTTATGTACCCAACAATATTAAATGTTATTAAACATGGCAAGGGGTGAAGCAAATGAAAACTAACTTTTTAGGCAAGTTTAAGTCAGGCCGGAAACAACAAACAACAATTCCGGAAATCCCCACATGTCATTTAGCAATTTAATGCAACAACAATTTTAAACATTTTAAATGTTGTTATCATGATGCGGATGACATATGCAAGTTTTAAGCAATTTTATGAAAATGTTGACATGAGCATGATACGAGGCATTTGTCGCTATGGCAGAAGGAAAAGGGTGCCACGGCGACGAATCCGAAAATGATGCCACGGCAACATATCGGTTCCGGTAGCTCATGGAGATACCTGTGCAAAAGGAAGCCTGCGGATGTGCGGAACATGCTAGATATGGTGGGGTGCTCCCGACTACCGGGTTCCCACGGGTTAGGGGCATGGAAACGAGTGACAATTCGGACACGGAGAAAATGGTGCATCTCATAAAACACACAAGCATTCGTTCACAGGCGGTCGTCTCGACGGTATACCTTCGAAGCGTGCATTTCGGGGCGGTTCAAAATCGTTGAGGGAAGTAGTCGTTCACGGGACGTAGCGGAAGTAGGGGTACACGGCGACGGTAGTTGTACACGGATCTTCGGTGATGGTAGTGGTACACGGTCGTAGAGGAACTTGACGCATCCGATGTCTCCGGGGTTGTCGTGGTACTTGCGGTCTCGGCGACGGTAGTTTTTCACGGGTCGTAGACGTTCCCGGGTCATGGGTAGAGGTACTCGACGCATCATCGTGGTACTTGGCAATATTCTCGGAGAAGATTGACGGTCCGGCACGGGTCTTGCGGTGTAGTCAAACTTGGTGTATCCGAAGAAGTACTTGGTGAATCCACGTGGTCGAACACCGGTCGTAGTGGTACTTGCCGCTCATTGTGTAGTTGAACACGGGGTTCCTCGGAGGATCGGTCTCGGCGATCCAAAGGGCAGCAAGAACGCGGTATACAGTGGCAACAGTTGGAGGAGCTCCCATGGCGTGGGAGCAGCCGGACTTGGTGAAGAGCGGTGGCGGCGAGGCTTGCTGCCGGTGTGGGGAGGTAGACCCGGCGGGGCAGGAGGTCGACGCCGACGGAGAACTTGGAGGCGGGCGACGAGCTCGATGCCCATGACGTCGCGAGGGAAGGAGAAGGACGGTGGGATCAAGCGATGGGGCCGACCGGATCTGGAGCTTGAGGCGGCGGCGCCGAGGAGGTCCCCGGCCGACGCCACGGACGATCTGCTGCTAGCGATGGGGTTGAGGAGGCCGGGCGAGGCGTAAACGACAGGAGGCGAGGGACCGAGAGGAGCGTGGTGGCTGGCTGATGGAGGAGGGAGACGAGTGGAGGGGAAAGGGATCGAGCCGAGGCTCTTCCCCAAGCGCAAGCAAGGGGAACGAGGGAGAGAGCGAGGGGTCGGGAGGAGAGGAGGCGAGCACTAGGGTTAGAGGCGCACTGGGCCTTAGAGGCCGCCCTGTTGAGAAGGAAGTGGCTGCAGGCCTGGCCGAGGCCTGGCTGGGCTGTTGGGCTCTTCTCCTCTCTCTTATTTTCCAAGACAAGAAAAGAATAGGAAGAAAGAGAAGAGAGAAAGGAAAAGGTTAGAGAAGGGACTTTGACATGCGGATAATTTTCCCGGGCTCACAAAAATGAGCTTGAACCAGGAAAAATAGAAGTGGGCATGACCGAAAGTTTAAATTCAAACTCATTTGGTTTAAATTCAAATGATTTGAATAGGAAGTGAGGGTTGGGAAGGTCCAAAAATGTTCGGATTTTTGGTGGAGCTCCGGAATATGATGAAAGAATATATGGCAAGGTTGGAGACCAAGAATTAAGATAACCAAGGCATTGGGATAATTTGCAAGTGTGTTATGGTGATTTCCAAATTAAAGAAATATTTAATATAGCTCCCTAATATTGGGACGATATGTTATAAAGAGAAGTCAACCTTCCCTCGCTTTAAATAGATCAAAAGATCTATGCAATTTATTTAGTTGAGGTTTTAAAAAAAAATTAAATGACATGCTGGCATGATGACATGATGCAATGCAAAAATAAAAGGGCGGCACAAATGAAACACACGGCGAAACCCGGAATATATGGAAGTCTTCTGGATCGTCGGTCTTGGGGCGTTACAACAAGATGCATAAACATAATAAACATCACATGCAATTATATAGTAGTGACATGATATGGCCAATAGCTCCTTTGATCTCCATCTTCGGGGCTCCATGATCATCTTGTCACCGGCATGACACCATGTCCATCATCATGATCTCCATCATCGTGTCTCCATGAATTTGCTCGCCAACTATTACTTCTACTACTATAGCTAACGGTTTAGCAATAAAGTAAAGTAATTACATGGCGTTGAATCAATGACACGCAGGTCATACAATAATTAAGACAACTCCTATGGCTCCTGCCGTTGTCATACTCATCGACATGCAAGTCGTGATTCCTATTACAAAAACATGATCTCATACATCACAATATATCATTCATCATTCATCACAACTTTTGGCCATATCACATCACAAGGCAATTGCTGCAAAAACAAGTTAGACGCCCTCTAATTGTTGTTGCATCTTTTACGTGGCTGCAATAGGGTTCTAGGAAGAACGTTTTCTTACCTAATAAAAAGCCACAACGTGATTTGTCAACTTCTATTTACCCTTCATAAGGACCCTTTTCATCGAATCCGCTCCAACTAAAGTGGGAGAGACAGACACCCGCTAGCCACCTTATGCAACTAGTGCATGTCACCGGTAGAACCTGTCTCACGTAAGCGTACGTGTAAGGTCGGTCCGGGCCGCTTCATCCCACAATACCGCTGAAGCAAAATAATACTAGTAGCGGCAAGAAAGTTGACAACATCTACGCCCACAACAGATTTGTGTTCTACTCGTGCAATAGAGAACTACACATAGACCTAGCTCATGATGCCACTGTTGGGGAACGTTGCAGAAAATAAAAATTTTCCTACGGTTTCACCAAGATCCATCTATGAGTTCATCTAGCAACGAGTGATAGGAGTGCATCTACATACCTTTGTAGATCGCGAGCGGAAGCGTTCAAGAGAACGGGGTTGAAGGAGTCGTACTTGTCGTGATCCAAATCACCGATGACCAAGTGCCGAACGGACAGCACCTTCGCGTTCAACACACGTACGGAGCGGATGACGTCTCTCGCACCTTGATCCAGCAAGGAGGAGGGAGAGGTTGAAGAAGATCCAAGAAGACGACGGTGTGGTGGTGGATGCAGTAGGGTTCCGGCAGAGCTTCGCCGAGCTTCTGCGAGAGGGAGAGGTGTAGCAGGGGAGAGGGAGGCGCCAAGACTTCAGGGTGCGGCTGCCCTCCCTCCCCCCCTTTATATAGGCCCCCTGGGGGGGTGCCGGCCCTGGAGTCGGGATCTCCCAAGGGGGGCGGCGGCCAGGGGGTGGAGTGCCCCCCAAGGCAAGTGGAGGCGCCCCCACCCTAGGGTTTCCAACCCTAGGCGCAGGGGGGCCCAGGGGGCGACCAGCCCACCAGTGCTGGTCCCCTCCCCACTTCAGCCCACGGGGCCCTCCGGGATAGGTGGCCCCACCCGGTGGACCCCCGGGACCCTTCCGGTGGTCCCGGTACAATACCGGTGACCCTCGAAACTCTCCCGATGACCGAAACTGCACTTCCTATATATAATTCTTTACCTCCGGACCATTCCGGAACTCCTCGTGACGTCTGGGATCTCATCCGGACTCAACAACTTCCGTTTGCTGCATACTCATATCTCTACAACCCTAGCGCCACCGAACCTTAATCGTAGACCCTACGGGTTCGGAGACACGTAGACATGACCGAGACGGCTCTCCGGTCAATAACCAACAGCAGGATCTGGATGCCCATGTTGGCTCCCACATGCTCCTCGATGATCTCATCGGATGAACCACGATGTCGAGGATTCAAGCAACCCCGTATACAATTCCCTTTGTCAATCGGTACGTTACTTGCCCGAGATTCGATCGTCAGTATCCCAATACCTCGTTCAATCTCGCTATCGCAAGTCACTTTACTCGCATCAGAATGCATGATCCCGTGACCAGACACTTGGTCACCTTGAGCTCATTATGATGATGCATTACCGAGTGGGCCTAGAGATACCTCTCCGTCATACGGAGTGACAAATCCCAGTCTCGATCCGTGTCAACCCAACAGACACTTTCGGAGATACCTGTAGTGCACCTTTATAGTCACCCAGCCATTGTGACGCTTTGGTACACCCAAAGCACTCCTACGGTATCCGGGAGTTACACGATCTCATGGTCTAAGGAAAAGATACTTGACATTGGAAAAGCTCTAGCAAAACAAACTAGACGATCTTGTGCTATGCTTAGGATTGGGTCTTGTCCATCACATCATTCTCCTAATGATGTGATCCCGTTATCAATGACATCCAATGTCCATAGTCAGGAAACCATGACTATCTGTTGATCAACGATCTAGTCAACTAGAGGCTCACTAGGGACATATTGTGGTCTATGTATTCACACGTGTATTACGATTTCCGGATAATACAATTATAGCATGAATAAAAGACAGTTATCACGAACAAGGAAATATAATAATAATCCTTTTATTATTGCCTCTAGGGCATATTTCCAACAGTCTTCCACTTGCACTAGAGTCAATAATCTAGTTACATTATGATGAATCAAACACCCATAGAGTTCTGGTGTTGATCATGTTTTGCTCATGAAGAGGTTTAGTCAACGGATCTGCGACATTCAGATCCGTATGCACTTTGTAAATTTCTCTGTCTCCATCTTGAACATTTTCACGAATGGAGTTGAAGTGACGCTTGATGTGCCTGGTCTTTTTGTGAAACCTGGGCTCCTTGGCAAGTGCAATAGCTCCAGTGTTGTCACAGAAGAGTTTGATCGGCCCCGACGCATTGGGTATGACTCCTAGGTCGGTGATGAACTCCTTCACCCAAATTGCTTCATGCGCTGCCTCCGAGGCTGCCATGTACTCCGCTTCACATGTAGATCCCGCCACGACGCTTCGCTTGCAGCTGCACCAGCCATCGCTTCCACCATTCAACATATACACGTATCCGGTTTGTGACTTAGAGTCATCCAGATCTGTGTCGAAGCTAGCGTCGACGTAACCCTTTACGACGAGCTCTTCGTCACCTCCATAAACGAGAAACATGTCCTTAGTCCTTTTCAAGAGTGTCTTGATTTCCTCCTCATATCCATCACGCGTAAACTTGTGTTCTTCCTCCAGTTCGATGATCCTGGTCTTCGCCTTCTTCAACTCCATCATATCTGCGCACATCTGGTTCTCCTGACGTCGAATGTGCCGGTTTAGCTCTGAATGAAAGCTGCAATGGATCTGTCCTTCTTGGTGCTGATTACTTCCCATTGCTCGTCTCGGCGCCCACATATTTGATAGATGGTGTCTTTAAGCTCCCTGTTGTAGACTTCTCCAATACGTCCCATGGTAATGTGAGCTGCCATACTCTTGCCTAGACTCCAGTTTGGTGCTTTGAAAGAAAACTATATGGGCTTAGAAGTTGGCGAGAACGTCCTTCCTGGAACTTGTACTTGAATCATCCAGCGCTCCTCTTCTGGTAAGGTGGCGTTGTACGTCCCGGTGAAGCTTGGTATACCAATGTTCAAATATCTAGTGACTTCCTTCAAGTGGCGTCCAAAAGATGTGTCTTCATCCGGTTGTGCAAACTTGTTCTTCATCTCCCATTGTTTTTTCATTTTGTGAACTTTTTAGAGCTATTAAATTTCCAAGCCTTGAACCTTTTTCAAATATGTGAATTTCTCCCAAATTAATGATTTTTTCCAAATTTCAAGAACCTTTTTTGATTTCTTGATTTTTTGATGATTTTTATGAACTTTTTGTTTCAAATTTATAAACTTCTTTTCAATTTTTGTTTTTTTTCAAGTCTCTAGAACTTCTTGTCTTTTGAAAAATTCAACGTTCAACCGTGAACGGACGAACCACGAGGGACGAGCAGGCGAAGGAAGCGGCGACCAGCGAGCGAATGCATTTCATTAGGCCGGCCGAAGTGAAGCTGCGTGAGCGCTAGTCTCATGATCGGGCGCCTCAAGCGAAAACTAGGAGCTCTTGGGCCAGCACAATTCGAGTTCCAACAGGAGAGGGATTTTCTGGGCGCTATTTTATAGTTAGTTCATGTGTGTTTTTTCTTGTTTTTGTAGGTTTTCGTTTTTTCTGTTTCTTTTGTTCTTTTCTCGAAAAAAAAATCTGTGTCAGTATTTATTGTTTCTTTCTTTTGTTTTCAGATTTTGTTTCTTTTTCTCTTTCCCTTCCTTCTACCGTCTTTTCAACACATGTCTATATTTTTCAGTAAACATTGTACATTTTTATTACACATATATATTTTTTTACTCAAATGCATATTTTTGTAAATTTTCTCGAATGCATGCTCTTTTAATATTTATTTGATATTTTTTGAATGACATGAAACATTTTTTTATTAACAACAAATCATTTTTACGTTGTATAATGTTCTAAAATATGGCACATATTTGTTAATGGGTGGATTTATTTAATCTTGAATTAAACAAGCATTTTTTATATTGTATAACATTATGAAAACCCGTTCGATAAATTTTTTAAAATGCAAGAATATTTTTTAATGTCAGGGGCATTTTTCTAATGCTTTCAACATTTTTTACAGTGAAGCTAGGAATTTTTCTATACTTTGTTTTTTTCTTTCAAATTCACGGTGAACATTTGTAAATAATTTATTACTAAATTAAGTTTTGGGGAACATATGCAATTAGAATATTTTAATATAAGTAAATAAAATAGTGACGGTGCCTGTGTGTATGTGTGTAATTATGGGCTGACCCATTTAGGACCCCGGTGAGGTGAGCGAGCACTCTGTCTTGCTATAAGCGAGACAAAGTAGCACCCCAAGGTCTATGTAGTCTAATTTGTTGCAGAGGGTCGGTCGGGTTACTTTCGGGTTGGCGCCAGAAACCCAATCCTGGCCTAAAATTACAATCTGGTCATAAACCTAATCCATTAAAGACTCTCGTCATTTCCACGACGTTCCAAGATGTTGTCACGCATCATGTGGAACCACTTCTTTTTACTTCTCACCCGTGAGCATAATAGTGTCGGTCGTCTTGACGCTGGACTCAGTGAAACTTGCGAGCTGAGTTTGCTCGTCGGCCTTCCCTATGTCGAAGCAAGGACATCACCCATTTTGTAGGGCGTGCTCGTCGTGTTGCTTTCTGATAGATAGTGATAGTCGAGGCCACTTCCTTTTCCTAACCTTTTATCCATCAAACCTCGCGCGAGGAGAAGATCCAATCCAGCACGCACCCAAATGAACGAATCCCTCTACTGAGCGAGCAAGAGAAGTGGTGGCAGACTGATCCCTTGAGCGCCCAAACAACTCTGCATCCCTCCCGCACAACCAGAGCGCCAACAGAGAGCGTAGACAACAACGTCGCCCAAATGCACACGGATAATTTCCCATGCCCCACACAACCCAGAACCCACCATCGACGAAATGTGATATGCAAAGTCCGACACACATGCCACAAATACCCGCGTGTGGGCTCGGCCAATGTACACAAGTGATACGTTCATCGACACCTCATGCGTGATACACCACAAGTGTCCCTTTGTACTATGAAGCACGGTATTTCTAAAGATATGATTATTAAGGTTTATCTAAGTATGCGTGATGCACCACAAGAGATTTCACTATGTAAGTATGCGTGTGCGTTCACTTGTTTTGCTTTGTATATACTAGTTCACAGTAGAATCTCTAAAAGGTCTTATACTCCAATAAGAATTCCTTTTTCCCCAAAAAAAGGAACAAAGGAAGTACTATATACGCATGCGTGCACACCTGGAGACGTAGTTTGCTTGTGCGTGTCAACCAGTGTATTATATTCTCGTAAAAAAAAAGCCAGTGTATTGCAGCCATGCAAGCGTATCGACCGTTCATCACACGGTGTAATGTAACATCCCAAATTTTTAATTTGGAATGTTATACATTAAGTCATCATGCATATCATATTTTCTCGCATTTTGTCGATCCTAGAAATTTCACGCAACTCAAGGACCCTCGGAGAGAGTTAGAGGTTTCGAAATTTTCATATCTGAGCTCTCTCGAAACTATGAAAAAAAAGGGATCGTTGGATTTATTTATTTTGTCTTCAAATATTTTTCCAATAAAAAAATAAAAGAGGGAATAATATGACTTTCCCAAAATTTAGGAAAAATGAAGATTTAATAGATAAATCAAATTTTGGATTTTTCGGAGTTTATTTGCCTTAGGAAAAAATGCGTATTTTAAAATTTTGCATTTTGGCCCCGTATTAAAGTTCATTTTATTCGACTCATTTTTTGAAGTCAGGAAAAATATTAAATTTGGAGTTCGTTTATATTTTATTTTATTCGTTTTTCACATGAAGTTAAAAAAAAAAGGTGCTACTCCGGGCTAAGGGCCCACTGCCCAACCGGCCACCGCCCAACCAGCCTCAGCCTCCTCACGGGAGGAGTCCTCCCCGCCGAGTCCGGCTCAGCCACGCCACCAAGGCCCCTCCCCAAGGCACCCTCCTCCTTATAAGCCGCCACCCTCCTCGACTCCACCGCCTGTCGCCGACCTCACCACCCGAGCCCTCGACCACGCCGAGCCACACGCCATTGCCGCCTGACGCCAGGCGCCATCACTCACGCCGCCACGACCCGACACCACGGAGTCTCCCACGACCTCGCCGGAGGTAGCCACCGCCACCCTCCCGATCCGGTTTTGTTTGAAAAACCGTCCGGTTTTCTTTTCGTTGTTCGGTTTTCTTAAAAAAAACCCTAGATCGGTTTTTTTTCCGGTTTAGTTATTTAGTGAACGTTCATCAAGCCCGTTCGTTTTAACGAACGTGTTCACCGGTTAGTTTCTGTTAACGAACGTCCGTTCATTTAACCGTTCGTCGTTTTCTTTTAATCGGATTTAATCCGTTATTTTCCGATCTCGATTTCAGGTCAAATCTTCGATCTAGTTTATTTTCTCGCTCATTTATCAGAATCAGGTGATTCAAGCTACCGAGTTTCATATTTAAACCGCCGTTCCGACTAATCCACTTAAACAAAGTTTTGCTACTGTAAAATTTGACCTAGTTTCAAATTGCTAGAACCGAGTCGTTTTCTTTTCGCTGCTTGACTTTCGTTGCTTTATTTGATTCGATTCTTTTTGCAACCTGTGGTTCTTAAGTTGAACTTTCTGGTTAGATATTTCATTCGAGATTTACCTGCATTAGATGAGTACTTATTGTATGCTTGTTGTTTGTCTGCGATAGATCACCCGGAGTGCGCCGCTTGTTACTTCGAAGTCTTCGTGTTTCATGGATCGTCAAGAAGGCAAGTAACACGCTTGATCATACTTTCTCATACCCAGTTTTTATGCATTAGATCTATTCCTCAAACACTTGCATGATTAGGATCTAATTAAATTGTGGGATGGGAAGTAGATTGAGGTAGTACCTATTACCTGCTTTACTTATGAAACCTTTGGGAGTTACTTCTCGCTTGCTTATTATGCCATGCTATGCTAGTAGACGTGGATTGGGTGAGTGATATCCATGACAGCTTGTGAGATTGTTAATTAAATGTTTACTTAAGGTGGCAACTTAAACACACATCCGGGTGGATTGAGGCACCTGGTTTCTATCAGACTTGCATGTTTTTCTTCGGACCGCCACCTGTGCTCAAAGGGATCATAAGATTATTCAAACTAGAAACTTCCGTGCAGCCACAAGCCATTATGGGCTCGCATAGTTGAGTAAGTCGTATGAACTCTTATAGTGGTGGACTAGCAGATGTAGGGGATGTAGGTGTACCGGTCCACCGATCGTAAGGTGCTAGCGCTTCTGAAAGACTGTGTCTCGGTCATCCGTCTCTCAAACACCATGAAGTGCGAGAAACCAAACGGAGGCGATCGAGTCTTGTGGGGAAAAGTGCGCAAACCTCTGCAGAGTGTATAAACTAATCATGATTAGCCGTGTCCCCGGTTATGGACGTCTTGAGTATCTAGTACTTGAATATCATGTGAATCTCAGCATGTTACTCTAATTAATATTGTTGGGTTTTTAATGAGTACTTTAATTGGGATTGAGGATGCTGTGAACCATTCTCAATGTTTAACAACCACCATGATAGTTAAACAAATTTATTCCTTTGCGATGAGGGAAAAAGCTGGCTTTATGCAAAATCAGAATCAGAGAGCTTTACCACCAGCCATATATGCATGTAGTATAGGCTTATTTCTTCATTACTCTCTATGTGTTACATTGCCAAAGATATTCCATGTGCTCGACCCGTTTTGGCTGCAACTTTCATTTTGCAGACTTTTCGCATTTATTTAGTAAGGTGTTTTAGGTCGTGGTTCTATACTCAAGTGATGCCGATGGAGTTGATGGACTCACTTATCTTCCAAGTCTTCCGCTGTTATCGTTATTAGATGGCCTTAAGCCATATTTATTGTAATAAGTCCTCTTTTGGACAACGATGTAATAAGTGTGTGATTGCTACTCGTTATAAATCCTTCAAGTACTGTGTGGTGTCGACATTACTTATCCAGGATGACGCCTTTGAGCACGAGACTTGATCCATTCGGGTCGGGTCGCTACATGAGATGGTGTCGAGCCCACGCCGACCGTAGGACACGACCACTAAGTTAAAGCCATAGATCACTACTCTCTTCTCATTTTCTAACTCCTCATCTTTTCTACTCTTTTAGGATGAAGGACGCGAAGATTAAGTACACCCAACCAGATGAAGGCACACCTTTTGGATTTCACTTGAAGGAAGTCACCAAGTATCTGAACATTGGACTACCAAGTTTCACCGGGACGTTCAACGCCACTCTGCCTGAAGAGGAGCGCTGGAAGATTCAAGCTCATGTACCAGGAAGGACTTTCGCCCCAATCACCAAGCCTATAGATAGTGTTTTCAATGCACCAACTTGGAGTCTGGGAAAGAGCATGGCAGCTCACATCACCATGGGACGCATTGGAGAAGTTTATCAAGAAGACCTCAAAGACACCATCTATCAGATTTGTGGACGCCGAGATGAACAATGGGAGATAGTCAAGACCAAGAAGGATAGATCCATTGCAGCTTTTATCCAGAGTTAAACCAAGCACATTCGACGCCAGGAGAACCAGATGTGCAATGATATGCTCGAGTTGAAGAATGCAAAGGGAAGGATCATCGAACTTGAAGAAGAACTAAAGTCTACACGCAAGGACTATATGGACGAGATCGTAGCTTTAGCAAGACACAACAACGATCTTAAGTATGAGATTGAAGAACTCAAGAAGAAATTTGCACTCAAGAATGAAGACCAGTACGCCGGTTGTCCAAGCGACTACATCAACATCGACGACACCGACTCGGATCCAAGTGAACCCGACTTTGAAGATGAAGCTGGAACAGACATCATGGAGTCTTCCACCGGTTCAAATTAGTAGATGACCCTCACATATTAGTAGTATTTTCCTCCATGTAACATTTTGTTGACGCACTTTTGCGCTAGTTAGATCGTTGTAAGCCCTTTGTTTGAATTGAATGAAGTGATTTTGTGTGCATTTGCTCATATACATTTGGGTAGTGTTTCTCCTTAGACCCCACTCTATTCTTAAATTCTCATCTTTTCTAAACCCATCAGATGCCTCCGAGATGCGACCCCGGGTTTGTTTTCCCGCCAGAGATCACCCAGTTGATTCAGCAGCAGAACACTTTGATCCAAACATTGGTACAGAATCAAGGCAACAATAACAACAACAACCTACCGCCACCACCACCACCTGCGGATCACTTGACACGTTTCTTAAGACTGAATCCGCCAGTGTTTTCCAGTAGCACCGAGCCGATAGTAGCAGATGATTGGCTCCGTAAGGTAGGGAGGGAGTTGATTACTGCAGGATGTACAGATGGAGAGAAGGTGAAGTTTGCTGCACACCAACTTGAAGGACCAGCAGCAGCATGGTGGGAGAATTATACAGCCACTTACCCCGTAGACATTGTCACATGGGATCAGTTTCAACAAGCTTTCCGCACTGCCCATGTCTCAGCAGGAGCTATGGCCATGAAGAAGCGTGAGTTTCGCAATTTACGCCAAGGAGGAAGGACTGTTGGCACAAGATGTGGATGATTTTAGTAAGTTAGCACGTTATGCCCGGATGAAGTTGCTACAGATGCAGCTAAGGTGAGAAGTTTCGGAAGGACTGAATGATGAATTAAGCATGCAGTTGATGGTAGCAAGTTTCAATAACTACCGAGTTGGTAGATCGTGCCCTCATGATTGAAGGAAAGCAACAAAGAAATTGAGAATCGCAAGAGGAAGTATGGACAGGGAAGTATAACTCGAGCCCCGCAGAAGCCTCGTTATACCTCTAAACAAGGAGTTCAGTTTCAGCATACCCACGGAGGAGGTAATTCGCACAACCATAATGGCACCAAGAATGGAGGAAGCAATGGACAGAACCGCACCACACCATCAACCCCAACCAAGAAAGATCTGAGCCATGTCACCTGTTTCAAGTGTTCCAAGACCGGATATTATGCAAACGACTGTCCCGAAGGCCAAGGTGGAAATGGAAGTTCTGGAAAGAAGCCAAACCCTTTCAACAGGGGACATGTGAACCACATGGATGTGGAGGAGGTTGAAGATCAGCCCGATGCAGTAATCGGTAAGTTTTTGGTTAAGTCATTTACTGCACTAGTTCTTTTTGATACCGGTGCATCACATTCATACATATCAAGGGGATTTGTAGAGAAGTATAGTCTACCTACTCGGATTCTTAAAACCCCTTTGCTAGTAAGCTCACCAGGAGCGGAGTATATGGCCGCATAAGGATGTTTTCAAGTGCCATTAAGTATAGGAAGGCATGTGTTCTGACGGATTTGATCATTTTGGAATCCCAAGGATTTGATGTGATTCTCGGTATGGATTGGCTGTCGATGTATGGAGGGAACATCGATTGCAAGTAAGACGATTTTGCTCACAACACCGTAAGGAAGAAGGATTAAGTATGTATCACGGCATGAGCCGAGGAGAGCTCATGTAAATTGCCTATCGTGAGTTGTGCAGAAGAAGTGCCAAGAGTGAAGGATTTCCTGATGTATTTCACGAGGAATTGCCGTGAATGCCACCGGATAGAGACATTGAGTTTTTGATTGAACTCTTGCCGTGAACAGGCCCAATATCGAAGCGACCATACGTGATGCCCGCATGTGATTTGGCGGAAATCAAGAAGCGATTAAGGAGCTATTGGATAAAGGTTTTATACGCCCAAGTTCTTCACCTTGGGGATCACCCGTCTTTGTTAGTGGAGAAGAAGGATGGATCGTTAAGGATGGTTGTTGATTATCGTGGATTGAATGAAGTAACAATCAAGAACAAGTACCCAAAGTACCAATGATAAATGATCTGTTTGATCGCTTGCAAGGAGCTAAAGTGTTTTCAAGATCGATTCATGATCGTGGTACCATCAGTTGAAGATTCGAGAGCAGGACATACCTAAGACAACATTTACCACGAGATATGGACTGTATGAGTACACCCTTATGTCATTTGGACTGACTAACGCACCTGCCTATTTCATGAACTGATGAACAAAGTGTTTATGGAGTTTTTGGATAAGTTCGTCGTGGTCTTCATAGATGATATTTTGATTTTCTCGAAGAATGAAGAAGAACATAAGGAACATTTGCGATTGGTTTTGGAGAAACTGAGGGAACATCAGTTATATGCCAAATTCAGCAAATGTGAGTTTTGGCTAAAGGAAGTTGGATTTCTTGGACATATTATATCCGGAGAAGGGATAGCAGTTGACCCCACAAAGGTTGAGACCAGAACTAAATGGGAAGCACCAACGACAGCTTGAGAGATCCGAGTTTCCTTGGACTCGCAGGATACTACCGAAGATTCATTGAGAATTTCTCAAGGATTGCAAAGCCTATGATGTAATTGTTGAAGAAGGATACCAAGTTCGGATGGACTGAGGATTGTGAGGCAAGTTTTCGTGGAGTTGAAGAAAAGATTGGTTACCTCACCAAAGGTTAATTTTGCCAGAACAGACCAACGATTATGAGGGGTAATGCGACTCTTCACGACAAGGACTTGGAGCAGTGATAATGCAAGAAGGAAGACTTGTTTAATATGCTACACGACAACTTAAGCCTCATGAGATGAATTATGCCACACATGATTTGGAGTTAGCAGCCGTTGTGCATGCATTGAAGACACTGAGACATTTTCTCATTGGAAATCATTGTGAGGTGTATACGGATCACAAGAGTTTGAAGTACATCTTCACGCTAGAAGGAATTAAACCTCGACAGAGGAGATGGTTGGAGCTTATTAAGGATTATGATATGAGATTGCATTATCACCCAGGGAAGGCTAACGTTGTAGCAGACGCATTAAGCCGTAAGAGCCACGTCAATACCCTAATGATGGGAGGAATACCCAAGGAGTTAGCCGAGGACCTTCGAGAGCTATGTTTGGAAATAGTTCCTAGAGGCTATGTAGCAGCATTGGAGATTCAGTCTACGCTGATGGACAAAATCAGGGAAGCTCAAAAGATAGATAAGGAAGTTCCCTCTATAAAGGAGAAAATGAGCGAAGGAAAAGTTAAGGGATTTCGTGAGGATGAGCACGATACCCTATGGTTCGAGGACCGTGTGTATGTGCCAAATGATCCGGAGATCAGGAAGTTGATTCTGCAAGAGGCACATGATTCACCATATTCGATCCACCCAGGAAATACCAAGATGTATTTGGATTTGAAGGAAACGTTCTGGTGGACCGGAATGAAGAAGGATATCACGGAGTATGTAGCAGTTTGCGATGTATGTCAGAGAGTGAAGGCGGAGCATCAGAAGCCAGCAGGATTGTTGCAGCCATTGCCAATACCCGAATGTAAGTGGGATAAACTAGGCATGGAATTCATCACAGGTTTGCCAAAGACTCGTTCAGGATATGACTCGATTTGGGTTGTAGTCGACCGCTTGACAAAGGTAGCTCATTTCATTCCAGTCAAGACTACCTATAGGAGTGCTAAGTTGGCAAAGATATACATGACCAGAATTGTGTGTTTACACGGAGTTCCGAGGAGTATCGTGACGTATAGAGGAACTCAATTTACTTCAAAGTTTTGGAATCAGTTGCGAAACATTGGGAACCAGGCTGGAATTCAAGACAACTTTCCACCCACGTAATCGATGGATGACCGAGAGAGTCAATCAGATTTTGGAAGATATGTCGAGAGCTTGTGCACTAGATTATGGATCTAGTTGGGATGATAATTTGCCGTATGCGTAGTTTTCTTATAACAACAGCTACCAAACCAACTTGAAGATGGCACCTTTCGAGGCTTTGTACGGAAGGAGGTGCAGGACACCGTTATCATGGGACGAAGCCGAGACTGCCGCTTGTTTGGACCAGATTTGATTAAGGAGTCCGAATGTAGGTTAAGTTGATTCGCGATAGGCTCAAGGTAGCCTAGTCCAGACATAAAAGCTATGCGGATTCAAAACGCAAGGCGATAGAATATGAAGTTGGAGACAGAGTTTATCTTAGAGTATCCCCGCTTCGAGGAGTTAAGCGTTTTGGAGTTAAAGGAAAATTAGCACCGCGTTTCGTTGGACCTTATAAGATTTTGCAACGCATGGGAGAAGTTGCTTATAAGTTGGAATTACCAGAAGGACTGTCAGGAGTTCATGATGTATTCCATATTTCCCAGCTGAAGAAATGTCACGCCGAAATGGCGGAAGTACCGTTAAGAGACACAGTGCCGCTTGAAGCAATTCAGTTGAAGGATGATTTGACATATGGGGAGAGACCAGTCAAGATTCTCGATTATGCCAGCAGAGTTACTCGCAGCAAGGTTATCAAGTTTTGCAAAGTTCAAGGAGCCACCACACCGAGGATGAAGCCACCGGGAAAGAGAAGAAGATTTGCTCAAGGATCACCTCACCTATTTTCTAGCCAACCCGAATCTCGAGGGCTAGATTCATCTTAAAGAGGTAGGTTTGTAACATCCCAAATTTTCAATTTGGAATGTTATACATTAAGTCATCATGCATATCATATTTTCTCGCATTTTGTCGATCCTAGAAATTTCACGCAACTCAAGGACCCTCGGAGAGAGTTGGAGGTTTCGAAATTTTCATATTTGAGCTCTCTCGAAACTATGAAAAAAAGGGATCGTTGGATTTATTTATTTTGTCTTCAAATATTTTTCCAATAAAAAAATAAGAGGGAATAATATGACTTTCCCAAAATTTAGGAAAAATGAAGATTTAATAGATAAATCAAATTTTGGATTTTTCGGAGTTTATTTGCCTTAGGGAAAAATGCGTATTTTAAAATTTTGCATTTTGGCCCCGTATTAAAGTTCATTTTATTCGACTCATTTTTTGGAGTCGGGGAAAATTTATTTTATTAAATTTGGAGTTCGTTTATATTTTATTTTATTCGTTTTTTCTGCATGAAGTTTTTTTAAAAAGGTGTCATACTGGGCCAAGGGCCCACTGCCCAACCGCCACCGCCCAACCAGCCCCCACGCCTCCCCGCCTGGAGGAGTCCTCCCGCCGCCGCCGCCGAGTTCGGCTCACGCCACGCCCGCCCCTCCCCAAGGCACCCCTCCTCCTTATAAGCCGCCACCCCCTCGACTCCACCGCCTGTCAGCCGACCCCGCCGCCACCCGAGCCCCCTCGACCACGCCCGAGCCACCTGGCCGCCGCTGACGCCAGGCGCCACCGCCACGCCACGACCTCACGACCTCGCCGACCCCGCCGGAGCCCCGTTCGCCCGCCGGCGACCTCGCCGGAGGTAGCCACCGCGCCACCCCTCCCGATCTGGTTTTGTTTTAAAAACCGTCCGGTTTTCTTTTCGTTGTTCGGTTTTCTTAAAAAAAACCCTAGATCGGTTTTTTTTCGGTTTAGTTATTTAGTGAACGTTCACCGAGCCGTTCGTTTTAACGAACGTGTTCACCGGTTAGTTTCTGTTAACGAACGTCCGTTCATTTAACCGTTAAATCGTTTTCTTTTAATCGGATTTAATCCGTTATTTTCCGATCTCGATTTCAGTCAAATCTTCGATCTAGTTTATTTTCTCGCTCATTTATCGTAATCAGGTGATTCAAGCGCTGGAGTTTCATATTTAAACCGCCGTTCGACTAATCCACTTATACAAAGTTTTGCTACTGTAAAATTTGACCTAGTTTCAAATTGCTAGAACCGAGTCGCTTTTCTTTCGCTGCTTGACTTTCGTTGCTTTATTTGATTCGATTCTTTTTGCAACCAGGGTTCTTAAGTTGAACTTTCTGGTTAGATATTTCATTCGAGATTTACCTGTGCATTAGATGAGTACTTATTGTATGCTTGTTGTTTGTCTGCGATAGATCACCCGGAGTGCGCTGCTTGTTACTTCGAGTCTTCAGGTTTCGCGGATCGTCAGCAAGGCAAGTAACACGTTTGATCATACTTTCTCATACCCAGTTTTTATGCATTAGATCTATTCCTCAAACACTTGCATGATTAGGATCTAATTAAATTGTGGGATGGGAAGTAGATTGAGGTAGTACCTATTACCTGTTTTACTTATGAAACCTTTGGGAGTTACTTCTACGTTTGCTTATTATGCCATGCTATGCTAGTAGACGTGGATTGGGTGAGTGATATCCATGACAGTTGTGAGATTGTTAATTAAATGTTTACTTAAGGTGGCAACTTAAACACACATCTGGGTGGATTGAGGCACCTGGTTTCTATCAGGACTTGCATGTTTTTCTTCGGACCGCCACCCAGGATCAAAGGGATCATAAGATTATTCAAACTAGAAACTTCCGTGTGCAGCCACAAGCCATTATGGGCTCTGGCATAGTTGAGTAAGTCGTGCGAACTCTTATAGTGGTGGACTAGCAGATGTAGGGGATGTAGGTGTACCGTCCACCCATCGTAAGGTGCTAGCGCTCGAAGACTGTGTCTCGGTCATCCGTCTCTCAAACACCATGTAGTGCGAGAAACCAAACGGAGGCGATCGAGTCTTGTGGGGAAAAGTGCGCAAACCTCTGCAGAGTGTATAAACTAATCATGATTAGCCGTGTCCCCGGTTATGGACGTCTTGAGTATCTAGTACTTGAATATCATGTGAATCTCAACATGTTACTCTAATTAATATTGTTGGGTTTTTAATGAGTACTTTAATTGGGATTGAGGATGCTGTGAACCATTCTCAATGTTTAACAACCACCATGATAGTTAAACAAATTTATTCCTTTGCGATGAGGGAAAACTGGCTTTATGCAAAATCAGAATCAGAGAGCTTTACCACCAGCCATATATGCATGTAGTATAGGCTTATTTCTTCATTACTCTCTATAGTTACATTGCCAAGATATTCCATGTGTCGGCCCGTTTTGGGCTGCAACTTTCATGTTGCAGATTTTTCGCATTTACGAGTAAGGTGTTTTAGGTCGTGGTTCTATACTCGATGATGCCGATGGAGTTGATGGACTCACTTATCTTCCAAGTCTTCCGCTGTTATCGTTATTAGATGGCCTTAAGCCATATTTATTGTAATAAGTCCTCTTTTGGACAATGATGTAATAAGTGTGTGATTGCTACTCATTATAAATCCTTCAAGTAATCTTGTGTGGTGTCAAGATTATCGATCCAGGATGACGCCTGAGCACAGAGACTTGATCCATTCGGGTCGGGTCGCTACATGCAAGCTGTCAAATTCTACGTGGACTTAGCTGTTTCATACAGCCTGAAACAGACGTTTTCATATGGAGCCAAGAACGTCGCCGGGGGCAGACATTCCTCTCTGTATGCAACAAGATGCCAAAAACATGCCACGCAAAACCAAGTGGTTGATCGATTACCATACAAGAAAGTTGTAAACTACTCCCTCCGTCCCAAAATGTAAGACGTTAGGACGGAGGGAGTACTACATATATGCCTTTGCACGTACATATGGGCTAATTTTTTTTGTCACATTTTTTAGCTTTCCGTGGTCAAAAGCGTAGGGAGGCTCCACGCACCGCACGCGCGGTGTCGCATGGATGGAGCTTTGATCGAACGAAGACAACGAGAGGACAACAGCTTGGCGTGGGAGGCACCGCACATTGCCAGATGCGGATCCATGGAGATTGGAGAGTTGCATCGGTTGTAGAATGAAATGAAGATCGAGCTGCAATGTTCTTGATTCTCAGACAGATAAAGGGTAAAGTGGCTCCTCTCTCTCTAATTCGCCATGGAGCGGTCGTGATGAAGGCATTGCCGTGCTCCTTGCACTTGGTGATCACCTCCACGCCCTCGTTGTTGAAGAAGATCACCTTCATGGTGTCGGGGGACAGCAACTTGAACGTCAGCATGTACCCGATCATGTCTGGTGAACGGCGGTGAAGGTGACCCAACCCTGATCAAGGGTGACCCTGCCGTCGATCACCCTCACCGTCACCCTCCATGCGCAGCCGGTGATCGTCTTCAGCTTGAACTCTGTAGTAATGGCGGGGAAGTGCTTTATAAAGTCCAGAGGCAATTGGCAGACTCTCCAGCTTAGGAGCAAGGATAACCTTGCAGAAGTGGTTTGGTCCTGATTCATGATGGAAGTGGCCATAGTTCCACCGCTTGGGGCTTGGGTGATCCAGCACTTGCACTTCGTCTGGAGGCAGAACCTCCTTGCCCTTCTCCAATGGTGGCACGACATCCATGCCCTTGTCCATCTGCATTATGAACAACACACAGTTCAATGGTCAGCATTCATTCATATCGGCCTAACGCTCCTATATTAACCCACCCTACTAACCCAGCACCGCACTCAAACCCCCTCTGTTTCACCACCTCTCCTCTTCCACCTATCTGTTTCACCACCTCTCCCTCGCCATGAACTTCAACTCCAACCCCAACCCTTTCCCCTGGGGCATTGGATGGAGGGCCTTCTTCCTTGGGTGCTCGCTCGGTGACCGCAAGAAGTTCGACACCATGGAAGTGTGCTCGAACTTCAGCAGCATCAATGACATGCACAAGGAGGCCGATGCTCTACTGAAGAAGGCTACGCGGGATGAGCTGAAGACATTGGTTCCGGACCCAACTAAGGGTGCGATGTCAGTGGACATCCTGCGCCGGGCCATGAATCAGGAAGACTCCGGCGACGCTCGATGGGCCAAGTACAGTCAGTACAAGGTGCCTGAAGACCAGCATGTCGCGGCGTACTGGAGTAGTACGTTCGGGTCGCCGGAGTCCAACAATGACGAGGTGCAGATGGTGGCCAGGGTGCCAGTGGCAGGCGACCGTGCAAGACCCATCGTTCTTGACGAAGACGATGAGGACGAAGCCGATGAGGAAGAAAAGAAAATGACTACGCCCCCTCCCCCCCACCGCTCGATGCGACTCCAGGGTCGCCGCGGCTAGACAATCCAATCCCCGCCCCCGATGTAATAAAAAATAACCTATGAGCCGTAGATGCAGAATCGATTGATGTCAATCCTCCCTCCCCTAACTCTTCAATGGCGTGCTCTAATCGAATCTAGCCCGAGTCGAAAGCAGTGAATGTACAGAGAGGACGAGGTCTTACCCCCATGGCCGATGCGCTCCGGTGCAGGTCTGCAGTCGCTCTGGTGGTTGCCGCCGTCTTGGATCGATTCGCAGTAGAGCTCAGGTAGTCGCCGCCGTCAATGTGAGTAGGGAAGATGGCAGAGAGCGGTGATGAGGGGGAGGCGAGGGTAATTTATGACGACGCTTATGTAAACAACGCGACGTCTTGGGACCGCACCCACGCGTGCAACCGCCCATGCCCACGTGCCTAGGGTTGCATTGCTTGGGCCTGGCTGAGGTATATGCGGGCAACCAAACGCGTCCTTGTTAGTGATCATTCGTGGGACGTACAGAAACTATCAAAAAGCTTTTGCCAACATGGTCTCTTTTTTCCTGTTTTATGTGCTCGCACTTGTAAGCTGGGCCCGTCCATTTCCCCACTTGGTCTTTTTTCTTTTCTAATGATTCAGGTAGAAACTGAATTTGTGGAGGTCATGACTCATGACCCATGGGTGCCAGCAAGGTTCCAATTTCATTGACAAACTGAAACTGATATATTGGCTCGTTACACACGCCACCGACCTTGATTCGAGTTCACTCGATCTCCCTTCACGTGTGCTTGGCTGCTAGCTCACCCACCCCAAGAAAACGATCATGGCGCATCGGGTCAACGACACAAGAGAGTGCCCCGATCCCCATGACCCCAAGCCCAAAGTACACGCAAAACAAAATTCAACTAGAAAACTCCACACGATGCAAGAGTGCACGTGGTCGAGCGATCTCCAGACCTAAATTAACCACGGTCTAAGATTTACCTGTGGAATGCAGAGTGCTTTAAGATTGCGCTTTTCACTCACCTGAAACCCGATGGCCTGCTGAACTGACAGAAAATCTTTCACCTTGCTCACTTGATCTGCTAGCTTATGCTGGTCAGTCTCAGGGAGTAAACGCAGGCACGTAGTTTATGGTTCGTTTAACTGGTTCGTTGTCGCTGGATTGCCCCCATCTTCTATCTTCTGTACTCCCTCCGTCCGCGAATAAGTGTACTTTTACCATTTGTCCTAAGGGCAACTCCAACGAGCCGACCCAAATGGACGTGCGTTTCGTCCGCTTTTTGTTCACGTCCGCTTTTTGATTTGGGTCTGCATGTGTGCCCAACGGGTGGACTGACGCATTTTTGCATGTCCGTCCTGGCATTTCGTCGAACACGTAGCCGACAACGGCTAGACGGCCGGCGGCTGCAGCGGCATAGGCCCGGCGCGGGCGCGAGGCGAGGCCGGGACAAGCGTCGCCTGCTGGGCACGGCGAGGCGCGGCCTGGACAAGCGTCGCCTGCTGGGCACGGCGAGGCGCGGCCTGGACAAGCGTCACCTACGGGGACGAGCGCCGGAGAGGAGAGGGGTGAGCTCCTGCGCGCGACGCGGGCGCGGCCGGGACGAGCGTCGCGAGCTGGGCGTGGCGAGGCGCGGCCTGGACGAGCGCCGGAGGGGAGAGGGACGAGCTCCAGCCGCATCCACAGCAGCACCAGCACGGCCGGATGGCAACTCCAGCCGCATCCATAGCAGCACCAGCATGGCCGGAGCAGCACGCTCGCCACCGAGCACTGGCTGGCTAGCATAGCAGCACGCTCGCCGCGGAGCACTGGCTGGGTCCGCGTCCAACCCGCGGTTTGGACATGCGCGGGGGGGGGGGGGTCCCGGAGCTGCACCACGGCCACCACGTGGCGAGAGCGCAGCGGGGCGCGTGCCGCGGCGGTGCAGGGCAAGCGCGGTGGCGCGGGGCGTGTACGGTGGTGGTGCAGTGTTGGGGAACGTAGTAATTTCAAAAAATTTCCTACGCACACGCAAGGATCATGGTGATGCATAGCAACGAGAGGGGAGAGTGTATGTCCACGCACTCGTGAGACCGTAAGCGAAGCGTTATAACAACGCTGTTGATGTAGTCGCACGTCTTCACGATCCGACCGATCCAAGTACCGAACGACGGCACCTCCGAGTTCTGCACATCGCTCAGCTCGATGACGATCCCGGACTCCGATCCAGCAAAGTGTCGGGATGAGTTCCGTCGGCCTGACGACGGGCGTGGTGACGATGATGATGCTCCACCGACGCAGGGCTTCGCCTAAGCTCCGCGACGATAAGACTTCTACGGCGCAGGGCTACGCCTAAGCTCCGCGACGATATGACTTCACCGGCGCAGGGCTTCGCCTAAGCTCATGACGATATGACCAAGTGGAATATGGTGGAGGGGGCACCGCACACGGCTAAGGAACGATCCGTAGATCAACTTGTGTGTCCATGGGTGCCCCCTGCCCCGTATATAAAGGAGTGGAGGAGGGAAGGGCCGGCCTCTCTATGGCGCGCCTAGGGGAGTCCTACTCCCACCGGGAGTAGGATTCCCCTTTCCTAGTCCAACTAGGAAACCTTCCATGTAGTAGGAGTAGAAGAGAAGGAAAGGGAAGGGAAAAGGAGAAGGAAGGAAGAGGCGCCTTCCCTAGTCCAATTCGGACCAGACCAAGGGAAGGTGCGGCCACCCTTGAGGCCCTTTTCCTTCTTTCCCGTATGGCCCAATAAGGCCCAATACGTATTCCCGTAACTCTCCGGTACTCCGAAAAATACCCGAATCATTCGGAACCTTTCCGAACTCCGAATATAGTCGTCCAATATATCGATCTTTACGTCTCGACCATTTCGAGACTCCTCGTCATGTCCCCGATCTCATCCGGGACTCCGAACTCCTTCGATACATCAAAACTCATAAACTCATAATATAACCGCCATCGAAACCTTGCGTGCGGACCCTACGGGTTCGAGAACTATGTAGACATGACCGAGAACTATTCTTGGTCAATAACCAATAGCGGAACCTGGATGCCCATATTGGTTCCTACATATTCTACGAAGATCTTTATCGGTCAAACCGCATAACAACATACGTCGCTTCCTTTGTCATCGGTATGTTACTTGCCCGAGATTCGATCGTCGGTATCCAATACCTAGTTCAATCTCGCTACCGGCAAGTCTCTTTACTCGTTCTGTAATGCATCATTCCGTAACTAACTTATTAGCTACATTGCTTGCAAGGCTTATAGTGATGTGCATTACCGAGAGGGCCCAGAGATACCTCTCCAACAATCGGAGTGACAAAACCTAATATCGAAATACGCCAACCCAACATGTACCTTTGGAGACACCTGGAGTACTCGATTAAAATCACCAAGAAACGTTGTGACGTTTGGAAGCACCCAAAGTGTTCCTCCGGTAAACGGGAGTTACATAATCTCATAGTTACAGGAACATGTATAATTCATGAAGAAAGCAATAGCAACATACTAAACGATCAAGTGCTAGGCTAACGGAATGGGTCATGTCAATCAGATCATTCTCCTAATGATGTGATCCCGTTAATCAAATGACAACTCATGTCTATGGTTAGGAAACATAACCATCTTTGATTAACGAGCTAGTCAAGTAGAGGCATACTAGTGACACTCTGTTTGTCTATATATTCACACAAGTATTATGTTTCCGGTTAATACAATTCTAGCATGAATAATAAACATTTATCATGATGTAAGGAAATAAATAATAACTTTATTATTGCCTCTAGGGCATATTTCCTTCAGTCTCCCACTTGCACTAGAGTCAATAATCTAGTTCACATCGCCATGTGATTTAACAGCAATAGTTCACATCATCATGTGATTAACACCCATAGTTCACATCGATATGTGATCAACACCCAAAGGGTTTACTAGATTCAGTAATCTAGTTCACATCGCTATGTGATTAACACCCAAAGAGTACTAAGGTGTGATCATGTTTTGCTTGTGAGAGAATCTTAGTCAACGGGTCTTTCATATTCAGATCCGTTATGTATTTTGCAATTTTCTATGTCTACAATGCTCGCACGGAGCTACTCTAACTAATTGCTCCCACTTTCAATATGTATCTTAGATCGAGACTTAGAGTCATCCGGATCGGTGTCAAAACTTGCATCGACGTAACCTTTACTTACCTAACCTTTTGTCACTTCCATAATCGAGAAACATATCCTTATTCCACTAAGGATAATTTTGACCGCTGTCCGATGATCTACTCCTAGATCACTATTGTACTCCTTGCCAAACTCAAAGGTAGGGTATACAATAGATCCGGTACACAGCATGGCATACTTTATAGAACCTATGGCCAAGGCATAGGGAATGACTTTCATTCTCTTTCTATCTTCTGCCGTGGTCGGGTTTTGAGTCTTACTCAATTTCACACCTTGTAACACAGGCAAGAACTCTTTCTTTGACTGGTCCAGATTGAACTACTTCAAAATCTTGTCAAGGTATGTACTCCTTGAAAAAACTTATCCAGTGTCTTGATCTATCTCTCTAGATCTTGATGCTCAATATGTAAGCAGCTTCACCGAGGTCTTTGTTTGAAAAACTCCTTTCAAACACTCCTTTATGCTTTGCGAATAATTCTACATTATTTCCGATCTACAATATGTCATTCACATATACTTATGAGAAATGTCAGTAGTGCTCCCACTCACTTTCTAGTAAATACAGGCTTCACCGTAAGTCTCAGATAAACTATATGCTTTGATCAACTTATCAAAGCGTATATTCCAACTCCGAGATGCTTGCACCAGTCCATAGATGGATCGCTGGAGCTTGCACACTTTGTTAGCTCCCTTTGGATCGATAAAACCTTCTCGTTGCATCATATACAACTCTTCCTACGTAAACCCATTCAGGAATGCAGTTTTACATCCATTTGCCAAATTTCATAAATTGTGGCAATTGCTAACATGATTCGTATAGACTTAAGCATCGCTACAGGTGAGAAAATCTCATTGTAGTTAACACCTTGAACTTGTCAAAAACCTTTTTGCGACAAGTCGAGCTTTGTAGATAGTAACACTACTATCAACGTCCGCCTTCCTCTTGAAGATCCATTTATTTTCTATTGCTTGCCGACCCTCGGAAAGTCAACCAAAGTCCACACTTTGTTTTCATACATGGATCCCATCTCAGATTTCATGGCTTCTAGCCATTTAGCGGAATCTGGGCTCACCATCGCTTCTTCATAGTTTGTAGGTTCGTCATGATCTAGTAGCATGACTTCCGTAACAGGATTGCCGTACCACTTTGGTGCGGATCTCACTCTGGTTTGCCCTCTTGGATTTGGTAGTGACTTGATCTGAAGTTACATGATCATCATCATTAGCTTCCTCACTAATTGGTGTAGGAATCATCGAACTGATTTCCGTGATGAAATACTTTCCAATTCGGGAGAAGGTACAAATTACCTTATCAAGCTCCACTTTCCTCCCACTCACTTCTTTCGAGAGAAACTCCTTCTCTAGAAAGGATCCATTTATAAGCAACGAATGTTTTTGCCTTCGGATCTGTGATAGAAGGTATACCCAACAATTTCCTTTGGGTATTCTATGAAGACGCACTTCTCCGATTTGGGTTTGAGCTTATCAGATGAAACTTTTTCACATAAGCATCACAACTTCCAAACTTTAAGAACGACAACTTAGGTTTCATTGTTAAACCATAGTTCATACGGTGTCGCCTCAACGGATTTAGATGGTGCCCTATTAAACGTGAATGCAGCTGTCTCTAATGCATAACCCCAAAACGATAGTGGTAAATTGATAAGAGACATCATAGATCGCACCATATCCAATAAAGTGCGGTTACGACTTTCGGACACACCATTATGTTGTGGTGTTCCATATGGCGTGAGTTGCGTAAACTATTTCACATTGTTTCAAATGAAGACCAAACTCAGAACTCAAATATTTATCTCCACGATCAGATCGCAGAAACTTAATATTCTTGTTACGATGATTTTCCACTTCACTCTGAAATTCTTTGAACTTTTCAATTATTTCGCACTTATGTTTCATCAAGTAGATATACCCATATCTGCTCAAATCATTTTGTGAAGGTCAGAAAATAACGATACTTGCCACGAGCATCAACACTCATTGAATCGCATACATCGGTATGTATTATTTCCAATAAGTCAAGAGCTTGTTCCATTGTTCCGGAGAACGGAGTTTTAGTCATCTTGCCCAAAAGGCACGGTTCGCAAGCATCAAATGATTCATAGTCAAGTGATTCCAAAAGTCCATCAGCATGGAGTTTTCTTCAAGCGCTTTACACCAATATGACCTAAACGGTAGTGCCACAAATAAGTTGCACTATCATTATTAACTTTGCATCTTTTGGTTTCAATATTATGAATATGTGTATCACTATGATCGAGATCCAATGAACCATTTTCATTGGGTGTGTAACCATATAAGGTTTTATTCATGTAAACAGAACAACAATTTATTCTCTTACTTAAATGAATAATCAGATTGCAATAAACATGATCAAATCATATTTATGCTCAACACCAAATAACACTTATTTAGGTTCCACACTAATCCGAAAGTATAGGGAGTGTGCGATGATGATCATATCAATCTTGGAACTACTTCCAACACTCATCGTCACTTCCCCTTCAACTAGTTTCTGTTCATTCAGCAACTCCTGCTTCAAGTTACTACTCTTAGCAACTATACCAAAGTATCAAATACCGAGGGGTTGCTATGAACACTAGTAAAACACACATCAATAATCAGTATATCAAATATACCTTTGTTCACTTTGCCATCCTTCTTATCCACCAAATATTCAGGGGTAGTTCCGCTTCCAAAGGACCAGTTCCATTGCAGCAAAAGTACTTAGTCTCGTGCTTAGGTCCAGACTTGGGCTTCTTCACTCGAGCAGCAACTTGCTTGCCGCTCCTTTTGAAGTTCCCCTTCTTCCCTTTGCCCTTTTCCTTGAGACTAGTGGTCTTGTCAATCATCAACACTTGATGCTCTTTCTTGATTTCTACCTTCGTTGATTTCAACATCACGAAGAGCTCGGGAATTGTTTTCGCCATCCCCTGCATACTATAGTTCATCACGAAGTTCTAGTAACTTAGTGATGGTGACTAGAGAATTCTGTCAATCACTATCTTATCTGGAAGATTAACTCCCACTTGATTCAAGCGATTGAAGTATTCGCATAATCTGAGCACATGCTCACTAGTTGAGCGATTCTCCTCCATCTTTTAGCTATAGAACTTGTTGGAGACTTCATATCTCTCAACTCGGTATTTGCTTGAAATATTAACTTCAATTCCTGGAACATCTCATATGGTCCATGACGCTCAAAACGTCTTTGAAGTCCCGATTCTAAGCCGTTAAGTATGGTGCACTAAACTATCAAGTAGTCATCATATTGAGCTAGCCAAACGCTCATAACGCCCGTGCATCTGCTTCCTGCAATAGGCCTGTCACCTAGCGGTGCATTAAGGACATAATTCTTACATGCAGCATTGAGGATAAACCTCGGATCGCGGATCCAATCCTCATCATTGCTACTAACATTTTTCAACACAATTTTCTCTAGGAACATATGAAAATAAACATATGAAAGCAACAACGCGAGCTATTGATCTACAACATAATTTGCAAAATACTACCAGGACTAAGTTCATGATAAATTTAAGTTCAATTAATCATATTACTTAAGAACTCCCACTTAGACAGACATCTCTCTAGTCATCTAAGTGATCACGTGATCCAAATCAACTAAACCATAACCGATCATCACGTGAGATGGAGTAGTTTTCAATGGTGAACATCTTATGTTGATCATATCTACTATATGATTCACGCCGACCTTTCGGTCTCCGTGTTCCGAGGCCATATCTGCATATGCTAGGCTCGTCAAGTATAACCTGAGTATTCTCAAGGTGCAAAACTGGCTTGCACCCGTTGTAGATGGACGTAGAGCTTATCACACCCGATCATCACGTGGTGTCCGGGCACGCATTTAACTTTGGCAACGGTGCATACTTAGGGAGAACACTACTTGATAATTTTAGTGAGAGATCATCTTATAATGCTACCGTCAATCAAAGCAAAATAAGATGCATAAAGGATAAACATCACATGCAATCAATATAAGTGATATGATATGGCCATCATCATCTTGTGCTTGTGATCTCCATCTCAAGCACCGTCGTGATCACCATCATCACCGGGCGCGACACCTTGATCTCCATCGTAGCATCGTTGTCGCCACGCCATCTATTGCTTCTACGACTATCGCTACCGCTTAGAGATAAAGTAAAGCAATTACAGGTATGCTTGCATTTCATACAATAAAGCGACAACCATATGGCTCCAGCCGATTGCCGATAACTTCGGTTACAAAACATGATCATCTCATACAATAAAATATAGCATCACGTCTTGACCATATCACATCACAACATGCCCTGCAAAAACAAGTTAGACGTCCTCTACTTTGTTGTTGCAAATTTTACGTGGCTGCTACGGGCTTAAGCAAGAACCAATCTCACCTACGCATCAAGACCACAACGATACTTTCACAAATAGACTCCGCTTTTAACCTTCTCAAGGACCGGGCGTAGCCACACTCGGTTCAACTAAAGTGAGAGAGATGTACACCCGCCAGCCACCTTTAAGCACGAGTGCTCGTAATAAAGTGAAACCAGTCTCGCGTAAGCGTCACGCGTAATGTCGGTCCGGGCCGCTTCATCTCACAATACCGCTGAACCAAAGTATGACATGCTTTGGTAGGCAAGATGACTTGTATCGCCCACAACTCACTTGTGTTCTACTCGTGCAAAACATCAAACCATAAAAACCTAGGCTCGGATGCCACCGTTGGGGAACGAGTAATTTCAAAAATTTTCCCACGCACATGCAAGGATCATGGTGATGCATAGCAACGAGAGGAGAGTGTATGTCCACGCACTCGTGAGACCGTAAGCGGAAGCGTTATAACAACGCTGTTGATGTAGTCGTGCGCCTTTACGATCCGACCGATCCAAGTACCGAACGACGGCACCTCCGAGTTCTGCACACGCTCAGCTCGATGACGATCCCCGGACTCGATCCGGCAAAGTGTCGGGGATGAGTTCCACAAGACGACGGCGCAGGACGATGATGATGCTCCACCGACGCAGGGCTTCGCCTAAGCTCCGCGACGAGATGACTTCACCGGCGCAGGGCTTCGCCTAAGCTCCGCGACGATATGACATCAGAGGCACAGGGCTTCGCCTAAGCTCATGACGATATGACCAAGTGGAATATGGTGGAGGGGCACCGCACACGGCTAAGGAACGATCCAGAGATCAACTTGTGTGTCCATGGGGTGCCCCTGCCCCTCAGATATAAAGGAGTGGAGGAGGGAAGGGCCGCCCTCTCTATGGCGCGCCCTAGGGGAGTCCTACTCCCACAGTGTGTAGGTTTACACCTTTCCTAGTCCAACTAGGAAACATTCCATGTAGTAGGAGTAGAAGAGAAGGAAAGGGAAGGGAAAAGGAGAAGGAAGGAAGGGGGCGCCCCCCTTCCCTAGTCCAATTCGGACTAGACCAAGGGAAGGGGTGCGGCCACCCTTGAGGCCCTTTTCCTTCTTTCCCGTATGGCCCAATAAGGCCCAATACGTATTCCCGTAACTCTCCGGTACTCAAAATACCCGAATCATTCGAACCTTTCCGAACTCCGAATATAGTCGTCCAATATATCGATCTTTACGTCTCGACCATTTCGAGACTCCTCGTCATGTCCCCGATCTCATCCGGGACTCCGAACTCCTTCGGTACATCAAAACTCATAAACTCATAATATAACCGCTATCGAAACCTTGTTGCAAGGGACCCTACGGGTTCGAGAACTATGTAGACATGACCGAGAACTATTCTTGGTCAATAACCAATAGCGGAACCTGGATGCCCATATTGGTTCCTACATATTCTACGAAGATCTTTATTGGTCAAACCGCATAACAACATACGCCGTTCCTTTGTCATCGGTATGTTACTTGCCCGAGATTCGATCGTCGGTATCTAATCCCTAGTTCAATCTCGTTACCGGCAAGTCTCTTTACTCGGTCCGTAATGCATCATTCCGTAACTAACTCATTAGCTACATTGCTTGCAAGGCTTATAGTGATGTGCATTACCGAGAGGGCCCAGAGATACCTCTCCGACAATCGGAGTGACAAAACCTAATCTCGAAATACGCCAACCCAACATGTACCTTTGGAGACACCTGTAGTACTCCTTTATAATCATCCAGTTACGTTGTGACGTTTGGTAGCACCCAAAGTGTTCCTCCGGTAAACGGGAGTTACATAATCTCATAGTTACAGGAACATGTATAAGTCATGAAGAAAGCAATAGCAACATACTAAACGATCAAGTGCTAGGCTAACGGAATGGGTCATGTCAATCAGATCATTCTCCTAATGATGTGATCCCGTTAATCAAATGACAACTCATGTCTATGGTTAGGAAACATAACCATCTTCGATTAACGAGCTAGTCAAGTAGAGGCATACTAGTGACACTCTGTTTGTCTATATATTCACACAAGTATTATGTTTCCGGTTAATACAATTCTAGCATGAATAATAAACATTTATCATGATGTAAGGAAATAAATAATAACTTTATTATTGCCTCTAGGGCATATTTCCTTCATGCAGGGCGCTGGCGCTGGCTTGCGCACGGCGCGGCGGCGCGACACGGCGGGCGTGGCAGCGCGTCGCGGCAGGCTGCTGCTTGCCAGCTAGCTAGCACGCAGCCGGCTAGCTAGCTAGCTCGCTTGCATGCACGGCCCGGGCAGAGTAGCTGCTACGCCAGCTAGCTAGCTCGCAGCCGGCTAGCTAGCTAGCTCGCTTGCATGCACGGCCCGGGCAGAGTAGCTGCTACGCCAGCTAGCTAGCTCGCATGCACGAAGGCCCGGGCAGAGTAGCTTCGGCAGGGGACAGGGGACAGGCGCCGGGCGGGGAGTAGCTCTGGGCACCGGCGAGGAGTAGCTCCGAGCGCCGGCAAGGAGCGTCGTGTGGAACGAGATTTGGTGCGTGGGTGGTGGGCCAGTACAGAGAAAAGGGGGACAGAAAAGTGAGCCTGTGACAAGTAGGCCATACCTCGCATGCAGCGGACAGAGCGGACGAGAAGCACGCAGAAAGCGTCCGCTTTGTGTCCGCCGCGGACTCAAATGCAACCCAAATTTGAGATCAAAATGGGTCCGCGCGGACACAAAGCAGACGCAAAATGGAAATGGTCCGCGCATTGGGCAGTCGTTTTTGTCTGCGCAGATCCAAACGAACATGGGCGGACGAAATGGATCACCTCATTAGAGTTGCTCTAAGTTAAAGTTTTATAATTGTGGCCAACTTTTCAAAAAAGAGTAGTAGCATATATGACATCAAATTGGTCTATCGTGAAAATATATTTCAAAACAAATCTAGTGATACTAATTTAGTGCCATAAATGCTGCTACTTTTTTCTACAATCAAACTTTTAAATTTTTTGACTTAGGATAAAAACTAGATGTACACTTATTAATGGATGGAGGGAGTAGCACTCAAAGAGTCAGCAGTAAAACGAGACGATGGCATTGGGTGATTATGCTTAGTTAGTCCAGGGAGCATTGAACAATGAATCCCAGTCAAACCTTCTGTGTACAGTACTGTGCTATGGATCAACTAATTTAGTGTCCATTTAGGCCTTCTTTGGTTTAGAGGAATCTTGTAGGAATTTCATAGGATAGGATTTCTATAGGAAAAATTCTTTTAAAGCCTTTTGGTTTGTAGGAATGGAATCCTATTTCTATGGAGGAATTCTTCCTATCCTCCACATTTTATAGGAAAATAAACATTAGGCTAGACTCAATGGAAAAAAATCCTATGATGTGAATCAAAGGGCATCTCCTTTCCTATTCCTACTCATGGGATTTGAGATACATGTCATCTCATTTCCTATGACTTTTCTATTCCTATGATTTTCCTACCCTATGAATCAAAGAAGGCCTTAGATTAGTTCTTTGCAACGGAAAGCGTGGACGACCCAGCTTGGCCGCTTTTGACGTAGTTTTCTGTCTGTAAGCTTAGTTTAATCTTTGACGTAGCCCCAGGGTCGAGGAAAATTAAGGTTTGTGTGGATCCCGGGGTGAGTTGCCCCCTGCGAGCTGGTCGCTGGAGGGGGGTGGTCGGCGCTGCCACACGTGTCCGGCTGCGGCGGCGGAGGCGGTGGCGGTGAGGGCGCGCGTGGTCGTCCCGTCCCGTCGCGTCTCACGCGTGCACTGTCCCGGCTGGAATCTCAGGTTTTTCTTTTTAGTGAATTGGCCGGAGTCTCTGTTTTTCAGACGGCAGTCGTTGGGCTGGCTACACCAGCAACACCTCAGAATTCCAGATCCAAATCCAACCTCCGGATTGCTCCATCATCGGCCATTGTTTTCTTCACCCATGTACCCACCTCCACTCGCCCATGGTGTACGTACTGCTGGTACTGCTGGTGCTGCAAGTCCCTTGAGTACATCGTAGCAGTAGATTAGTACAGTAATATTGGTATATTCTGTTATAGTACTCCCTCCAGTCCTTTTTACTCTGCATATTAGGTTTGTCCGAAGTCAATCTCATCCAACTTTGACCAAGTTTATATAAAAAATTATAAATATTTACATAACAACATCAATATTATTAGATTCATCTTGAAATATATTTTATATTATATTTATTAGATATTATAGATGTTAATAATTTTTAATATAAATTTGATCAAACTTAGCAAAGTTTAATTTTCGACAAATCCAATGTACAAAATAAAAAGGACCGGAGGGAGTACTAGCTACCATGCATGGGGATCTGAAACTCTGAATGCTAACTAAATTGTACTCTTTGCATTGCAGGTAGCAGCAACAAGATCCTCTTGGGATTTGAGAGAGCTACACGCACATGCTTAGCCTTGCTAGGGAGTTGTCTAATTCTCGTCTCTCATCACATACAACCTAGCATCTTCAAAGCGGATCACCAAGCGGACCCCATCAAATGTTCGCGAATATCCCCGTCATCCACCCGCGTCCTATAAATTTGGATTTTGAGCTATGACTCACAATGGGCTGGGCGGATCAGGAGAAGAAAGAGATGACTGGAGGACGTGGGTTGTGGGAAGAAGTGGCCCAACCGAGCATGGATGATCGGGCGGCCATCCGGACTCCCATAAAGACCCTTTTCCAGCTTGAGTATGGTTTGTGAAATTTCGAGCGCCTGGACTGGCCCGGGCCAATTTGATGAGCCGTTTATGGAATGCCCTTACTACTGCAATACCAAATTTAGTGGTCAAGAGTACACTCTCGTGACGATGAAGTGATAATACTATGAGCAAATTTTTCAATATACAATAATACTATCTGGAAGTTCCCTCGCGTCGCCCCCGCCCTGGGCGACTCGGGGGCCTCCAACCCTAGGCACAGCCGCCGCCCCCTCCTTCTCCCCTCCTCGCGCCATCACTTGGTGACGCCGCGGGTGAAACCCGCGTGGCGACGGTGGCGGCGGGGATTCTCTCCGATTTCCTTCTTCCGCTGGCGGCGGATCTAGGCGGCAGCGGCGGTGTCTGTGGCGGCAGCCTCGGCGAAGCGGTGGCGGGCGCCCACGCAGCGGCGAAGCCTCGGCAGCGGTGTGGCGGCCGAAGGCGAACTCGGACGGCGCGGCGCGGGCTTGGATCCATCGCGGATCCGATCCGTGGCGGCCTCGGCCTCTCCCTTTCGGCCGGCCGGGTCTCGGTGGGGGCTTCTCGTCTTGAGATCTCGCAAGCGGGATCATCCAGATCCCGCAAGGACGGCGGCGACCGTGCACGAGAGATGGAGGTCTTCGATCGATCTGGGTGAAAACTCGCTATTGGCTATTGCCAAGGCGGCGATGGCGACGCTTGTTCATGCGTCGTTCCTTCTGAAGGCATCGCCATGGAGATGTTCAAGGCCACTCTCTGCTACCTCCGGGAAACCCTAGATCGATGGAGATCGGATGTGGCGGCTCTCCGGTGTCGCTTTCTCTGGGGCGTCATTCTTGGAGGAGCACATGACTCGAGGGACTAGAGGACGGCGACTTTGGTGGAGCGGTGCTTCATCTTACACACAGATGGTGGCGGATCTCGACGGCATGGTGCCGTGGAGACTCGGTGCTCGATGCGCGCGGAGATGAACTTCGTGCAGGAGGAGGATCTTGTCTGCATCATGGGGGCGTCGATGGCTGAGTGGCGGACAAGGTAGAAGCCTCAATATGATCTCAAGATGGATCTGTGGAAGATGGCGGCGATTTACACACGAAAAGTGCGTCTGACCGGATTGTGCCCCAGACCCGGTATGTGGCTCGGCTGGGGCTTCCGAATATGTTTCGGCTTCCGGCTTTTGATGTTAGGCTTAAGTGAGTGGTTTAGCTAGCACCCCTTCATCATTTTGGATAGGAGTAGCGGCATGTGTTGCCAAGACGGCGGATTCAGGTACATTGTTGTAATACTTTGTAAAGTCCTCGAGAATAATCAATAATGTGGCCGTATGCATCTTTCAGATGCAGAGGCCGGGGATCATCCTCCTTTTCTAAAAAAAATGAGCAAATTGATCAGTTTGCTACATGATCTTGCAAAAAAGAAAAATGTCCCAAACCTCAAATCCCTAGCTCCCCAAAATCCTAGAGCGCGCGAAATCTCCACCTAAACGGCGACAATTGCAAGGGCAATCAATTTCCCGCCACAGTCCACGGCCCGCACGGTGCTGCACTCTTTTTTCGAGAGCAAAGGACAGAGCAGTAGCAACACATGCACACTCCGATTTGTCGCTTCTGCAACCGGAGCGTATGCATAATGCATGTACAGATATACCGTCACGTGCACAACAGTGTTCAGTAGTAGTACAACACATATGGATACACATGCCTCTGCACGCGTTAGTATGATCCAGGAATAGCCGTAGCAGCACAGTGCGTGGCTAATGTAAGCGGTGTACGTGCGTCCTAGTAATACCACGGCCGGTAATTAAGACGATTCTAACATTAATTACCGTGTTGTACTCTATACTAGTCCTCCGCGGTTTGCTATGTACCTTCTGAGAATCCAGCAACTAATTAAGGCGAACCATTGGGGGCTCAGTTTTCTCTTCTTGCTGGGCGTCACGAGGCGAAAGTGTGCGCGCACGACGGAAGGCAACAGTATGAGATACCTGATCCTCGACGCTGTTGCCGCTCTCCGGGCGAGGCGTGACCTCCTCAACGATTCCATGCCATTTGTTGCACGCCGTTTGGATGAGCCCCCAATGGTTCGCCATCGCCTTCGCCCCACGCTTTTTTTCTTCGAGGGTACGTCAATGGCGTACCATAGCTTTATAAAAGATAGAAAGAGTATTTACAAGAAATGTCACTCCAATTGCGGACAATCGGGTGAGACACAAAACCCCAACTCCAACACCTACAAGAGGATTCTAGGCTACTCTCTCACGAACCGTTGTAAACCTCCAACTCCGCCACCGCTTGCCTCCATTCCGCCAGGCCTGCAAGGATCATCATGGCCACCTCCCTTGGCCTCCTTTGCTGCTCCGTCCTGTTATACACCCTCGCATTTCTTTGTTTCCAAAGGGCCCAAATTGTTGCAATGAATAAAGTGTCGAAGCCTCTCTTCTCCGTTCTGTGGTATTTCTCCCTCTCTTTGAGCCACCATTGCAGCGTGGTGTCGTTTGGTGCTGGGTCAGCTCCCTCTAAGCGGCTAGTCTCCCAAATGGTACACCAAACTTCCCTCGCATAAGTGCAGCGGGACAAGATGTGGTCGGCATTATCTTGGTCTTGCAAGCATGTGTAGCAAGGAGAGGGTTCTTCTTGCAGACCATGTCGTGCACGTCTATCCGACGTCCAGATCCTATATTGCATTGCCACCATGCGATATCTTGCACTTTAGTGGTGCCCAGCTCTTCCGGATGCAATTCGCCATTGGTGTTCTCGGCAAAGTAGAGCAAAGGCTTTTGTATATCGAGCGGCAGAGTATTGACCGACGCCGAGCAAGTCCAAATGAATTTGTCCGCCTCTGCGTGTTCCTCCGCATCACGCCAATGGCTTGGCAAAGGTGCATGCAATCGCAATCGCGTTGAATGATACCTCCGGCTGACAATCAACTTCGCACCTGTTATCCTGAATTGCTTGCTGCACCGTGCGCGAGTTGACGATTCTTGTTTGCACCGTGGCCAGGATCAGCGGCGCGATATCCGCGACAGCAAGCCCGCCGATCCACCGATCTCGCCAGAATAAGACGCGGTCTCCCTTGCCCACCTCTATCCGTACGAGCCTATCGAACACCGCCCAAGCTACCCTGTCTTCGACCATTGGGAGGCCCTGCCATGGCCTGTTTGGGTCAGTTTTCTGAAGCCATTCCCATCTGGTCCGTAATGCCACCGCTTGTAGCTTCATGTTTTTAATCCCTAGTCCACCGTAGCATTTGGTTCTGCAAATGGTATCCCAGGCGACAAGGCACTGTCCTCCGTTCACCTTCTCTTTGCTAGCCCAGAAGAAAGATCGCATCCACTTAGTTATCTTCTCAAACACCCAAGCCGGGGCGTCCATGACCATGAGATGATGCAAAGGCCTTGCTGAAACCACCGATTGGACAAGAATGAGACGACCCAGGTATCAGATCATTCCTCTCGCCAAGCGGGGATATAGTGTCGCACCTGGTCCAAAGCATGGGTTGCCAATCTGCCCTTGTGAGGCTCTTGATGGCTAGCTGGAGTCCGAGGTATTTGCAAGGGAATTCCGTCACCGCATTGCGATAAGTTTGCCACCCTTTGCTTATCCTCCAGGTCTCCTCTGATCACTACCGCCGAGGATTTCCGGTAGTTCACGTGCAATCCAGAGGCCTCCCCAAAAGCAGCAAGCACCGCTCTGACAAAGTCAAGATCTTGGTTTGTCGGCTTGATGAACAGAGCCACGTCAGTCTGCGTAGATCGAGATCCTTTGTACTTCTGCAACTCACGGAATGGGGCTTATTATGCTTTGATCTAAGGCCTTCGCACCATTTTCGTGAGCACGCCCATTGCCAAGATGAATAGCATAGGGAGATGGAATCCCTTGGCGCAGCCCACATGCATGACCAAGGCTCTTCCCCGCACCCCATTAACAATCACCTTTGTGCTTGCGGTTTGCAGCAAAGTTGCCACCCAAGATCTCCATTTCAGACCAAAACCCTTGGCGATCGGCACCTCAAGAGAAAGCGGCCAGACAGCGAGTCGAAAGCGCGTGATATGTCAAGCTTGAGAAACACTCCTGGGATCTTCCGAGCATAAATCTTGCGGGCAACTTGTCTGACTAGCAGGAAGTTGTCGTGTAGGTGTTGCCCCTTGACGAACGCGGGTTCACTTCCACAATCTCCGGTAGCTGTTTCTGTAGTCGGTTTGCAAGCACCTTGGCGAAGAGCTTTGGAATACTATGTATTAGGCTGATGGGTCGGAAATCTCCAATCTCTTTCGCGTCCGGTTTCTTGGGGATGAGGATAATGTGTGCCTTGTTTAGCTTTGCCATGCCCCTGCCATCCCCAACGTAGAACTTCATCATTGCTGCCATAACATCCCCCTTGATGGTCGACCAGGCCCTCTGGTAGAATGCAGCAACAAAACCGTCCGGGCCGGCGCCGTCCGTGGCAGTTCCTTGATCACTCCCCAAACCTCCTCTTCGGTAATCATCTCCTCTAGCGCTGGCAGATCGTGCTGCTGCACTCCCAGGAACTGGAGATCGAGGGAGTGCTCTCTCATGCGCTCACACCCAATCAGATTCTCATAAGCTTGATAGAACGCCTCCTCCTTGAGCTTCTGATCCGTGATGATCTCCCCATCTCGTTTGATATGTGGGATGAAGTTTTTTGTTCTCCGTCCGTTCGCCACTGCTTGAAAGAGCTTTGTGTTGGCATCCCCTTCCCTTAACCACCTCATACGCGATCTCTGACGGTCTATTGTGCGCTCCAGCGCCGCGAGCCTGAGCAGTGCATGCTTCAGCGTTCGGTGCAGCCAGGTCTCCGGCCTCTCAAGAGAGTGCTGCTCCTGTGCCAAGTCGAGCCTATGGATCACCCAAGTGGCAACTCGCATGAGTAGCTTGACATTGCCAATCTTCCGCTGCCCCCAAGCTTGAAGGTAGGCGGCCGTGTTTCTTAGTAGGCAGTCCAGACGTTTGTACGGATCCACAATCTCCGGGTCACACACCCAAGCCTCCTGGACAGCCTCATCGAATCCCTCCAACTTCATCCAGAACATCTCGAATCTGAATCTTCTTTTAGTGCAGAAACCCGCGCTCGTAGTCAAGAGGAGCGGGGCGTGGTCGGATACCCCAGCTTGACAGCGCTTGCAGGAGGCGCCGGTGTTCTTCATCTCCCAATCCATCAAGTAAGTATGCGATCAATCTTTGTCGTGGTGGGGCATCCCTCTCGTTAGACCACGTGTATCTCCGTCCATGCATGTACATTTCTTTTAGCTCCTGGTCATCCACAAAATCACGAAACATGGTCATCATTCTTCTATTTATGTTGGTGTTGCTCTTGTCCGAAGCCTGCAGTATCATGTTGAAATCCCCAAGGATCATCCAGGGTCCCGGACAGAGAGTACGTCTGGTCCGCAGGTCGTTTAGGAACTGTGATTTGGCCTCGTCTCCCTGTGGCCCATAGACCACCGTGATCCACCATGGCTCCCCTATCTTGGTATGCACCAAGGCCATGAGGAAGTTAGCATCGAGCGTTACGTTGTCGAGTGTAAGTACCATGCTGTCCCAAGCCACCAAAATCCCTCCACGAGTCTCCTCCGCCGGCAAGTACACAAAGCCATCAAAGGATGGCCCTAGACATTGCATAACATTGTATTGGTCCATTACATCCATCTTGGTCTCTTGGAAGCAAGCACAAGTTCACCTTCACTGTTGCTACGAACTCCCTAACCGCCTTCCTCTTGGCAGGCTTATTTAGCCCTCTAACGTTCCAACATAGTATCTGCGGGTGTACATCCATAATGAGATATTGGCACCGTCACCGGGGCTCCACACACCCAGCTATGGCAAATCATTGCCGCGTTGTTGCCTTCCATCTCTTGCCTGCTTGGGACCACCTTGCCGAATAGACCTGCAATGATCCGGACGTGCTGTTCTCGCAGTGGCGACTCGAAGAGGGTCTGGAGCTCATGTACCATCCCCTCATCAGCCACAAGATCATCCGATGCAGGCCAAGTGCGTGCAGGAGTACATTCTCCATGGGGTTGTCCTTGGTCCGCTAGCTGTGGCTGACTTCTTGGTCGCCCTCGTCATGCGCTTTGGGGTGAATGGTGTAGCCTCCGGCCTAAGCTTCGCTGCTTGTACTTCCTTGAGGAGTGGTGGCGCCAGTTTCTTGATGATATTGGAGCAGAATCCTTTGAGCTTGCTATATGCAATTGCCTCCTGGGCCGTCATCCCTTCTGTGTCTTCTGCTGCTTGATGGATCACAAGTATTCCCTCGTTCACCTGGGGTTCCAGGATGGGTGCCCTAACGTGGGCGAACTCTCCGTGTGCATGCCCATCTCCCTGCATGTCCAGCGCCTCGGTCCTGGCCACATGATTCCCATCAGGTGGGGTCCCTGCATGGCTTCCAACAGTAGTGATTCGCCTTGCCTCTTCTATCTCCTCCACTAGCAGCTGATCAGTGGGGCCCGTGCCTGCCTCTGTATCTGGTTGGCCCGTGGCCATGGGTGATTCCACTGGCCCCACCCTTTCCATGTTCCCGCGGTGGGCCTCCTGGACAGATCGCTCCTCTACGGATGCCGTGCCTTTGTCGGTCTCATCTCGAATCGTGCCCAGCTCGATCATTGGGGTTGGTGGGATCCTGTCGTTGCAGCGGTCAGGGTCCGGAACTCCTGTGTTGCTGGGGTCCACCTCCAGTCCCCTCCTCTCCGCCTCGGGCTCCATCCCTGTCGCTGGTGGCACCACGATCATCGTCTGCGTGTTAGTTGCGGTTCCTCCAATGATAGGCGCTCTCCCCATCTGCGTCCTTGGGATCTCCTCCGTCCGTGTCGCTGTTGCCATTGGGCGGCGATGCGCAAGTGCCACCTGTCGTCCAACCGTCCTTGGGGGTGCCACGGCTAGTTGGTGAATCACGTGTCCGCCTCTCTCCGCCAGATTTGAACTTCCCGGTGCCGGTCCACCGATTCGGTCAAAAGCCGATTTTCTCGCAGTTATCCTGTTCCAAATCGTCACCGTAGGGCGCTCCGTTGCCTCGCCAGCTGGCCGCTCCATCGGTGGCAGTCTCCAGACCAGTTCGTCTCGCTCCTCTGATCCGCCCTGACCACCGATGGTTGAGCTCCGATGAACTCCCTGGCCATGGCCGGCCTGACTTTGCCCTCTGCGGTCCCGAGCTCCAAACTGCCATGTCCGGCGCCGTGTCACTGGTCCAGCACCGCCCTCGCTGCCACTGGAGTCCGGCAGCCCACTCTGCCCGCTGCTTGAAGAGCCATCGATCCGCCATGCCGGCTCAGCCACTCCAGCGTAGTCCGTCACCGCCTCGATGTGAATGAGCACCCGGTATTGCAGCAGCGTCGGCTCCATGAGTGGTGGCGCCACCCCGGCTCTGGGATCGCCAACCACCTGAGCGTCGGGATGGCTTCATGATCCACCGTCCAAGCCGACACCTTGAACGCCGATAGGTCGGAGCTCGTCGCCGTCACCGGGTCGACCTAGTCCACCATACATGACGAGCCGAGCAGCTGCTCCACCACCTCTCTATCCCAAGCATGTGGGGGGGGGGGGGATCCCCTCTAGCACAAGATGGACCTTGAGGCCGAACATGGCATGCACGGCTTGCGCTTGCCGGTTCCATGGCCGGAAGTAGAGCCTGATGTTGCGGTGCTCCAGGAATGGCATGGCGCTGACTCTGTTTCTATGCTCTGCTCTTCCAAAAGCCACGAGAAAATCTTCAGGCCTATGAGGGATCACCGACACCCATTCCTGCCCGATCTCCGCCTGCTCCAACAGCGCCTCAAACACGAATCCCGGCGAGATGTCCCTCCGAGCCCCCGCCGCGTAGGCAACCATGGCAAATTGCAGGCGCCGCTCCAGGTCCGCCATGGAGCGCGAGCGACGCACGACGCAGAGGTCAGACGACACCATGTCAAGGTCGAAGGGTACCTCTAGGCGCGGTGCAGGAAGCGCCGACCAGACCACCTCAGGGGCGAGAACGCGGTAGCACGGGGGCGGAGGTGGCGGCGGCTGCACAGGTGCCCCCCCCCCCACCGGAGCGCACCGGTGCCGAAGGAGCACCTCGCTCCGTGGGAGAACGACGACGCGAGGCCCCCTCCAACTCCCGCCGCGCCGCCTTGGCCGCAGCCTCCTGCCGGAGCTCCTCAGTCGAGGACGGGCTACGCGGCCTCGTGCAGCCCCTGGACTCGTGACCGGGTAGACCACAGGGGATCCAGACGACGTCGTTGGTGCAGTCTTGGCGGAAGTGGCCCTTGAGCAGGCACCGGAAGCACTTGTCTCTCATGTCAGGTGAGATCTTCCTGGGCGGCGAAGGGCGGCGGTCCGGGGACGGGCGGCGAACCTGGGGAGCCTCACCATCCAGGCCGCGGTGGCGCTTCCAGAGCGTTTTCTTCGACAGCGCCGTCGGCTCCCAAACGGACAGCCGCCTACTCGGGGCACCAGTCGGCTGAGATCCAGAGACCGCCTCCATGGCGACCGGCCCCTCCGACTCCTCCGAGCCGGACGAGAGGCCAAGCCCAGAAACCACCGGCTGCTCGCCGCGCGGACGAGCCGAAGAGGATGCCGACAAGGGGCTGCTCGCCATGCCCGCGGGGGGAGGGCTATGGGGGAGCGGGGGAGCGCTGCTGCCGGAGAGGCAGGAGGCGGGGAAGAGGGTGGGTGGACGCCGGTGCCGGAGTGGCAGGCGGCGGCGGTGGGGTCGACGCCGGTGCCGGAGTGGCGCCCGGCGGAGGGAGGGGAGCGCTCGAGCTAACTGCGTGTTTCGCCCCACGCTTCATATGCACGCTTTTGAAGTAGGGGTCGACGAGCTTCCGCTCGTCGAACTCGGCCTTGATGCGGTCCCCATACGTCTCGATGCTCTGGTTCATGCCGGTGACCGGGTCGAGGCAGACGACCTTCCACGCTTCGGCGAGGCACTCCTCTTCCTTGGACGCCCACTTAATGCATGGCTCGCCGGGCTTGGCCGCCTTCTTCTTCCTCTTCTTCTTGCCTTTCCTCGTCGGCGCCAGTTCCTCCTCCTCCTCTTCCTCCTCCTCCGGCTCTTCCTCGCCGTAGTCGAGCTCGTCGTCCATGTCGCTGAGGTCAATCGGGTCGTCCTGGATAGTGAACCCGGGGGAAGCGGCGGCGGCAGCCAAGCCGACTGCGATGATGTCCTCCATGTCGGCCTCCGTCGAGGCGTCGCCGAGATGCGTCGAGGATGCGGCTTGCGAGTAGAGGATGCGGCGAAGAGGTGGCATCGGTGAGGCTGTGTAGTCCGGTGGCGAGTACGTGTATGGCGGGTAATGCCTTATTTGGCGAAACGCGGCGGCGTCTGGGCGACGAGGCGCCCATGGGGGAAGGTGATGTTGGGGTTGAAGGCACCATGGGCATACCTATCGGCATAGCCCGGCGACGACGTGCTCCATGGGTGCGGCGACGACGAGAACCCTGCCGGAGAGCCGACGCTTTGCTGGCTCCAGGCTGCGTACGGGTGCCCACCGGGTGGATTCATCATCGCCGCGCGCGCCGCCTCCGCTTGTTCCGCTGTCGCCGCAGCCGCAGCGTGCCCGCTTTTTCCCTGGCCTTCTTGGCCCTGTTGCGCCTGTCGGCGGTGACGGCCTCCCGGCGCTCCACATCCGCCTTCCACTGGGCGTTGCTCATGCCGGGGGGCTTGGATAGCGGCGCCCTCTGCTTCCTTTGCTTCGGCTGGGCGGCGGCGGCTGTGGGATCCGTCGCGGCGCGCGACATCACGTGCTTCTTCGACGACATGGCGGGCGTTTGGCGGGAGGAGCCGAGCGCTTGGCGGGAGGAGTCGAGTGTTTTGCGGGAGGAATGGAGAAGAGTCGGGAGCCTAGGGGGAAAGCGGGAGAAAACGGCGGGAAAGGGTTTCATTCGCCGATGGAGTGGCCCCACGCCGCTTTTCGCTTGCGCTGGCGCGCCCAGGCGACACCCGACCTCTTGGGTTCAGGGCGGGATCGCCAGCTCTGTATTTCGGCCAAACCGGCGCTAAACGAGATCCTGAGGTCGTGACTGGGCCGAATTTCGGCCACGGGCGCTAAAAATTCGCCCGGGGGGGGGGGGGGGGCGGTTGGGGAGCGGCTGGAGATGCTGTGAGCTCATGTACAATCAATTGTACATGTACAATTGTACGAACCCCCTATTAAGTTACTTCTGAAAAGACTCATGTTAAGGTCGTGTACTTTTTACTTTTCAAACAAGGGCCAACAGTATGTACTTATGTAAGTGCATCTAGTGCCCCTTAGTGATTTTGGTGTATTGAAGACTTATAGGTTAAGGGACTAATGTGTTTATGAGTCTACACATGTCTATAAGTCTAGAGGGGGGTGAATAGGCTATTTTTATGAATTCTTCACTGATGCGGGCATGGCTCTGTTATTGTTGAGGAAATTTGAACGAGGCGTTTTGTATTCATCAAGCATAGTGCGAGCCATCTCAACAAGAGTTCTGTTCTTGCGCTCCAGGACGCCATTTTGCTGAGGAGTATAAGGAGCAGATAACTCATGAGTAATACCAAGTTCATCAAGATAGTCATTAAGACTGGAATTCTTAAACTCGGTTCCATTGTCACTCCTGATGTGCTTGATCTTCACACCAAAGTTGGTTGAAGCCCTCGAGGAAAATCGTTTGAAGACTTCCTGCACTTCATGTTTGTAAGTAACAATGTGTACCCATGTGTAACAAGAGTAATCATCAACAATAACAGAGCCATATAAAGATGCATCATTAGTGACTGCTGAGTAATGATTAGGACCAAAGAGGTCCATGTGAAGCAATTCAAATGGACGAGTAGTGGTCATGATAGTCTTTGCTGGATGCTTGGCCTTGGTCATTTTTCCAGCTTCACAGGCTCCACACAAGTGATCCTTGAGGAATTTGACATTTTCAATGCCAATGACATGCTTCTTCTTCGCAAGCGTGTGCAAATTGCTCATGCCTGCGTGACCAAGTCGTCGATGCCATAGCCAGCCTTCTGAAGCTTTTGCAAGTAGACACACGGCTGGTTGTGGTCCTGTAGAGAAATCAACAATATACAAGTCTCCTCTCCTAAAGCCTTCAAGACTTTGGAATTGTCGACTTCCATAATCACAACACAACGATACTTGCCAAAGACAACAACCATATCAAGATCACAAAGCATTGAGACTGACATGAGGTTGTATCCTAAGGACTCAACAAGCATGACTTTGTCCATGTGTATGTCCTTAGAGATCGCAACCTTACCTAGAACAAATACCTGACTTTTGCCTTTGTCAGCAAAGATGATATGCTTCATATGTGACGGTGATAAGGGAGCATCCATCAATAGATTCTTGTCACCAGTCATGTGATTTGTACATCCACTATCGAGGACCCACTCATTGGCTTTGGGTTGATCATCCTGCAGATGAATTAGTGCAACTTACGATCTCATATACTTCATCGGTGAAGAATATGATATCAATTTCATCGAGATGAATTTCATCAAGCAAGAAATGTATATAGCGAGATGAGGACGTGTGAAATGAAAGTTCATTTCTTCATGATTAGCCTCAAGTCCTTTCGAGCAATGTTGTCGTGTCCCCAAAGCAAATTCTTCAGACGTTAAAGCTCGTCTGCGGAGACCTGACCTCGCAGAAGAGATTAGTTCTTTTTCTTCACCACCCACATCTGAAGGGGTGGCAAAGAGTTCATCACTCTACGAGCTCCATATGAGAATGGTGGCATAGAAGCCAATCCATTTCGTTTCACATAAGAGGGGTTAGGGTAAGCATATGAGTAAGCAGAGAAATTCTTCGAGGACTTATGAACATATTGGTTTGAAGAATAATGCACATATTCATAGCCCTTAGCTCTACCCTGCGAAACAGAGTTGTTAGCACGATGAGAATCATATGAGGACTTTGATCCTTTTGAGAAATTTGATCCACGTGAGGAATTTGGTCCGTATGAGGACTTGGATCCATATGAAGAATTTGATCCATATGAAGAGTTTGATCTGGGGTTCCTATTCTTCACAGGTGGTGTCATGAGGACATTCACCTGAAGACTTTCAAGGCACTTATTGGGAACCCAGATTTTCTTCATAGAAGAACCGTTCCTGCAGTTAGTGCCAACATATCTAGCAAATACTTCACCATTCTGATTTTTGAACAGTTTATAGTTGGAGTCAAATAACTCATCAGAAGAATGAGGAGATTCACATGTAAAGCCAGATAAATTAGATGGATCAACTGGAGGTCCCTTTGCAGCAACCCATGAGGTTTTGGGGTACTGCTCAGGCTTCCAATATGTCCCATCAGCATTGAGTTTCCTCTCAAAGGCAATACCCTCTTTCCTAGGGTTCCTGTTGAGGATCTGCTTTTTAAGCACATCACAAAGAGTCTGATGCCCTTTGAGGCTTTTGTACATGCATGTCATGTACAATTCCTTCAGCCCTGCATCGTCAGTGATACTAGCAATGTCCTCAGATGAGGAATTAGTGAAAGCAGGGACAGGTGAAGAATTTGTAACAGTTGAAGCATTTGAACATTCAGGTGAAGAATTAAGCGATTCACGTTCAATGCACTTTAAGCATGGAGGAACAAATTCTTCACGAGAAGCGCTGATTTGTTGAGCTAGCAATGAATCGCGCTCCTTCGAAGATCTTCATAACTCACTCTTAGCTTCTCAAGATCTTGCTTTCTTTGAAGAAGTTCATAAGAAAGCTTCTCATGATCGATAAGAGAGTGTTATGATGACCTTGAAGGTTGTCAAACCTAGACCAAGTCTCTCAAGATTTTCAATCGTGGCTTTAGTGCGATCCATTTATTCACCCAACATATCATCACTTTTGTCTAGCATGTTTTGAACCTTTTCAAAAGCCCTTTGTTGTTTTGACAATCTTAGCAAGTTTAGAGTAGCTGGGCTTGAGATCTTCATCGATTCATTTTCACTAGATTCAGAGGAGGTATATTTGAGTACCTTGGCACCCTTTGCCATGAAGCAATAGGTGGGAGCGTAGTCATCACTATCTTCATCAGCTTTGTTGGTGAGGTCGGTTTCTTGAGTTGACGATGGACTTGTCAGATTTAATGCAAGAGCGAGAGCAGACTCGCCACACGGACTCGGACTACTCTGATGCCTCCTCTTCCTCATGTTCCTCAGATTCAGCTTCAGAGTCCATTTCCTTGCCAATGAATGCCCGAGCCTTCTTGGAGATGCTCTTCTTGTGAGATGAAGACTTTGAGGATTTTGATGATGAAGATTTTGACGATTTCTTCTTCTTCTTAGCGTCATCAGAACTGTAATCCTTGTATTTCTTCTTCTTTAATTCCTTTTCCCACTGAGGACAATCTTGAATATAGTGACCAGGTTTCTTGCATTTGTGGCATAGCCTTCTCTTATAGTCACTAGATGAGGAATCACTGCTCCTTGAGGATTTTCCAAAGCGACCACGTCTTGAGAACTTTTTGGAACTTCTTCACGGCGGCTAGCTCCTGGCTTAATTCTTCGTGGTCACCAAGGCTACTACCGAGTCTTCACAATCGATTCGAGACACAGCCTTGGCCTTCGTGGCACGTGATTTTCCATAGCTAGAACCATAGAGATCTCTCTTTCAAAGAAGTGGAACTCATGAGTATTTAGCCTCTCGAGGATATCAATTTGGATCAAGTGACTTGTAGTCAGCATGTTCTTGTATCATCGGTGCGGAGTATCAAATGAGGAATCAGCGATCTCAACAATTTCTTCACCACCTCATGGTCGGTGATGTCAAGTGGCACCAAGCGCTTGAAGCTCATTTGAGATGTCAAAAGGCGATCAAAGGTTTGTTGAACATTTTCATTGTCGAGTCTTTTGAAGCGGTTGAAGAGATTGCGAAGAACATCAACTCGAGAGTCACGCTGAGTTGAGACTCCTTCATTTACTTTGGACATCCTGTCCCAGATGAGCTTAGCAGTTTCCAAAGCACTCACTCTTCCATACTGTCCTTTGCTCAGATGGCCACATATGATATTCTTCGCTTGAGAATCGAGTTGCTTGAATCTCTTCACATCGGTAGCGTTCAGTGAGGGTGAGACAGAGGAAACACCGTTTTCCACAACATACCAGAGATCGTTTTCAATTGCCTCAAGATGCATTCGCATCTTGTTCTTCCAGTAGGGGTAGTCCGTACCATCAAAGGTAGGACACCCAGCCGAGACCTTGATCATACCTACGGTCGACATAACTAAAATTCCAGGTGGTTAAACCAAAATCACACAGAACAAGGGAGTACCTCGCTCTGATACCAATTGAAAGTGCGTTATATCGACTAGAGGGGGGGTGAATAGGCTATTTTTATGAATTCTTCACCGAGGAATTTGCCGGTGAGGAAATTCCTAAGCGAAGAACTACTTGCAGCGGAATAAGTACTCAGAAGTAAGCATAACAGAATGCGGGCATGGTCATCATGATGAAATGAAGACAATCACAGAGTACAGAAAGCGTAAACATAGGATAACACAAGATGAAGACAAACAGACTGAAGAAATTGAACTGAGGAAATTGAGAAAGTCTTCAGTCAAAGTTGATGACTTAGATGTGCAACACATGAAGAAACGTTTTTCTTCAATCAATGAAGAATAACACTCTAAGTGTGAAGAAATTAATGAAGAATTTGATTCTCAGAACCCTCCGACAATTGTACGCGGTGTCTGAAATCATCATTCTTATACGGTGGGACACGCCACCACCAAAGTTGAAAATCTTCAATTTGAGTTTTTCCTCAGTTTTGAAATTCTTTAGTTTTTCAAAATTCTGCAACTTTGCAAAATCTTCACTGTTTCCGTTGTCTTTCTTCATTGGATATATATATATATATATATATATATATATATATATATATATATAGGACATATTTTTCCTACTACCGGGTGTAGTTACTCCCAGTTTTGTTTCATACGTTCTAGGTAGTATCTATCATATCAGAGAGTATGTACGCGTAGTATGTAGTATGTAAGAATGTTTAGGTAGTATATATATTATTTTTTTATGTAGTATGTAGTATATTTTGAGCATACTCCTTTTTACATAAATATGTACGTATTTCACAAATATTATAAAAACATGGGCTCACATGCAATTTTTTTTACATAATTCGCTTTGGAGTATCTTAGATATAGTATATGAGCATACTAAAAGTAATAAAGTAGAGTATATATTATCACATGATAGTATATGAGAAATGGGTGTAACTACACCCGGTAGTAGGATGCATTTTCCCTATATATATATATATATATATATATATATATATATATGGGTTTATGTCCTCTACAACATTCACTTATGGCTATTTCTTCAAGTTGCATTTTCTGCTAAGTGAATGTGATCGGACCCTTCCCCCTCTATGCTATACTCAACCCAATCTATTCACAAATTCTTCATGTGCGTTCTATTTGGAACTCGTTCAAAATCTTCACTGTGTCATTGTCAGCTGAAGAAATTGCGAACGGAACTTTAAAACTAATCTTATCCAAATTTTCGGCTTTGCCGCTGAAATCGTTCCGCTTCCTACGATAGACTTATCTATTCACCCACGATCTAACATGATCTCCACTTTTCAGTACATGGGTGACACATGTCAAGCGAATGAGAAGGGTCAGGGGCACGTTCGTCCTAAATATTTGGGCGAACAGGTTTTCACCGTGGCTATATATACCCCCTCTCCCCTTCCTCACTTCCTTTACTCCGCTCGACCGCTCTCTCTCTCGCTCGAGCTTCTCAAACCCTAGCGCCGCCGCTTCTCCATCGTCAGCCCGGTGAGGAAGAGCTTCACCGCCTCTACCTCGTCACGTCGTACTTTCGCCGACAGCGGAAATCTTCACTCCGCCGCCGTAGCTGTCTTCCTCCGCCGAGTTAGGCGTGGGATATCAGAATCCATTTAACTTCTAATCTACACTTCTCAGTTCGTCGTGTTCTTCACTTCGGGTAATTAAAAGTTACTTTTATTACTCGCTTTGATTCTCAAACCTTCCTAAAAATCTTCAAAGGTGTTTATTCTTCAAATCTTCACACATATGAACACCTCAAACGTAATATGCTCTTGATTCGTTTCTCTAAGCAATAATTTTTCTTCAAGATTCCTCAATTGTGTGGATCTTCGATCTATACAACTCGAACCTAAGACAAAGAACGCTTAGTGAAATTCTTCAAGGCTCATCTGGTCAAATTCCTCAAACTTGTTCTTTTGAAAACCTTCCGAGAACGAGCATATGACCTCTCCAAATTCCTCGCAACTATACTCTGTTCATAGGTACTCATGTCCGTCTTTGAATCACTAGGTTCTCATCAACTTAACTCATTTGCAGTGTTCCTCGAAGAAAAGTTGCATACTTCTTGGTAGAATTCGATTGTTCAAATTCCTCATCCGAAGACTATGACCGACGGTAAGAAGCCCCGTAAAGGAGGAAAGAGGCCCGAGGTCATGACCGCTTTTGAAATACCCGAGGACTTATATGCCGACTATTGCACACCGATGAGGCCAAGTTTGGAAAGGAGAAAAATCAGCGCAAGGTGCGACATCTGAGGATTGAAAGGAGATGGGCAAGAGAATGGAGGGAGTATGGTATGTTACTCCAAAGTATATGAAGAAATTCGCACTAAATCCTCCATGCCCAAGAGCTCCATTGGCACTGGCCAAGAAGTCAACCCCACCAAAGATCAAGCGTGGTGAGGATTTTCCTGAAGAATGGGCCAAGCGCCAAGCCAAGTTGGCGAGACAAGCCAAAGAAGCGTGAGGAAATTCAATGAAGATTCTCGCTCATCGCCATCGCCATCGAGGCCCCCCGCTGCCCAGAAAATCAATGGCAAAGAAGCCAACGCACAAGCCAAGTGCTTCACCAACAGTGCCCTCTCGGCCAAAATCCTCAGCAATGCCCTCACGGCCAGAATCTTCAATGCCCTCACGGCTAGTTCCTCATGCTGCTCCTCCAAAATCCTCAGCTCCTCCTCCAAAGTCCTCAACAGCTCCTCCAAAGTCCTCAGCACCTGTGCATCTGGCCACGTGCCAAAGGACTGCAGGCATCTCTATTGCCTCTGGTGTCTCAAAGAAGTTCCTCACTGCACCAAATTCTTCATCGAGGCCCCACTCTGCTTTGAAGAAAAAAGGCAACGGTTGGTCGAGGTCCTCGGCCAAGTCCGAAGAAGAAACAAGGTTGCCTTCCAAGTGCCATCTCGATGATGAAGCTGATGATGATGAACTTGCGTAAATCATCGAGACCGACAAGAAAGGGCCGCTAGAGCCAAAGGCACACCTGCCCTTTGCTTTTGGATCCAAGGGCGATCCTCGAGTACATTGATCTCTCGCACAAGGATCCGTAAACACCTATGCCTGATTTTCATTTGACTCTGGCCAAAGTCACATGTCACCCATTTCATCTCTGAAGAGAAATGGAAATTTGAGAAGGCTAGGCAGATCAAGAAGGCTCAGTTTAGGAAAGAGAAGTTCCAGAGGAAAAATGTGGTCAGAATGACACCTGATGATCTTCTCAAAATCCAGTCTGAAATCAAAGCCCTCAGCGATGACTTTGATGCCTACTATGCTGATTGGCAAGGAACCAAAGTCAGATTTGTAAACCTGACAAAGAAGTTCACAAATGTTGCAGCTCCAACGCAACTAGAAGTTCCTCAGGCTGGAGCCTCTGCTCAGCCTACTGAAGAACATGCCAGCACCGCTGATGATTTTCAGCCAGCTGAAGACAATGCTAGTTACAGGGCTGATGACTCCATTCCAAATTACCGAAGAAATTGCCGTGGCATCCACTAGTGGTGCGCATGAAGAAATCGAAGAAGTCGCAATCGATTGCGCCATACCGAGGAAATTCAAACAGATTCCTCAGCTCCTCCTGCGCCTACAACAACTCCTATCCTTCCATCTGCATCATATGTGAAGAAGACCAAGGCTGCAGAGCGAGCTGCAGTGAAGAAAAGGAAAGCATCAGCTGCTTCAGAATCTTCAGCTCCAAAGAAGATGGAGCCTATGACAAGCTCTTTTGAAAATCCAATTGATGTTGTTCCGATTTCCTCCATTCCATAAAAGGACCTTGTTCCTTTCGGTGAAGAATATGAGATCCCTAGCGGATCTGATGAATAAAATCATTCTGCTGCTTCGTCAGAGCAGATTGATGAAGAAATTGAAGTAGATGCGTTCCCTTCAACACCAACCATTTCCTCGCCAATGCCTCAGTTCACAACTGAAGAGGCTGGCGTTGAATAAATTGAAGAAGATGTGGATATTGGAAGCACAACGCCAGTGATGAACGATGACTTTTGGGACAGTCAACATCCAAATTCTCCACTCTTCACTCCAATACAACAAATTCCGCAGTCCCCTGCACCAACAGTTCAAATGGGATCTGAAGAAACTCATCCCACCTCGTCCGTGCATGAAGAAATTCCAGCCACTAGTGCTGAAGAAACTGCTACTTCTACTCCTTTGAACACGCAGACTGCATATGAAGAGGAACCAGAAAATCCTCAGCCTGAAGAACCTGAGATTGCGATTCCTGAGGTTGTGATGCAACTCACTGACACTCCACTGCCAAATCCAAAGAATCCATTCTCAATGAAGCAAAAGTTCAAGGCTGAAGATTTCTTCGGCGAGCATGTATTCTTCACTGACTACAACCCATATGACTCTCGCATAAGGAAGAGGCGTTTCTGGACTGCTAGTCAAGCCAACTTCTATTCCTCTGTGCTATTCAACAAAGACAAAATCTTCGATCATGCACATATTCCTCACGTGGACATGGAATCAAAGCCAGGCTTAGAGCCAGTACTCAGTGTACTTCACGATCTTTGGTTTGCTGAATTTCTGCATCGACATCTGTGATTGGAATGAAGAACTCATTCTTCAATTCTATGCGACGCTGCACATCACCAGAGATTACGAAGATGTGAACTCATGGGTATTGGACCGGATGATGTAAAATACTCACTACAAGGCACCAGCAACTGAATTGCTTCGTGCCCTCCCACTCAGTCCTCCCCTTGATGGTGCTCGTTGCATCTACAGCGAACCTGAGCTTACAAATCACTACATGCAAGTTCTGATGAAGCCTTTGAAGCCAGGGCAGGCCCCTCGAACCAAATTCCTCGTCAAGGAATTACTATATGTGCCTCGGACTGTCTATCGCATTCTGACAAAGACAATGAGTCCTATCAAAGGCCACGACTCAAATGATGAAGAAGTCGTTGGCATCATGAAGAATATGCTTTTCAATATCATTCATGGCGTTCCCGTCAGCTTCCATGATTTCTTCATGAGGACTCTGGCAAACATTGCTATGTCACCTTTTGAGCTGAAGCCTTATGCACCATGGATTATGAGGTTCATCAGGGCAAGGTCTTCACTCAATTATAAGGCTGATACTCTGAACCACTGCAGCTACTTGCCTCCAATTGAAGTCCTCAAACGGACATTTTCCTCAACTGATGACAAAGGCAAGGCAACTGCCGTGATAGATGAAGGCATTCGTCCATTGGATGGTCAATTTTGCAAGGCTGCATCCTACTCCACCAATGATGACTCTGCCACACATGACCCTGCCGCCAACAACCCTGCCAAGCAAAATCCTCAAGCCACAAGACTGTGGTGATGACCGATCGTGAGTTACTCCTCGGTCTTCATCGTAAAGTTGATCGCAATCATAAATGGGTCAAGCGTCGCTTGGTTCAATTCTTCACAACATGACCTCAACACACAATGCAGTGAAGAAAAACCAATACTACCTCCATGAAATCTTCAACCGTACCTGGGCTGTTCTATCTCATCTCTACAGCGCAGAAGATCTGAAGAACATGGGTCTCAAGGAAGAATTTGACTGGTCTGCACCTCCACCGAAGAAATTCAAGAAGGTTAAGGTTCCTTCCTTGTTGGCCAGCTCCTATTCTTCATCGCGACAACGATGAAAATGAAGACTTGGACGACATTGCGGCAGGCCCTACTACGACAACCGACCCCGACAACGCTGGCGCTCCTCCATCAACTTGATATTCTTCAGGGGCGTTAGTCCTCAGTTTCGATCCTTTTGGTCATTCGATGACAAAGGGGGAGAAATTTGAGTTAGTCTTCAAGCTGGTCTATTATATGGGTTATTTTCTGCTAAGTTACAACTCTCGCTCTTCTGAAACTTTTATTGGATCGAGTTGTAATCTTAAACCCGATGGTGATCTGATACTTTTGATGTGTTCCTCTGCATGCTTATTCTTCCTTATATGTTAATACACGCATGCTGAATTACATCAGTCACCATATTTCATCATGCATTTCAAATTCTTCATATTATATGTCAAATGCGTGTATGAATTACAAGATATAGGGGGAGATCTCCATGATTCAACTCTTCAAATGTGCATTGCCTCAAAAGCAAATTCCTCACTATGCACATCTTCGTGGGGAGTTCTTCTATATCTTGCAATCAAATTCCTCAATATCAGTATTTACACTTCATATGTTTATCCCCGTTGAAAACTTAACCTATATTGTCATCAATCACCAAAAAGGGGGAGATTGTAAGTGCATCGAGTGCCCCTTAGTGATTTTGGTGTATTGAAGACTTATAGGTTAAGGGACTAATGTGTTTATGAGTGTACACAGGTCTATAAGTCTATGAGGAGTTTGATATTTACAGAGAAAGTCGACCCCTAAAATGAAGTTCTTCGACTGAAGACTTTGATATTCTGAAGACTTTCTGAAGACTTTGAAAGTGATGAAATTGGTGTGACCTTGAAGACTTGGTATTCATTTGAGGAACATGAAGCGTAAAGACTTTTGTTTTCATAGTTTCGTTTTCTCTTTCTTGAGACATAGGAAACACCGTACTGTTAAAGGGGGTCGAGGAAATACTAAGGAGAAATTTCCATGTGACGCTCAACTCAAAATCCTACACCTACCAATCCCTTCGAGTGAAGCCTTTGGAAATCTCATACAGTTCAGTCAATTTCTTCAAAGGATGTAGACAAAGTTCTTCCGGTCGCCGAGGAATTTATTCGACCGAGGAGTTAGGAATTCGCCAGGATTGCCTACAAAGTGAGGAACATGATAGCCCCGAGGAATTTGAGAGTCAAATTTCCGACCGTTCTTTGTCTTGTCAGGCGCCACCTGTCCCAAAAATATCTTATCCACCTAACGGTCATATCATTGAAGGGCATTTATGTCTTATCATGTCGGGCTGCTCCCTAGGCTATAAATAGTCACCCTACAACCACTAGCTGGTTGGCTGCTCCGAGAGAACTTGACACTTGTCATTTGAGAGCAACCCATCCTCCGAGGACTTTGAGCGAAAATCATCGAAAGTGAGGAAAACCCAAAACCAAACCCCTACAAACCCAAAGTGATTGAGCATCATCAAGAGATTGATCCTGCGTGGATCCGACGCTTGTTACCTTTGAAGACTGTGCTTCTTCTAGACGGTTAGGCGTCATGGTCTAGAGCATCCAAGAGGAATTGTGGCTCGCCGAGTGACCAAGTCTGTGAAGGTTTGGAAGTCGCCTGAAGACTTACCACGAGTGATTGGACAAGGTCTGTGTGACCTTGGTTCAAGGAGAATATGGTGAGGACTTGGTGTCCTGAGCTGCATGCTCAGCGACTGGGTGTCCATGACTGTGTCTCATCGAGTTTAAATACTCAGCCGCTCCAACCAGACGTACAACTGAGACAGCAGTTGGAACTGGTCTACCAAATCATTGTCTTCACCAATCTTACTGGTTCTATTTCCTCAACTCTTTCATTTCCTCATTCTTTGTGTTGAGTGTTTGTTCATATCTGTGTTTGAAGACTTTGATCAAGACTTTCTTAATTTCGTCACCCAATTTCTTCACCGTTTGTCTTCATCTTGTGTTATCATGTTTTTACGCTTTCAGACTGTGATTGTCTTCATTTCATCATGATGACCATGCCCGCATTCTGTTATGCTTACTTCTGAGTACTTATTCCGCTGCAAGTAGTTCTTCGCTTAGGAATTTCCTCACCGGCAAATTCCTCAGTGAAGAATTCATAAAAAATCGCCTATTCACCCCCCCTCTAGTCAATATTACACACTTTCAACTTAATACTCTCTCGGTTTCAAAATAAGTGTTGTGATTTAAGTTCAAATTTTAACTAAAACCAGGGCACTTATTTTGGAATGGAGGAAATACTTTTTTATGCAAGTAGCTAGTTAAGTTATTGGTGTGCACCAGTGAATCGATTGTTTTTATGCCACAATGTATGTACACATTCCCAATTCTATGATATATATGATCAATTGAAGCTCTACTCATCAATCGTAAAGGAGATTAAGTATCTTTTATCTCTTCGTGAGAACTGTATTATTCATGTAAATCGCAGCCTTAATAAGGTTAGCCATAGTCTAGCAAACTTTGCTCGTTTAGAGGGTAGAACCATGACTTGGTTAGGTTCTGGACCCCCTCAGGCTTTAGAACAAGCTGCGCTTGATTGTATGAACTCCTGTGATTGAGTAATTCAAGTTTTTCACCCGCAAAATAAAATAAAAATTGAAGCTGTCCATGTACACATAATCTCGATGACACACGACTCAAAAAGAAAAAGATCTCTATGGGTGGATGCATTATTTTTATTTCAAAAATGCTAATGGGTGAACATTCACTGGAAAGGCAATTCCATCGAACGCCGTCACATCCATTGGATCCAGATCACGTGCATGGCAACTTAAAAATGCTGGTATTTTTTCCTATGCATGGCAATTTCACCTTCCAATCCACACATCACATGGCATTCCCTTACAAAAAGCTTGGCAATTTTAGTTATTTTGACACGGCAACTTGGGCGTTCGCTGGCAACTTGTTGTCAGTGAATGTCCGCCAGATAAACATTTCCTTATGTTTAGCTAATCAACCTTCAGTTCGACACAACTGAACATGAGTACCACTCGTAATATTGTGTACTCCCTCCGTTCCTAAATATTTGTCTTTCTAGGCATTTCAAATGGACTCAACATACGGATGTATGTAAACGTATTTTAGAGTGTAGATTCACTCATTTCGCTCCGTATGTAGTCACTTGTTGAAATCTCTAGAAAGACAAATATTTAGGAACGGAGGGAGTACAACACATGGAGACTCACTTATCGAGTTGCATTACTAATACTGATAGCGACAGATGAATGGCTACCTCTGTCATCCTCGTCATCGGAGTAGTACAGTAGCTAGAGCCTAGATGTCATGCGGTAGTAATACTAGCACGGGTACATGCGCTGCCTTTCTTGCATCGTTTGGTGATCCGGCAACCGCAGAAGAGAATGTAGGTATGGGCGCGACGTCGTGCTCAAACCCCCTATCTAGAAAGTCTCCTATGCATGTGGGCCTAAATCATCATCATCATCACACACACACACACACACACACATACACACACAAATACGTACTGTTTGTGGGTTCTTGAGTGCATCGATTATCATCGTCATCTGCACACCATACATCAACTGTTTGGTGAGTTCCAGCTACCTACATGTATAATGATCTGCTAACCGATTATATATGTTAGGAACTCGGTGAGTGGGTGTGGGTGTGTGTGTCGTGGTTTTGTCACGCCATATGTCCTTGTGAAAGGACTTAGTCGTGGAGCCATCGCTATGGGTTAGCTTAAAGGGGTTAAAGCGGACAAGGGACGCAAGAGAGTTTATACTAGTTTGGCCCCTTCGATGAAGGTAAAAGCCTACGTCTAGTTGTGATGGAATTGATGGGGCTTCAATGACTAGGGAGCGAATACTCTTTGCCTGAGTCTCGAGTTGTTGTCTGTTTTTCTGATCCGCCGCCGGGTCGTCCCCTTATATACATGGGTGACACCCGTCGGTTTACAGAGTCCCGAGACTGTATCATAAACGTGTCCGGTTCGGTCTCTGCTCTTTCTATCTTATCATACAAGTTACATACCAATGCTGGTTCACGGTTACAGGCCTTAAACCGGTTCTGGGCCATGGGCCCATATCTAACATTCCTATCTGCCTTCATGGGCTTCTAACATACTCAACTACTGATGAAGTTAACCCGGCCTGTCCTGGCCAGTTTACACTCAGTAGTAATATCCCCAACATTAGGCCCCAGATTGATTTGAACAGGTTCATGTCAATCCTTAATAGAAACTTCGTCTTCAACATCTTCACGTAAGTTGGTAAACCGCCATGACATCATCTTTTTGGATCTTGGTAAACCGTCATGACGTCATCTGCCATAAAGAAACTGTTTATAATATATCCTCATTAATTGGTCTCCAACAATCGAGGCGACAGTTGCGCCTCACTTCCAAATTCGGGGCCCCTTGATTTTCGCGCCTGACACTGCCTTTATAAACAGGACCGAAGGGTCATTTTGTTTTCCCCCTCGTGCCTCTTCGCGTCGTCCTCCTCGCCGCTCTGCTTCTGGAACTCCGCCGCCGCTGTCGTCCTCCGACCGTCGTCTCTGCTCCAACCTTGGCCGCTGCATCACCCTGAACGCATCAGAACCCTGCGGCGCTCTTCCGCTTCTTCCTCAGCTCCGGTAAGTTCTCTCGCTTCATTCGCCACGGATCTGTTCTAGGGTTCCCAAGTTCTTCGGCGTTCATCAATGGAGATCTTTGTTCATATGATAATCCTGATAAACTACTGAATATCTGTTCTGTATAGTGGTAGCCTTTAGCCTCTGTTTCCATTTACGCATCTCAAAATAGTGGATCTTATCCGAGCCTTCTTTCATTGGTCCGGTACCGCTTCTTAGTTTTTGAATATATTTCCCTTTTCTGACATGCCTCAGATCCGAAACCACAACATAATCTTGTGAAACCTGTTTTCATTCACTTACTCATCTGTAACCTTGGCTCTTCGATGCTTAGACCAGGCTATTTAACTATACAGAAAAGTTGATAATCCGGTATATACCATTAGTCCCCTTGTTGAACCGCCAATATATTTCCACTTATCACCTCCACCGGTGTACTGACTTCGGTTTAATAACATACTTTCATCTTGTATCACCGTATAGCCTCCAACGTGAATCTTAAACCGGAAATTATTATATTGTAGATCTTCATTGCCATGGCCAAACAAGTGTATGAATGCAATTGGGTCCCTTCTTGAGTGACAGAGGAACAACTAGATAATCTTGTCAAAATGGGTGCCTTAAGCAAGAAAGATGTCATTCACTGGAGGGTCCCTGTCCCGGAATGTCCTCCTATTCCCAAAGACGGAGAAGTTGTTGTTTTTGCCGATCACCTAAGCCGGGGTTTCAACCCTCCCAGTTCAAAATTCTTCCGGGATGTACTTGCCAACTTCCAACTGCGCCCACAAGACATTGGCCCTAACTCTGTTACCAACATTTGCCACTTTCGAGTGTTTTGTGAGGTTTACCTTCAAGAGGAACCTTCAGTAGAGCTATTCAGGGACTGTTTTCATTTGAACCGCTGCACAGAGTTCAAAGACAGGCCTAACACAGAACTAGGCGGGATGGCGATTCAGAAAAGGAAGGAAGTCACCTTTCCTCACGCCAATCTCCACAGTCACCCCAAAGATTGGAACCAGACCTGGTTTTACTGCAAGGATACGTCTCCAGCTGATGAAAACCCCCTGCCGGGTTACCGTCCTGAACGTCTGAGCAACACACACCCTTTTCCTCAAAGGCTGACTGCTAAAGAAAGAAGCAAATATGCTCCTCAACTATCCAAGCTTAGGGCCTTTATGGCCAACGGTTTAACAGGAGTTGACTTTGCACGCTGCTGGATAAGCTGGAGCGTTTTTCTTTGAGCCAACTCCCCGGTTTGATGTGTGAATATACCGGAGAATTGAATGATGCTCAGCGGCATATTGATATTCAGCTGACAGATGACGAAGTCACTGAAGCTGTAAAGAAGATGCTGAATGAACCGGAGGCTACCTGTGCTCAAACCGGGCTCCCCCCTTTCTGCACCACCAACAAACCGCCAGCTGTAAGACTCATACTATTCATTTTACCCGAAATTGCTTCTGTCCTGATGTATTCTGAAAATGTGATGTCTTTTTGGCAGGACGATGATCCATTCTGGAACAAGAAGCCTCCGCAAGACAAACCGGCGAAGCCAACTCGCCAAAAGACCAAAGCTGTGAAAAGACCAGCTAACCGGAAGAGAACCACTGCATCCTCCGATCCACCGGTTGATGATGATGTGGGTAACTCGTATTTTGAGGTAGAACCTGACTCACTTGGTTTATTTTTCATACGCCTTATTGATGATGATTATTGGCAGGACGACGCTGAAGTCAGTCATGCCGATGCTGTGGAGGTAATCATCCTTTCCTCCGATTCAAACCCTTTGCCTTCACTAAGAATCCGTCGGGCAAACCAGGAAGTTAAATTTTCTCATCCTCTTGCTTGTTTGGACCCAAACTTTCTTGTGAAGACACAACAGCACGAGGCTCGCCGCACAACTCGGCATAGCGACCAGGCTGTTACCTCCGCCAGTTTACCGAACAGTCCGATTTGGAAACGCCGCTCAGAGGTCTCTAATTCTCTTGCCACTTCATACCCTAAAGCGGGTTGTTTTCGTCAACCTCTTAATCCGTCTGATTTTGATTATCAGGGCACTTCTCATTCATCCTCTGGCGAGTCATCAGCCACCAAGCTTCCACCCCTCAAAACCGTGCTTGGGTAAGTCACATTCCGTCTTATGTCTTTAACATATTATTTTAACATATGTTGTACTGATACTTCTTAATTTCTCTCAGAGCCAAGCCCAGACCAAGCAAAAAGGCTCGCCTGAACAAAACGGCAGTGGAAAATACCGCTGCTGAACCGGACAAAATACCAGACCCTGAAGAGGCCAATCTTGATGATGTGCTGAATGACCCACCACCACAAGACCATGATTTTGTTGCTGAACAGGCAGAGGTTGACACCACAGGTCCTGTTGATCAGCCGACCAACCCTATCCGGACTGATAAACCGGCTAGTCCAACCAAAACTGCTGATAAACTGGCGACCCCAGTGCAAACCGAAAAAGAAAAGGATGATGACGTCCTTATTACTGGCGTTGGCCGTTCTGAACCGGCGAATCCTGTTGCTTTGTCAAAACATACTGCCAAACAGGAATTCTCTACAGTTGGCAAAGGCGAATGGAGTGCTGATTTGTCAACATATGCCGCTCTAGATGCTGAAGATCTCTATTCCGGCTATCTGAACCGGCTGTACACCAGCCGCGATTATGAAGCCGGTCTAGTAAAAATGATGAAGGAAAAATATGAGGTAATTTCCTATATGCTTCACTCCTGGTATTACTTGGTAGTTTTATTAATTCCAATAGCCCCCAAGTGACGGTTTAAAATGTCAATTTAAACCGGGACTTTAGTTAGTTTTTCACTGTGATCATCCATTTATCTGAATTTTGCTGCCGTAGCCCCCAAGGGCCGGTTCAACTTTATAGAGTTAAACCGGGACTTTTATAGAAGAAAAAATCCTGTAACAATAGTCTTTGAGTAAATAGCCATTAGCCCCCAAGTGCCAAGTTGAATACTTGTATTGAGCTTGGGACTTTGAAAATTGTCTGATAGAACAAATATGCATTAGCCCCCAAGTGCCAAGGGCATAACTTGTTATGGGCTTGGTACTTCAAGTGTTTACTGTTACCTAACCAGATGACTGTCTCTTTGTAGGCTGAGTTGAGCAAAAAGGAGAGTCAAACTGCTGACCTTCAAGAAAATCTTAAATTGCAACAAGATGAAACTTCCAAGGCAAAGGCAGAGCTGACCAGCACTTTAAGCGCTATGGAGAAACTTAAAGAGGGCTTCAACAAAGAGCGGGCGGATTGGGCGATTGAGAAAGCCGCTTTAGCACAAAGAGCTGAAAAAGCAGAAGCCGCTCTTAAACCGGTGGTTGATGAATTGACCAGCGTGAAGCGTCAGGTGCATGCCATGACTGCAGCTGTATTTGGTAAGTATCCTTGTTCTCCGAGTTGAACAGATCTTGTTATATCACTGCCGGTTTACTAACCCTTGCAATGATACAGGAACTCGTATTGGCCACTTGGGAACGGATGTGCGGAAGAAATTAAAGGCTGCTTATACTTTACTAGAGCAACTGTACACTGGTGCATAATGGATCATCTGCACTGCTTCCCACAACAATCCGCCGCCCAATTTGATTCAAGATACCCTTAAAAGGTTGTCTATGCTCCCTGCCCGGGTTGAGGAGCTGAAGAAATCTGCCGCTAGAATGGGTGCTTTGGCCGCCCTAATCCGGGCCAAAGCCTGGGTGCCTTACTTTGATCCTGTTGAAGCAGCCCAAGGCTATCCCAGCTTGAAGGAAGACGGGAGAGAATTTGATGAAGAGGATCTTCGAGCCATAAACCAGGAAGTGCGCCCTCTGGCATGCCAATTGGTTGAAGAGGCGGATCTATCCCACTATCAAGCCCAATATGACAATCAAAACAAGCGAGTTGCTGCACCAATTCCTGAAGCTGAGAACCTTATACCGCCAATCCGTAAGCACACTTACGCTCCTGATATTGAACCGTCGTTGCTGATCAATGATGAAGCTATGTTTCAAGCGTTAACTGGAATCGACTGGGCAACTGTTGATTTCCAGCCACTGGGTAGGGAGGAAGATACTGAACCGGTGCAAGATGATCCGCAACCGTCCAGTCAAGCTGGTGACCAAGCATGAATTGGAGGCCGGGCTACATGATGTGACATGTAGTTGATAAAAAACAATGATCCTTTTGGCATTGGAACGCCTTGTAATAAGCTAGTTGATATACTTTGTCTGGTATGCCTTCGTGCATATTTACCTTCAACTGATGCTTGTTTGATTCATACTTATCCCAACTGTTTCTGCAGTCAAGAAAGTCGAAAAACGCCCTGGCGGTTTACCACCGGGCGGGTCATGATACCCACATATACAAAAACAAGGGTGATAAACTTAGGTTGGAATATATACCCAAATATGGAAACATACCATACCTGCCACCGTCGGGCACGATGTTGCCTGACCAACCTTGTAGCTGGGTTGATAACCCAAACTGTGGAGGAGAAAACAGCTCCTGGCAATATAAGATTGATTTACAATGTAAACCGTTCCGGGTTATGACAAACACCGGTTTACTCCATAATAGGATGGTAACAGAAAATCAAACCGGGCAAACAATCTCCGGATTAAGATTTGAACATGTTTCGTCAATTTGTGATTGACAGTCAAACCAGACTAACAATGTCGGTTTGAAAACACAACAAAAATAATGTTTATCAAGAAAAAACAGAATTCGAGCAAAGGCAAAGATAAAACCATTGCAAATGAGGCTTTAAACCGATCAAGAGGCATTACCATGGCCTGACACGACCAAGCTCCCAAAAAGGTGTAGCTATGGTTCGAGTCAGTCAGGTCCCCAAATGATGCTTTGGCATTACGCCGATGAAGAGGTGTAGCTATGGTTCGGGTTCGACCAAGCCCCCAAGTGATGCTGTGGCACTAGGCCGATCAAGAGGCGTAACTATGGTTCAAACTTGACCAAGTTCCCAAGTGATGCTATGGCATTGCGCCGATCAAGAGGCGTGGCTATGGTTCGGACACGACCAAGCCCCCAAGTGATGCTATGGCATTACGCCTATCAAAAGGTGTAGCTATGGTTCGGATACGACCAAGCCCCCAAGTGATATAATATAAAGCCTTTGAGAGGCTAAAATCAAGGGGTAAACCGGACGCCGCTTTACCAACAAAGCTCCATGTAACCACACATGATGTAAGAAAACAACAGATACCCCGCTCTAGCTGGGGTTCCGGTTTATTATGTTAATCATAATATATACATAGGCATAATATGTACAAGAGCCTATAGCTCAAGTATAGTAAGGCCGAAGATGAGCAATATTCCACGGCCGGTTGGTCTCCTCCTCCGATTTACGTGAGTCTTTGCACTTTCGAACATCGACCAGGTAGTATGACCCGTTGTGTAGATTCTTGTTGACCACAAAAGGTCCTTCCCAAGGTGGGGATAACTTGTGCATATCCATCTGATCCTGGATGAGCCGAAGCACCAAATCTCCCTCTTGAAAGGTTCTGGTCCTAACCCGGCGGCTATGATAGCGACGCAGATCTTGCTGATAAATCGCAGAACGAGCGGCTGCTATGTCACGCTCTTCATCTAAAAAGTCGAGAGCTTCTTGCCGCGCCTTCTCGTTGTCCGCTTCAACATATGCCGGCACACGAGGCGAGTCATGACGGATGTCACTAGGAAGAACCGCCTCCGCTCCATAAACCTTGAAGAACGGTGTGTATCCTGTTGACCTATTGGGCGTGGTGTTGATGCTCCATAATACTGAAGGTAACTCCTCAACCCAACAACCCGGCGTCCGCTGCAGGGGAACTATAAGCCAAGGTTTGATGCCTTTCAAAATTTCTTGATTGGCCCTCTCCGCTTGACCATTGGATTGTGGGTGAGCCACTGATGATACGTCAAGCCGGATATGCTTACGTTGACAGAACTCCTTCATGGCACCCTTGGACAGGTTGGTACCATTGTCAGTGATAATGCTATGTGGAAAACCAAACCGGAAAATCACCTTTTTGATGAATTGAACCGCCGTGGCTGCATCACACTTGCTAACGGGCTCGGCCTCTACCCACTTTGTGAACTTGTCAACCGCCACCAGCAGGTGGGTCTTCTTGTCTTTGGATCTCTTGAAAGGCCCAACCATATCCAACCCCCAAGTTGCAAATGGCCAAGCAATTGGAATCATCCTCAATTCTTGAGCCGACACATGAGCACGTCTTGAGAACTTCTGACAGCCATCACATTGTCTGACCAAGTCCTCTGCATCAGCATGAGCAGTCAACCAATAGAAACCGTGACGAAACGCCTTGGCCACCAAAGATTTTGAGCCGGCGTGGTGACCACAATCTCCTTCGTGGATTTCACGCAAAATTTCATAGCCTTCCTCAGGAGACACACAACGTTGAAACGCCCCTGACACACTGCAATGATGCAACTCTCCATTGATAATGGTCATGGACTTGGACCGCCGGATTATCTGTCTGGCTAGAGTCTCATCTTCTGGTAACTCGCCCCGGTTCATGTACGTAAGATAAGGAATCGTCCAATCCGGGATGACATGAAGAGCCGCCACCAATTGAGCTTCCGGATCAGGAATAGCCAAATCCTCTTCACCAGGGAGCTTGACGAACGGATTATGCAAAACGTCCAAGAAGACATTGGGCGGGACCGGTTTACGCTGAGAACCCAATCGGCTCAAAGCGTCTGCCGCTTCGTTCTTCCGTCGGTCCACGTGATCCACCTGATAGCCTTTGAAGTGGCCTGCAACAATATCCACCTCACGACGATATGCTGCCATGAGAGGGTCCTTGGAATCCCAAGTGCCAGACACTTGTTGAGCCACTAGGTCCGAGGCACCGAAGCACTTAACTCGGCTTAGATTCATCTCCTTAGCCATCTGAAGACCGTGGAGTAACGCTTCATACTCAGCTGCATTGTTAGTACACGGAAACATTAAGCGGAGAACATAACAGAGCTTATCACCTCGTGGGGAAGTTAATACGACTCCAGCCCCTGATCCTTCCAATTGTCTGGACCCATCAAAGTGAATAGTCCTATAGGTGTTATCCGGCTTCTCCTCAGGAGCTTGCAGCTCTGTCCAATCATTGATGAAATCCACAAGTGCTTGAGATTTGACCGCCTTCCGAGGCACATATTTCAATCCATGAGGCCCAAGTTCTATAGCCCACTTGGCAATCCAACCAGTTGGTTCCCTGTTGTGGATTATATCTCCCAAAGAAGCAGAGCTGACTACCGTGATCGGATGACCTTGGAAATACTGTTTAAGCTTCCGGCTTGCCATGAAAACTCCATATACCAGCTTCTGCCAATGCAGGTACCTTTGCTTGGACTCAATAAGCACCTCACTGATAAAGTAGACCGGACGTTGAACCGGATATTCTTTACCTGCCTCCTTGCGTTCCACCACAATAGCTACGCTGACTGCCCGAGCATTAGCTGCCACATATAATAGCAATGGTTCCTTGTCAATCGCAGCAGCGAGAACAGGCGGATTAGCTAGCTGCCGCTTCAAATCCTCAAATGCTTCATTCACGGCATCACTCCAGACGAAGTTGTCCGTTTTCTTCAGCATCTGATACAAAGGAATCGCCTTCTCACCAAGGCGGCTGATAAACCGGCTCAAAGCGGCAATCCGGCCTGCCAAGCGTTGAACATGATTGATGCACTTCGGTTTAGCCAAGGAGGTGATAGCTGTGATCTTTTCTGGATTAGCCTCAATGCCCCTGTTAGACACCAGAAAACCCAATAACTTGCCTGCCGGTACACCAAAAACGCACTTGGCCGGATTGAGCATCATCTTGTAAGTCCGCAGGTTATCAAAGGTTTCCTTCAAGTCATCAACCAGAGTCTCCTTCTTCCTTGACTTGACCACAATATCATCCACATAGGCATGAACATTACGGCCGATTTGCTTATGAAGACAATTCTGCACACACCGTTGATAAGTCGCTTGGGCACTCTTGAGCCCAAAGGGCATAGACACATAGCAGAAGGCCCCAAAGGGAGTTATAAAGGTCGTCTTCTCCTGGTCCTTAACTGCCATCTTGATCTGATGATAACCAGAATACGCATCCAGAAAGCTTAAACGCTTGCAACCCGCCGTAGCATCAATAATTTGATCAATACGGGGAAGGGCAAAAGGATCTGCTGGGCAAGCTTTGTTGAGATATGTCTAATCCACACACATACGCCATGTGCCATTCTTCTTAAGGACCAGCACTGGATTAGCCAGCCATTCAGGATGGAAAACTTCCACGATAAACCCAGCCACCAAGAGCCTGGCGAGTTCTTCTCCGATAGCTTTGCGTCTTTCTTCATTGAACCGGCGGAGAAACTGCTTCACCGGTTTGTACTTAGGATCCACATTAAGAGTGTGCTCAGCAAGTTCTCTCGGTACACCTGGCATGTCTGAAGGCTTCCATGCAAAGATGTCCCTATTCTCATGGATGAACTCGATGAGCGCGCTTTCCCATTTCGGGTCCAAGTTTGTGCTGATGCTGAACTGCTTGGACGAATCGCCAGGTACGAAGTCAACAAGCTTAGTCTCAGCAGCCGATTTGAACTTCAGGGCCGGGTCGTGCTCGGTAGTTGGCTTCTTCAATGGAGTCATATCTGCCGGATCAACATTATCCTTGTAAAACTTCAACTTCTCTACGGCACAAACTGACTCAGCATAAGCCGCATCACCTTCTTCACACTCCAGAGCGATCTTGTGGCTCCCATGGACAGTTATAGTTCCCTTGTGACCCGGCATCTGAGTTGAAGATAGACATAACAAGGCCGCCCATTAACTTAGCATAAGCCGGCCGTCCAAATAGGGCGTGATAAGGGCTTCTGATCTTCACCACTTCAAAGGTTAAGGTTTCTGATCTTGAGTCATGCTCGTCCCCAAAAGCCACCTCCAGAGCTATCTTGCCAACAGGATAAGTTGACTTACCAGGCACCACACCATGGAACACCGTACTGGACGTTCTAAGATTTTTATCTGTTAACCCCATGCGACGGAAAGTTTCATAATATAGGATATTGATACTGCTCCCTCCGTCCATGAGTACCTTTGTGAACTTGTAACCTCCAACCTAAGGTGCCACCACCAACGCCAACTGACCCGGATTGTCAACCCGGGGTGGATGATCCTCCCTGCTCCATACAATTGGCTGCTCAGACCACCGTAAATAACGGGGCACCGCCTGATGAAGTCATGTACCTAGGGTAGGGTCATGGACCTGTCCAAGAGACCCTCCCCAAGGACATCTCTAGAAGAAACTACCTTTCAGTCGACCTGGAAGATTTCCACTCGACTAACTAGAAGACACTCGACCATGAAGCCAACCACTCGACCACCAGGAGATCTAAAGCCAGTCTGCACACAAACGGTCGGTTATTAAGTAGCTTTTATGGTCATCATAGCACTTTGTGTGGGCATTACCAGTAACCCCCTATCTTAATGTACCTTTAACCCTGCATAACTGAGGGCCGGAGGGGTCTGGCGAACTCTATATAAGCCACCCCCCTCCTCAGTGTGAAGGGTTCGCACCTTGTAACTCATACGCACATAATACGATCGACCGCCTTGAGCTCCGAGACGTGGGGCTGTTACTTCCTCCGAGAAGGGCCTGAACTTCGTAAACATCTTGCGTATACAACTACTCCATAGCTAGGATCTTGCCTCTCCATTCCTACCCCCATTCTCATCGTCGGGCTTAGAACCACGACGGTTGGCGCCTACCGTGGGGCAGTGTCTTAGCGACTTGTTGGAGAAGTTGCATTTTTTCCGATCCCATTCATCATGGTTTCAGCGGAGTTTTGGTTGAGGGGCGATATCCGTCTCGGCGCTCACGTTCATCGCCGACGACTCCGCTTGGTTGCAGGAGGCTCCACTCGGCGTTGACGCACTCCCGTCCGTGGGGCGACGACTTCGCTGTGGCGTCCATGGCGTCCTCTCAGCGCAGCCGTCGACCCGATGTCGGTCGGCTCTTGTGCCATCCTCCCTCCCGGTCTCGCCTGGCGCAAGCGCTCCGTCGATCGAGGCTTCAGCAGGTGAGGTACGCGGTGGCCCGCCAATCGGCCACTCCCCAAGTCGCGCAATCGAGCCCGACGAATCTCTCTACTGTTCGATCTGCCGACCGGCTCGCAGAGATCGCATCCGAAAAGTGCTGACAAAGAGCGATCCAGCGGCGGAGGTTCTGATGGTCGACGGACCATGCAGTCCTCCTGGTTTCCCCTGCACCGACGGAGGCGTTGGCGGAGGCGAGCTGGCGCAGGCTCACGAAGAGTACCAACCCGAGCCCCTCACTTCGCTGCAGAGGGAGGAGCTCCGCCGCCGGAACATGGATGCGCTTCACACTCCTATCGTTGGAGAAACCCCCGAGGCCCGTGCCTTAGAAGATGCCGTTTGGCCAACTTATCGAGCGCACTCATTTGGAAAATCTCAGCGAGTGCTTTCGATGAACGAAGCGCAATAACGGGTCCCGTCGTCCGGTCGGCGCCAACTCTTTCCACAACCAACTCAGGTATACCGAACTCCCATTCAGAATCTAGCAGCTGCAGCCCGTATAGCAGAGTCCATTCAGCCTTCCCAGTCGGAGGCTGGCGGGGGCTTACTCCAGATCAGAGATTTGCTCCGGGCAGCAGGAGATCAAAATTCAGCTGTATCGCGATCATGAACAGATTCACAATGTATCCGTCGCTGCGAATACAGTCCAGTCGGCACATAGGCCAAGATCGCCCCTGAGGCGTGAAGGGCATGGAGGCCGGCGTGATCAGTATGAGGACCGATTCGATCGTGATGATCGACATCGAGTGCCCACTCCTCCCCCAAGGGGTGGGTCATATGCACCTCGGCAACAAGATGACAGACGCCAACACAGTGTTGGGCGAAGGATTCCAGTCGACCCCAGGGAACCAGGCTTTGATGCGAGACCCTTCATCATTCAAGGTCTGGTCGACAGGAACAGAGCTAACCGTGAAGGTCATGACAGAAATGCATCAGCGGCAGAGTACACGTCTCGGGACCAGAGTGTTTTCGCAGAGCCATCAGAGCCGCGGTGATTCCTCCCAACTTCAGGTTGGCGGCCCAGAGTCGATAAGTTCACCGGTGAGTCCAAGCCGGATACTGGCTTGAGGACTACCGAGTGGCTGTCCAGATTGGCGGCGGCAACGAAGTGGCCATGAAACACCTGCCTCTTATGTTAGAGGATCGGCGAAGCATGGCTGAATCGATTAGCACCCAAAGCATTTACACTTGGGAAGATCTTGCCCGATTGTTTGTCGTGACATTTGAAGGAACTTGCAAGCGACCAAAGGGTTGACAGAGTTGCGCCATGTGTACAAGTCGAATGAAACTACGAGGGATTACATCCAGAGATGGATCACTTTGCACCACACAAGATGAGAATGTATCTCGATCATCGGCGATGCAGGCCTTCAAGGAAGGAGTTAAGAATAGAGAGTTGAGTCTGAAATTCGGTCGGATAGGAGACATGATCCTGAGTCGAATGATGGAGATTGCCACCAAGTACGCCAATGGTGAAGAAGAGGATCGGCTCCGGAGTGGCAAGTACAAGTCAGCCGCTAATGAAACCGGTGGAGGGAACTCCAGTCGGAAACAGAAGCGGAAAGCCGAGCCAGTTGCTCCTGGAGAAGCCTTGGCCGTGACTCCAGGAAAGTTCAAGGGGAAACCCAAGGGACCTTGGAACCCCAAGAAAGTGAAAGACCAAGATGGAAATGATGTGTTGGACTTGCCATGTCACATTCACACGAAGAAAGATGAAGAGGGTAAACTCATTTACCCAAAGCATACCACTCGACAGTGTCGGCTCTTGATTCAGCAGTTCTAGGGGAAGCAGCTCAAGGACAAGGAGAAGGAGTCGGACAAAGTTGAGGACAAGGAAGATAGTGACGGTGGATACCCCCAGGTCAATTGCACTCTGATGATTTTTGCTGACATTGAAAGCAAAAGTCGATTGAAAGTTATCAACCGAGAAGTGAATATGGTCGCTCCGGCGACACCCAGTTACCTGAAATGGTCGCAGACCGCCATCACGTTCGACAAGTCTGATCACCCAACACACATAGCCACCCCTGGGAGGCAAGCGTTGGTGGTCGACCCAGTCGATGAAGGCACTCGACTAACTAAGGTTTTGATGGATGGTGGTAGTGGCCTGAACATATTGTATGCAGAGACGTTGAAAGGGATGGGCATTCCGATGTCCAGACTCAGCACCAGCAACATGAGCTTCCATGGAGTCATTCCTGGGAAGAAGGCTGAGTCACTCGGCCAAATTGCTCTTGATGTGGTTTTTGGTGACTACAAGAATTTTCGTAAGGAAAAGTTGACCTTTGAGGTCGTGGAGCGCTTATCACGCTATCCTGGGGAGGCCGGCATATGCGCGTTCCATGGCTCGACCATGTTATGTGTACCTCAAGCTGAAGATGCCAGGTCCCAAAGGTGTGATCACTGTCACTGGCAATCGGAAAAAGGCAGAAGAGTGTTTCCAGAAAGGCTCTAAGATCGCTGATGCTCAGATGGCAGTGGTCGAGCTGCAAGAGTACCAGAAAACTGCAGACCCAAGTGATTTTTGCGAGCCAAGAAGCCCGCCACGGAGTCGGCATTTCACTCATCCGGGGAGACAAAACCGATTCATATTCATCCGACTGATCCCAATGCTGCTCCGACTCACATCTCAACAACACTCGACTCCAAATAGGAAGAAGCGCTCATCCAGTTCCTCCGTGAGAACTGGGACATCTTTGCATGGAAGCCTGCTGACATGCCGGGTGTTCCCAGGGGACTGGCTGAGCATCGTCTATGAGTCGACTAAAAAGTTAAACCTGTCAAAGAACATCTTCGACGGTTCGCCGTCCAGAAGAGAAAGGCCATTGGCGAGGAGGTGGCTCGGCTCTTAGCAGCAGAATTTATCCGAGAGATTTACCACTCCGAGTGGCTCGCCAATGTTGTCATGGTCCCTAAGAAGGACAATTCACTGCGCATGTGCATCGACTTCAAACATATCAATCGGGCCTGCCCGAAAGATCATTTTCCTCTCCCCCGCATCGACCAAATAGTCGACTCGACTGCGGGATGTGAGCGGTTGTCTTTCTTAGACGCATATTCCGGGTACCATCAGATCCGTCTGTATGGACCCAGAGAGATCAAAACAGCTTTCATCACTCCATTCGGGTGCTTCTATTATGTCACCATGCCATTCGGCCTCAAGAATGCCGGAGCCACGTTCATGAGGATGATTCAGAAGTGTTTACTCACTCAAATCAGTCGGAATGTGGAAGCATACATGGATGACATTGTGGTCAAGTCACGGAAAGGTTCCGACCTGTTGAATGACCTTGCTGAAACATTTGCCAATCTCAGGAGGTATGATATCAAGCTTAATCCATCAAAGTGCACATTCAGAGATCCTGGCGGAAAGTTACTCGGTTTTCTCGTTTCTGAACGAGGAATCGACGCTAACCCAGAAAAAGTTGGCACTATACTCCGAATGAAACGCCCTGTGCGTGTGCACGATGTCCAGAAGCTTCTTTGGATGCTTGGCCGCTTTAAGTCGATTCATCTCTCGCCTCGGTGAAAAGGCATTGCCTCTTTACCGGTCGATGAAGAAGTCGGACAAGTTCGAGTGGACTCCTGAAGGCGATGGAGCGTTTGCGTAGCTCAAAGCTCTGCTCTCCACCCAGCCGTGCTTGCTGCCCCAATCAGCAAGGAGCCGTTGTCGCTTTACATTGCAGCCACAGGACAAGTCATCGATTATAGTACTTACGGTCGGCGGGAAGAGGAAGGAAAGGCCTTCAAAGTTCAAAGGCCCGAGATATTATCTTTCCGAAGTATTAACCCCGTCAAAGCAAAGATACCCTCATTATCAGAAGCTTGTGTATGGGATTTATATGACCGCGAAGAAGGTTGCTCACTACTTCTCTGATCATTCCATTACAGTCGTCAACGACGCCCCATTATCAGAGATTTTGCACAACAGAGATACAACTGGTCGAGTGGCGAAATGGGCGATTGAACTTCTTCCCCTTGATATCAAGTTTGAGGCAAAGAAAGCCATCATGTCCCAAGCAATAGCAGATTTCATCGCCGAGTGGATTGAACAACTGTTACCGACTCAAGTTCACTTTCGAACCGGACTATGTTCTTTGATGGTTCCAAGATGCTGAATGGTTCCGGTGCTGGGGTAGTATTGGTTTCTCCTCGAGGAGATAAGCTCAGATATGTGCTCCAGATTCACTTTGATTTTTCCAACAATGAAGCAGAATACGAAGCACTGTTATATGGGTTGCGTATGGCCATTTCACTCGGCATCCGTCGCCTCATGGTTTATGGCGACTCAGACCTAGTGGTTAATCAGGTGATGAAGGAGTGGGACGTCAGAAGTCCAGCCATGACTGGTTACTGTAATGCAGTGAGAAAGCTAGAGAAGAAGTTTGAGGGGTTAGAGTTCATCATATACCCCGAAAAATCAAGCTCAATGATTTGGCGAAAATAGGGTCCAAGAGGGAAGCCATTCCCAGTGATGTGTTTTTGGAGCACATCCGCACACCGTCGATTCAAGAGGATCCTTTCACTGAAGAAGCTCCACAACCAAAAAGTGCCACAGATCTGACTGAGGTTGAGGTCCCAGCAGTGGTCGACTTGATCATGGAAGTCGTGGTCATCACTCCCGACTGGACAGTACCGTACATCGCGTATATCCTGAGGAAAGAGCTCCCGGAGAACAAAGAAGAGGCTCGACAGATCGTCCGCTGATCCAGGGCCTTTACTGTGATCAAGGGACAGTTATTCAGAGAAAGTGTGACTAGAGTCAGCCGAAAGTGCATAACGCCAGAAGAAGGTCAGATGATTCTTGATGATATCCACTCTGGGACCTGTGGTCACCATGCGTCCTCTCGGACCATCGTGGCTAAAGCATACCGAGCAGGATTTTACTGGCCAAAAGCAAATGAAATGGCAAAGGAAATAGTCGACAAGTGTGAAGGATGTCGGTTCTACTCAATATGTCACACAAACCGCCTCGGCATTGAAGACCATTCCACTCGTCTGGCCTTTTGCTGTTTGGGGTTTGGATATGATTGGACCACTGAGAACTGGCAGGAGCGGTTTCACTCATTTGCTTGTGGCGGTCGACAAGTTTACGAAGTGGATCAAAGCTAAACCTATCAAGAACCTTGATGCGTGCACTGCTATCAGTTCCATAAGAGAGTTGATATTCAGATATGGAGTTCCGCACAGCATCATCACTGACAATGGGTCAAACTTCGATTCCGACAAGTTCAAAGCCTTTCGCGCCTCTCAGGGCACGCAGTCGACTATGCTTCAGTTGCTCACCCCCAGTCGAATGGACAAGCAGAACGAGCAAATGGTCTAATTCTCAAAGGACTGAAACCTCGACTGATGCGTGATCTCAAGCATGCAGCAGGAGCGTGGGTCGACGAACTTCCGTCGGTTCTTTGTGGTTTAAGGACCACTCCTAATCGGTCGACTGGAAGAATTCCATTCTTTATGGTCTATGGAGCTGAAGTAGTTCTGCCGAGTGACCTGCTTCACAATGCGCCCCGAGTCGAACTATACTCTGAAGCTGAAAAGGAGCAAGCCCGACAAGATGCAGTCGACCTCCTTGAAGAGGAGAGAGAGATGGCCCTGATCCGCTCGACCATCTATCAGCAGGACTTGCGTCGATTCCACGCTAGAAATGTGAAGAGCCGAGCCTTTCAAGAAGGGGACTTGGTCCTCCGAGTGGATCAACAGAAACCACACAAGCTCGCTCCCACTTGGGAAGGTCCCTTCATCGTCACCAGAGTTCTCCACAATGGAGCTTACCATCTTTACAACGTCAAACGCCAGATCGATGAGCCTCGAGCCTGGAATGCGGAGCTGTTCCGCCCCCTTTACACTTAAGAACTCACTCGGGTGAGATGTAATAAAAGTACCTCTGTAGTTTGTTTATCAAAGACAAGAATGTTATAATTTTCCCAGTGATTGTTATTACTTTTCGTTTACATAAGAAATTTCCCCCAGTGGGTGGCTTAGCCACAAACCTGTTTCACCTAAGTTTGTAAAAAAATCCCTGCCGAGTGGAGAGCCAGCCTCCCACTCGGGGGCTTAGCTGCGAATCCGTTTTGCCTAAGTATCTGAAAATCCTACCGAGTGGCGAGCCAGCCTCCCACTCGGGGGCTTAGCTGCAGTCCAAGTACTCGCCTAAGTATCTGAAAATCCTACCGTGTGAGGAGCCAGCCTCCCACTCGGGGGTTTAGCTGCAGTCCAAGTACTCGCCTAAGTTTGAAAATCCTACCGAGTGAGGAGCCAACCTCCCACTCGGGGGTTTAGCTGCAGTCCAAGTACTCGCCTAAGTATTTAATACAATGTGCACTTTGCAAGGACGATGAGGTACATGTCGACTGTTGCCTTCCCCTTTAGAGTTACGACACAAAAATCCTCCTTGGAGGCTTAGCTGCAGTCCAGTACTTGCCTAAGTTTGAAAAATCCTACCGAGTGAAGAGCAAACCTCCCACTCGGGGGCTTAGCTGCAGTCCAGCACTCGCCTAAGTTTGAAAAATCCTACCGAGTGGAGAGCAAACCTCCCACTCGGGGGCTTAGATGCAGTCCAGCACTCGCCTAAGTTTGAAAAATCCTACCGAGTGGAGAGCAAACCTCCCACTCGGGGGCTTAGCTGCAGTCCAAGATTTCGCCTAAGTTTGAAAAATCCCACCGAGTGGAGAGCAAAACCTCCCACTCGGGGGCTTAGCTGCAGTCCAAGATCTACTAAGTTTGAAAAATCCTGCAGTGGAGAGCAAACCTCCCACTGGGGCTTAGCTGCAGTCCAAGATGCTACTAAGTTTAAAAAATCCTACCGAGTGGAGAGAAACCCTCCCACTCGGAGGCTTAGCTGCAGTACAGTACTCGCCTAAGCACGAAATCCATTCCAATCCGCAAGGACGACGAGGTGCAGGCCGACTGTTCCTTTCTCCTTCGGAGCTGCACCACAAGTACAACGTGCGCTCCATCCCGATCCGCAAGGACGACGAGGTGCAGGTCGACTGTTACCTTCTCCTTCGGAGCTGCGCCACAAGTACAACGTGCGCTCCATCCCGATCCGCAAGGACGACGAGGTGCAGGTCGACTGTTACCTTCTCCTTCGGAGCTGCACCACAAATACAACGTGCGCTCCATCCCGATCCGCAAGGACGACGAGGTGCAGGTCGACTGTTACCTTCTCCTTCGGAGCTGCGCCACAAGTACAACATGCACTTCCTCTCGATCCACGAGGACGACGAGGTACAGGTTGACTGTTTCCTTCTCCTGCGCCCGCAAGAACAACGAAGTGTAGGTCGACTGGATCCACCTCAGAGCTGCATCTCAAGCATTGAAGCATAATCCGAGTGAAGAGCAAAGTTCACTCGAAGGCAAAAAAAAGCATATTTTGATGATAAGTAAAGTTCGGATAACATCCTAAGGATGCAGAAGTACCCAGGCCTCAAGCCTGTTAAAGTTTGTCGGTTACAGGATCACTCGGCATTCCGAGGCAAATTTAAGACGAATCATAGAAGTTTTTTACTCCTCAGGCGGAGGACTGGAAGGCGCAACGAACTGGTCCAGGTCAATCCCATCAGCGATTCGGGTGGAAGCACCGATGAAGGTCTCCATGAAAGATCGGAAGTCGTACTTCTTGGTATCGGGAACTTTGATGGACGCCAACCTTTCCTCTCGCGCCTCCTTGCAATGAACGCGGACCAGGGACAGAGCGACATCAGCACCACATCTGGCAGAAGACTTCTTCCATTCCTGCACTCAACTTGGAACGTCATTCAGTCGAGTCATTAAAGACTCGAGGTCATTTTGAAGTGTTTCGCCTGGCCAGAGTGTTGAGTCGATCCGCGACACCGCAACCTTAAGCGAGAGAGGTAGTCCACCACAGCAGCAACACGAGACTCCAGTCGGAGCACGTTCATGGCAGCTTCATCTTTCACGGGGGAGTTAATGGGGTCCAGACTTGTCTCCACTCGACTAGTCTCCTCCTCGAAGTTCGACGAATTCTGCAAACACGACTCGAGTTCAAGCTAATGGTTCCATGATGAGTCGATGATAACAAGTCAGTCGGATAAGAGGAATTACCTTCAAGCATGAGGAATAGATTCTTGGCGAGCCCTCCCAGATAAGCCTCTAGATCATTCCTCTTCCCCGCCAGTTCGCCAACCTTGTCGCTTAGAGCTATCTTGTCGTTCTTCAGTCGGCTAACCTCCTTGTTGGCCGCATCAAGAGCAGCTTTCAGATTGGTGTTCTCTTCTTCAAGTTTTCCGACTGAAGACAGCTTCTCTTCCGCGAGCTTGGTCTTGTTCAAAGCCGTTTATTGCGCCTCGGCAAGGTCATGATCCTTCTTCTTCAGAGCCTCCTCCATTTTGTCTGCAAAATAACAGTGAGGTCAAAATTAGGAAGGGACAGAAAAACAAAAAAAATCGTCAAGATCTCACCAGCCATACCTTTTGCTTCGTCTCTCGCTTACGCAAGTTCTCCTGCAAGCTTCAAGTCAAGGTTGAGCTGGATCTGTTTGTTCTCCAATTCAGTGTATCGAGCCACAAGCTCGCAAGATTTTTGCAAAGAATTAGTCGACAGACGTCACAGATGGGTTACTTCCGAGTGACCAAGAAAAATCATTGCATTTCTAAGACTATAGCCGAATCAAAATATTCGACAGTAGTTTCGGGGACTACACCCAGTGGGTGCACTTAGCGTGCCCCCACTGATCCTACCAACTCGGTTCGATCAGTCGACGGAAAGAGACAAAAAAAAGAGAAAGGAGTTCTTCAGACTACGGTCGACTGCCAACAGTCCACCATAGTCTCGGGGACTCCACCCAGTGGGTGCACTCAGCGTGCCCCCACCGGTTTAAAATTCCACTCGACATGGTCCGACCAGACCGAGTGAAGAAGTTATCAAAGAGATACAAAGTATAAAGTCTACGGTCGATTGCCGGCGATCCACCATAGTCTCGGGGACTACACCGGTGGGTGCACTCAGCGTGCCCCCACCGGTCTGAAAATTCACTCGACACACCCGGTGGGTGTACAGACACGTAAGATCTTCGTAAAGAAGAGTTTTTCGTAGCATATCCTAACAGAACAAGTGGTGATCAACTAACCTAGACGTTGCTCTGAAGAGCTGAACTGGCATCATAGGCTGCTTGGCTGGTTTCCCGGACCACCTTCATCTGCTCCATCATGAGCCCCGCTTGGCTTATAGCCTCCTTAGCAGCACCCACTTGGTCCTCCGGGAGGTGGTGCGTGGCGAAAAGGGAAGGCGGATCAGCAGTCAACGTTGAAGGCCGGATACTCGTCAGCGGCACAGCGAAAGACACAGAAGTCCGAGTGGTGTTGCCACCCTCATGAACCAGCGCCTCGAGCATCGATGCAACCTGAGCAATCTTGCGGCAGGTGCCTTCTTAGTTCTCCTCCGCCAACGGCGCCTCATCATCATCATCAGAGATCAATGACATGAGGAGGGACTACAGAAAAATTCAAAGTTAAAAACGGAACTCCAATCGACCAAAAGCAAAATTGCAGCGATCATACCAAGGTTAGAGGTAACAACATCTTCCATCTCCTGGTCTTCATTCCTGACCGAGGTCTCGGAGGTGGCAGCGCTGCAGATTTCAGAAATCAGTTGATCAGTCAACAAGTCGACCAAAAGTATGTTCGCGCTAAAGAAAAAAACTCAAGTTCTGCTATACCCGGAAATAGTGGGGATAGCCATTTTCATCTTGGGCAAAACCTTTGTCGGCTTCGACAGCGTTGCTCGGGGTTGCTTCGGCGCTTTTTCAGTCGGCGCCGGAGAGGTCGTCCGAGGACGCTTGCCGACCGCCTGACAGCGCGATAGTTTTGCCTGCTTTGACCGCTGGGTCATGGGTGAGCTTGGACCGCCTTTCCATGCGAGGAGGGTCGACTTCTTCCTCCTCTTCCTCCTCCTCCTCTTCGCTGAACTGTCGTCATCTTCGTCTCCCCCATCGTCAGATCGCCATTCCTCCCGGCTTTCACTTCCGCTCCTTCCTCCTCCTCAATCGTTCTTGCGCCTGCTGGGCATCGAGTACATCTCGGTGGTGACCTGGAAGAAGACAAACAAGATGAAAGTCAACGACCGACGAAGCAAACAAGATGGAGTAAGCGAGTCGTGGTCAAAGTTACGGGATTGAACCTTGTCTGGCTCGTACGATTGGTCGAGTGGAGGGATCCTCCTGGCTCCTTGGGGGTTATCTTTGTTCCAAGTGATGGCGGTCATCCATCTCTCCAGTGTGGCATCCTCGACCTCCTCCGGGTGGACCCGAGTGGTGTCCTCAGTGCCAGAATAGATACACATCGGATGGTCTTGATACTGAAGTGGCTGGATGCACCGTCGAAGAAAAACCTCTAGAAGATCCATACCAGTCACCCCGTCACGGATGAGCTGGACTACACGCTCGACCAAAACCTTGACCTGAACCTTCTCCTCCGGGACCACCTTCAGAGAGGACGGCTTGCTCACTCGATCCATGGAGAAAGGAGGGAGTCCAATGATCGCCTCAAGGCCGGCTGGTCTTGGCAATAGAACCAGGTCGATCGCCACCCTCGAACTGACTCAGAAGGATCATGGCTGAAAAGAGCTCTTACCTCTCATTTGGACCCCGAGACCCCCACACATCTGAATCACTTGGGTTCTCTCGTCACTGATTGGCCTTTTTCACCGTCTGGGAGCGACAAGTGAAAATGTGTTTGAAGAGGCCCCAATGCGGCCGACAACCCAAAAAATTCTCACACAAAGACACGAAAGCGGCGAGATACACGATAGAGTTGGGTGTGAAGTGGTGGAGTTGTGCCCCAAAAAAGTTCAGAAATCCTCGAAAGAAAGGATGGGACGGCAAAGAAAACCCATGGGTCGACGTGGAGTGGCTAAGAGGACGACTCACCCTCCCGAGGCTGCGGCTGCCACTCCATCCCCGGAAGCCTCACGATCCATGGGGGATCAGTCCCTCATTGGCCAGGTCATCAAGATCTTTTGGCGGATGGTCGAGCGAATCCAGCCTCGATCCAGCCTGGCGAACCGGCCCGCGACGAGGATCCACCCCGACTGGTCGCCCTCCCCTTCGCCTTCGCCGTCGCCTTCTTCGCCCGTTCCAAAGCCGTCGTCTTTTCTTTCACCATTGTCATCGGCGGAACGCGCGTGGAGCAGCGGTTCAGAGGTGGAGGCAGGCGCGGCGGACGAATCTGAGGAAGAAAGGAGGAAAGGGGAACGCACTGTTCAAAAACCCCGATCCTGGCCTTATATGAGGTTGCTTCCGAGTGATCGACCGTAGGCCCAAGCGATCCTGTCAAATCCATAGCGATCGCCCAGCGCGATACGTGGCGAAAAAAGGTGGCACGGAGATTGAGGCGTCCTTGCCTTATCCCGTCCGACATCTGCTCTCTCTCCGTCCCGCCGCTTCGTTTCAAGATTCAAATCCCGCTAAATCCGCGCGCCGCAGAGCAAATCGTCAGACAAAAGAATTCCTCCATCCTGTCATTCGGAAATCGCCAAGTACAGAAAATGCACTCGACGGATACAAATAATGGATCAAGGCGACTGAAAAAGAAGTTGATGCCGTCACTTAAGTCCATTTGATCCAAGACAAGACACTATTGCAGCACAAGAATGAGTCAGGAGTATGTTCAACTCCTTCCCCACTCAAACCTCGATCCATTCGGGGGCTAATGATGAAGTCATGTACCTAGGGTGGGTCATGGACCTGTCCAAGACACCCTCCCCAAGGACATCTCTAGAAGAAACTACCTTTTAGTCGACCTGGAAGAGTTCCACTCGACCAACTGGAAGACACTCGACCATGAAGCCAACCACTCGACCACCAGGACATCTAAAGCCAGTCTGCACACAAATGGTTGGTCATTAAGTAGCTTTATGGTCATCATAGCACTTTATGTATGCTACAAGAACTCCCCTATCTTAATGTACCAGAATCTCAAGATAACTGAGGCCCGGAGGGGTCTGGTGAACTCTATATAAGCCACCCCCTTCTCAGTGTGAAGGGTTCGCACCTTTGTAACTCATACGCACATAATACAGTCGACCGCCTCCGGGCTCCGAGACGTAGGGCTGTTACTTCCTCCGAGAAGGGCCTGAACTCGTAAACATCTTGCGTATACAACTACTCCATAGCAAGGATCTTGCCTCTCCATTCCTACCCCCATTCTACTGTCAGGCTTAGAACCACGACACCGCCGGTTCAACGGAACTCACTGCTCTCCTATGAAGCTTCTGGTCCCGCTTGTCCAAGCTAGTGGTAAAGACATGATATTGCCCACTATTCAACTACTTCGGATTGCTCTGGTAACCCGACTGCTGCTGCTGACTATTGTAACCACTTTGGTTGCCCTGATTTCCTTGATTTGTATGTCCGCCCTGATTACCATGGAAACCTGAACCGGAATTTCCTCCGCCATAACTCGGCCCATGAGACCCGGGGCCTGAACCGTCACCCGGTCCGTGATCATAGCGGAAATCATTAGAATTTTTGAAGTCTTGCATGATGTAGCAGTCCTTCCAGAGGTGCGTGGTCGGCATCTCCTTCGTCCCATGTTTTGGCAGGGCTGGTTCAATAGGTAAGACAGACGGTCCGGGTTAGGGTTAGGTGCCCCATTGCGTCGGGGCGGCTTACCCTTGCGCCGTTGGCCCTTATCCTGCGCATTGGCATTGGCCACAAAGTCCATGTTGTGGTCCGCTTTACGCTTTCCGCCGTTTCCATGACCCGCCGGGCTGTGGTGCTGCCCCTTGGCGTTGCTGCTCTTCTTTCCCTTCCCTGTCTTATCATCATCCGACTCGGGATCCTTGGTACTAGCAGAGTCAGCATACTTTACTAAAGCGGCCATGAGGGTCCCCATGTCAGTGCAATGGCGTTTCATCCGTCCCAACTTCAACTTCAGAGGCTTAAACCGGCAATTACCTTCCAAGGTTATAACTGCGGTGTCAGGATTGATGCGGTCCGATGAATGTAAAATTTCCGAGACCCGGCGCACCCATTGGGTTGTTGATTCTCCTTCCTCCTGTACACAGGCAGCTAAATCCACGATCGACATGGGCTGCTTGCATGTATCTTTAAAATTTTGGATAAAGCGGGTTCTCAACTCGGCCCATGATCTGATAGAATTAGCAGGTAGACTTTTTAACCAAGTGCGAGCCGTCCCTTTCAGCATCATGGTGAAGTACTTCGCACAGGCTGCATCATCCACATCCAGCATCTCCATGGCCATCTCATAGCTTTCAACCCATGTCTCCGGGGGTAAATCGGCAGTGTAATTTGGCACCTTGTGTGGGCCCTTGAAATCCTTGGGCAGGCATACGTTGCGCAACGCCGGGACGAGACATGGCAGCCCCCAAGAGCTAGAGGTAACTCCTGACTCTCTCATCATGGTTGGACGAACCGGAGTAGGCTGACGTGCTTCATACTGTGCTGCTAACTCGGCCTCCCTGCGCGCGCGAGCCCGATCCACCACTTCCTGAGCATCACCGGCACCTCCTGCCGGGTTGTGGCCATGGGGTGGTTCACGGTTCCCTGCATTGCTTGACACGGCCGGTTCATCCATACGCCTGCTATAACTCCAGCTTGGACGGGGAGTGGAATGAATCCGATCATGGTTGTATGAATAAGCCTCCTGTTGCTCCAAGGCTGTCCGAAGAAGCTCTTTAACCCGACGCGTCTCGATAGCCACTAGAGAATCGCCTTCAGTTGGGATCGCTTCCAGCCGTGAAGCGGCGGCAACAAGATTGTCTATTGGAGTGGAGTAATGACCCGGTGGTATTGGAACAGGCTGCGTCACGTTGTTGTGCTGACGAGGCGGACCCATCAAACGGGGCTTTTGTATGAGAGAGAGAGAGAGAGAGGGGGGGGGGGGGGGGAATTAAAGAGCTGTGGATGGATGCTGTTTCCCACAGAATGGAGATTGTTGGCATGCACATTTCATGGACCCCGACGACACAAGGGACCGGCCCCTCGTCGCAGGCTTGTGTGCTAGCTCTATGCATGAATGCTTGATGGCTGCTTCTCTCTTCTTGGATTGGATTGTAGTTGTGGCAGTAGCCTTTGTCGTGTCGAGGTCACATGCATGCATGCACTGTTAAGTAAGTTGGGTCACGCACCCCACCATGCATTGCCAAAGGGTTCACGAGGGACGTTTCCCGCCGAGAAAGAGGTTGTGTTTTGCGGTGTCTGTCCTGAACGAACTGACGCAAAGGCACAGTAAGTTACAGAGTTATATGGGTCTAGCCTAGCAATTTGTAAGTTGTCTAAGAAAAGGTTTAGCTAAGTCCATATTTTTTCAGCCGTTGGATGACACCTCCTTCTCCAGGCGTACTGCAGGCCGAACCACGGGTGACCGCCACCAAGAGTCACCGCCTCTGTGTTGTCACCGTTGTCCCGACTTCCTCTCTGAACCCCGTCCACCAACACCGGCGCCGACGACCCCACAGTCAATTCTCCGACTAGCTTCCGTGGATCGCCTCTTCACCTTGCTCTCGGCTCGGTCTCGCCAAGGACAGCAAGGACGGCCGTGGCGTCCCGTCTCGGCCTTCGAACTCCACGTCATATGGCCTTCTTCTCCGGCAACATCGACCGACACCCCATCCAATTTCAGACAACATATGAATAGCAAACGTTGTAATATCACACCATGTCAAATGTGCACCCACGTGGATACAGTAGACGTACGTAGTTTGCTTGTACGTGTATACTATTGTTGCGTGTCCCCGTAATAAAAAAGAAAAAAAAATACTACTGTTGCGTACGTACAGACTCAGTGTCGCCACCGCAGCACGTATCATGCACCTCGGCCGACCACACGATGGAGGTGTACAGTGGCAGTTTTGTACTGGTACATTGTTTGTACGTCGTGGACGTAGCTGTTCCATCCAACACGACAGAAGCGGACGTTTCGGACGGAGCCAAAAAAGGTCGAGGGAGGGGACACACGTTCCTCTCTTGCCTGCACCAAGAAATGAGTTTGGACTTTGGACTGTTTCATTTCTACTGTAGCTAGATAGCTACTGGATGTTTATCCAGGAAAGAAGAAACTACCAACCGTGTAAAAGATCGGCACACGATCGTCGAGAAAAAGAAGGCCGGCACACGGAAAAAGTTGTAAAGCATGCCGTATAGGAATTTATTTCTAGGTGGCTTTCTGTGGTCAAAAGCGGTCGGGCAATGGTGGATGCCCCACGCACGCGCGGTGTCCCATGGATGGAGGAGCTTTGGTCGATCGAACACGACGAGAGGAGAACAGCTTGGCGCGGGAGGCACCGCACATGCTAGTTGCTCTCCGCTCGCATCCCGCTTTGGCTTCTTGTTGTCCATGCTTAGGGCATCTTAGCAAATTCTCTAGAACTCAGATTTAATACGAAGCAAAAACGATATTTACGTCAAAAAAGCCAACTAGCCGACGAGTGGTTAGATCACTACAGATCCTAAATCCAAGACTCTGCGATCGTGCTGGCAGCGACGGCGCTCGTGGGTGTAGTTTTTCTCCCCGAAGGCACTGCCAAGGCCTTCAGCTACGCCCCTCTTCAAGCTCAGGGGAAACCCTAGGTCCGGGTCTCCCGGACCAGATAGTGATGGAGTATTGGCGTCGTTCTCCTTGAAAGCAATATCTTGCTCTCCCGCAGTGTCCCCAGTTTTGGCTCAGACGATGTTGAAGTTCTTGTTGGTTTGGCATTGCCGCACTTGGCCCAGGTTTGGAAGGTTTAGCTGTGATGTATCCTTTATTTGGGCCAAGCATCTCTTATCTTTCTGCTCCGGACATCATGTTCACGCATGCCTGCCTTCGTGCCATGTGTTGTACCCCCTTACTCATCCTTCTTCTGTCACGGCTCCGGCGAGTGCTACCCTGCCTCATGTTGTTGCGCAAGGAAGTCCACCGCCGGTGCCCGAGGACATGATGGATTTAGACGCTTCAACTTGCGACGGCGACATGCATGAAATGCCTGAAAAGTAAAAAAAAACACATCTTTTTGCTTCATTGTTTACATTTGCTTAGTATAGCAATGCATTGTTCAATATTGATTGCTAGGTTCTTCATTTACTTTTGTAGCGAGCTTTCATGATGAATTTAATGATGGTCGAGCTTTCATGATGAATTTAATTCAAGCCATACAGTTGGGCTCATGACTATGCCATATAACAAAATGAGAGAAGCCAGGATGATGCACGAGGAGCGGTGATGGGTTGGGGGGGAGGGGGAGCGGGGGCCAGGCCCTTAATATTTGAACTATGATGACATTTGATCCGCCGTGTGTGGTGGGTTTTTGGAATGAAGTTGCTCATTAATTCGCTTTTGGCACAAAATGTGGTTATGCCCGATGGATCCGTTGAATTGTAATAGTATGCATTCAAATTCTCCATGTTTGTGTTCAAACATGATCATTTTTTTAATAAAGGGAATATATTAATGTCACAGAGATAAAACATGATCAATTTGTTAGAATAGTTTGAGAAATAAATTATATTTGTGAAAACAAAGTTTATTGGATAGGGGATCTGCTAGTTGTGGAATAGTGATTTCCCTAAACCAAATAGTATAGTAGGATAGGGAGCACTTTTTGTAGTTTTAGTATGGGCGATCTGCTCGAAATGCTCTTAGCGGTGCAACTCTAATTGACACCCAAACTTTAACTCTTAGTTGAGAGGATGGTTATTAATTGAAGCTCAAGAAGTAAACCCAAATGTCGGAGTTTGAAATCAACTTCTTCAAATTGAGTTACTCATTAAACAAAATAAAAAAAACATACTTATCTGTTGGGGAACGTAGCATGCAATTTCAAAAAAATTCCTACGATCATGCAAGATCTATCTAGGAGATGCATAGCAACGAGAGGGGGAGAGTGTGTCCACGTACACTCGTAGACCGAAAGCGGAAGCGTTAGGTTAACGCGGTTGATGTAGTCGAACGTCTTCACGATCCAACCGATCTTAGTACCGAACGTACCACACCTCCGAGTTCAGCACACGTTCAACTCGATGACGTCCCTCGAACCCTTGATCCAGCAGAGAGCCGAGGAAGAGTTCCGTCAGCACGACGGCGTGGTGACGGTGATGGTGATGTCATATGCGCAGGGCTTCGCCTAAGCACTATGACGCTATGAACAGAGGAGTAAACTATGGAGGGGGGCACCGCACACGGCTAAGAGAACAATTGATGTGCTATGGGGTGCCCCCTGCCCCCGTATATAAAGGAGGGGAGGAGGAGGAGGCCGGCCAGGAGGCGCACGCCATGGGGGGTAACCCCCCGGTACTCCGCTAGAATACCCGAACCACTCGAAACCATTCCGATGTTTGAATACTACCTTCCAATATATGAATCTTTACCTCTCGACCATTCCGAGACTACTCGTCATGTCCGTGATCTCATCCGAGACTCCGAACAAACTTCGGTCACCAAAATACATAACTCATAATAAAAATCGTCATTGAACGTTAAGCGTGCGAACCCTACGGGTTCAAGAACTATGTAGACATGACCGAGACACATCTCCGGTCAATAACCAATAGCGGAACCTGGATGCTCATATTGGTCCCTACATATTCTACGAAGATCTTTATCGGTCAAACCGCATGACAACATACGTCATTCCCTTTGTCATCGGTATGTTACTTGCCCTTGATTCGATCGTCAGTATCCTCATACCTAGTTCAATCTCGTCACTGGCAAGTCTCTTTACTCGTTCCGTAATGCATCATCCCGCAACTAACTCATTAGACACATTGCTTGCAAGGCGTATAGTGATGTGCATTACCGAGAGGGCCCAGAGATACCTCTCCGATACTCGGAGTGACAAATCCTAATCTCGATCTATGCCAACCCAACAAACACCTTCGGAGACACCTGTAGAGCATCTTTATAATCACCCGGTTACGTTGTGATGTTTGATAGCACACAAGGTGTTCCTCCGGCATTCGGGAGTTGCATAATCTCATAGTCATAGGAATATGTATAAGTCATGAAGAAAGCAATAGCAATAAAACTTAACGATCATTGTGCTAAGCTAACAGATGGGTCTTGTCCATCACATCATTATCTAATGATGTGATCCCATTCATCAAATGACAACACATGTCTATGGTCAGGAAACGTAACCATCTTTGATTAACGAGCTAGTCTAGTAGAGGCATACTAGGGACACTCTGTTTGTCTATGTATTCACACATGTACTAAGTTTCCGGTTAATACAATTCTAGCATGAATAATAAACATTTATCATGATATAGGGAAATATAAATAAAACTTTATTATTGCCTCTAGGGCATATTTCCTTCAGTCTCCCACTTGCACTAGAGTCAATAATCTAGATCACATGGTAATGATTCTAACACCCATGGAGCCTTGGTGCTAATCATGTTTTGCTCGTGGAAGAGGCTTAGTCAACAGGTCTGCAACATTCAGATCCGTATGTTTTTTGCAAATCTCCATGTATCCCTCCTTGACTTGATCGCAGATGGAATTGAAGCGTCTCTTGATGTGTTTGGTTCTCTTGTGAAATCTGAATTCCTTCGCCAAGGCAATTGCTCCAGTATTGTCACAAAAGATTTTCATTGGACCCGATGCACTAGGTATTACACCTAGATCGGATATGAACTCCTTCATTTGCTGCTTCCGAAGCAGCTATGTACTCCGCTTCACACGTAGATCCCGCCACGACGCTCTGCTTGGAACTGCTCCAACTGACAGCTCCACCATTTAATATAAATACGTATTCGGTTTGTGACTTAGAGTCATCCGGATCAATGTCAAAGCTTGCATCGACGTAACCATTTACGACAAGCTCTTTGTCACCTCATAAATGAGAAACATATCCTTAGTCCTTTTCAGGTATTTCAGGATGTTCTTGACCACTGTCCAGTGATCCACTCTTGGATTACTTTGGTACCTCCATGCTAAACTTATAGCAAGGCACACATCAGGTCTGGTTCACAACATTGCATACATGATAGAACCTATGGCTGAGGCAGACTTTCATTTTCTCTCTATCTTCTGCAGTGGTCGGGCATTGAGTCTGACTCAACTTCACACCTTGTAACACAGGCAAGAACCCTTTCCTTGACTGATCCATTTTGAACTTCTTCAAAAGTTTATCAAGGTATGTGCTTTGTGAAAGTCCAATTAAGCGTCTTGATCTATCTCTATAGATCTTGATGCCCAATATATAAGCAGCTTCACCGAGGTCTTTCATTGAAAAATTCTTATTCAAGTATCCTTTTATGCTATCCAGAAATTCTGTATTATTTCCAGTCAATAATATGTCATCCACATATAATACTAGAAATGCTACAGAGCTCCCACTCACTTTCTTGTAAATACAGGCTTCTCCAAAAGTCTGTATAAAACCATATGGTTTGATCACACTATCAAAGCGTATATTCCAACTACGAGAGGCTTGCACCAGTCCATAAATGGATCATTTGGAGCTTGCACACTTTGTTAGCACCTTTAGGATCGACAAAACCTTCTGGTTGCATCATATACAACTCTTCTTTAAGATATCCATCAAGGAATGCAGTTTTCACATCCATTTGCCAAATTTCATAATCATAAAATGCGGCTATTGCTAACATGATTCAGACACACTTAAGAATCGCCAGGGGTGAGAAAGTCTCATCGTAGTCAACTCCTTGAACTTGTGGAAAACCTTTCGCAACAAATCGAGCTTTGTAGACAGTAACATTACTGTTAGCGTCAGTTTTCTTCTTGAAGATCCATTTATTCCCTATGGTTTGCCGATCATCGGGCAAGTCAACCAAACTCCACACGTTATTCTCATACATGGATCCCATCTCAGATTTCATGGCCTCCAGCCATTTCCTAGAATCCGGGCTCATCATCGCTTCTTCATAGTTCGTAGGTTTGTCATGGTCTAGTAACATGACTTCCATAACAGGAATACTGTACCACTCTGGTGCGGACCGTACTCTGGTTGACCTACGAGGTTCGGTAGTAACTTGATCTGAAGTTTAATGATCATCATCATTAACTTCCTCAGTAATTTGTGTAGGCATCACTGGAACTAATTTCTATGATGAACCATTTCCCAATTCAAGAGAAGGTACATCTACCTCATCAAGTTCTACTTTCCTCCCACTCACTTCTTTCTAGAAAAACTCCTCTAGAAAGGATCCATTCTTAGCAACAAATGTCTTGCCTTAGAATCTGTGATAGAAGGTGTACCCAACAATTTCTTTTGGGTATCCTATGAAGACGCACTTCTATGATTTGGGTTCGAGCTTATCAGGTTGAAGCTTTTTCACATAAGCATCGCAGCCCCAAACTTTAAGAAACAACAGCTTAGGTTTCTTGCCAAACCAAAGTTCATATGGTGTCGTCTCAACGGATTTAGATGATGCCCTATTTAATGTGAATGCAGCCGTCTCTAAAGCATAACCCCAAAACGATAGTGGTAAATCGGTAAGAGACATCATAGATCGCACCATATCTAATAAAGTACGATTACGACGTTCAGACACACCATTACGCTGTGGTGTTCTAGGTGGCGTGAGTTGCGAAACTATTCCACATTGTTTCAAGTGAAGACCAAACTCGTAACTCAAATGTTCACCTCCACGATCAGATCGTAGAAACTTTATTTTCTTGTTACGATGATTTTCTACGTCACTCTGGAATTCTTTGAACTTTTCAAACATTTCAGACTTATGTTTCATCAAGTAGATATACCCATATCTGCTCAAATCATCCGTGAAGGTCAGGAAATAACGATACCTGCCGTGAGCCTCAACACTCATCGGACCGCATACATCAGTATGTATTATTTCCAATAAGTGAGTTGCTCGCTCCATTGTTCCGGAGAACGGAATCTTAGTCATGTTTGTTTAATCCGCAGCCCCTATTTTGAGTTGCAAATATGAGCAACAGAACCAGTATCAAATACCCAGGCGCTACTACGAGCATTAGTATGGTACACATCAATAACATGTATATCAAATATACCTTTCGCTTTGCCATCCTTCTTATCCGCCAAATACTTGGGGCAGTTCCGCTTCCAGTGACCAGTCCCTTTGTAGTAGAAGCACTCAGTTTCAGGCTTAGGTCCAGACTTGGGCTTCTTCCCGGGAGCAGCAACTTGCTTGCTATTCTTCTTGAAGCTCCACTTCTTCCCTTTGCCCTTTTTCTTGAAACTAGTGGTCTTTTTAACCATCAACACTGGATGCTCCTTCTTGATTTCTACCTCCACAGCCTTTAGCATCACGAAGAGCTCGGGAATTTTCTTTTCCATCCCTTGCATATTATAGTTCATCACGAAGCCTTTATAGCTTGGTGGCAATGATTGAAGAAATCTGTCAATGACACTATCATCAGGAAGATTAACTCCCAGCTGAGTCAAGTGGTTATGGCACCCAGACATTCTGAGTATGTGTTCACTGACAGAACTGTTCTCCTCCATCTTGCAGCTATAGAACTTGTTGCAGGCTTCATATCTCTCAACTCGGGAATTTTCCTGAAATATTAACTTCAAATCCTGGAACATCTCATATGCTCCATGATGTTCAAAACGTCTTTGAAGTCCCGATTCTAAGCCGTAAAGCATGGCACACTGAACTATCGAGTAGTCATCATTTTTAGTCTGCCAGACGTTCATAACGATCGGAGTTGCTCCTGCAGCGGGCCTTGCACCTAGCGGTGCTTCCAGGACGTAACTCTTCTGTGCAGCAATAAGAATAATCCTCAAGTTATGGACTCAGTCCGTCTAGTTGCTACCATCATCTTTCAACTTAGTTTTCTCTAGGAACGCATTAAATTTCAAGGGAACGGTAGCACGGGCCATTGATCTACAACAATAGATATGCAAAAACTATCAGGACTAAGTTGATGATAAATTAAAGTTTAATTAATCATATTACTTAAGTACTCCCACTTAGATAGACATCCTTCTAGTCATCTAAATGATCATGTGATCCATATCAACTAAACCATGTCCGATCATCACGTGAGATGGAGTAGTTTTCAATGGTGAACATCTCTATGTTGATCATATCTACTATATGATTCACGTTCGATCTTTCGATCTCAGTGTTCCGAGGCCATATCTGCATATGCTAGGCTTGTCAAGTTTAACCCGAGTATTCTGCACGTGCAAAAACTGGCTTGCACCCGTTGTATGTGAACGTAGACACTACAAAAAAATACACTTCCGTGATGATACGTGTTTGTCACAGTAGGTCACGTTTTCTGTCATGCATGTACATCCATGACAAATTTATGACAGAATCAAGATAGTCATACCTGTGCGGTCGTAGAAGTGTTCCATGACATTACCAAAATTATCATCACGGAAGTGTCCACTTCCATGATGATAAATCACGCGTCACAGAAGTGATTTCGTCAAGGGTGACCGACACGTGGCATCCACCGTAATGGAACACCGTTAAGCTACCGTGTCCGGTTTTGGATCCGATAACCCGTTAACAGGCCCGACCAATAGCGATTTTCCACGTGTAAAATCATCATTGGCTGGAGGAAACACGTGTCAGCTCCGTGTTGGCACAGGTGTCACTCATCCAATGGGCGAGATGCGCCTATGATATGTTAACACGTGGACCGGCCCAAAAGTGGCCCATAAAGTTTAAATGGGCTGGCCCAACTAAAGGCCCACAAGATTTTGCGGACCATAATGGGCCGACCCAGCTAAAGGCCCACAAGATTTTGCGGGCCATAATGGGCCGGCCCAGGTAATGGCCCACAAGATTTTTGCGGGCCATAATGGGCCGGCCCAGGTGAAGGCCCACAAGATTTTGTGGACCATAATGGGCCGGCCCAGCTAAAGGCCCACGAGATTTCACCGACATTAATGGGGTGACCTAGTCAGAGGCCCACAAGATTTTGAGGACCCTAGTAGTAGGCCCATTAACTGGATGCCATGTTTTGGGCCAAATGCCGACCCATATTTGATCCGGTCCATTAATGGCTCGCCACGTTAAGGCCTAATAATGTCCCATATGAGATCCGCCCGTTAAAAGCCTACCACGTTACGGGCAAATTACGGCCCAGATCAGGTCCGGCCCTTTAAGAGGATTGGGCAAAATTATGGCCCATATCAGATTCGGCCCGTCAACTGGACGCTATACTTTTGGGCCCACTCGCTAAAGGCCCATTTAGTAATTCGGCCTGATATTATTTTCGGCATGTTAAGGGCCCATTTAACATTTTGGCCCTATATTAATTTCGGCCTGTTAAAAGCCCGTCACATAGTTGGGCCTAACTACGGCCCGGTTTGCATTCGGCCTGCTCGCAGCCGATAATCTAATTGGGCCAAACAAGGACCGAGAAAATTTTGGCCCATGGGCCGGGGTCTATTTCGACTGCCCGTCGGTTTCGCACGCGTTTCAGGCCCAACCTACTTTTCAGCCTCCTAAAGGCCCATTGAGTTTTCTTGGGAAGATAGGGCCGGCGGTTTACTCGGCCTATTAAAGGCCCGAATCTACTAGTGGGCCAGTTTACATTTAGGCCTGTTAACGAACCAAGATGACGGGGCCCATGATGCGGATCATACATGGTGATTTGCACGACGGCCTGATTATGTACTGTAATTTTACGGTTTGGCCGGTTTACTGCGAAGACAGGATATATATACAGTAAAATAACTGCAGCGTCGTGAATAAGAAAAAAACCTAGACTATACAATAAAGAAATTACGGCATATTACATCCACTGGGCATCAAAGTTCGCCACTATGATAATAAAGCACAAGCAGACAACAGATTACATACACCGGGCATTAAAGATCGCCACCAGTGCAACTAAACACGCCGAAAAAATAATATATAAAACCGACAACACTTCAATAGAGTTCAAGAAAGGTTAGCCCTGCTCGGGAGCTGCAGCGCAAGCAGCTAAGCAAGCTGGTGAGACTGCACTTGTTTGACACTTATATCCTCCTCACTCTGAAAGATAAACAAGCAGACAGATGACAGGTTTTGCACATATAAGTATCAAGGTCTTGACAATTCATCACATTTCTTCTTGACGAATAAAGTGACACAGTTTAAAATAGCCTTAACACAATATGGTATTGTTCAGTCAAGACATGGCAGGAAATGACATTGTGAAGGAGTTGGCAGCTTCACGACACCAATCGGATTACAGATCAAGAACTCATAAGTATCAATGGTTAGTGTGCTGTCAATTTATGCCATTTCAGATTGGCAAAATAAGATCACTTGCTCTGTATAGTTTAATTTACATGGTATGAAGAAGGAACTTGGTTGTACAATTGAAAACTTAAATTGAGAAGGACAAACTTTTGTTTATGAACTGGAGTACATAATAAACTTTAAACATGCAATTTGATGCAAACACAAAAAATAAACAGCTGCTGCAGTCATGCCTAACCAAATATACACAACAAAGTTTGAAGGCTTGAGAAGGACAAACTCACGTTATTGGTGAAGACAGGCTTTATAAAGCCCTTGTCCATGCTGATGGGGGGGGGGGGGCAATTCAAGAAGTTTACCACATAATCTTCTTCATAAGCATTGCCTTTATTCTACATTCTGTTAAGAGTAAATATAGATGTGACAATATAAGAAAAAATGGAGAATATTTAAGATAAGATGAAGTGTGATGCTACATAACCAAGTAACTATAAATGTAAGTACAGCGATACAGGCAAAAGGTACAGCCAAGAGCAATGCAGAGCTAAACTTCTTCAGTACCATCGGTGTTATCCAACCTTATGGTAAGAGTAAATATAGATCTTATGTGTAGAAAATAGAGGGCAAAGGAAAATAAGCTGCAGAGTGATGGTACATGAACAACTACCTGTCAATATAAGTACACCGATAAAGGACAGTAGGTACTTACAAGAACAATGCAGAGCTAAAAAATTTCATTGGCATTGGATATATTCTACACTAATGTAACCATTCATACAGATCAGATAATTTGGAGCGAACAATTGATAAGCAAGCTATCATCCATACTGCTGTCACATAATGAACCAGGTATGTATGCAAGTACAGTGATACATGACAACAGGTACTAACAAGAGCATAGCAGCGGGCATCATATTTGCGATATCCTGTTGTTCTTTTCAAACTGGAATTCTTTTTCGAGCAGATTTCCTGCAAAAAAGATCCGTAAGGCACATGCGGAAAAGTAGAAGTTCAAATTGTCATGCGATATCATAGACAATACCTCATCCTCGGAACAAGACCAGTGCATAACAAGGTTTTTCCATTCAATGTCTTCTAAATTTAGCATAGGAGACTTCACCAGAAATTCATTTAGAGTCTTGCCATCAAAGTGTGATTTCCTCAGGTAACACCAATCTATTTGCAATGCTTCCTTGAAAAGCGCAAGCAAGCTTTGCTCGTCATGACTATCAAGATTGACCCTCGCCTACTTACAACAATGTAATGTAAATCATTGATGTGTTCAATCAGCGTAAAACAGGAAAATAATCACCATGAATAATAGCACTTACACGTAAGTGGGACAGAAGATGTGAAAATGGTGTTTGTCTTCACTATAATCTTCCAATAATGGGAATATATGCACGTAGTCCCTAACAACATTGAAAGCATTGTCTTTTAAACTGGGAATAACTGGAATGGGGTTCCAATCTGTAGGAATTGGCTGTCTCTGCAGTTGGGATAGGTCTTCGGCCGGTGGATTTGCTGTACTTTTTGCTGGAGTGGGATTTTTCTGTGGTACGGCTGGTGCTATGGCAACTGAAATCGGCATAACTTTTGCTGGAGTGCAGGTCCTGTGTGGTGGGGCTAGTGGTGTTGCCAGTGAAGTATGGGTACAGCCTGCTGGAGTCGGTCCTACGTTTTGTGTCACTGGTTGTACAACCAATATAAGTGGGGTGTTGTCTGATTTCTCCGGCACAACCACATTTTTCAAGGACTTTGCCGGTGCTCCTTCGTGTTCGGCAATCACCCTCTTCCTTTTGATGTCCGATGCACAAGAACAACATTTGAGTGGAAAACATGGTATGATGACAGATGGAATATGTATTGATAATGGATGGGCATGGCATCTCGACATATATGATGAGTAAACTAAGCAGATGGCGGTGCAACAAAGTAGAAGAAATGCAAGACAACATATGCAAGATACGCGCAATCAATAAAACCTTGCCAAATTAGAGCAGGCACCTTGATGGGTGAACATGACAGGCCATCTTCCTTTGACTCCTCGAGGTTAGAATAGTCATTAGGATTATATTCTGAAAAAGAAACTACAGGTGGGGAGCGTATGAGTTCCATTGCATCCAGAATGGCACTCAATGCCTTGGTGCCAATTTTGTAAGTCATTGCAGTGTTCCACAATATTCTTCTGATGTGCGGATTCTGATATTCACTGTAATTACGTATAATATCTGAGAACCATGAAAACATAAATAGTTGTAAGATTATCTTTGTAATGCAGAGGATATTCTAATATAGGGCACCCCTGTAAACACTTGTGTGCTATCACTGGATTCTGATGAGAGAGCTGATGTGTGCTGTAATATGGTGCGTGCATTTATATAATCTGGCACAAGTACACAAAAAATAGGCTCCAGAAGTAAGGATAGTTGGCAGATGATAGGTTCAAAATATACTGTATAGAGAGTTTATTGCCAAACCATGATAACAAGAGCACACAACAACTAGGCAGATCATAGTGTACATAAAAGGGATACACCATAACCATGATATATAAATCAGGAAAGTGGAACTGGCTTGAATATACGGTGTTGTATTGCCTCTAGTAATTGAAAGCCTTTCGATCAAGTACATGCCAGCTCTATCAGCTGTTGACTGCAGATGTCCCTGCTCCCCTTCCTGACAAGGAACATATCGTCGTACTAAATACGTAATAACAAAAGAGGAACATGTTAAAGAATAAAAGAGGAAGCATATTCTTGAGGTTCCGCTTAATTGCATACAATGTTGGTTGCCCACTCATGATGAATCACAGCGCCCAAAGAAATGCGATTCCATGCTATCTCTCTATATGTGGCAATTTTGAACAAGAGTCATTAGGATCATATTCTGAACATCAACAGGTGGGGAGCGTATTGATACGTCTCCAATGTATCTATAATTTTTTATTGCTCCATGCTACTTTATCTACTGTTTTGGACTATATTGGGTTTTATTTTCCACTTTTATATTATTTTTGGGACTAACCTATTAACCGGAGGCCCAGCCTGTAATTGTCGCTTTTTGCCTATTTCAGTGTTTCAAGAAACAAAATATCAAACGGAGTCCAAACGAATGAAACCTTCGAAACGTGATTTTCTCACCGAGCGTGATCCGTGGGACTTGGACCCTACTCCAAGGAATGAAAGAGGTGGTCACGAGGGTGGGGCGCCCCAGGGCGCGCCCCACCTCGTGGGCCCACCGTCGCTCCACCGACGTACTCCTTCCTCCTATATATACCTACGCACTTCAAACGATCAAAAGGAGAGATAAAACCTAATTCCACCGCCGCAACTTCCTCAGATCCACGAGATCCCATCTTGGGGCATGTTCCGAGTTCACCGGAGGGGGCATCCACCATGGAGGGCTTCTACATCAACACCATAGCCTCTCCGATGAAGTGTGAGTAGTTTACTTTAGACCTTCGGGTCCATAGCTAGTAGCTAGATGGCTTCTTCTCTCTTTTTGGATCTCAATACAATGTTCCCCCCCTCTCTCGTGGAGATCTATTCGACGCAATCTTCTTTTTGCGGTGTGTTTGTTGAGACCGATGAATTGTGGGTTTATGATCCAGCTTATCTATGAATAATATTTGAATCTTCTCTGAATTCTTTTATGTATGATTAAGTTATCTTTGCAAGTCTTTTCGAATTATCCGCTTGGTTTGGCCAACTAGATTGGTAGTTCTTGCAATGGGAGAAGTGCATGGCTTTGGGTTCAATCTTGCGGTGTCCTTACCAAAGGATGTAAAGGGTTGCAAGGCACATATTGTATTGTTGCCATCGAGTATAACAAGATGGGGTATTTATCATATTGCATGAATTTATTCCTCTACATCATGTCATCTTGCTTAAGGCGTTACTGTTTTAACTTAATACTCTAGATGCATGCTTTGGATAGCGGTCGATGAGTGGAGTAATAGTAGTAGATGCGTAATCGTTTCGATCTACTTGTCACGGATGTGATGCCTATATACATGATCATACCTAGATATACTCATAACTATGCTCAATTCTGTCACTTGCTCAACAGTAATTTGTTCACCCACCGTAGAATACTTATGCTCTTGAGAGAAGCCACTAGTGAAACCTATGGCCCCCGGGTCTATTCTGATCATATCAATCTCCATCACTTTTATACTTGCCTTGTTTTTACTTTGCTTTTTTACTTTTCACTTTGCATCTATATACAAATACCAAAAATATTATCTCTATCAGATCTCACTCTCGTAAGTGACCGTGAAGGGATTGACAACCCCTAATCGCGTTGGTTGCGAGTAGCTATCGTTTTGTGCAGGTACAAGGGACTTGTGCGTGGCCTCCTACTGGATTGATACCTTGGTTCTCAAAACTGAGGGAAATACTTACGCCATCTTGTGCTGCATCATCCTCTCCTCTTCGGGAAAACCAACGCAAGCTCAAGACGTAGCAAGAAGGATTTACGGCGTCGCTGTCGGGAGTCTACGCAAAAGTCAACATACCAAGTACCCATCACAATCCCTATCTCTCGCATTACATTATTTGCCATTTGCCTCTTGTTTTCCTCTCCCCCACTTCACCCTTGCCGTTTTATTCGCCCTCTCTTTCCCAATCTCCTCCTCTTTTTCCCGTTGCCTTTTGATTGCTCGTGTATTAGTTTGCTTGCTTGTCGTCATGACTAATTCCTTATCCGCTCCTATGTCTCCCGAGTTTCAAGTTCTTCACTTCAAGCAAAGGCAAGGAGAAAACTTAAAAGATGCTTGGTATAGGATGATGGTATCTTATCGCAAGTGCACCCTAGAGGTGAACTTTAGAATTCTTCTTCGTAATTTTTATGTTGGGTTAAATATGACGCATAGACAACTCTTGGATTGCATTGCCAAGGGAAATTTCATTGAGATTGATCCCATTATTGCGCATGAAATTATAGAGGGAATAGTGGGAACACTACCCCAAAAGGGAGGATCTCATCCTACCCAAGAAGAAACCCGAGTGTTTGGAAAGATTTGCGAAGTAACAAATTTTGTACAAAAGTCTCTTGAGCCTCTTAAAAGTGTTAGTGGAAATCTTCACCGCATGAATATGTTGATTACTCTTTGTAATAAGCGGTTGGATTCTTTAGATCTAAAAATCTCAGAGTATGAAAGGAAGCGGAAAGAACCTCCCGGATTCGAGCATGACTCCGCTAAAAAACTGAAAATTAAAGATGGAAATACCTAGATCTATCCTTGCTTTTATGCCTAGCTAGGGGCGTTAAACGATAGCGCTTGTTGGGAGGCAACCCAATTTTATTTTTAGTTTTTTGCTTTTACTCCTGTTTAGGAATAAATAATCCATCTAGCCTCTGTTTGGATGTGGTTTTATGTTTTAATTAGTGTTTGTGCCAAGTTAAACCTATTGGATCTTCTTGGATAATAGTTATTTGATCTTGCTGTAATTTCCAGAAACTTTGCGCTCAGTTCCCGAATTGTTAAAAATCACCAGAACGTGATAAAATACTGATTCCAATTGCTGCTGATCAATAAACAAAATTTCCAGGTCTTTTAGTTTTAGTAGTATTTTTTGAGTTCCAGAAGTTTGCGTTAGTTACAGATTACTACAGACTTTTCTGTTTTTGACAGATTCTGTTTTGCGTGTGTTGTTTGCTTATTTTGATGAATCTATGGCTAGTAAAATAGTTTATTATCCATAGAAAAGTCGGAATACAGTAGGTTTAACACCAATATAAATAATAAATGAGTTCATTACAGTACCTTAAAGTAGTGTTTTGTTTTCTTTCTCTAACGGAGCTCGCGAGATTTCTATTGAGTTTTGTGTTGTGAAGTTTTCAAGTTTTGGGTAAATTCTTTTGATGGATTATGGAACAAGGAGTGGCAAGAGCCTAAGCGTGGGGATGCCCAAGGCACCCCCAAGATAATCCAAGGACACCAAAAAGTCAAAGCTTGGGGATGCCCCGGAAGGCATCCCCTCTTCGCCTACTTCCATCGGTAATTTACTTGGAGCTATATTTTTATTCACCACATGATATGTGTTTTGCTTGGAGCGTCTTGTATTATTTGTGTCTTTGCTTGTTAGTTTACCACAATCATCCTTGCTGTACACACCTTTTGAGAGAAGCCAATTTGATTGGAATTTTCTAGACTACTCTATGTGCTTCACTTATATCTTTTGAGCTTGATAGTTTTGCTCATAGTACTTCACTTATATCTTTTGAGCGTGATAATTTTTGCTCTAGTGCTTCACTTAGATCTTTTAGAGCACGGTGGTGGATTTGTTTTAAAGAAACTATTGATCTCTCATGCTTCACTTAGATTATTTTGAGAGTCGTTAATAGCATGGTAATTTGCTTAATGTTAATATACTTGATATTCAAGATATGTGAAACTTTCTTTTGAGTGAGTTGAATACTAAGAAAAGTTTGATGCTTGATAATTGTTTTGAGATATGGAGGTGATAATATCAAAATCGTGCTAGTTGAGTAGTTGTGAATTTAAGAAATGCTTGTGTTGAAGTTTGCAAATCCCGTAGCATGCACGTATGGTTAAAGTTGTGTAAAACATTTGAAACATGAAGTGTACCTGGCTTGTGCATCCTTTTGAGTAGCGGTCGAGGACGAGCGATGGTCTTTTCCTACCAATTTATCCCCCTAGGAGCATGCACGTAGTACTTGATTTTTGATGACTTCTAAATTTTTGCAATAAGTATATGAGTTCTTTTCACTAATGTTGAGTCCATGGATTATACACACTTTTACCATTCCGCCTTTGCTAGCCTGTTTGGTACCGTGCATTGCCCTTTCTCACCTTGAGAGTTGGTGCAAACTTCGCCGGTGCATCCAAACCCCGTGATATGATACGCTCTATCACACATAAACCTCCTTATATCTTCCTCAAAACAGCCACCATACCTACCTATTATGGCATTTCAATAGCCATTCCGAGATATATTGCCATGCAACTTTCCACCGTTCCGTTCATCATCATCATCATGACATACTTTACTTTTTTCATATTGCCATTGCATGATCATGTAGTTGACATCGTATTTGTGGCAAAGCCACCATGCATTATTTTTCATACATGTCACTCTTGATTCATTGCACCATCCCGACATCACCGGAGGCATTCATATAGAGTCATACCTTGTTCTAGTTTCGAGTTGTAATCCTTATGTTGTAATCAATAGAAGTGTGATGATCATCATTATTAGAGCATTGCCCGAAAAAAAAGAGAAAGGCCAAAAAAAATAAAGGCCCAAAAAAAAGAAAATAAATAAAAAGGGCAATGTTACTATCCTATTTTTCCACATTTGTGCTTCAAAGTAGCACCTTGTTTTTCATATATTGAGTCTCATATATTGTGCTTCAAAGTAGCACCATGTTTTTCATATAGTGAGTCTCATAAGTTGTTGAGGGAGTCCCGGATTAGGGGGTGTCCGGATAGCCGAACTATCACCGTTGGCCGGACTCCTGGACTATGAAGATACAAGATTGAAGACTTCGTTGATGAAGTCATGTACCTGGGGTAGGGTCATAGACCTGCCCAAAGGTACCCTCCACAAGGACATTCACAAGAGAAGCAGCCTTCCAGTCGACCTGGTAGGCTTCCACTCGACAGATTCAAAGACACTCGACTATGAAGACCCACTCGACCACCAAGAGTCCAAGAGCCACTCAGTGTCCAAACGGTTTGTAGTTAAATAGTCTTTATGACCTTAATGACACTTTATGTAAGGCGTTACCAGTAACGCCTAGCTTTAACGCACCTTAAACTCTCTACTACGTGGGCTGGCTGGGGTCCTCAAGACTCTATATAAGCCACCCTCCTCCACGGTAGAAGGGTTCGCACCCTGTAACACATATGCAGATAATCCAATCGACCGCCTCCGGGCTCGAGGCGTAGGGCTGTTACTTCCTCCGAGAAGGGCCTGTGCTCGTAAATCCCTTGCGTATACAACTACTCCATAGCTAGGATCTTGCCTCTCCATACTTACCCCCCACTCTACTGTCAGACTTAGAACCACGACAGTTGGCGCCCACCTTGGGCAGGTGTTCTAGCGAATTGTTGGAGAAGTTGGGATTCTCTCGATCTCCGGCATCATGGTTTCAGGTGGAGTTCGTCGACGGCCACGAGATCCGTCTCGGTGCGCTCACGTTAAATCGCCGACGACTCCGGCTTCGTGGAGGCTCCACTCGGCGTGGGCCGCGCTCCCCATCCGCGGGGCGACGCACTTTCGCGCGTGTGTCCGCGGCATCCTCCTGCGACAACCGTCGACCCAGTATGGGTCGGCTCCTGCGCTGTCTTCACTCCCAGTCTCCCACCGGCGCAAGCATTCCGCTCGGTCGAGGCTTCAGCAGTGGGTGAGGCATGCGGTGGCCCGCCACCGGCCATCCCCAAGTCGCGGCGATCGAGCCCGACGAATCTCTCTACGGCCTGTTCGACCGGCTCCGTGAGACTGCGTCCGAATGCGATAGCGATGACCAGCGGCAGAGGTTACGATGGTCGATGGACCACGCGGTCCCCTGATTCACCCGCACCAACGAAGGTGGCGGTGGAAGCGATCCGGTGCAAGCCCACAAAGAGTACTTGCCGAGCCCCTCACTTCGCCTCCAGGGAGGAGCTTCGTCGTCGGAACATGGATGCACTTCACACTCCTATCGTTGGAGAAACCCCGAGGCTCGCGCCTTGGAGGATGCGCGGCAATAACTGGCTGAGCGCACTCGACTGGAGAATCTTCAGCGAGTACTCGACGAGCGTACGCGACTGAGGGTTCCAGAATCCAGTCGACGCCAGCTCTTTCAACCGCCAACCCAGTCGGAGGTAGGTAGAGGTTTGCAGCAAATCAGGGATTTGCTCCGGGCGGCAGGAGATCAAAACTCAGTTGTATCCCAGTCGCGGAACAGGGTTCACAGCCGATCTGTCGCTGCGAATTCATTCCAGTCGGCTCATAGTCCAAGATCGCCCCCGAGGCGTGAGGAACGTGGGGGCCGGCGTGATGATCAATACAAGGGCCGCGAGCAGTATGAGCACCGATTCGATCGCAACGATCGACGTCGAGTGCCCACTTCTCCCCCAAGGGGTGGATCATACGCTCCTCGGCAGCAGGACGACAGCTGCCAAAACAGTGCTGGGCGAAGAATTCCAGTCGACCCCAGGGAACCAGGCTTTGATGCGAGATCCATTATCGTTCAAGGTTTGGTCGACAGGAACAGAGCTCACCGAGACGGCCATGATAGAGATGTTCCTTCCAAAGTAGTAGAGTTCATGTCTCGGGACCAGAGTGTTTCAAGCAGAGCCATCGAGACGCAGATGTTTCCTCCCAACTTCAGGTTGGCGATCGGAGTCAAAGTTCTTGGAGAATCCAAGCGACATTTGGCTTGAAGATTACCGAGTGGCGGTTCAGATCGGCGGTGGCAACGATGAGGTAGCCATGAAGCATTTACCTGTTATGTTGGAGGGTTCAGCCGGGCGTGGTTGAATCGATTAGCACCCAGCAGTATTTACACTTGGGAAGATCGTGCGAGTGTTTGTCGTGACATTTGAAGGAACTTGCAAACGACCAGCAGGTTTGACAAGAGTTGCGATGCGTGGAAAAGTCGAGTGAAACCTTGATAGATTACATCCAGAGGTGGATCACTTTGCACCACACAATCGAGAATGTATCGATCACCAGCGATCTGTGCCTTCAAGGAAGGTGTCAAGAACAGAATTGAGTTTGAAATTTGGTCGAACCGGAGATATGACCCTGAGTCGGATGATGGAGATTGCCACCAAATATGCGAATGGTGAAGAAGAGGATCGGCTCGAGTGGTAAATATAAATCGCCGCCAATGAGACCGGCAGAGGAAATTGCAGTCGGAAGGTAAGCAAAAGCCGAGCCAGCGGCTCCGGAGAGGCCTTGGCGAGGACCCTGTGAAAGTTCAAGGGAAACCCTAGGGTCCTTGGAACCCTAAGAAGGTAAAAGACCAGGATGGGAACGACGTGTTGGATTTACCATGTCATATTCATACAAAGAAAGACGAAGAGGGTAAACTCATTTACCCGAAACATACCACTCGACAGTGTCGGCTCTTGATTCAGCAGTTCCAAGGGAAACAACCCAAGGATAAGGATAAGGAGACAGACAAAGTTGATTGGAATTTGCTAGAATACTCTATGTGCTTCACTTATATCTTTTGAGCTTGATAGTTTTGCTCATAGTACTTCACTTATATCTTTTGAGCGTGATAATTTTTGCTCTAGTGCTTCACTTAGATCTTTTAGAGCATGGTGGTGGATTTGTTTTAAAGAAACTATTGATATCTCATGCTTCACTTAGATTATTTTGAGAGTCGTTAAGAGCATGGTAATTTGCTTAATGTTAATATACTTGGTATTCAAGATATGTGAAACTTTCTTTTGAGTGAGTTGAATACTAAGAAAAGTTTTATGCTTGATAATTGTTTTGAGATATGGAGGTGATAATATCAAAGTCGTGCTAGTTGAGTAGTTGTGAATTTGAGAAATGCTTGTGTTGAAGTTTGCAAATCCCGTAGCATGCACGTATGGTTAAAGTTGTGTAAAAAATTTGAAACATGAAGTGTACCTGGCTTGTGCATCCTTTTGAGTGGCGGTCGGGGACGAGCGATGGTCTTTTCCTACCAATTTATCCCCCTAGGAGCATGCACGTAGTACTTGATTTTTGATGACTTCTAAATTTTTGCAATAAGTATATGAGTTATTTTCACTAATGTTGAGTCCATGGATTATACACACTTTTACCTTTCCGCCTTTGCTAGCCTCTTGATGCACTGCATTGCCCTTTCTCACCTTGAGAGTTGGTGCAAATTTCGCCAGTGCATCCAAACCCCGTGATATGATACGCTCTATCACACATAAACCTCCTTATATCTTCCTCAAAACAGCCACCATACCTACCTATTATGGCATTTCCATAGCCATTCCGAGATATATTGCCATGCAACTTTCCACCGTTCCGTTCATCATCATCATCATGACATACTTTACTTTTGTCATATTGCCATTGCATGATCATGTAGTTGACATCGTATTTGTGGCAAAGCCACCATGCATTATTTTTCATACATGTCACTCTTGATTCATTGCACCATCCCGGTACATCGCCGGAGGCATTCATATAGAGTCATACCTTGTTCTAGTTTCGAGTTGTAATCCTTATGTTGTAATCAATAGAAGTGTGATGATCATCATTATTAGAGCATTGCCCAAAAAAAAGAGAAAGGCCAAAAAAAGAAAGGCCCAAAAAAAGAAAATAAATAAAAGGGCAATGTTACTATCCTCTTTTTCCACATTTGTGCTTCAAAGTAGCACCTTGTTCTTCATATATTGAGTCTCATATATTGTGCTTCAAAGTAGCACCATGTTTTTCATATAGTGAGTCTCATAAGTTGTTGAGGGAGTCCCGGATTAGGGGGTGTCCGGATAGCCGAAGTATCACCGTTGGCCGGACTCCTAGACTATGAAGATACAAGATTGAAGACTTCGTCCCGTGTCCGGATGGGACTTTCCTTGGCGTGGAAGACAAGCTTGGCGATGCGGATATGTAGATCTCCTACCATTGTAACCGACTCATGTAACCCTAACCTATCCGGTGTCTATATAAACCGGAGGGTTTTAGTCCGTAGGACGAACAACAATTATACCATAGGCTAGCTTCTAGGGTTTAGCCTCCTTGATCTCGTGGTAGATCTACTCTTGTACTACCCATATCATCAATATTAATCAAGCAGGAGTAGGGTATTACCTCCATCGAGAGGGCCCGAACCTGGGTAAAAACACCGTGTCCCTTGTCTCCTGTTACCATCCTCCTAGACGCACAGTTCGGGACCCCCTACCCGAGATCCGCCGGTTTTGACACCGACATTGGTGCTTTCATTGAGAGTTCCTCTGTGCCGTCGCCGTCAAGAAGGATGCCTCATCCCGTCTTTAAAGACGATACTATCGCCAAAGGAGCCTTGGCCACTGGCCAGACTCTCCGGCTGGGTGGTTTTCTTATGACCGCCAGTTCGGCCGCCGCGCCGACGATGACTTCTCGAGTCATCGAAACCAATCTTCACGTTAATTCGGAACTTGCCGAACAGTTAGATCCGATCGAGCTCTCCTCCGTAAACGAGCTCTTGGATCGCATCGCCGCCCTGGGAGTCGCCACAGACTATGACCAGATCGGGCCTAAAACCGATCTGAGAGAGATCAACTCTCCCCAGGTTACCCATCATGTTGCTGTGATAGAGGAGCAATGCGGCGATTCTTCTTCTATCTTAAGGACTAGCTACGTCCGGATTCCCGATCCCTCCATGCAGGATTCCCGCAGAGGGACGGATGTCGATCAAGACCTGAACTTAAAATCAGGCGGCGGGTTGGACTCATTGGATAGCATTCAAAAATCCAAACTTCCGAGTTCGGAAACTTCTCGGCCCCTGAGTCTTAAATTGGACGGGGTTCCGGATCTAGTTCCACCCGCCCACCCAAACATTAGCGATCTATCCCGAATTCGGCAAGAGCCCGCTGAAACAATACATCATTATCGGGCCAGATTCCTCCTGGTTATGGACAGGATAAAGGACTGCCGAGAGGAGGACGCAATCTCACTTTTTTGCAATAATTGCACGGACAAGGGAATCCTAAACGCCATAAGTCGTCGCGAAATTACACGCTTTGATGACTTGGTGACCATAGTAAAAAAGTACTGTATGATGGAGAGTGCTTGGAAAACCGAAAGTAAATTTTGGGATTATCCGGCCCCGAATACATCCCTAGTCCGAAATAAAAGGGTGCATCAGCACCAAGCACCTGGGTTAAACAACAAAAAACCAAAACCCCCTAAAGGGTACGGAACCGTACTGGAGGGCTGACTAAACAGACCCTGCAAAATTCATAGCACAGAGGGCGCCACTCCAACTCCCCTTCGAGCATGTTGGATACCATGGCAGGTGGCCAAAAGTGGCGAAGAGCTTCTAGCGTCAGAATCCCAGCCCAGCAACACTAGTACGGTGTTAACAGTCTTCGATACTTTCGCATCAAATAACATGTGGAAACGAACACTCCGCAACCTTGCGGAAGTCTACCAAGTAGCAACAATACATCCATGGAGTGACACGACTATTACCTTTAATGCCAGTGATGAACCCAAATTCCGAACAGCCCGAGCACCAGCCGCATTGGTCCTCAGTCCAATAGTGGACGGCTTTCGCCTTACTAAGGTACTCATGGATGGCGGCTGCGGACTAAACCTCATCTACGAGGAAACACTCCAAAAAATGGAAATAGTCTGGAACCGCATTGAGCGAAGCAGCACAATCTTTAGAGGAATAATCCCTAGCCGGGAAGCATGCTGCACAGGAAAAATCACACTAGACGTAGTATTCGGCTCGCCGGACAATTACAGGTCCGAGGAGGTCACATTTCAAGTGGACCCGTTCAGCAGCGGATATCATGCTTGATTAGGGCGCGAGGCATTCACAATTTTTCAAGCTATACCCCATTATGGGTGCATGAAGCTTAAAATGCCCGGACCTAACGGAATCATCACTCCCGCTAGTGATCTGAACATAGCACTCCGCGCCAAAAAAACAAGACATCCGCACTAGCCCTCGAGGCACTATCCGAAGCCCTAGCGGCCGAGGAACTCACTGCGATGCGCTCCACGGTGAACAGGGACGATGTGATACTTGATAAAAGATCCAAGTCCACCTCTTTTAAACCAGCGGATGAAATAGTCAAATTCCAAGTCCACCCAACGGACCCTGCAAAGACGGCCTCCATTGGGGCACAATTAAACCCTAATGTAGACGCCGCACTACGAGAATTCCTACGAGAAAACTGGGACATTTTTACCTGGCACCCTTCAGACATGCCAGGAATCCCACGTCGGTTGGCCGAGCACAGCCTAAATATCCTAAAAGGATTCAAGCTATTCAAACATGCTCTTCGGTGCTTTTCCGAACCCAAGAGACAGGCCATGGGAGAGGAGCTAGCCAAACTTTTGGAGGCCGGATTCATCAGAGATATAAAACATCCGGACTGGCTAGCAAACCTGGTGATGGTACCAAAGAAGGACAAATCCTAGCGTCTATGTGTTGATTTCAAAGACCTTAATAAGGCTTGCCCAAAGGATCCCTTCCCCCTCCCTCGAATTGATCAAATTATCGATGCTACAGCAGGACACGACTCATTGTGCTTCCTCGACGCGTACTCCGGCTACCACCAAATCAAGATGGCGGAGCTAGACCAAGCTGGAACATCATTCATCACTCCATACGGCCCATTCTGCTGCAACACAATGCCCTTCGGGCTCAAAAACGCCGGCGCAACATATCAGCGCATGATTCAGACATGTCTGGCAAACCAGATCGGCAAAACAGTGGCAGCATATGTAGATGACGTGGTCGTCAAATCCAAGCATGTCGAAACGATTTGAGGCTCACATTCGACAATCTTCGAAAATATGACATCAAGCTCAATCCGGAAAAATGCGTCTTCGGCTTCATTGTGTCCGGTAGAGGAATTGAAGCAAACCCAGCCAAGATCCGAGCTCTGTCAGAATTGGATATTCCAAAAGACCTCAAACAAATACAAAAATTATTTGGATGCATAGCGGCTCTAAGCCGCTTTATCTCCCGTTGGGAGAAAAGGCGTTACCCCTTTACCGCCTCCTCCGCCGCACCGAACACTTCGAGTGGACGGATGCCGCCACGGCCGGACTAGAAGAGATAAAAGCCATATTGGCAACAAATCCGGTCCTGGCCGCGCCCAACGTGGGCGAACCAATGCAATTATATATTGCCGCAACACATCAAGTTGTCAGCGCGGTGCTCGTTGTCGAACGAGAAACGGATGGACACCGGTTCCCTCTTCAAAGACCGGTTTATGATGTGTCCACTGTCCTCACTCCATGCAAGTCCCGATACCCACATTATCAAAAGATAGCATACGGGGTGTTCATGGCATCCCGGAAGCTGCGACACTACTTTCAAGAGTGTTCGATAATGGTAGCCTCCGAAGTACCTCTTAACGACATTATAAACAACCGCGACGTGACGGGCCGGATTGCCAAATGGGCCATAGAGCTCCTTCCATTCGACATAACCTATAATCCACGACGATCTATTAAGTCGCAGGTTTTGGCCGACTTCGTGGCCGAATGGACCGAAGCCGAACTCCCTAAAGAGTACGGCGCATACTCCAATTGGATCATGCACTTTGCGGCTCCAAAATGTTGGCCGGCCTGGGGGCTGGCGTCGTCCTAACGTCCCCAACCGGGACACAGTCCAATACGCCCTTCGGGATAATGTATACGGACTCCAACAACGCAGCCGAATATGAGGCCTTTACGCACGGCCTCCGGATGGCGCTCCATGGGCATTAAACGCCTAGAGGTGCGGCGAGATTCGAACCTCGCGATATCTCAAATAAACGGAGACTTTGATGCCAAAGATCCGAAAATGGCAGCATACCGCAATGCGGTCCTACAAATGTCAGCACGGTTCGAAGGGCTCGAATTTCATCATATAGCCCGGGATAACAACCAGGCGGCGGACATATTGGCACGCATCGGTGCAAAACACGATGCCGTCCCGCCCAACATCTTCCTGGAACGGCTGTTCAAGCCATCCGTACTATGGGAAGGGGAGTCCGGAAATAACAATCCGGACCCAACCACACTGCCTGACGTCGAACACTCTGACACAATCGGAGGCTCTGCCACCGAGATAACACCCTCCGCCCACGAAATAATGGCGGTTATCGCCCTGTGGACGGAACCATTCCTAGCCTACCTAACAAGGCAGGAACTCCCCGAAGACCAAAATGAGGCTCGCTGCATAGTACAGCGTTCTAAAGCCTATAAAGTCCATGAGGGAGAGCTTTATAAGAAAAGCACTACAGGAGTCCTTCAAAGGTGTATCTCCGAAGAGGAAGGGCGAAACCTCCTGGCTGAAATTCATGCCGGACTGGGTGGGCACCACGCCGCAGCCCGGGCCCTTGTAGGCAAGGCCTTCCGTACAGGATTTTATTGGCCGGCAGCCCGGGCGAGATCATGATTTAGTCCAACGATGCGTTGGTTGCCAGCTTTTGCTAACCAAAGCCACATGCCACCCACCGCCCACAAAACTATACCCATCACCGCCGTTCATGGTCCGGGGCTTGACATGGTTGGCCCCTTAAGGGAGGAACCCACAAGCAAAAATACCTATTGGTCATGGTGGATAAATTCACCAAATGGATAGAGGCCAAGCTCGTTGAAACGTCCGAATCCGGACCGAGATAGACTTCATATCGGGTAGTGCACCGTGGCGGTGTCCCCACAGTATCATCATCGATAACGGCACCAACTTCACGGCCGATGAGGTCAAATTATGGTGCAAAAACATGGGCATCAAGCTCGATTACGCCTCAGTCTATCACCCTCAAACCAATGATCAAGTCGAACGAGCAAACGGTCTAATCATGAGCAGCATTAAACCCAGACTAGTGCAGTCCCTCAAGGAATCTAAAACGCACTGGGTTGAGGAGCTTGACTCCGTACTCTGGGGGCTGCGGACCACGCCGAATCGTACTACCGGATTCACACCATTTTTTATGGTGTACGACGCAGAGGCAGTCTTGCCCTGCGACATAATTCATGACTCACCTTGCGTGCGCATGTATGAAGAAAGAGAAGCCAAGCTCGATCGGCAGGACAGTTTGGACGCATTGGAGGAGGAGCGCGACGTGGTAAAGGCTCGTTCCGCATTTTATCAACAGCAGGCTCGAAGGTATCAAAGCGAGGAAATGCACGGGCCAAAGCTTACAACGTTGGCGAACTAGTTCTACGCCACGGACAAGAAAAAGGACAAACTCAAGCCCAAATGGGAAGGTCCCTTCATCATCGACCAGGTCCTGACCGGCGGAGCATACCGTCTGCGAAACACATCGGATAACCGACTCGAGCCGAACCCATGGAACGCAGCCCGTCTACAAAGATTTTACACCTAAACGCCGGACTCCAAGTTCGTCTCCTTCCTCCGTCCACATTTTCTATTTTTGCTGTCTTTTATTTCTCTCCTTCCTCCCCTTTCTTTTTAAAGCCTTTAGAGGCTCGTTCGCGCTTTGTTCGCACATACTTGACGCTCTGTCCGCTCATTATACACAGGGGCTTCTTTAATGAAGCTTATTTATACGGGCTTCATGCCCAACACATGTGTCAAACTTCCGCATGTACCTTTTATTCAGCATTATATGCATCGATATGACTTAAGTTTTGCCCAAGCTGGGTTGCCTGGCTCCTGTGCTTACCCCTACATTCCCGATTGTTCGGCTAGATGGTAAAGGGAGCACCTCTGCAATTGTTACTGCCGGGTCAGCCGGATGTGTACCTCGGTGGGTGAAGCCAAAGCTAAGCGTTCTTAAGGGAACATTCGGTCGGTGAACTGAAAGATGATTTTTAACTATTTATCCATCTGCCCCCAGATGATTTTCTGCTTTCTTAGCAGTTTTGACATGCACTTTAGGGCATGCATCCCAGCGAAAGGAACCCTTAACGGAACTATTCTCCCTGGAAGATGTTTCTTACTATCCATGTAATATAACATAACTAGT